>JBBCBC010000059.1:0-641000 GCA_037126765.1 Stenogyne calaminthoides
GCTGGTGTAAGCAGAAAATGGACAGTGACATGACTCATGAGTGAAGCTTTTTAGACCAATGATATTGAAATCCTCTGTAATAATTCATGCTAACCACATTTATTATTTTCGACCTCCACAGGAATCATTTGATAATATTCTTCATGCTCGATCTTATTCTTACCATTTTATCATATTGAATGAATCATTGGAATTGTAGTCTCTATGTAGTAATTAATTTATCATATTTGTTATGATAGAGTGCGGTTTAGTGTAATAAGTTGCGTTAATACAAAATATAACCCTCAATTAATTGGTCAACCGTATTCAGATGAGTTGTTGACTTGAAAACACGTTCCACACCAATGTATATATGCCATATCAATGTCTTAAGACTAGGTCTTGATGATCCCCAAGTCTACATGATTCATAGTCAAGATTTTAAGTGTGTAATTTGTTATCTTTGAAAAGTGTTTCTTTATTTACATAGAAAAGTCACAATTGTTAATATGAAAATATAATTGATCTTACATTTGAAAATAGTTGCAGACGTTTACGATTTATTTAATTCTGTTTTTTTTAAAATAAACTATGAATCTTGACGGGTGTACATTACAGCCTCTCATGTGTTAATTATCCAATTCTCCATATGATAAAATACAAAAATTTGAAACAGAGGGGAACACTCAGTTTCCAGTTTTCCACTGTGCTTTCTGAACCCTAAAAAAAAGTTTCCGGTCACCGACTCTGAGCAATAAAAGAAATGGGAACGAATGCAGAATCAATGGCGACAGTTGTAGGATTGGAGAAGAAGAGAAAGATGGAGGAAGAATGGAGTTCCATTTACGCCTCCAAACAACCCCTTAATCGACATCACTTCCCTCCCAACTTCATCTTCGGCGTTGCCACCTCCGCTTTTCAGGTTCAGTTGAATCCTTTTGCTTTCATTTCACAGTTTTAATGATGCGAGTAGATAATATCGACCAGTCGTGGTCTTTTCTGGTAAATTCGCTGTTCTTCGTCAATTCAATATTCCTTTTCCCCATTTTTGACTATTTTCCGTCGAGGTCTTTTACCACGAGAAATCCAAATATAAATTCCATCATTAATAAATTCGACTATGCCTTTTAAAATTGTAAAGAGTTATCATCAAAGTTGACTACTCTTGATCTAAATGCTCTTTTGCTGAAGGCCTTTATTTGGTATGGCTGGTAACTAAGCCAAAAGATGATATACTATTATTGTAAAAGAAGTTGTAGAGTAAATATTTGTAACTATATTTTTGGTAAATGGTAGTCAAAGCAGAAACAAAACACACATGCTCACACATATATCGAATTGAGCCGAGTGTTTTATGCCACTCACGCCTCAAGAGGAATATATTGTAGGTTGAAGGGGCTTGGAATGAGGATGGCAGGGGTCCTAGTATTTGGGATGCTTTCTCCCGTATTCCTGGTAAATACTATAGTATTTACTTTATAATCTTGTAGTAAGAAATGTCTACTTCACACCTAAAAAATGTACTATAACTTTGGAGTTTGTTTGTGAACTTAAATTTGGATTTAAAGGGTAATATTCACGATGGGAGCAATGCAGATGTTTCCGTGGACCAGTACCATCGGTACAAGGTGCCTTGCTATATATTTTTCCTTTTTGTTTAAGTTAAGCTAATTATTATACATTTAAATGCATTTGAATTTTTGGTTACAAATCAAATCCTCTGCACAGCTACACTGGATTGGATAGGTTTTTTTTTTTTTTTACTATAAAAGTAATCTATTTTATCTAATTTGTCAATCATTGTGATTGACTCTTTAATAAACTGCATCTGAAGTTTTTTAAACTCCAAATCTTTTTTCAAATTCAAATACAACCTTGGAGAGTACATCTGGTTGTTACGAGTCAAGCAATCTCAATTCATAAAAATTTCATAAATCAATTCCTTTGTATTATTCTGGGTTGCTATTCTTGCTGCAGGAAGACATTGAGCTGATAGCCAAGTTGGGATTTAAAGCTTACCGATTTTCCATATCCTGGAGTCGTATATTTCCTGGTAAAATGTTTTTTTCTTTCTCTAATAAATTTTTCATCTATTCATGGAAGATAAAGTCCTTTTGTTTTAGGTTTACAAAGTATTTATTAGGAATAATGCAAATAAGTAGGCCAATAAGCATAGAATATACCATGGTTGATTAACCCAACTGTCTTGGTATATATGCTTGGATTAAATTGTTAAATATAAATCGATAAACCTGGTAGCATATCATAAAGTAATATAACTCACACCGGTTCTTGAACTTGATCTTAGAAATTATAGGAATTAAAATGATTGGCTTATTGACAAAAGGCATAGTTTGTTGTTAAAGTTATATCTTCTAATCTAGTATAGCAAATTTAGACTTCCACTGATAGTTACCTCTAAAGTTCTTAATGATCATGCATCTTAATAAAGAAAGGCCATGTGTAAATAAATGACACCATGTGTGCAGATGGTTTGGGGAGCAAAGTCAATCTTGAAGGGATAAGGCACTACAATGATGTCATCAATGCACTTATTGACAAAGGTATGCACATGTTCTTTTCAATAATGTATCATGTTCTTGTGGAATTCAACTAACTTTTGTTAGTGTGACTTCAGATATTCAGCCATATGTAACATTGTACCATTGGGATCTTCCCCTAAATCTTCTAGAATCGATGGGTGGTTGGTTAAATGAACAAATCGTGTAAGTTTCATTTTCTCTTCTTCGTTATTTCCTTATTTACTTCTTTTTCTCCAACTCTCTCTAACTTAGTTTAACATATCAAAATGCACAAAATGCGTAATCTGGTGATGCTCTCTTATAAAAAAATGAAGTCCCCTGTATCTGTATTCTCAGATATGTAGGTTTACATTGACTTCAGGGATTAGGAAACTGTTTGGCCTTTTTGTTTTTACAATTGTAATATGATATACCATGGGTTTTATGACTGAACCCATCTCTGTGGGTAAAAGATTGGGGATGAGAAAGATTATACTTACCGTGGGATAAAAGGGAAAATTGATCCATGTGTCATGAAGGAGTCTACAAAAACCTCGGTTACTCATTTTTGTTTCCTCTTGTGCAAAACATCCAGAAAATACTTTGCCATCTATGCTGAAACTTGTTTTTGGAGTTTTGGAGATAGAGTGAAGAATTGGATAACAATCAATGAGCCTCTTCAAACTGCTGTGAACGGTTACTGTGCTGGAATTTATGCCCCTGGAAGACGTGAACATCCTTCAAAGGAACCATATTTAGTTGCTCACCACCAACTTTTAGCTCATGCGGAAGCTGTCTCCATCTATTATAAGAAATACAAGGTATGCTTTCTCTTATTGTGCCCAAGATACATTTTGCATATGGTTTCGATATAGTTTTGGTGATTTTACTTGACAGGATAAACAAGGAGGACAAATAGGCTTAGTTGTCGATTGTGAATGGTCGGAGGCTTATTCAGATAGTGTGGAAGATGTAAATGCAGCTTCAAGGAGACTTGATTTTCAGCTTGGATGGTAACTTCCTTCTTCACCATCATTATTGATTTAATTATGGTAAATTTCTTTGTTTGTAAATCTTTCATCTTGTCGATGGCCACTTAATTTCTAGTAATGCCACCAGCTTTCCAGATTTTCTCTTATTTTAAAACTAATATTACTTCATCCTAGTGTAATGCTGAAAACTTTTATTTCAGATGCTAATTCCGAAGGCCATCTTCTCATAAATGGCATGTATTTCAGTATCTAATCATGTGCTGTCTAACTATGATTAAAGAATCTTTAATCTTTGCACCTATATGAAGTATATCTTTACTGTTCTATTCAGAAAATAAGTTCTTGGTTCATTTCCTTTCTTCTTCAATCTTGTTTCGTATTTTTTCCTGTTTTACTTATAGCATTAGATAGTTATGACTCGCTTGCCTATTCCAGCTTATGTTGAAGTTGCCTTGTTGCTGGACCCCTTTCATTCATCAATATTTTTATGACTTAACCCACATTACTGCTCTGCTCTCCATTTAATCTCTCTTTTGTTTAGGTTCCTGGATCCAATCTATTTTGGAGATTATCCTCAATCAATGCGCGAAAAACTTGGTGATTGCCTGCCAAATTTTTCTGAGAGAGATAAAGAGTTGCTCAAATACTCGGTAGACTTTGTTGGTTTAAACCACTACACAACTAGGTTTGTTCGTAAAGCAACAAATGATCTTGAAGAGAACGAATTCTATAGGGTCCAGGAGGCAGAAAGAATTGGTATAACAAAACCAGTCTTTTTATTTATTGATAGATATTTTTCTCTATTATATCAAAAACTTCGATATGGATGGCTGCAGCAACTTATCTGGATTTAGTCTGAACTATCTCATCATAATATCATATATCTTACTGCTGTGTTCTGTTTCATCTGTAGCTGAATGGGAATGTGGAGAGACGATTGGTGAGAAGGTGGGATCATTTCTCCCCATTTAATTCTTACACATGACTGTTATGTTCTGTATGTCCTGAGAGTGAAATGTAATATCATGAGACGCGTTTCTGCATGCAGGCAGCTTCATCATGGCTTTACATGGTTCCTTGGGGTTTGCGGAAACTTCTCAAATACATTTCTGTGAGATACAACAATCCCAAGAGTGTATATAACTGAAAATGGTATTTACTTTCATTCTCTCTACTTCGCTACTTTTGTTGTGATGAAGGGCCTTCGAATTGATCATACTATTGAAGAGCTTCTGATTTGTTTATTGTTGTCTCAACACATTTCTGCTAATTTTGGCATGAGATTGGTGATCTCTTTTCTAGCATCTTTAACTTCTATCTAAACTCTTGATGGTGCTGTGAATTAGAACCTCTAGAGTTCACTCTTAAAACCATTATACTTTGTTGTCCACAGGTATGGATGATGAAGAAAATTCCACATCTCCATTCCATGAGATGCTAGATGATAAATTACGAGTCTCTTATTACAAGGGGTACCTCGCTGCAGTTCATCAAGCAATTGAGTGCGTGATATATTTTCAGTGCTTCCAACATTCGCATCTCTTACTGTATAACTCTGTATATGGAAACAACTGTGTTGCATGATATGGGAACAATCAAAATGATTGTCTAAGTTTTTGTGTAATTAATGGACAGGGATGGAGTCGATGTTCGGGGCTATTTTGCATGGTCATTATTGGACAACTTTGAGTGGCATCTCGGTTATACCAAGCGCTTTGGTCTAATTTATGTCAACTACAAGAATGGGCTGACCCGGCTTTTGAAATCTTCTGCTTATTGGTTTTTGCGTTTTTTGAAAGGTGAAGGAGATAAGAACGGTAAACTGGATTAATATACTTCCGTAGTTGTCATTCTGTTCAGTGTCTCAATCCAATATATTCTGCATTTATATTAGATTAAAAAAAGTTCTCTGCTACACTTTATAGGGTTTGTAAAGATCGTGTGACTGATATAAAGATTCGTACAATACAAGTTACACCCCTGACTTCTACTTCTAAAACTGCTGTGTTCTATGTTAGAGTTTTGATAGCAAAAGACACTAGCTTATAAAATGTGAAATAGAGCATGTAAGTGCAGGTGAGAAGAAGGCGGCCGTAAGGTAATCCTTGGCTCATTTTCATTGATATAGTATATTGTGTACAGCCAAAAGAAAACATGTATATCCTAAAATTGCGAATGACCACAAAATACAATATCAAACTTTGACCAACACATGAGAAAACATCTTCAAGTACTTTTATCTTCTTTGAAACTACCTTCATCCCTTGATGTCAGCTGGTGTGTTCAGTCTTTGATGCCATTTTCATTTGGATCATTAAATTCTCAAGCAAGCTAATGCAAGACAAATGTCAATATAGGCTGAGCAAAGCAGCACAATATACGTATCAGTACGACAAAAGTTTCGTCTAACAGCTCATTTGCTACACCTTGAGGTGGTGCATGTAGCAAACCATATTGTATACATTGGTAATATTTCAGTATAAACAAGCAATGACATGCCTCAGCATCAAGACATTAACACATACGAGTGTTAAAGATCAGTCACAAGGTGAAAACCGACCAATTCACAGATATTTATACACAAACATTATGTACACAATATATAGCTTATATTCTCAATAAACGTAACATTTATCCTGGCTCAGTAATAATCAAAAGCAAATGTAATCACACCACGTTCTTACCATTAGATTTCCACTCATGAACAGCAGAGGAGACAATGATTGATCTCATTTTTTGTTTGTATTCAGATGCACCTATAGACCTGCTCCTTATCCTCATCAAACACCTTATGGCTCGCACTACAATTTAAACAAGGGAGTTGGGACGAATCTCGCATAATCACAACCATCACAAGGCTTTAGCGATTGCACCGCCCTCCAGCAAGTTATTTAAACCTATGCATTTAAAAACTTTATCTATCATTCAGTTTAAGTAACACAAGAATGCCCACAATAGCCTTAGTAACCTCATAATTGTACAGCAGTACGACATGGATGGGAAGTGCAATACTGATTCATGATTGAAAACTAGTATGCGCCTGAGCTCTTGCTAACAAATTCCAGAATGTGTGTACAGTAGTCACAAAGCAAATTACAATAAGTATATCAATGCAAATCCTCTATAATAACAATGTCCACTACTCTTGATTGTGGTTATAAGATACAATGAATATCACCAGTTGCATATATATATGACAATGTATGGAAATTCAGAGCTTATCTTCAAACTAATCATGATCGACTACAGGCAAATGTGTTGTTGTATCGAGGCTGAAAAAATGCCAACTCGAACCATTAAAGGCTCGAAAATAATCATCAGAAAGCGAATCAATCCTGAACTCTTCAGCGAAGCTCCTTGCAGCCAAGACATGCTTTCTTGAATTGACCACAGCTGAACTCTTGCAAATTGATGCATGCTGCTCATATGCACCAAAACTGTTCCCAAAGATTATAAGGTGATTCAATTTATCTACTCCCCAATTTGCCTCCAATAGATTGTCGTATAACTCTGCTTCACAGTGTGGCATGAAGAACAAGGTCGGTTTAAGAGCTTGTCTGCGACCTTGCTCATTCACTGATAAAACAGTACAACCTAGAGACGTCAAAACCTTGGATTCTGTCAAGGAAATTATAGGATCAAACACTTGTATCTCTCCAATCCAATCAAAGCTCCTCTTTATCAAAATGGCGAGGCTAAGCTGCAATCGAGGGGGTTCAAATGATTCGATGCTACCAATCCCATAGATTACCATCTGCATCTTTTCTTCTGATCCCAGAATTTTATGAAACTTATCCAACATATCAGGATTTTGTACTTGGTCCAAGAATGAACGGTGGAATTCAGAGTTTGCAAGTTTCTGAATAGAAATCTGCAATTTCTGCATCAATTTTGACTCTCTATCAGGGTCTGTTTCAAGATCTATTGGTGTCCATACCTGCACTTCTTTTTGTCGTTTTGGGATCACAAACTTGTTCACAGTCCTATTCTTCTTTCCTCGGCGCGGCAATACGATAGTCCAGTCTTCAGTTGGACTGGATTCTGGGTTGAGAATTGCTGGAGAAGATGCCATTGTTGAACATGAAGGCACTAAATTATTCCACAGATCATAATTGCAAGTATAGCCTGATTATAGGGATAGAAGAATAAAGTTAACTTCTATTAGATAGACTGAATAATCAACAAACAATATAACTCTGTAACACCTATATAATGAAACATGAAAATAACTGATCGTCGATGATCAACTGAAACTGAGAAAAAAGGTCATGACTGCACTCAGAGATATAAAAATACGAAAGAAGAAATTCGCATTTATATCTTCACGTTTTTAATGTTTAGAATGATGAAAATCAGCTTTGAATGGATTCTTTACCCTGAAAAGTTAATTCAACAGACATTCCTCATAGAAAATATTGCTAAAAACATGCCAGATAATTTATTTATATCGAGGAAAACATCCATTTCTAGGATTTACTTATTAGGGCATTCATATGTGTCTCCAAAATCAGGTGCACAAGTTCAACACAATAAGGACAACAATCATGAAATATGCAACTGAAACTAATAAGAATAAGATATTTGGAACATCTGGATGAACAAGTCACAAGTGTCATCTCGCAAATATAATAACATAAAGGAAACAATACAATTATGGCTGACATTTTACCATTGATTATTGGGATTTCTGGTTTCATGGGCATACTTTAGATGAAAGCCTCCAAACATGGCATAAAAGCATAATATAAAAAAAAATAATGACAGGATCTAGATTATTGATAGAATGTGTTCTTTTTACTGTTGCAAGTGGATTATTGTAAAATATCTTAACAGGATCGAACTTAAAATACATTTCAATAGGGATTTTCCTCCACTTTTGAACTTCAAATTCTTCCATAGATACTTCAACAGAACGAGAATGGCTAACAACAAGAATCAACACAGAACGATGATGCAGAAAATGCGAAAAGCTCAAGCTCAACCTTCAAAAAGCACAACTAGAAAAGGTAAAAAATTGAATTCCTTTAACGAAATATCCGCAAGGAATCCATCAAACGTAAGAAAAATAAAAGTTCAGAGCATCACCTAGAATCTCAAAGTGGCAGAAATTAGACTAGCTCGATTAGAACCCTTAAAAAAAATTGAAAATGAAACTTTGTATAGAACTACACAATGAAATTTAAATGACAGTTTTAGCTGAAATAGCACATCTTCCATTTGTAATTAAGAACGTAAACAATGTTAGCATCAACGTCCCTCATTATATCCAGAATACATAACCAATACATAAAATTAACACCACTGGTGAAAATTAATTTCAGTTTTCTATGAGACATTTCATCGAACATATGGGTTGCATGACTAGCTCGTACCTGAGCAGAGAATCGACCCAACCACGAGGCGGTCCGGAGAAATTCAGATGCGGAAACGTATCCAGATTCCGATGAGGAGGCCAATGGCATATACTTGACGGTGGCACTTTAGTACATGCGGCGGCGCCGCCGCTTCAAGATTACTTCCGGTGGTGGATCGGCTCGATCAATATAGTTTTTAATTTTGAACTAAATATGCAGAGTATTGGGCTTGGGTCCGAAGGCCCATAAAGAGAGCATTATTGGGCCTGGGTCTAAAGGCCCATAATGAGAGAGGGTAAAAAACACACACCAATTAAAAGGCGACTAGTTAAGTTATCTTTTCTTTTCGGTTTTGCAAACATAAATTTAAAACCAGCATTTTTGCTTTTTAAATAATTATTATTAACAATATTTTTTGAGTAAATTACCATTAAAGATATAACAAAAAAAGATTAAAAATGAAATACTGTGGCATAATGTAGTGAAATAGTACCATAGTTTGAACATGATATACTGTGGCATAACGTAGTGAAATACCAAGATATTTTTAAAAAAATGAAAATAGTAAAACTAAATTTGAAATCATTTACAGAAAATTGTAAAAAAATGAATGGAGTAAATAAAATTTGGAAAGTGATATAATTACTTGTCTGCTTTGGTTTTTGTTGGATTGGTAGCTTAGAAGTTGACGAAAGAACATCGATTTGCGAACCCAACAATTTTCTCAAATCAATTAATGATTCTCCATTACTGATTGCTGAAGCTGCGAACCAATCTCTTTCAAAAAAATTGAAGCTTGGTTCTAATGGAGCTGCTCTAATTTCTGCCATGTTGAGAATCTAGGTGATGCTCTATACTTTTATTTTCTCATGTTTCATGAATTCCTTGCGGATATTTCGTTAAAGGAATTCGAATTTATAGAGGAATTTGAAGTTCAAATTTGGGGATCTTTTACTGTTTTAACTAGGTCCTGGTTTTTGTCCTCCTCCTTAGACTTTTTTAAAGATTGACAGGAAATTTTTGCTCTGCTTTAGTTGGTTTCTTCAGTCGATGCCTGTTATTTCTTTGTTTAGCTTTGAAATCTATATACATGCATCAGCCCCATTGTTTGAAGAAATACCACTTGCCTGAGATGTTAGAAATATGACTGGAAGAAAATCCCTATTGAAATGCATTTTAAAGTGCCGATCCTGTCAAGATGTCTTGCAGTAATTCACTAGCAACAATTAAAAGAACACATTCTAGCAATAATCTAGATCCCTTCAAGTGAAATGTTTTAAAAGTCACGATTATTATTATTATTATGCTTTTATGCCATGTTTGGAGGGTTTCATCTGAAGTATGCCCATTGAACCAGGAATCCCAATAATCAATGATACTTGTATTGTTCCTTTATGTTGTTATATTCGCAGGATTACAAGGTGTATTCATACAGATGTTCCAAATATCTTATTCTTACTAGTTTAATTTGCATATTTCATGGTTGTTGGCCCTTTTGTGTTGGACTTTGCACCTGATTTCGGATACAAATATGGATACCCGTAGTAAATAAATCCCAGCAATTAATGTTTTCCTTTACATAAATAAATTATCTGGCCTAATGTTTTTAGCAATATTTCCCATGAGGAGTTTCTGTTGAATTAACTCTTCTGGGTAAAAAATTCATCCAAAGCTAATTTTCATCATTCATAACTAAATTAAAAACGTCAACATATAAATGCTGAAGCTTCTTATATCCTATTTTATCAAGGGTGCAGAAGGCGCAAGGCGGGCGTTTTATGGCCACCTAGCGCCTAGGCCGCCTAGGCGCCGCATAAGTTTTTTTTTTTTTAATCATTAAGCTGAAAATAAATTAAATAATTATTATAATAGATAATATTTCAATCTTGCATCATTTCCATTTTCCCCAGCCCCAATTTCCCATTTCCCCAGCCACAATTTCCGCTAATTTCCCCCAATTCCCCATTCACACAATCTGCTCATTTCCCCCAAATTTCCATTTGATATATGTGTTTCCCTAATTTGAATTACATATGTGATATGTTATATGTATAGGCGTATATATATATATATATATATATAAACAGGAAGAGGGTAACCAGGGGTTGTGGGAGACGCCCAACTTCAAAAACGCCCAGGAGGTCCGATTTTGAACTAATCGGGGCAGCCGCCTAGCGCCTAGGCGGCCGCCTAGGCCGCCTTCTGCACCCTTGTGTTATGCAACAAAAATCAGTGAAACTTTCTGAATAATATCAAGCTTCAGTGCATAGGAGGAACAAATCTATATCAACGAGGGGTCTACGCATCATGTATAACCAAAATTATCAAAAGGAATACAATACGATGGAACCTACACCACAATTTTCCTGTCTAACTTTTTTATACATTCAAATTCTTATTATTTTTGCCCTAATTTCAAAACTATAAATTTACCAGTAAGAAACCCAACTTCCGGCCATTATATACTGTTGTTTAACTCAATATGAATACAGCGGATAATCAGAAAGAAATCGACGAACAAACACCCAATTAAATAACCAGTGAAAACAAGAGAGAGAATATAATTAGTAAGGGAAACAAGAGAAAGAACCTGAAGAGAGATCTGAATATGGATCTCGTAAAACCAACGAGAGCTTAAGAAGACGTTGGACCACGCTAGAATGTCGATGAAATCGGGGTTTAAAACTCACCGGAGCAGTAGCACAATATATTTTCGACTTTCGAGCTGCCTTTTCTTCCAAGCCTCACTCCTTCAAAACCAACATTTTGGCTATTTTCAATTTGACCCACAAGTTTTTTTATTATTTCATTAGTATCACCCCGGCCCTTCTTTGCAAATTTCTGAACAGTAAAATTTCATACAATAAACAAGTAACTGTAGGACTCAAATCAAATTAATTGAAAAGAGGGAGGGAGCCACGCATTAACTGTACAAATCTTGAAGCGTCGGCGCCGCCGCATGTACTGAAGAGCCACCGTCAAGTATATGCCATTGGCCTCCTCATCGGAATCTGGATACGTTTCCGCATCTGAATTTCTCCGGACCGCCTTGTGGTTGGGTCGATTCTCTCCTCAGGTACGAGCTAGTCATGCAACCCATGTGTTCGATGAAATGTCTCATAGAAAACTGAAATTAATTTTCACCAGTGGTGTTAATTTTATGTATTGGTTATGTATTCTGGATATAATGAGGGACGTTGATGCTAACATTGTTTACGTTCTTAATTACAAATGGAAGATGTGCTATTTGTAGTAAATGGATGCTGAAAAGATACCTGAAGTGGCAAGTTTTTTGGATAGCCTGCCTCCAGTTGAGTTTGGCTGTATCTATGGCTCCTCTCTCCATCCTAACAATTCTGATAAGGTCTCATTTTTTCTTCTTTTCGTTTACTACATATAGATGATCTTTAACTGTTATATTCAAGTTTTATAATTTAGTGATACTACATAGCATTAGGACTGAATGAAGGTCCCAACATCATAATGTCAATGTTTTCCGATTATTATTAATTGCTGTACTTTACTTATACTATTAGTTTTTTTCTTGTTCATAGACATCTATGATAGATTACGTTCTTGGTGTGGAAGATCCCCAGAAATGGCACACCAAGGTATTTGTTGATTGCATATTTTTTAACTTTCGAAAGTTTCATCTTTTGCTATCTTTGAGCGCTTAATATGTGGATTCACAACTGATATTATGTACTTGTCTTTTGGGATCAAGAATCTGGAAATGAATCCGAATCATTATGCCTCATTGATTGTCCACCTTGGGGGAGCACGACTGGTTCTACTTTACATCTTTTCCTCTCATTCTGAATGTTTATCATCTTTTAAATTAATATGCAATTTGTTTCTGGTAGATTACTAAGGTTGCTAATCATATTGGTGTCGGCATACACTTTAATCCATTTGTTGCTCACAAGAATCGGGTAGTTATTTTATTATTACTTTTGTTATGATTATGATTCTTCCACTATTAGATGTCTAGATGTATATATATTAGATATATATGAATAAAATTTTGACCTGAGATTATCTCCAGATGTTCAAGTATGGTGTTGTCCGAATGCATGACCTTGTTCAGGATATTCTGAAATGGGAGAGTTTCTACATGAGTGGCCGCTTGCAGAAACCTGTATGTATGTCCTTCTAAAGATGTTTATCAGCTATGTAACATTTAATGATGCAATATCAGCATTGTCAACTTTATAATTGGAATCATTTCAAAAAAATTGCTTGATGCATGTTATGACTTCAATTTTTAGTTTTCAAATCAACGAATACACACTCTTGGCACAAGTTTTTGAACCTTGCAAGTGATTATGGCCGTCCTCTGTATAGGTTATGACTTTGGGTTGTTCAGTAGCTAAACTGGAAATTGCATTTAAGTGCAACTTAATCCATGCCAACGACCTTATAACTAGCAATCATCTAAGATGTACGTATATTGTTATCTCTAATATATGAATTTTTTCACTTAATTGATTAAGTTATAGCATTGGAGGGTGATGACATAGAAGGATTGCACAGAGTTCAGCCATACTTGTGTAAATTTATCTGTTTGATTGCAAAATTTTTGTATACGCTTTTATGTACCATCAGTTTTTCTATTATATAAAGGATTAATTATTGACGAGTGAAGTAGATGGGTAACCAACATGAAGGGAGTTCATATTAATGCAAATCTTGACTAAATTTATGACTTCCCTTTAGTTCAACTTTCTGCTTGCACCTGCAATCTGCTTTTATCTTAGTGGTTGTTGGCTGGCTCAAATACTAAGTTCTTGTATACCATCAGAAGCATCTATATGTTACTTTCAGGTTAATGTTTTAGTGGATAACTTGGAGATAGAAAAACTCAACTCTGTAAATCTGAAGGCTGCAACCTGTGCCGCTCTCCTCCTTTTGCCATCAAAGTTCTGTGAGGTATGATTTTCTCAGTTTTTGCAGCCATATAACAGCAATATATTTGTTTAATTCGTCGTATTTGCAGGAAGAGTTGTATGCTAAAGTATGTAGCCTCTCATATATGGGTGACTTGCGAATGCTTTTCGCAGAAGATAAAAACAAGGTAAATCTGATTTAAGACGTAGTAGGAAATTGATGAGGAACTTAGCTAATTAGCCTTATATTGTGTGCATTTCATGTGCTTCCAAGACTCTGAATGATTATGTGTTCCAATACCAACCATATCTGCAAGGTTTGTAAGCATCGACTTCTCTAACGATTATGTTAGAATCCACCAACATTTGAGATATAAATGGAAAGAGGCTATCTGAGCTGATATGCCACTGAAAGATAACTTGCTTTTACCTATTATTACTAATGGTAAATGGGCTACAGTTTTTATGCTCACTGTGAAATGAGAATCCTTGATATGTTCCCAATCATATCTTGGTGGTTCGTTCCTTTTCCTAAAGTGGTTGAGTAGCACCACAGCTAGTCAACAATTTCTTGACATGCTATTATTCAACCTATGTATACTTCCCAGGTGAAAAAAATTGTGCAAGGGCAATTTGAGTTATTTCAGACAATGTATAATCCATTTCTAGAAGAATTTGCAGCCCAAGACTTTCTTAGAATATCTTCTGTTGATCAAAGAGTAAGCTTAGTTCAGGTCAGTTCAAATTCTCAAGCTCTATGAAAAACTGTCTCTGCCTCTTCAATGTTTAAAATGTTGAGATTGTTTTTGCTTCTTTTTATGACTTTAGCAGGCTGCCCTTTGGATATTTTTGGCGTAATGTCTGTCCTTTTACATGCTTAAGTATCTCTGAATTGCCAACTGTTCCATTCACTTTTATGAAGAAGTTGTTTATCTTTCCATGGCCTGAGGAGAAATTGTCGTATCCCTTTCATAAGAAATCATATCTATTTGGTTTTCAAGCTTGCAGATTTTTTGTGGTATCTCGATTTCATGGTATATTTAAATTGTTTCAAAAGAATTTGGTGAATGCTAGGTAAAATTCCTCTCAGAATTCCTGATGTGCTTGACTTATCAAATCAGGATTGTGGGCCATCTACCACAGGCTCCCTCGTGTCATCTCTCCCTTTGCCTCTCAGAAGCCAGATGGGAATGAAGCTTGGAGTGGAGAAAACATTTGATGAATCTGGTATGATCATATGAATGACTGGTCAGGGAAACTCTACTCAATAAATAACTTTAAATTGTTATTTTCACACATCTGGTTGGTGATATATGTCTCTTGTAGACTTAAACTCATTAGGTTTTTTGGTACTTTTACGTTGAATTGGTCGTACTTTCAGGTCGAGCATTACAGAAAGTTGTAATTAAGTCGAAGGAAGAGGCCGCAGATTGTATACGGAGGATTCTGAGGCGTAAAGTTATGGTTTCTAGTGCACGACAGGCTGTTCATGGTCTACTCACTGCTGGTGTAGTTCATGGATTCAGATATATTGGAAGTAAAATGCACAAGGCATGGCGGTCTTGGTGATAATCCTTAACAAAAGAAAAAAATCAAGTAGAATGCTAACTTATCTAAACACAGGGTCAAAGGTAATCTTGATTTCATGGAGGATGCAGTATTCTGCTTGTCCGTTTTGAAGCAGCTGGTGTAGATACAAGTGAGATATGCTTATGATGATTAATTGTTTGTCTTCTTTATCAATCGTCAAATGATTGGACCGTTTAATAAGTCGTAGTTGGCAGCTGGCTCTATGATTCCTTAGACAAGAACCATGATTTACTATTCTTTTTCTCTAATTGATTCCCTAAATTTCTACAGACAAATTAGTTGTTTGTTTTTCTCAAATTCAGGAAGCCAAAAAAAAATATATATATAAATATCCCAGAATCTACACTTTCCAAACTCAATAAAAAAATTATACTTGAATAGATAATAAAGAATTCTTCAATTGCTTGTCTTGTTTTGCTTGGCAAGTGTGAAGCAAATTAATGAATTATGCAGTCTGGGCGGACATCTTGGAAGACTCTTTGTCCTAACTAAAAGGGCACATTGATAACCACGACTACAATTCAAGATACTAGTATTATTTTTCCTCTTGATAACTCTACAGTTTGCACAATAATTGCTACTTTTTTATTGCATAGGTCCCCACTGTCAATCACACCACTCGACACATTGCCTCTCTCCTAACAATTCAAATACAAGTTGAGAAAAACAGAATGCAAAACCATATATATATTGAGGAAAAAAAGTGAACACTAGCAAGTGCAGAATATCCAATGGGAGAAGCAACTTCTGATGATGTCCAACCCAGAAGTTACTGGAGATTTAGCAAACATGACTTCTTCCCAGAACAATCTTTCCAAAACTGGACCTCCTATCTCTCAGCCTTATCACAAACCAAATCCAGATTGAAGGACCGCCTTTTAGCCGCTCCGGCGAAACAACGGAGATTGTCAATCTCCGAAAACAGAGCCGAAACACCATGAAACGCTGCCTCAACTGGTGGGACCTCACCTGGTTCAGATTCGGCTCTGTAATCGGAACTGGAATCTTCGTTCTCACGGGACAAGAAGCTCGTGATCATGCAGGCCCTGCCATTGTCCTATCCTACGTGGCTTCAGCCATCTCAGCAATATTATGTATGTGACAAACAATTTACTACCTGCTAAAGATTCTCAGTATGAAATAGGAAATGACAATAAGCATTGAGAAACATTCTTGCCATTCCCAATGAAAGAGAGAATAAATACAGCTGGATACCTAAATAATGTATATATAAAGTCGGATTAGAATACATACCAGTCTTCATTCACTCACCAGAAGAAGACCTTTCCGATATGCCTTGCCCAGTAATTAGTGACTTCCGGAAAATTCATGTAGCTAGCCAATATGACACCAGCTACATATTCTTAAGAACTTGTATTAACACAGGTAAGGTGCCCATGGTCTCAGGGAGAAACTCAGAATATGTGGAGTAAAAGAAACATTAAATTCACCAGTTTAATGGGTAGTGTGAGAGTGCCTATCCTAATTCTTAACAGCTGAATAAAATAAAAGCCTTTGGAAATCAGACCCTTCAAGCTGAAAATATAAACCAAGACAATAAAGGCAGAAGGATCTCTAGAACCTGCAATCATATTTGCAACTAGACATATTATTGTTACAATGACTTTCCAATTACGAACATATGGATGTGAATGTACAGACATAAGCTCGCGCAGGATTCGGAATGAACAGTTTAGCTATTAACAACATAAAATTTTGGGCCGTTGCTTGATAGCATGGAATATGAATATAAGATTATTTTGCTGATGAATCTATGAGTTTGCATTTGGTGAGAAATAGTGAATAATACTGGAACCCCTCTTCACAGTATTAGCCCGCTTCTGTGGCTGGATCCAAGCACGCAGTTCTGCCTGTATCTCCAGGGGCAATTCATTCAAGACAGAAGGATCAATCTCATCCCTTTTGTAGCTTCATTCATTATTGTTGCTGGGATCTTCTCTTAAATTGCATGTGTTCATGGTATTGCCAGTCGTTGGCTGCTGATTTTCTGGGAGCAACTTACCTTTCAAAATTTTTAAAATCAGCCATTAGTTACTGTTTGCAAATTTGAGATAAAAGCAAAAAAAAAAAAAAAAAAAATTAAGTATTTAAACATGATCCCTTTTCAGGTATCTACAAAGCTTAACAATTACCAGAGGAAGATTCTCCACTCTCCTCAAAAGTCTTAACATGGGCATGCTCAGGTAAAGAGCAAGAGTCGTCACTGTGAAAAATCTTAAGATTGATGAAGATCCCTACAAGAAATTAGAGAATCTCTTTAAGGTATCATCTTTTCATAAAAAGAAATCATATATGGCAAGTAGAGATTATATGATAAACATTGAGAAACCAAAACTACAGGGAATTTGCAAAAGAGGTCTTTCAAAATAACTTCAAAGATTCAAAATAAGAATACATACTGTTGCAAAATTTCCATGAGACTACTCTACCATCTTTATGACTTCCAATTAAATGAAGTTGAACTCAATTGATAAAACTTATAAAACACAGAGTCACGAAGTTCCTATTGGACAGGTGGTTCGATGGAGAGAATGCCTAATACAACAAATCCTTCCCACAATTGAACTAACATATTAACCCAATATAAAAATGGCCAAGAACAGAATGTCTAACCTTCTCATTTTGAAACTTCCTTTTCTGTTTCTCAGATTTCAAACCAGGCTGAAGGTTATCCATCTTTGATTGTGGGAGGTTTGATCCCAAACCATTTTCACTAGCTGATTTATAATCCAAACAATGAATTAACAGAAGAGAACTGGAAAAGGAAAAGCTAGGAAAGGGGAGATTGTGATCAATATGGCATGAGAACCACCTGAGCATGATAGAGGAGTTTCTTCTGTGAGCCTCAATTTTTGCTCCATTCTAGAATCAGGCAAATCTTGCTTATCTGCAACTTTTGTGGTATAGAGATCATCCTACAGAAGAAAGCCCAAGTAAGGAGATATAATGCATCTATATCAAATTGAATGTGTATTAACATGTGAGCAACAATCAATATGGAGATTCTGAAAAAGTAAAAAGTTCTCTTTTTCATCATGAACTCCTTTTCCACAAACACTTCAACATATGAATTCAAAACCTTGCCTTACACACTTCTATTTCATCTCGATCTGGTTCTGAACCAGACATAGCATGATCAACCATTGTTTCATCCTCATAAGCATCATTTAGTGGGTCAGCCAAATGTAAACCTATACAGCTTTCTGTACATATCAAAGTCAAATGTTCTTATGAATCACCTGGATCATTGCAACATAAGCTAGACAGAAACAGCAGCAAATCTAACCTGATGAAGACAAAGATGCAGCACTTTGGTTGCATATGTCATTTGATTCACGTTTAGTAGCGCCAGTTTGATTTTGGTTATGGAAATACGTCATAATTGAGTGTGTTCCCTGGAAAAGCATAGTAGAGATGAATGAAATAAATGACAAAGTGAAGTAGCACCTAAAGGCGCAATCAGTTCTGAAAAGTGATATTATTCAGAACATAAAATCACACTCCAACTCACAAATAATTAATAAAGTAACAAATTGTGCCCTTGTTAAGTTATTGTATTTAACAAGCAGCACAAAATATCAGCCTCCACATGACCACTAACAATGCCAGCAAGATTGAAAATTTAGTTGGGCTTTTAAAGGCACCACTAGTTTGATGGTAGTTTACACATTCATTACATATTGGGTTGCCACTTGAACAGAGTTTCACATTTGAGTGCTAGCACTAAGATCAATCAAAGGAAATTCTTAAGATGCTATGGGACAAACAATCAGCTGAGAGAAGACAGTTCATAAGAAGTAGAGATAGAACAAATGAAACAAGCTTTACAAAACTCAAAGTCGCTTTGACTTACAGATGGGACCACAACTATTTTACTGGAGGATACAGAGAGACCAGTTATCGCCCACTCATGATGCTTGGATTCTTTCATCCTAGTATGGTATACTCCAATATATTCACGCAGCCCAGCATGAAATAGGTTGAGGGCATCTTCTTGCATCTTTGCAATCCCATTTCTTAAGGGACAGGACTTTGAAGGGAACTTTTTAAGTGATTCTGAATCATTCGCTAGAGGATGAAATATATCAATAAATGAGTTTGGTATAGAAAATCAATTTTGTACTGCAACAATAAGTTGTCTCTTATGAGAAGCTATAAATAGTATGAGGTTTTTCTGGCTATAAAAACTCAAAACAAGAAAAGACCTTGTAAGCACTTGTATGCAGGGTAAGTGTACGAGCTATGCGCTTATTTTGTTCTAGATCGCGAAGAAGTCGTTCACATAGTTCTTCACAAAGTTCGTTGAGCCATTTTTGAACCTGGAACATTCACGGCTATAAAAAATCCAAAAAGAAAAAGTACTGATCCAGGACCATCTCTCAAAAGAGAAACATACAGAAGAGACGGTTTTAAGAGCCTGAGCACCTGGAAATGTCTTTCCAGAACCATGACTCTGGGGAAGAAGTCGACCTTTGACCTCATCACCACAGATTCCCCTTGCAACATTCCATAACCAAGTACTGCATAAATAAGAAATGAATCCTGAATAAGGACAGACCAGTATGGTAATGTACAAATGCCAACTGTAGGAAATCTCACCCATAGCAGAAATTTCTCAAGTTCCCACAAATTCTCATGAGACTCTAAGATGAATATATAATAAACGACTGACATTAAAATTTTATTAGACACATCATTGTCACTCTAGATACAGACAACAGCAAGTCTTATTTTCTTCTTTGTTCTTTTCTTTTACAGGCCATATACAAGTTATCTAAGCTTAGATATTAATAACCGGATGAGGCTAAGGAATTGGCGAATTTGAGCAATTATTGTACACGATAACTATAGGACTAAAATTAATTAAGCAATATATATTACGAGGAAGTTCATGGAATGTAATTCCCATTTAATAAGGTAAGCAACCAGGCATATAACCATAACTAGAGTGCCATGAAAACATAAAGAAGACAACAACCCAGTATTTATGCCATAACGCTCTTGCAGCTTCTCCTCTGAAAATTGCAATAGATCGCCAACTGTATTCACACAAAGGTCAACCTGCACAGAGGTCCCAAGCTTTCCTCCAAGCTGTTTCCTGCAATAAGCTCCGCCTTAGGTCATTCATCAAAGATTAGATGTCCAAAAAAGTTTCCATGCCATTCGCCCTTGAAATCATAACAATAGTATAATTAGTGAAGAAAAGTTCTGTTTTAAAGAATATGAACTTACATTTTTTTTATAGGTAGTGACTCAAGCAATTTATTGACAGATGAGAATGGCACAATAGTCTGTTGAGCGGGTTTATTCATACCACTTGCCAATTTGGCCAACATCTGGTCACATCGTAAATACATATTTAGAGATCAGAGAGGAGCACTCTTTCGCACACAAATACATATATTCTCAAAGATTTGAAAATTTTAAATTACTAACACTGACCTTATTATGAGCAACACCGGCAGAACATGTAAATTAAACTAATGGACTTCGCTTGCAAAGACAGGAGATGGGAAACAAGCGAAGGCGGATTCCCTCAGCTGTAGTTCTTGCTGATTCAAGACTCGTGTCTCGAGGATTGGATAACTGAAAGCAGTCATTTCCCGAGCCTCAAGCGCCTTGTTCTTCGTCATTGTAGGTACGTAATAAACATTCCAGATGGTATTGGTGAAATTCCAACACTCGAGCTGATTTATATTAAGGGCCATGTGAAGAAGTCTCTGGAAGAGTCTGCCAAAAAGCATTCAAGAGGAACAACAAGATTGGGGAAATGATGCCCTTAAAGTTGTTGTAGACACAAGATTCTAATTGAAGATTGGTTTCTTTTTTTTCCCCCGATTACCTCCCAATAGACATTCGTATGAATATGCTTAGAAGAGTTGAGTTAAGGTGATGAAAATAATCTCAGGTTCTAGTCTTGCAATTAGTATGTTTTCTTGATATGTTTCCTAGAACTGTAATTGCCTGCATATTTATCATGTAAAAGAAACAAGATTGTTAGGTTGAGATATATGCACTTCTTTCGGCAACATAGACCTCAAACGATACTGATGAAATTCGACTTCTAAATCATCTATGTACAGATAAGCAACAACATATTCTTAAAAGGAGATGGGACAGATGGAATGCAGGCAGTCTGAGGGTGATCTAGCCTCATTTTCTGCGAGCTATTACACGATTATTAAATATATTCAGAGTGACCTGCTGCTTCTTTCATTTAAAAAAAAAAAAAAAAGACTGGTGTCCTGAATATCTATTCAAAGACTGAACACACCAGCTGACATCAAGGGATGAAGGTAGTTTCAAAGAAGATAAAAGTACTTGAAGATGTTTTCTCATGTGTTGGTCAAAGTTTGATATTGTATTTTGTGGTCATTCGCATTTTTAGGATATACATGTTTTCTTTTGGCTGTACACAATATACTATATCAATGAAAATGAGCCAAGGATTACCTTACGGCCGCCTTCTTCTCACCTGCACTTACATGCTCTATTTCACATTTTATAAGCTAGTGTCTTTTGCTATCAAAACTCTAACATAGAACACAGCAGTTTTAGAAGTAGAAGTCAGGGGTGTAACTTGTATTGTACTAATCTTTATATCAGTCACGCGATCTTTACAAAACCTATAAAGTGTAGCAGAGAACTTTTTTAATCTAATATAAATGCAGTATATATTGGATTGAGACACTGAACAGAATGACAACTACGGAAGTATATTAATCCAGTTTACCGTTCTTATCTCCTTCACCTTTCAAAAAAAGCATAAAAACCAATAAGCAGAAGATTTCAAATGCCGGGTCAGCCCATTCTTGTAGTTGACATAAATTAGACCAAAGCGCTTGGTATAACCGAGATGCCACTCAAAGTTGTCCAATAATGACCATGCAAAATAGCCCCGAACATCGACTCCATCCCTGTCCATTAATTACACAAAAACTTAGACAATCATTTTGATTGTTCCCATATCATGCAACACAGTTGTTTCCATATAAAATACCATTTTCAGTTATATACACTGCAGGATTGTTGTATCTCATAGAAATGTATTTCAGAAGTTTCCACAAACCCCAAGGAACCATGTAAAGCCATGATGAAGCTGAGTGCATAAACACGACTCATGATATTATATTTCACTCTCAGGACATACAGAAGATAATAGTTACGTGTAAGAATTAAATGGGGACAAGTGATCCCACCTTCTCGCCAATCGTCTCTCCACCTTTCCATTCAGCTACAGATGAAACAGAACACAGCATTAAAATATATGATATTATGATGAGATAGTTCAGACTATATGAAGATAAATTGTTGCAACCATCCATATATGAGTTTTTGATATAATAATGAAAAATATATATCAATAAATAAAAAGACTGGTTTTGTTATACCAATTCTTTCTGCCTCCTGGACCCTATAGAAATCATTCTCTTCAAGACCATTTGTTGCTTTACGAACAAACCTAGTTGTGTAGTGGTTTAAACCAACAAAGTCTACCGAGTATTTGAGCAACTCTTTATCTCTCTCAGAAAATTTTGGCAGGCAATCACCAAGTTTTTTGCGCATTGATTGAGGATAGTCTCCAAAATAGATTGGATCCAGGAACCTAAATAAAAGAGAGATTAAATGGAGAGCAGAGCAGTACACAGATTTTTTTAAAAAAAATTATACATCTATCTAAAGTGATGTGGGTTAAGTCATAAAAATATTGATGATTTAAAGGCGTCCAGCAACAAGGCAACTTCAACATAAGCTGGAATACGCAAGCGAGTCATATTTATCTAATGCAATAAGTAAAACATGAAATAATACGAAACAAGATTGAAGAAGAAAGGAAATGAACTGATAACTTATTTTCTGAATAGAACCGTAGAGATACACCTCACATAGGTGCAAAGATTAAAGATTCTTTAATCATAGTTAGACAGCACATGATTAGATATTGAAATACATGCCATTTATGAGAAGACAGCCTTCGCAATTTGAATCCGAAATAAAAGTTTTCAGCATTGCACTAGAATTCAGAATCGGAGAAAATCTGGAAAGCTGGTGGCTTTACTAGAAATTAAGTGGCCATCAACAAGATGAAAGATTTACAAACAAAGAAATTTACCATAATTAAATCGATAATGATGGTGAAGAAGGAAGTTACCATCCAAGCTGAAAATCAAGTCTCCTTGAAGCTGCATTTACATCTTCTACACCATCTGAATAAGCCTCCGACCATTCACAATCGACAGCTAAGCCTATTTGTCCTCCTTGTTTATCCTATAAAGTAAAATCATATCGAAATCGTATGCAAAATGTATCTTGGGCACAACAAGAGAAAGCATACCTTGTATTTCTTATAATAGATAGAGACAGATTCAGCATGAGCTAGGAGTTGGTGGTGAGCAACTAAATATGGCTCCTTTGAAGGATGTTCACTTCTTCCAGGGGCATAAATTCCAGTACAGTAACCGTTCACAGCAGTTTGAAGAGGCTCATTGATTGTTATCCAATTCTTCACTCTATCTCCAAAACTCGAAAAACAAGTTTCAGCATAGATGGCAAAGTATTTTCTGGATGTTTTGCCACAAGAGGAAACCAAAATGAGTAACCGAGGTTTTTGTAGATTTCTTCATGACACATGGATCAATTTCCTTTTTATCCCACAGTAAGTATAATCTTTCTCAGCCCCAATCTTTTACCCACAGAGATGGGTTCAATCATAAAACCAATGGTATATCGTATTACAATTGTAAAAAC
Organism: Stenogyne calaminthoides; assembly: GCA_037126765.1. Lineage (NCBI taxonomy): Eukaryota > Viridiplantae > Streptophyta > Magnoliopsida > Lamiales > Lamiaceae > Stenogyne > Stenogyne calaminthoides. The sequence continues at coordinate 24,093 of JBBCBC010000059.1, forward strand.
AAAAAGGCCAAACAGTGTCCTAATCCCTGACGTCAATGTAAACCTACATATCTGAGAATACATAGACAGAGGACTTCATTTTTTTTTATAAGAGCGCATCACCAGATTAAGCATTTTGTGCGTTTTGATTTGTTAAAACTGAGTTGGAGAGAGTTGAAGAAAAAGAAGTAAATAACGAAGAAAGGAAAATGAAACTTACACGATTTGTTCATTTAACCAACCACCCATCGCCTCTAGAAGATTTAGGGGAAGATCCCAATGGTACAGTGTTACATATGGCTGAATATCTGAAGTCACATTAACAAAAGTTAGTTGAATTCCACAAGAACATGATACATTATTGAAAAGAACATGTGCATACCATTGTCAATAAGTGCATTGATGACATCATTGTAGTGCCTTATCCCTTCAAGATTGACTTTGCTCCCCAAACCATCTGCACACATGGTGTCAGCTATTTACACATGGCCTCCCTTTATTAAGATGCATGATCATTAAGAACTTTAGAGGTACCTATCAGTGGAAGTCTAAATTTGCTATACCAGATTAGAATATATAACTTAAACAACAATATATGCCTTTTGCCAATAAGCCAATCATTTTAATTCCTATAATTTCTAAGATCAAAGTTCAAGAACCGGTGTGAGTTTATTTTTAGATATGTTACCAGGTTTATCAATTTATATTTAACAAATAAATCCAAGCATATATACCACAAACAAAAGTTGGGTTAATCAACCATGATATATTATGTGTTTGTTGGCCTACTTATTTGCACTATTCCTAAAAAATACTTTGTAAACCTAAAACAAAAAGACTTTATCGTCCATGAATAGATGAAAAATTTATTAGAGAAAGAACAAAACATTTTACCAGGAAATATACGACTCCAGGATATGGAAAATCGGTATGCTTTAAATCCCAACTTGGCTATCAACTCAATGTCTTCCTGCAGCAAGAATAACAACCCAGAACAATATATTGATTTATGAATTTTTTAAGAATTGGGATTGCTTGACTCGTAACCACAACCAGATGTACTCTCCAAGGTTGTATTTGAATTTGAAAAAAGATTTGGAGCTAAAAAAACTTCCGATGCAGTTTATTTAAGAGTCAATCACAATGATTGACAAATTAGATCAAATAGATTGCTTTTATAGTAAAAAAAGAAAACCTATCCAATCCAGTGCAGCTGTCCATAGGTTTTGATTTGTGACCAAAAATTCAAATGCATTTAAATGTATAATAATTAGCTTTAACTTAAACAGAAAAGAAAAATATATAGCAAGGCACCTTGTACCGATGGTACTGGTCCACGGAAACATCTGCATTGCTCCCGTCGTGAATATTACCTACCAAATCCAAATTTAAGTTCAGAAACAACCTCCAAAGACATACATATTTTCGTATGACATAGACATTTCTTACTAAAAGATTAGAAAGTAAATACTATAGTATTTACCAGGAATACGTGAGAAAGCATCCCAAATACTAGGACCCCTGCCATCCTCATTCCAAGCCCCTTCAACCTACAATATATTCCTCTTAAGGCGTGAGTGGCATAAAACACTCACCTCAATTCAATATATGTGTGAGCATGTGTGTTTTGTTTCTGCTTTGACTACCATTTACCAACAATATAGTTACAAATATTTACTCGAACATCAACTTTTACAATAATAGTATGCCATTCTTTTGGCTTAGTTACCAGCCATACCAAATAAAGGCCTTCAGCAAAAGAGCATTCAGATCAAGAGTAGTCAACTTTGATGATAACTCTTAACAATTTTAAAAGGCATAGCCGAATTTATTAATGATGGAACGTATATTGGGATTTCTCGTGCTAAAAGACCTCGACGGAAAATAGTCAAAAATGGGGAAAAGGATATTGAATTGAGGAAGAAGAGCGAATTTACCAGAAAAGACCACGAGTGGTAGATATTATCTACTCGCACCATTAAAACTGTGAAATGAAAGCAAAAGGATTCAACTGAACCTGAAAAGCGGAGGTGGCAACGCCGAAGATGAAGTTGGGAGGGAAGTGACTTCGGTTAAGGGGTTGTTTGGAGGAGTAAATGGAACTCCATTCTTCCTCCATCTTTCTCTTCTTCTCCAATCCTTCAACTGGCGCCATTGATTCTGCATTCGTTCCCATTTCTTTTTCTCAGAGCCGGTGACCGGAAGCACAGTGGAAAACTTTTTTTTTTTGAGCGCAAAGCACAGTGGAAAACTGGAAACTGTGTTTCTGTAGTATTGAATACTGATATATTAATTACAGAAATAATGCAAACAAAATTATATATTTATTAATTTCATATACTGAGAAATTACAATTAAATCGAAAGTTTGGAATGTAAGATGAATTTATCAATTGAAAATAGAAGTTAAAATTAATCTGACGACTCAAAATTATGTGTAATAGAAGTTAAAATTAATCTGATTCCAATTGAGGGTTAAGTTTTGTATGTAACAAGTGCACCGTGCATTTTATAGTGTATTATAAAATCATGCAACTTATTACACTGAAATATATAATTATCACAATTCAGTGTAAACAAATTGTATATTTCAATGCAACAAGTTACATAATTCTAAAATACACAATAAAATGCAAGTTACATAATTCTAAAATACACTATAAAGTGCAACGTGCACTTGAGGCCCACTCTTAATTGAGTTGATATATCAACTACCAATATTATTAGAACATCTTAGTAACGTTTTATTTGAGGAATTGTTTCTGAAGTTGATACTTGTTGAATTAATTATTTGCCTGTGAAAATAGTAAATATATTCAACAAACTACAAACCTTTCAAGCAAATACCAATCCGATACTTTTATGCATATCGTAAGGTTAAATACTTCTTCACTATGCATAATTATAGTATTTGGTACCAATTTATTACAACCAACCCTAAGGTGACCATCCGATCCTCGGATATAACAAATCAAAAAACAAAGCAACCAAATGCTTCTTCTTTACAGCATATTTGCTTCCAATGCTGTCGCAATTCCTTTTCCTTGATAACAGCTACAGAGGTCAATCGACAAAATCATAAGACAGCTAAGTTTCCTCCATAAACCTGAGATGTTGAGCAAAAGGAAAAGTTTAAATAAGAATAAGGAAACTACATGCAAATTTTGTGATCTTGAATGATATAATGACAGAAGGACACCAAGAGAAGGACCTAAATCGTACCTATCATAACAAATATGATTCAACTACAGTTCGCCCAAACTTCTCTTGAACGTCTTGGGGAGTTTCAATCTGTGAACAACACAGGAAATCCAAAATAATGATGGAGTGAAAGACAGAGGATAGCACAGAAGATAGTGTATAGAATATGTTTCCTTTTACTTACAGCGTTTAGAGCCTTGAAGACAGCCTTGACGGTGTTATGAGGATTCCTCGAGCCAATAACCTATGAGATTAATTGTGTTAGGATAAAACAGGGGGAAAATATTTATTTAATCGGTGGTGTACCTTTGATTTCACATTCTTGAAACCAGCCAAATTAAGAATTAATTCGACTGTTCTGCCTGCCTTCATCCCAGACGTAGTAGGAGCTGGCCAAAGATAAAGCTACAAGTAGATAAAAGTTAAGGCCAATCCAAAGAAACAGGAACAAGAGGAACAATTAATTATAACTTCCGTCAACAAATATATAACTAGAAATTAATTGAAACCTTAGTCTTTTTATATGATGTCTGAACTGCATGTGCAATTGTATGATCCTCATGCCGCTCTACATAGTGTAGATTCTGGAAGCACTGCTCATATGCCTGTGGCAATAAATCAGGTAGTTAACCATATTAGTACGATACCAGAATGAAAATCTAATAAATAAAAAAAGTAGTTTGCTTATTTGAACATTTATAGTCAATCCCACGTCTTATTAGACAATGTATAGATTTGAAATGCACGTCCACTGTCCAGACCTTACGCTAAATATTTATGACGTCGTCCAGCACAAAGAAGTAAACTAGCCAATTCAGAAGAAAGATATGGTGGGTAGTGTGATCCACTGGTTGGATGGCCATTTTACAATGGCTTTTCCGAAAGACAATAGAATTCAGATGATCTGATTTGGAATTATTTATCAATTATAATGCACTTAACAAATAGTTTCCAATATCTAGAAGTTTATATAGAATGGAACATCCTGTTACCTTTCGAAGTGCAACGGGAACTGCAGGAGCCTTTGCCTTTGCAAAACCAATAAGACCATTGTAGTTTCCACATACTAGAATTACAGAGTACTTGGCAATTTGGCCACCCTGTTCATTTGTGATTTGTCAGTAGTAATTGGAAAAAAAAAAAACAGCGAAAGAGTAAATGATGAGGCTATATTACCTTTGTGACCTTAATGGTTCTGTTGACATCAACAAGCCTAACATCAAAACCCTGCCACCATTGAGGACGGTACAAGTTTAAAATCAATTCTATGGCAGATAAATTACTACATAGAGACTACAATCCTATGATTCATTCAATAGGAAAAAATGGTAAGAATAAGGTCGAGCATGAAGAATATTATCAAAATGATTCCTGTGGAGGTCGAAAATAATAAATGTGGTTAGCATGAATTATTACAGAGAATTTCAATATCATTGGTCTAAAAAACTTCACTCATGAGTCATGACACTGTCCATTTTCTGCTTACACCAGCATGTCTGACTTATAAGCCATATATATTGCAACATGATATAGGAGATATATGATATACTACCACACAAGCACCATTTTATCTACCAGAGATGGGATTGCAGGTTTACCACTAAGTCACTAACCAAAGCAATTTTGAACTTTCAGGAGAACAAAGTTGATCCTCCCCCCATCCCCACCCAAAAGGAAAAAAAAAAAAAAAAATGTGTCCTTCGTCCATGACTATAAGGTCGGACTATAGTTCACACATAATACAAATATTTCCCATGAATCCCGACATGATTAAGGACATACATCATGATTAAGGACATAAATAGACTCTAAAGAGTTTTGGTGGTTCAATGAAAGCTACCTCCATCCTTTTACCTTAAATAAGAGGATCATAAAAACAAATTGTTTGCTCGTGCAAGCATGTCTCATCACATGCAACTTGGATAAATGGAAACAATAATAGCAGAAACCATACATGCATCTACATGTAACTTAGCATTTGGGCATGATAAAGCAAACAATGAGCAGAACATGGAATTCTGGCACAGCTTTAACATTTTGATAAGCAGTAGTCATCAGTATAATGAGAATCATGAGGCAATGAAGACAGGTAATAGATTGAAAAATCCATGCACTCACTTTTCTATAGAGAGGCTGTCTCTTCTTTTCAGTCAATGAGTTCCTCTCCTCAGCAAGATCTCTAATTTCCTCCTCTAGAAGTTTCCCTTTCTTTCCAAAAGTATATTCCAATTCTGTCAGTTTCTGCTCTAGTAGCTTATCTATTTCATTGATCTTTTCCAAGAATTTACTGTCCTTTTCCTTCAAATCATCTAACTCCAAACCGTCATCATCCACTCGACCTTCCTCGGCATCTTGATCCTCGTCCCGTTCTTCCTCACGGTCAACAGAAGGAGCATCATCACGCGTAATTATCCCATAATTGGCAGGGTCATTAGGATCAAAGGCTTCCATACACTCCACCATCCTCAATGCCCTATTCAATTTCATCTGAAGAAGAAATTTTTCCTTACCTTCAGCTACTTTCATCCTATTCATTAACTCCCCTATTACCCGATACTCTGGTCTCAACGCAAAATGTTTCTCCTCAAACTTGTCAATTTGTTTCATCAATTTGTATGCATCATCCAAAGTCACTGCTCAACTATAGAAAGTCAAAAAGATGTTGAATTGCAAAAAGAAAAATAAAATTAAGTGGTACCAAATTGCTTCTTAGTAACACTTATCGGAAGGCCAATGGAAAAGGAAAGAAGAAACAAAATTTTTTACTTCCTAAGCTATGGAACTTAGTTTTGAATGATATTTAAGTTTTGTAATCACACTCATATCAAAGATGAACATAATACTATCATCACAGAACTTAAAATGTGTTACATCATGCCACAAGCTGCTCGATTTTATCATACTATGCACACATCAGATCTCCTTCCCCCTCCCCATTCCACCACAAATAATAAAAACCAAACGGATAATAAATCCACATAAAAACAGAAAAAGCGCAAGAAAGCTAAAAATTAGTCACAAACCAGCCTTAGCAAATTTATCAAGCAGTTCTTGGTGCTTCTCGAACTTCTTCTCAAACAGCGTACACTGCTTCTCCAATGCTTCCTCGTCCTCAGGTTCAGAGTCCGAATCAGTTGAATCCTCATACACGTTCAATAAGGAAGGGTTATCTTTCGCGTTTTGCCTCTCGTATTTCTCAATACGTGGACGAAGGCCGAAGTGGTCGTAGTTTGGATCCTCTATGGCGTCGAGGTCTGCAACACTGAGCCCCGCTTTAATCCTCTCCTCCCTCTCTTGCTGTCTCTCACGGGCTGCTTCTCTGGTGATCTCCTCCAACGCCCGATCTGCGGCGGCGACGCGCGCATTTAAGGACAGATTGCTGAAGTCGGCGTAGTTTCTGGTGATCTGAAAAGAGAAATTGGGATTTGTCGGAGAACGAGTGGATACGAAAGGATGGGTGGGGTATTTTGAAGATGTCGTCAGAATGCGGCGGCGGAGGAGGCGACTGAATACTGCGGATTTGCTCATCGTGGCGGAGATGGCGGTGGTGATGGTGGTCGAAATGGATTAATAGGGTTTTAAGGGGTTTTGTTGTTTCTTTTTAAAAGCCGCTACAATGATAGAGGTGAGCATTATTCGGTAAAAATCGAACAACCGTTCAGCATACAACGGAACCGGATTTAAGAAAATTGTTAATTTATTTGTTTCGATTTTCTAATTTTTTTAGAATTTTTTTTTTTCACATTCAATTTTTAAAAAATTATTCAAAAATACATAACCCCAAAAAAAATAAAAATCCTATATATACAATCATAATTCTAGTTCATTTTTTCATTTTCTAACCTAAATATTACACTATATATTATATATTGATTATAAATTTATGTAGTAGTGTAGTATCATTAAATCTTGTGTTGTGTTATTTAATTTTCGAATTTTACCTTAAAAAATGAACATGTGCCTCTAAAATTGGTTTAATTTGATGATGTCAAATTATTTCGGTTATTTTGATTTTTACCCAAAACCAAACCTTTAAAATGTCCTGATTTTCATTTAAGATCATTGGTATTTTTTGAAATAGTTCAGTTTTATTTATTATGATAAATATTTTGATTTATTTCGAATTTGCTATTTAGATTGGTCAAACTAAAATAAAAAATGCTTTCTTTAGTTTATAAATAATATCACATTATCAATATTTAAAATGGTGTTGTTTTAAACAAAGGCATATACATATAATAATTTATTTGAACAAATAACATTTTTTTAAAAAAATTTACATTCATAATTTTACCTCTTACTCTCTATATTTGTCCTGAATTTCATAATTCATTTCATTGCTACTCTTTTTGAAAGTATTTCGTTAAGACACACTATTATTACATATCCAAAGTCGACCTCTAAATAAACTACAGTAATATATATAATGAAAACCACTCAAATGAGACTCAATAAAAAGAGAAATTATATCTAATCATTTGATAAACTAGTGACATACTATTTCACAAAAAATAGAAATAGCACGGTAAAAAGCTATTGACAGTGGCGAATTTCTGAAGTCACAGATCCTAAATCAATGTCTCAAGCCATTTGCAGAATGCACACGGCTGCCTGTATTCACTGAAAGCAAATTGAGTTAAAAGAAATAAAGTGATTCTCAAATATCATTCTCCTTTTACAGATTCTGCAAATACAAAATACATACAATGCCAAATTTCTTCCAATATCAGTGTATCTACAAAATGCATAAGTCAATGCATATCAGTATGCACAGGCTCTTGGTTTGCAATTTTATATCTAAAAACCCCAGCTAGAGTTCAACTTCCTACAAGGTGATGTCAATCGGCTTCAAGCTCCGCTCCAAATTGCTCTAATCTATCAGTCTCTGCTTCCAAGTCCCGTACCAAAGCATGATTAACCGAACCATCGTCCAAGCTTGCATGTACCTGCCTTCCACCGAACCTGAAAATGAAATGGAAATACGAAACTAAGTTAGCATCATGATCTGTGATGGATGACCAACTGAAAGACGTCCAAATTTATCATATATTTTAAGCTGATTAATCTATGCTGCACGAGTATTCTATGGTAACTAAAAAATCCAAGCCATATTTGATTTGTGATGTTAATTGTATCAGATTATGCATAAAAGAATTTTAATATAAACAAACATAAAGGGACTGTGGATATTACCATCGTCCATTCATCAACTCTATGCATTTATGAGCATCCTTTTTATCTTTAAACTTCACCAAAACAACTCCTTGAGGGTGATTCTCACAGACCTGAAAGTCACCGCCAAAATAAGAATTACAGGAAATCAAAAGCTTGAAGTGCATACAAGTTTGGAATACAGGGACCCATCTCCTGACTACAATAAAATAGCATTACCTTAACAGCATCCAGTGGGCCAAGCTTTCCACACTCTTCACGAACATCCTCCTCCAATTCAGAGCGCAAATTCTCATCAGCCTATAAATAACAAAGAATGCTAAGTTCAGGTCCTTAAGGATACAAGATATGCTGCAAAAAATCGATAAAAACTAAAGGACTATAACATGTCATGTCATGAAACATAAAACATGGAAATAACTATAGCTAATCTCATCTCTAAGGTAAAAAAGGAATTGGGACAGTGAATTACCCTCATTTCTGCAGGAGTGAACATGAAACGAAGAATAACAGCTGCTGGAATAGAAACCTTGGAGTCATCACGGCCACCTGTTTGATCACAAAAATGAAACTCGATAAAATCCAGAAACAACCACTTCAAGTACATTTGTGCCGAACAAAGTGCATCAAGAAGGCATAATATAAGATCCATCTTATCCTGTTTAATGTTCAAATGACATTTGACAGCGAAAGTTGAAATCAAAGTACATTTTAAGGCAACCTCCATGTTAAAGAAAATTGAAATCTCTAGAACTGGGTACCGCTAGCATATGATTCTGAATAGCATATAATAGCGTGAGAGTATGTATATATCGAAAAGAAATAGCTTTCACCTATGCAAAACAGATAAATGCTCAAAGTCCACAAAACATGGTTTTGCTTAAAAAAGGGGAAGTTAAGATCCCTACACTACAGTGTCACTGGTTAGAGGACCTACCCCAGCCCAACATCTTCTGTTCAACCCTCTGAAGCTTCCTCTTTTTTTTGTTGTCCACTTGCTTCGATATAAATTTTTCACCTGGGAGCAAAAGTGATGAGATTAAGATTAGATATTAAATCTGAAAAGCTTAATATCTTTTATACATGTCAAGAATCACTAAGGTACCATAACTGTGATCCCTAATGTAGCAATAATGAGTAGGAAATTCCATGACTCTGACCTTTCTGCTCAAACTTGGCCTTTGTAACTGACATGGGAATGGGAGTCTTGCTATCAGGCCTCAGAGGAGTGCCATCCAAAATTTGGGTGGCTAGATCCACAGAAGGTTCCTGGTGAGGATCAAAACTTTTATCATTGATAGATACAAGATTTGTAGCAAACATATAAATAACACAACATAATCACCGAACAAGCATACTAGTACGATCATAACAAGACTCATAGTTAACCCAAATTATACAATGGGTTATCTCTGTACCATAAGATTAAACATTACCTTCAAATAAGTTATGAGAGCATCTCCCTTCTTTCTTCCAGTTGCCTTGTCAACATATATCTTTATTCGAGGTCTTTTTGTTTCAGGATCCTAGATCGTTCAAACAACGGAAGTCATAAGTATCATTAATTCCTCTAAAGAGAACATTGTGAATCTTTCTTCTTTAGATAAATGGTATTTGCTGCTTTAACACGGTATCATAAAAACAACGGCTTCCTAATATATAATATAGATATAAATGATAAAGATGAGGACAAAATGATATGCTTTTGAAAGGATGACATTTTATTTTTGACAGGAAAGAATCTGAGGTGCATGTGCAACTTCATGTTGAGTTGAACTTGACAGCCTAGAAGTTCAAATTATATGCAGTTGCAAAAGGTCAGAGAACTGTAATATAATATTATTCTAGAAAAAGGAATAAATAACGAAGACGGTGCATACCTCTTTTATAATTCCACACTTTGAGAACACTTCAACCAGCTGCATCAAGTTTAATGTCAGTCTCATTCTTAACAAATTATGATTAGGGAAAATGCAAATGCAAATGCAAACTTCATCCAGAGTCATAGTTTCACATATTCAAGCCAAGAAGATCAGCCAGGAAACAAAAATCATGTTGAGACTAACCTCTTCAGTAGTAACATCTTCAGGCAAGCCGTTTATGTATACATGAGTGTTAACTTTCAATTCAAACCAAGAATCAGGAGGTTTATTGGCTTCCTACAAAATCGTTGGGTACAAAAGATAAACAAACCAGATACATCAGAATAAAAGCATGGGAGCAATCTAGAACTATCAGGTAAAACATAAGAAGGTAGGTAGAGGCTTGCAGGCAAGCTAGCATCCTTACTTGACTAGTATTACATATAAGAATAGAAAAGAAATGTAAATATACAAGAATGCAAAAGGGGGATCACCTTCTTTTCCTTATCTTTCTTATCATCTGGTTCTTTTGTCAGCTTTCGCTTGCCATTTGGTTTTTCTTCAACAGTTTCCACAACATCCTTGACCTCTACCTTCACTGGCGGATCATGAGCATCCACTATTGGAAAGACTTCCTCTTCTTGAACAAAAACCATATCTTCCAGACCATAATCCTCATTTTTTTCAGCCACACTCTCCTGTTATAAGCAGTGATTAGAAGGCTAGATTCATAGGATTACATGTATCACCTATCTGGAAATATGCATATCAAAGAAATGAGTAGGTCTTGCTTGAGACGGTCTCACGGTGAGACGGAGGTCACAGAGCATTTTTGGGGATCACGCTTTAGACTTTGGAAGGGGTGGGTTTTACTTTGTGCTAGTTTGTGAAACATCTCATGCAAGTGTTTGCCCAAAGAAATACATTCAGTTCCTAACATCAAGGTAAAAGTCCTGTGAATACTACTCTTGTACAGTAAATAGCTATATAAACTAGATGTCACTAAATATAGACTTCCGATAGGGTAAATTTCGTTTAAAGATTTTTTTTAGTTATGATTACATGATTTACAATTTAAAAGGGGAAAAAAAGAACTTCTCAATGACAAAACATATCAAAAACCCACCTGAGGTACCCATGCCCTGAGGGTCCGATCCCATTTATATGTAGTTCCATCATCATCAGTGAATTCTTCCTCGCCATCAGGCGGTGTTGTGGGCCTCTCCTGATCATCATTTATGTTAACCTCAGCCTCTGCTTCTGCCTCCCTAACCTCCCTCTCCCACTTCTCAAATTCATCTTCTTCATTATAGGTGACAGGAGCTGCAAAATGGTTTTAATTAACAAAACATTCATTAAAAACCAGAAGAATCGTTATAGAAATATTAAAGGGAAATTATCACAACCTGAACTTGGAGCATTTTGCAAAGCATCAGTCGAGATCCCAGGGACTGTTGACAGCGGCTGCCACTCAATGCACCCTTCAGACCAAACAAGTGTACCTTGATGCAAGTATCCACTTGAATAATGTTCTGTCCAAGCCAATTCAACAAGCTTTAACACATGATTTCGAAATGACTGACGGACCATTTCAAACATCAAAAAGATGAACTCATTGACCCAATACAAGTCTACAACTTACTTGCAAATATGAAAATCCTGTGAAAAGAACAAGAAAAAGAAAGCATCCAAGAATCCCCAAGCAAATTGAAGAAGAAACATCACAAATTAAAGGCCAGACTATGAAAACCTAAAATGGAACATACTACATAATCAGCATCCAAACAATTCAGGATATGATAGTAAATTAGAACTCACCTTGCAACTCAGAGACAGTATAAGGTCCTACGAGCTGTTGGTCCGGACCAAGAATATACCAACCAACTCCAACACTCATCTCTGAATTTCATTAAAATCGTCAGCTTCAACCACTAAATATAAACAATAAAATTGAAAACTATGTATACACGAATAACTGTAAATGTATAATAGTAAAGAAACACTTCACTCTGCATGCAATATAATCAGAATATGAGACCATCAAAGTGGGTTCTCCTGACCTTCTCATAAATATTAACAAACACTGTTGGCTATTTTTCTTGATTTCTCATTAAGTTTTTACAAAAAAAAGTAAAATTGAAATCGCGGTTTCTTCCATGTATAATCATATCAACGGAAAACAACGAGATTTAAACAAGTAATCCACCAAAGAAATTATCAAGTACCTGGAACTTGCGGTTCCGACGACATCGTCTCGCGTTTCTTCTGGTTATTTCTTCTTCTTCTTCTTCTTCGGCAATGAAACGCTGAATCATGTTCAATTTGGGAAATTTTCTTGGGCTTATTCGACCCGGACTGCACATTTAATTGGGCTTTTCTAGGTCAAAAGTTTAAAATAAAAACAAAGTGGCCCGCCCATTAACAATATATTGGGCATCAATGGGCTGGTGATTAAAATTACAGTTGGCTTTTCCGGGTCAGAAAAAATAACGTTTTCGAGTCGATGGACCGTCAAATCTAAGCACCGGTTGCTAATTCAACTATTAATTTTTTATTTTTTTTTTGCAAACTCTCTTAAAATTTATTGATACTATAAAATTGATATTATTACATTTAAATATTGATATCATTATTTTTATAAATTAATATTTATATCCCAATATTATTCCTATATCAAATATATTTTATAATATTATTTAATATTTTATGTAATTACTCTCCTTTTTCTCAACAAACTATAATCATAATTATATAAAAATAAAATAAGAAGAATTTTTTTTAAAAGTATACAAATTATTATTTTATTACATTTAAATCACCAAACTAATTTTTTTTCGTAATTTATATGATTTTTCTCATATAAAAAGATGAATTGATTTTAATTAAAAAGAAATTATAGAGTTTTTTTATAGTTTTAACTAACAATTTTTTGTGTCAATAAATTATTTATTTTTTAGAATTTTTTTTTTTATACGCATTTATTTTTTTTTTTTTAAAAAAATTGCTTGTTGTTTTTTCTTTTTATTGTATTTATTTTTAAAAAATTAATTTGGCATCTATATTTAACATATAAAATTAAAATCTAAATCTAAATTATTAATTTAAAAAAAGATTTAAAAGTTTCTTTTTTATTGATTTTAATTATATGAGTTGAAATTAAATATTTTTATTTTAGATTATATATTTTTGTACCAAATTTAATATTTAAACCCATATCAAATTTTCACAATATATATATATATATATAATATTATCAAAATGTTTTTACTAAAATTTAATAAAAATATGATCTTCATTAAATATTTTTTTTATTTTATATATAATTTACAAATCCCAATTTAAAATTAAAGTTTCCCCTCTTTTTGTCTGAAAATTCGGGATTATTTAATTAAGAAAATCTTGACCGATAATATAAAAAATTCTCGATCTATATTTGGAATAGTATCCTTTTTTTTTTTTTTTTTATAATTTAATTAAAATATCTGAGTTTAGGATATCCATCATCCAATAAAGATTTTATTTCATTATATGTTTTATGTTTACGGTCATTCATTTTAAAGTTTTATAATAATGAAAAAAATAAAATTTAATAATAATCCAATTGAAATTAATTTAAATTTAGTTAAATCTTTTATTACACTTGTTTAACCCTTTCATTCTAATAAAATTGTCAATTTATCTTTGCATTTTCTCAATATTTGTTGGAGTTTGAATATGTAATGTATTTTATTTTTAGTTATTATATATTTGAACAACCTAATTGATAAAATTTTAGCATTTAATTACAAAAAAAGATTGTATTATTTTTAATCTTTGTTGAGATGGACAGTTGGACTAAATAAAAGATATTTTTTTTAATTGGTCGAAATACTTGAAATTTTAAAAAATATTCGAGGCATGATTATATTATTTTATTTTACATATAAATATTATTTGTTAGATTAGGGATATATTTTATAAATGAACACAAATTTATTAAAATATATTTTTACTAAAAATTGATGTGTCTAATAAATTCAAAACTTTAAACTATCGAAGATTATTTTTATATTTGTAAACTATATTTTATTTTTTTTAATCACCTAAATTAATATATTAAAAAATATTATGTATGTAAATATAAAAAACTAAATGTTTCACAATATAATTTCAAACTTTAGATTTTTATATTTTAAAAAAAAAATTAATCTATTAATGAAAAAATAAATATTATTTAAAATTTTATATCCGTGCAAAAGAGAAATTTTCTAATTTTTTTAAATTTATCAACAGTCGTCGTTTTTATTAATATAATATTTATAAATTAAATGATTTGCTGTAAAATCAATTAAAAAAATCCCCAAAAATGACTCCGTTACAAATCTCGAGTCTTTTTTCAATTTATTTTTCCATCAACGGTCATATTTCTCACTAATTCAACATGACCGTTGCCCTTCCCTAACTGTATATATATATCCCTATCTCTAATTTCTACTCCATCTCTCTGCGATTCTCCCCAAAATTGAATTCCCAAACCCTAATTTCTAAAAATATAAATCAATCGATTAAAATGGGATTATCAATCTCCGACGGCGATTTCTCCTCCCAGTCCCATCCCCGCCGCACACAAAGGTGTTCCTACTGAGCAATTACCTCCTCCTGGGCGCCGCCTCCAGCTGCATTTTCCTAACCCTTTCCCTCCGCCTCTTCCCCTCCCTAATCGGTTTTTTTTCTATTCATCCTTTCCAGATCAAAATATTCGCCGGCGCCGTCGAATTTGCGCCGCCGTCTCCCGATTTTATTTTATTCTAAATTCTACGGCGCGCACATGGTGGCCACCGTCCTGAAAATTTATCTTCCAATCATCCGTGTCGGTCCTCATTTTTTTTTACGCGGCCGTCGGATTTATTTAACCTGAAATCCTACGTCAAATACGACGGCGTTTTCTCAATCCTGAAACTTTTCTTTTGAGGGCTGTGTGTTAATGTTCTGTTTTAGAATGGGTATTGTGCTGACTCTGGCGTTTTTCCTGAATTATTATGCGTATGTGGAAAGGAAAAATTAGTGGAAATGGAATGAGGTATTAACATGCAGGATGATGAGATATTTTTTAAATTGGCCAACACTTTTTGGTTTAAAAAAATATTCATCATAAGTTTCGTTTTGTATGATTTTATTTTGATTTCATTTATTTGTAATTAGGGATATTTTTTTTAAATGAACACCAATCTATTAAAATATATTTTATCTAAAAATAGAGACTATTCAAATTTAATTTGTTTTTATATTCGTTCATTTAAATTAATTTTCAAAAATATTATATCTACAAAAATATTAGACTTTTGAAGAAAAAAAAATAATATATGCTAAATTAGAAAAATACAAAATTGAAATGTGGGATGTTATTTAATATTTTAAATTAAACCATATTTCTAAAATTTTAAATAACATTAGTCAATAGGCAAAGAAAAATTTATAAAGAAAATGATTTGCTGTAAAAAAGCATCCCTCCCTTGATATTATTCAAAAAGTAAATTATTTTTTTTTATTTATTATTTTTAATCAATATAATTTTCAAATATTAACAAAAAATATTAAAGATTAATTTAAAGATGAACAAAATTAATTTAATTTAAAATTTTATTATTTATTCTCCACACGCTACTATCTTTTCAATTCTCTTAAAATAATTAATTCCAAACCCTAATTTCTAAAAAACCCTGCAAATCAATCAATCGATTAAAATGGGATTATCACTCTCCGACGGCGATTACTCCTCCCACTCCCATCCCCGCACACACAAGGTGTTCCTACTGAGCAACTACCTCCTCCTGGGCGCCGCCTCCAGCTGCATTTTCCTAAACCTCTCCCTCCGCCTCTTCCCCTCCCTAATCGGCTTATTCTTCATCCTCCTCCAGATTGAATAGTCGCCGGCGCCGTTTTGAATATAAAATCCCCTTGCCGGCAAATTCTACGGCGCGCAAAATGGTGGCCAAAAAAATTGACACTCTTCCAGGGATCCGTGTCGGTCCTCATTTCACGCGGCCGTCGGACTTTTTAATTGGGCACCTTTTTTATCCTTTTCAGGGAAGAAAACGGCGTCGTGATCCTGAAACTCGCCGGAGGGCTGTGTGTTCACAATGTTCTGTTTTGAATGGGTGGTGCTGATTTGAATGTTTTTTTTGAATTATTATGCGTATGTGGAGAGGAAGGGGGTTAGTGGAAATGGAATGAGGAGTGGGAAAGTGCAGGATGATGAAGATTTGAAGACTTGGCCATGGCCGTTTCAGGTGTGATTGATCACAATTCAAATGGTGTTTGGTTCTTCCTTTTACTCATGAATTCTTTGATTTCATTTATTTGTATTTAATTTATAAAAAAGTATTTGTTTGTGAGAGAAATACTAGTTTTGGACATATCGATCAAAACGTACAAAATCGGGCGGAGCTATAAAGTGGCACCATTGACAGCGCTATTTTGTAATAGTTCTTCACATTTTAATTGTTGGAATTTTTTTTTTAAATTCCTTTTATTAACACAGTAACGATGTGTTAATAATGTTCACGAGCGCTTTCTTGAATACATTGCACCCAATTTGAATATTACTAAGAGAAAGATTATGAGCTTAATATACCAAGACAATGCGCGATATGGAAGATTTGGAAATTGAGGAACAACATTGTGTTTAAAGAAAGTGGTTATACCTTGATTGAATAAAATATAAAGTTTTGGAATAAAAATATAAAAGGAAAAAAGGATTGGAAAAAAAAATTCACTGAAATAGGGGCTCAATCTCGCACACAAGTGGTTCTAAAAAGAGAACATGTTACCAACTCAAATATCCACCAAACATAACATAATAACTGACTTTCTAAATTATAACACATATATAAATATATATTTTTTAAAAAAAAACGGGCCCTCGCCCGTAAGAGGTCGTGTGCGGCGGCACCACCTGCGCCTCCCCAGAGCCGTCCTAGGTGGATTCGCTCTCATTATCCATTATCATTCATTGCGCCAGAAGTTTTTTGGGATTATTGTCCATTAGTTTGTATTCCTGCAAAATTGTAACTTTCCCAAAAAACACAGTATATGATTTATTTTTGAATTAAAGACGACTTAACTCATATTCTCATAATTTGGTTCGTTATTTTTAATCAAAAAAAATAAAAGATTGTATGGCGGTGTAATTAATGACGACCTAACTCATATTCTCATAATTTGGTTCGGCTTTGGAAATCTACTAAGCAATAACAAAGTTGGTTATAATTTACTGTGTCTAAAGGTAGCATAACACGCAACCTTAACATATTATTAACAGTAATTGATATTCTAATTGTATTTGGGTATGTTTTAAAACACATATGAGATGCTAGAAGTGCTTATTTTTCAACTTTAAAAAAAAATAAGCACTTCTACACCTAGGGGTAGTGATTGAAAACACCCCCTTATACTTATAAGCCCAAGCAATTCTCCATAAAGGCTTCTTCATTTGAATACAATGTGATCATCTCTTAAAAATAAAATTTATACTCATTGTCCCTTTCTTTTTCTTTTTTTTTTTAATAAAAACATCCCACCAATTGAGATGGGCAAGAATTGAACACAAGAAGCTCATTTATAGACATGCATCAACTCTCCTCATAATAATTTATTTAACTTAAAAGTTAATTGACGCCACCACATTCAAATGAATAAAGTTAATTGACGCCACCACATGCATCAACTCTCCTCATCAGCACAACATAATCCAGTGTATCTACTACATTTAGTACATAAAACAAAGGAAAAAAAAAACATATTATATTGACTTTCTTTCTCAACTCCAAACACGGCGGAGAAGAAGAAGACGACGATTGATCTTCTCGTCTAGCTTCAAGTCATCACTTCTCTGCCATAAACCCAGCTGAAGGAAACCGGAGATCCCTGCTTTGCCCGTGCTTGAGCCCTCTCTTCCAACCTTCTAATTCTCGGAGGCAAATTACAGACGTAGTCCTGAGCTTTACGGCCCTCGCCTGAAAGCCCAGTCAATTTCTCCACCTCCCATCTCGCCACCAAAAACTCCAAGATATCAGCATAGTCCTTGGCGGTGTAAACTCCGAGCCGCTGTGCTACAGACGAGAAGTTCTCGAACAGATTGTCGTCTGCCCCGTCGTACATCAGGTGAGCTGGCATCGATATTTTCTTCCTCATCATGTCCGCGAGAGCAAGAACTGTGCCATCGGGATCAATCTCAAACAGCTTTTCAGCAATCTTTGTGTAGGCCGTCTCATGACGTTTCTCGTCTGCAGCAATGATTCCACAAACCTGAGCCAGTTTTAGGTCCCCGTTTTCCTTGGCCAGACGAGCAGTGTTCCCGTGAGAGACGAAGGTCGCCCTCTCCTGAAACGAGGTGTAGATGAATCCGAGGTATGGGTTGTTGTCCGTGCGCGGATCCTGTTAGTTAGAAACATGTAAAAATGGTTAGACAAATACTTCTATGCACCAGTATTAATTGTTTTCACTGAACAATATTAGTTGTTTTCATTGACCAATATTAGTTGTGCACTAGTTGCACGGCTAGGAGTGATAGTCGAGTCTTACCATTCCTGAACCAA
Organism: Stenogyne calaminthoides; assembly: GCA_037126765.1. Lineage (NCBI taxonomy): Eukaryota > Viridiplantae > Streptophyta > Magnoliopsida > Lamiales > Lamiaceae > Stenogyne > Stenogyne calaminthoides. The sequence goes on from JBBCBC010000059.1 coordinate 42,882, forward strand.
TTAGGTACTGTATCGTTTTCTCAATTTGCCTCATGTCAACACGCCCCGAAAGGTAAAGATACTTGTTGAGAAGGTCACCATGGCGATTCTCTTCAGCAGTCCAAGCCCTGGTCCAAATAGCCCAAGGAGTGAGGCTAGCACCTGTCTCGTCTCTGACTCCATCTAGGGTGTTGAGCATTGTCTGATAAGTTGGAAGAGCTTCCTCTGTAATCATGTCTCCCACCAACACAACAAAATAGTCATCGGGAAGTTCTTTGGCTCGTTTCCTAAGATCTCTGACCTCTTCATCGAATCCTTCTGAAGCTGGATCAGGAAGAAAATCACTTGGCTGCCAACATTTCTCGACAGGTTTTAGGAGCGGGAGGATGGTCTCTTCGGCCCAACCATTCAGCGAGGTGAAGATTTCACGCTTCTCTGGTGGCAACGGGTGGGTAACTTGGGTAGTAACTTCACGTGGGGGAGCGAAGGGTCGTTTAACTTTCTCAGCGCCTCTGCGTTCAACCAAATGAAGACTCTCAGAAATGTAATGGTAGAAAATAGAAAATTGATATGAAGTCAAGGATAATGATTTCAATTTGTTTTAGCCATTTCATACAAAGCCTCTTAATTGCATGAACTATTTGAAAATTTAAAGATGAAAGAGAACAAAACTATTTGAAAACCAAGGTATCAAAATCAGTTAAGCAGAGGAATACATTTATAAGTGCTGGTGTTTCTCATTTTTCCTTATCACATAGAAAGACATGAAAGGACCTTGGAAATTAAGCAAATCTCCAGCAACAACCAAAATTCTAAAATGCAAGGTTGCAAGATTTTATGTTTTCCAAAGTTATTAAAGCTTAATAATAGAATTAGCCAACTTAAAATTTCGTCTCGACAAATTTCTAGTTCAATAGAAAACTTGTCTGTAGCATAATCAAATATTTTCTCATCAAGTTATTCACAGTTCACAAAATGTATTACTTCGAATCACTCCAGATTCGCATAAATGTCAAACCAAATATCAAAGTCATAGACCACACATATGGAGAATCAAAACTACCAATTGCAATGAAGGGCGATTTGCCTATCATTTCACCTAAATTGAGTTAGCGTCCTCTGTTTTCACCTATTTTTTTTCTACTACAAGGAAGGAGATTACGAGATGGGACGAAGTAGTAGTTTAAAAATAACCAAAGTAATATAGGTGGGGAAGATAACAAAAGGACTCATACAAGTGCTCAAGTGAAGGAAGAAACAGGACATAACTGTTGGCAACCACCGCCCTGTCTATAACTAAAAAGTACAAAAACAACAAGTCTAGGATTTGGGTAAATAAATAATAGTGCTGAAAGACTATTTGATACAATGTTTCCAACCAAACTCATTTAAGTTTAGAAGAAAGATATGAAGGGAAATTAAGCACCTATCACTTCACCTATTCCACCAAGATTTTATCAAATAAATATATAACAAAGATGAGAAAAATATTAAATGCAACAAGTAGGCACACACACACACTACACTACACCCTCAATATTTACAAGTTGGAACTGAAAGAAAAAGATTTCCCCACCAAACTTGATTTACTTGGGTGGCGTATAATTACTTATAGGAAAATACACATTATTCATGCCAAAATATAGTAGGAGTTTACTAAGAAAAAGTAATAAACAATTTTCAAACAACTTATTGAAAACTCAGATACTATTATAAAAGTAACCCACCCGTGCTTAATATTTTACTAGGAGCATCTCCTTCGCTGGCAAGTCAAAAAAAAAAGACAAACTGCAAGATCACACATGCATCATAACCCAAATCAAGATATCACCCCCAACCCCCACCCCCAGACCAAACAAAAAAAAAAGGAAAAGGAAAAATAAGTGGAAAAATACCAACCAACTTCCCCCAACCAAAATAATTAAAATAGAGAAAGAGAGAGGGAGAGATGCAGAGGAGAGAACATAGATACAGATAAAGGCAAACAGAGCATTTGATGAAAAATCAGGGCATGAATCAATTAAATCACAGTAAAGCAATTTAGAATGAAGGAGATGCCAAGCAATTCAAAAGTGATTTCATAAAAAATGAGTCAAATTGAAATGATTTCATACCAAAACTTGAAAATTGAAGGACTGGAAAAAGAGAAATTCAGAATGAAGAAAATGACAAGCAATTCAGAAGTGATTACTTCAAATTGAGTCCAATTGAAATGAATTTCATACAAAAAACTTTAGAAAATTGAAGGGACTGGAAAAAGAGGAACTGAAACCCAGAAAACCCAATTCATCACCACCATGCAACTTGTTTAGAACAAAGTACCACATATCCAGATCAACAAACTACAAACAAGTAATAAAAGAGCACAAATCTAGTTCTTGCCCATTTCAGAAAGGATAACGAAAAAGAAAGAAAAATTCGGTTTGATCTCAGATGCCCATTATACCATTAAACACTATAGCAAACACAAAAACCCATATGAAATTAAATACAAATTAGGTAAGCTCTGCTTACAGATGAATAGTTGAAGCCATGGAAACCCTGTGAGATCTGAACTGATATCCAGGAAAAGGGGCCATCTTGTGGATACTGGGAGTGACGCTGGGTTTGAGTGCCATTTTCTCTACCCAAAATTCTACTTCACTTGATTTCACTACTGATTGAGGATCTTTATTCAAATTTCTGAACGAAACCAGTGAGAGAAACAGAATTGCCACAGGTAGAGGATGAAGAAAGAGAGAGACGCATTAAAATAAGGCAGGAAATTTTGGGAAGAAAGATGCAAAGAACAAGTGTTAAACGTCTGGGGCTGAAATAAATGCCTATGGCCGCCACCGACCATTCTAGTGGGCGATGGTTCCTATGAAGGTATGCTAAATTTGGGGCTGTTCATCAAGGTACAATACGTTGATGCGGAATAACGATTTTTGAGGTTGTACGTTACTGTTTAACGCTTTTTTCTTTTCTTTTTTTGACAACTTCTCCAGGTTTAGCGTTTCACTATAATTAATCCCCCTATACTGCGCTGATTCAAAAAAATTGACATTATTAAATATTTTAAACATTTATTCAGTTTGATTAATTAATTATTAAATACTTTAAATGACAAAAGGTAATAGATTAATTTCAAATTGAAAAAAATCTAGCGAACTAAAATTAAAGTCAACAAAATTTAAAGAACAAGATACTCTGCTAAATTCACACATGTATCATCTTGAAGGATGTCCGAAAGGTGTTAAGTCTCACATGTTCGTAGGCATCTCGCATCTGCCTAGATTTAGTACTGTATTAGCGGACACACTGTGTGTTTGGATTGAGGATGAGATTCCTCCAAACTTTGTTGTACTACTTTCTTCGTTATGAATGAAACTACGGGGTTTTCAAAAAAAAATGAGGATGAGATTCCTAATTACATTACATATGCAAAAGGCAAGCAACAAAAGAAGAAGCTCATCAATTCTCATTCGAGAAATCCGGCTGTCGAACAACCATGTCTGCACGTTTCACGGACGGCGGCTGTGGAGACGATTTAGTTGAGTTTGGAGTTGGAGTTGTCTTGCCAGATGGAGGCAAGCATCTTTTCGTGAAGAAAGACGCAATGCTCTTTCTTTTCCTACTCTTATTTTCTGCATTCACAAGGAAGATATCTTCTTGTAAACAACCAAAGGAGTAGTTGATTCAGAGGTTTGATTTTACCAAGAAAATGAATCAATACCTGGTGTTATAGCCAGACCATGCTTGCTCAGAATTTCCTTTTTCACCTAAATCATCAGTGAGTGGAAGTAAGAATGTCATATTGAAGAACACAATCAAATTTAACCGAAAATTAACAAAAGGCAAGCAGTGATGATGATGATCAATAGATATAAACCAAACTTGTATAATGATTGTCAACTTCTTTTAAAAGATCAGGAATTGGAGAAATGGAAGGTGATAAAGACTACGAGTGTATGCAAAGAATGAGTTGAGGTTAATTACCTGCCAACGATTTTCGGTGAATTCTGATATTTCACGCACTTTTTTACTTAACTGGGACTTTGGGAGGGCCGGAAACACATTGTGCAGCGATTCCACAATCTTTACAATGCCATGTGGACATGAATGAATGATGGATACCTGCAAAAAAAAAGTCAATATGTAACTTAACTGGAGATCCTGAAGCATACACATAATATTAAGTGAATAACTTACAATCTGAGGCAAGTCTGAATCATGTATGGCAGCAACAGTTGCTATAGGTGTTGTATTTGGCTTCGTAGATATAGCTTCTAAATCATCATCTGCATCATCATTATGAACAGATATTTCCATGTTTGGGTAATCAGGGAAAGGGCGAATACAAAGAAATTGTAAGCACATTTTCTCAAGCTTCTCAGTCCCAGATAGCTCTTCAGCTGGTAACAATGTGGTCTTTTCATGCATAAGGTTCATTATGATCAGGGGTAGATTCTTTTTAAGCGCATGCTCTGTTAAATTATTCAGATATTTCTGTTTTCGATAAAGAGAACAGAATTCTTCACTCTCTACTTGCTTTTCAGAGCCTGGTGGATGACTCGCTTCATGAATTAATTCATTAGTTTCCACATCATCATCAACCTCTACTCCCTGTACAAGATTATGAACTTCTGAGCAACAGTATTCTTGAGAAAAAACAAAAGAAATGAGAGATGAAAAACACCTCATTTTCAGAGAGATATCCATCTGGAACAAAAAATCCATCTTCACTTTCATCTTCATCATCAACATTCGAGTGCTCTTCAATACTTTCATCCTCATCATCCTTGTCACAATCTGAGAGACTTTCACCAGGTTCTACCTGCTCAATAAAAATTTCAGTTGATTGCATCTTAATGACAGTGATTATACTAAAATAGATATCATACTTGCATACCTCTTCCCACTCCTCATCGCTGTCAATCTCATAGTCTATTTCTGGATCCCTTGTAAAAGGGTTACGGGATTTGACAACTTTACTGGAGAAACAGAAACACATGTAATCAGAGGGTTTTCATTGCTAAAATAATGTGAAAATCTTACAAGTATAAGGAGATAATGCAATCTCACCTTTTCCTTGGCCAAACACCATAAAAAGCAGGCCTGTGGCTCTTATCAAACTGCAACAGCTGTATACTCCGCATTCTTTTCTGGCCATCGGGAAGAGGCTTGTCCATGTTTATCTGAGATGGTCTATTTTCAATATTGTGGTCAATCACTCCATCCATAACTGTGTCATCATCGCAGGTCATTTCACCATTAGAACTAAGCTTAAGTTCCTTTACAACAGAAACCTTAGGCTTCAGACGAATGCCCCAATTGGCATTCCTTTTTAAACGAATCAAACGCCCTATGCTATGCCATGAATTTAAGTGTGATCTGCAAAAGGTAATGAAAATGTGATAAATTAATAAAATAAGATCACACTATGATGATACATCACATAATGACATTGAGATTAATAAAAGTGGGAGAAGGTACAGGAACCACACCTCCAAATAGCTTCTTCCTCATGTCCAACGTTTTGAGCCAGAATGGAATCCATAACTGCTGTGGTTGTTTCAGATTTTTGCTCAACCACGTTGGAAGATGGTGGAGTTGTGGTTACTTTGTCCAAAAAAGTACTGCATTTAGAATAACTTTTATTCCTTTTAAGGAACTGCTCCATCAACGATGCTTGTTTCTTGACAGCATGTTGTTTTTTTAATTCAGCTTCTTCTTTGGCCTTGCGTTTTTTTTCTTTCTCTGCTTCCTCTTGCTGTCTCTTGAGCAGTTTCTGCCTTTCAATCTCTTCTTTCTCACGACGCCTCTCCTCCTTCTGTGACTCATCATACAACCGCCTCAGCTCTTTTTCCTGCAAGGGCCTGGTTAGTTCAGTTATAGACGTGGAACAGTGAATAAATTGAATATATATAGAAGTCCTTATGCATCTATTTCTAAATTGTCTAGAGAGTTCCAGGGTGAGATTTTGTTAACTATTGATGCTACTACATCTAAATCAAATCAGCAAATCAATCAAAATCAAGTTAAGGGCCAGACAGCTAAGTACATCACAATCAAACAGATAAATGGTTGTGGTGGTACGTACACTTTGTAACATTTTCTTCTGAGTTTCCTTATCCATCATCTTCCTTGCTTTCTCCTCATCTCGTTTGTTTTTCTCCATTTGCTTGATTAACTGTTTTTCTTCTTTCTTGGCTTCTTTCCCTGCCCTTTAGATTCAAAATTTTGATAAGTCATTTATCTCAAACGAATTATACATTGACAACTCACCAAACATACATACATTTCTGCACCGCTTTTCTGTGACATGCTCTCCATTAACAACCGGATATCTGCCTCATTTAGAACTTTACCAAGCTTTTCCGAAGCTTTTATCAAACCTTGTGTGCTGTTTGGATGGTCCTCTGACTTTTCAAGAGCATTAATCATTGCTGACATGTACAAAATCAATGAGTTATAACTAGCAAAGATATATACACACACTCAAAAGCTTCATTCAACAGTGTTAACTGAAGAACTAAGAATTGAGTAGGAAACAAAAATATATGTTCACATTCCTGAAGATCCAATGTTTTGACTGATTGAGTAGGCTACATGCTCTCATCAGGACAAAGGTAAAAAAGGTTAAGAACTAGGGAAACTTTTTATACCAATTACCAAACATAAGTTGTATATTTGTGCACTTTAGTTCTTAACCCAAGTGCCAACAATTTTAACACAATGAATTGAATAACCAACTGTAAAATGAGGATTTACATTCAAAACTCAGTTTCTCATCCAAAAGAAGTAATATCATGCTATCATTGAGGCTTTTCAAAAAAGAAATCATCAGTTAAACAGAAACTTGGAACATTAGATCCCCCACCAATCATGCGTATAAAAACCTGGCCACAATAAGTAGGACACATTCAAAAAAGAGAAATACTTACCTAAAACAGTTTCAATCCTTTCATGAATCTTTTTCCGGCCAGTACGGCGAACTTTTGCAGATACACGCAGTAATTTCGGCATCAATTTCAAATCTCTTGTCTACAGTACAATACCAGAAAAAGGCATTAAGAACAGACTGCCAATTCCCAAAGGAGTAAAAAAAGAAAATAAACATTACATCATCGTAAGATAGAAGAACAAATAGTATAACAACAAACTTAGTTATGAAAAAAAGGTACAAGGTATAGACACAAGAAATTAAAATCTATGCAAATAAACAAAAAATATTTGAAAACACTTCAAGAGAATAACAACCAATCCATAAAAACTAATAACCCAAATATGTGGAAGATGACTTAAAAAGAAAGATGAGCGTACTATATCATCATCACAATACATTGATACAAACTAATCAAGAACACACCTGAACAAAGCTTCATAACTTGGATGGTTCTACTAAAAGAAGCATCACATGCAATTGTTTTGCCCCTTCAATCTAATGAATAACCATAGCTTTAAACAAGTTTAATTACCACACTATAGTCAAAAGTTAATCCATTACCACACTTGCCACATTGGCACTAGATCAAGAATCAAACTAAGACATCAGTATAGCCAATAAATAGACAACTTAAAACTAAAACCAAAAAAAATACAATTCAATCTACAAGCCAACACAACGCAAACCAACATATATAAACTAACATGAAAGCCATACAATGAAGTGTACAAATTAGAATAAACACTAGCAAAAACAAATGTAATCAATTTATTATAATATACCTCCCAACACCAAAGAGCACAATCCGAATCATCTTCCAAGGGATCAGCATCTGCATTAGTCACGCCAAAGCATAATCTCTGCCCAATCATGAGCACTGTGCTCTTAACACTAACCCTAGTAATACTTTCACCATTTCCCATTCTGCCCTTGACTTTCTCATAAATCTCATACACCAGCTTCGAAAAAGGAAGATCGCTCTCTTCCATTAAGCAAGCAATCACACAATTCAGAGCAGCAGAAGAACACTCCACTCTCTCCGCACTTTCCAGCAACGCCCCTCTGTTTTCCGATGATATATCCTTACAGAATCTAACAAGATTGTTGATTTCATTGCGGAATGTGTTGATTTTTGCCTGTTTTTCTTCTGGGCTTCCAGTGTATGAAATTGGATTCAATCTCTTTCGTTTCAGCGTCTTCTTCTGATCTGGGACATCTACTTTTGGTTTCCGCTCATCGGAACCGTCGATTTTCATCGGCTCAACTTCCGCCATTGCAGAATACAATGAATCAACCTTTCTTCAAAAATAAAAGAGCCCCAGAGGATGAACCCACGAATAAAATCTCGATTTTCACCGAACAAAACGATTGAGCAAATGCAAAAGAACCCAGATCTAAAAAAATCAACTCCAATCTATTGAAGAGAAAATTAAGCCACGAAAAGGGGGGAATGAATAGAAAATGGTAGACTGCTTCACTTTGTTTGTTTCTTTTTCCTTTTGAGAAATCTGAACACGAAATCACATTGAACAAGTAGTTAAAATTCAGAGTTCAGAAATAAATTGAATTATAGAAGAATGAATCTGTAGAAATTCTTTGAAACAAATGACGAGATGTTTAGGGTTTCACAATTCAGAAAATTAATTTGTGGTGGCTTTTCGATTTCCCTGTGAAAATTTTGTTATTGTCGATTATATAATTCGAATGCCGCCAGTGATTAAATTTTGGCGGTATAAATTGGCGCCTAAAATCGCCTCTGTTTTCGTGTCCGCCATTTTTCAAATTTCGATACATCATTTTTCCTTTTTAAGATATATCCGGAGGAGATAAATAATCTCTAAAATGAGAGGAGTACTCTTGGGTCCATTTAGGGTCCATAAATTACTCATAAATCTTACCTTTTAAAATAATTACTAGTAGGTCTTTAAGACCATGTTTAAGTTACCAAATTGCCCTTATTTTTCGGTTTCAGTTCATAAAGCAAAGAGGAAAAGCAAAAACTGAAATAACACAATTCCACATGTATTTCTTAGATGAAAAATTGAATTTCACACTTTATGGGGGTGTTTACAACCTCTATTGAGGGGTCAGAAGTATTTTTTTTTTTTTAAAGATGTTCCCTCACAATTTATGACTTATAGAAGTGCTTTTTCACTATTTAATAGTGATTGCAAACACCTCCTGTGTCTAATCAAACGTTTTATCCACTCTTTCTCCCCCCACTATTCCACTCTGCAAGCCCATTTTTCTTTCTTTCAGTTTTTATAATTCAAATTTCAGAATTTATGCATGTTTTATAATTCTTTCTTTGTTTAAAATTTCTGCATTTTTTTTTGCCCATTCATTCATGTTGATTCATATCTGCATTTCTTTTAAATTGTTTATCAATCTCAAAATTAAAAGAGTTGCAAGCTTCATATTTAAAATTAGAATATTATAAAAAATTGCATATCAAAATTGAAAAAATATAAAAAATTTGCATATCTAAAACATATCATTACAATCTCAAAATTTACATATCATCGTCTTTATTACGACATGAACATGTTCATAAAAAATATGAACAGATTCATGTCCGATTTCAGATTCTCACCCTTACAAATTTACAAACTCAGATCTTCATAAAATGGATCTTCAAATCTTCAAAAAAAATTCAATTTCCAGATCCACAATTGCTCAATGCTCTCAGAAACCCAGAAAAAGAAAAATACACATAAATTGCTCCACGCTTCAACTCAAAAATAGAGAGAATTGCAGAAAACCCAAGAATTGCAAAAAATCAGATCACAAAAACTCGAAGAATATGACTAAATTCGAAAGAAAATCACTCAATTCAAGATACCAGATCTGTCTGTTGGGTCTCAACTTTTAGACGAAAGAAAAATCCCAACAAATGCTACACACTAACAATTGTAGCTACAATTAACAAAATCAGAATTTATTTAACAACAAACTCAATGAAAATTACTCAATTCAAGATACCAGAACGGGCCAAATCGGGCTTCTTCACCGGCGCTCCTTTCCCCATTTCTTCACTCTGTTTTTCTCTTTCCGCCGCGGCTCTGGTGTAGGGGTGGTGAGTGTCGCGCGACAGAGTGGGGTGGGGGGGGGGGGCTGCCGCACTCACGTCGCACCCACGCCGCGCTGTCCTCTTCCTCCTTGCTTGGTTCTTGAAAAGAAATAAAAGGAAAAAGTCCATGGTAACAAAACAAAATTAGATCAATTCGTTTTACTTTCTTCTTTCTTTAATTGATTTTCTCTGGAAAAATGGATGAAGAAATAAACCAGATCCATTCCTTTTTTTTCTTTCTTCGATCGATTTTTTTTTTCTGAAAAAGAGGTTGTTGATGTGGTGGTGGCGCACTGCAACGGCGTCGGCGGCGTGATGTGGCGGGCTGCGACGGCGGGCATTTTTAGAGGAATTTTTATTATTTATTTAAAATATAAAATATTAAGGGTAGTATGGAATTTTTACAAAAATAAGTGGTGCATGTATCTTCTAATGATGTGGGTGCTAATAACCGGACCCTTATATTAAAAATAAAAAAGTAGAAAGCCCATGCCTATTCTACTCTGAATTGCAAAGCTTGCTGAGCCCATCAATTTGGGCCACCATTCTGAATTGAAAAGCTTCTAAGCCCAATTAGCCTTCATTATAGGGCCCGGTTATTAACCCCCAACATTAATAAATACTCTCATAAATCTTTAATATTATCAATGAAAATCCTATATTTTACCTTTATCACTTTTAAAATCTATACATATCTAATAACAAAATGTTGGGCCAAAAAATTGTTATAATTTTCTAATAAAATTTTAAACATCTTAACAAATTTGATGTAGCTCAAATGGTATAACAAATATTTTTTATCTTTTTTTGTATACAAGAGGTACAAGGTTCAATCTCTCATATCTACCACACATATATACGAATTATTTCTTGAATATTTTCTAAATTATTAATATTATTTAAATTTTTTTGAACTAGATCTATTTATACATATATAATAACAAAATATTATACCAAAAAAATCAACAAAAAATTATTACAAATTTATCATAAAATTTTAAAAGTGGCATTAATGATTAATAATGTAAAATGTTATATTTTGCGGTTGATATGAACTTTTTTTTAAACCAGTTACTCATTCCATCTTTTTTTTAGATTGATCACTTGATTTTGACATGGGTTTTAATGAGAAAATTCTTTATTAATATTTGAAGGTAATAAAATAGGTTTTTAATAAGGGTATTTTGTCAATTTTAGTACGTAAGATAAAAAATAAGTTACTTTTGTATGTAATTATTAATGACATGTGATGTTATTTAGTGATGTTTGTAAGGGGCAACATGAACTGTATAGTTACTTTATTGTTATTTTGAATATGTGATAAAAGATGGACTTTTTGAATTTTGAGCAATCTAATAAAGACGAGAAGTATTATATATATGAAAATGTATAATTTATATATACTTATTTGTATGATAATATTACATGATATTGGATTTAAATTGATTAGTCCAATTACCATAAGTTTGTTGCATGAGTTATTGACATTAGACTTAAATTGTTGAATAATTTTTAATTAAATTATTAGTTGATGTTATTAGTTGAATTGTAAAATGACACTAGGTTGGTTGTGATAAAGCTCGATTTATTTATTTATTTGTATGACTAGATTTTGCCCGTGCAATGCACGGACCTGTTGTAAATATTTCCTTACGCTGTCTTATATCTTATGACTTTTTTTTCTTAAAACTAATCATGGATTGCATAAACATATTAAATTAATCATGGATATATATGATAAAATTGAAAAAGACCTTGATACTCTCTTTGCAGATCGCCAAAAAAGGATGGATTTTATTTTTAACTGTCACTTGTTTATTTTTATTTTTAGACATCTAATGTCCTATGAATGACGCTATATATTTTTCATAAGTATTTTGCAGAAACGACCTCATCATCTTCACTTTTCTTTCTTTTTCTCTTGATTATTTACCTCATCTTCCTTGTTAATCTTCTTTTTATCCTCTTTATTTCTTCCTTCTCCATTACATGCTCTGTATCCTGATCATTACTTTTCTATCTCTTGTGTTTTTTCTCTTCTTGGGAAGACGGTGTGTTTCAAAGTTATCAAAAAAAATAATTAAAAAGTATTAGATTAATTACGGTAAAAAAGTTTGTTACTACTAAAATTTGTATTCTGTTAACTCACATATTGATTTTATAAAATAATTTCAAATTAAGTATTAATCTAACCAATTGTATTAAAAGAATCGAATTAATAAATATTATCTAATTATATGTACATTAAAAAAATTACATTCGTATAAATCTAAAAAAAAAAATACATGGTTCAAACCTTCAAAATAATATCTTAATGAAGCTTTAATCTATCTAATGATAGACAAATTCTCCTGTGCACCGATAAAATTGGTGCAATTTAATTTTAAAAGCTCTTTTTCTAATTATTTTTAGTTTTAACTTTTTTTTCTTTTTTTAATTTCGGTTTTCTTTTAACTTTAATTTCAGTTTTAGATTTTTTTTTAAATTTTAATTTTTTAATACCCGACCCGACCCCAAACCCAGCCCGAGTTGTTCATGGTTCACTCGACCCAAGTGGTTCATGGTTCACCCAGCCCAAATGGTTCAAATATGATTTAGGGTTTACTATTTAAGATTTAGGGTTTAGAGTGCACTATTTTTTATTGGTGCATGTGGTGCACAGGAGAGTGACTCATAATTACAATACACACACCACATATACCAAAAATAAAAGGGGCTCTCACTATAAGTTGCAAAATGTGTGATATAATTACTAAGAGGTGCTCTCCTAAAAAGCTCTTACTCTAAGATACAAAATAGAGGATAAAATACCTACACTACCCTTATTTATTCTTCCCTTCCAATAACCCACGAGCTGAATGAACTATTCATGATGAGACTGATTTATCTTCCCAAAACAAGCTTTTCCAGATACCATTCATAAGCCATCAATATTTTTAATACCTTTATTTTGTGAAAAAAAATCAAATTTAAACTTTATTCATATTTTTTATTCTGCAGCTTAATGTTCAAAGTTTTATTATATTATAAAATTCAATTTTTATTCAAAAAATTAGCAAATATTAGTTTTTTTAATTAATATATTTTTACTTGTACATTTTTAGCAAGTAAAAAAATTTGCCCCCGTGAAAAAATATTTGCACAAAAATGCAGAAATAATTGTCCGAGTGCAGAACATATTTGCACAAAACGCAGTTATTGTTCATGAAGAAAGCACTGAATTCTACTTAACGCCACAAACTATTTCTACAGCATCAGGCATTACATACACAAAATATAAACTGAATTACAAATCTGAAAAAGAGAAAACTGAATGCACATCTACAGTTTGCAGCCTCAGGCAGATGATATTATTCTGCAACAAAATTTGCAGATTCTTTCTTCATCTAATCTGCTATCATTTCTTCTTCCTGCTACATTCTTTTGCTATCAATCTTGATCCGTCTTTACTCTAATTTCTCTACTCTCTGTTCATCCGCCAAATTTATTCTTGTCTTTCTGTATAGCCATCACTAGAATCGTTGTTGTCTTTCATAGATCCGCTCCTCTAGTCTTCAATCCATTGTTCCCCTGTCTCTGTATCGGTATCTCCGTATTCATGGACATTCCAATTCACATATCCACTTAATCTCTTCTACCCTAGTTGTCAAACTTGTCCCTTTTTTTCTCTCGGATTTACAATAATCCTTTAATCTTTGTATTTCAATATATCGTCTCCCTGGCGCATACTCTTCAACCAATCAAATCTTTGGATCCTTTTTCTCAATTGTCTCTACACATTGTTATATAATAATAATTGATTAATAGAGAAACATTAAAGAGAGAAGAGGGAACGACGCGGGTTAAAAAAAAAAGGACATGCTTAAAAGGTGTTACAACCTTCACTCTGCTCAATCATGAAAATAAAATTTATATGCAACCGTCTCTTTTTAATCCAACCGTCTCAAAAATAAGATTATATAAGATTAGTAATCCACTTGCATGGCAGCTTGTGGAGAAAGCGTTCTCCTTTTATTATATAAGATTCTTTTATAGGATATAATATTTAAACTGATTAGTCCAATCATGGATGGATTCAGAAAACTTTCATGATGATGACACAAAAATAAATAATATAAAAATTAAAATTTTCTGTAAACCCGGATTCACGTGAATTCTATTTTTTTAGTGTCACGATTATGCATATATACTATCACTATCTTAAAAAAATATATAATAGTGATATTGCATATATATAACAGATCTACAAATTTTTTTAGATAAAATATTTGCATGATTAACTAATTATAACACTGTTAAAAAATCATTTAAGTCATCATATATATATAATATAATATATATATATATATATATATAATATAAGTATTACTCCTAATAATTATAATATATATAACATATACTTAAAAAAAAATTATGGGGGCACGTGATCCCAACATAGAACGTGTACGTCCATCATTGAGTCCAATTACTATGAATTAGTTGCATGCACAATTGATGTTAGACCTTGGATTGTAAAACAATACTTGGTTGGTTGTGATGAAACTCGGTACCCATATTTTTAAAAGAAAATACTACTCGAGACTAACTTAGGACAAAGAGTGTTGATTTCGGGAATGACACTGACTTCATCAGATAGTAGACTCTCTTTAACGTCTTAGAAAAATAATTTTGACTAATGATATCTTATGGTGTGACCATTAATAAATAATATAGACACTTATTAAAAACCTTGGACTTTCTTAAGGGGGTCAATTTCAATCATGGGTAGTTATATGTTATCATGTTCAGAGTAACTAGAGGGGACAATTTGAAAAATTTGACATGCAATGGGAATTGGGAAGACGATAATAAGTGACAATCAAAGTGGTTTAGAAGAAATAATTCAAAATTGTAAGAAAAAAAATACCCTTAAAATTGCATTATTTAACAGTGTAAATTTTTTAAGCAGTTGAAGCACCACCAATTTCTCATGTCTGATTGCAAAAGAAAAATATGTTCATAAATCGTGCGTTGCTTCGAAATGAAAAAAAAAGATAAAAAATATATTAAAAAAATTAAAAAAAATATTCTTATTATTATTATAAGTAAAATATTTTTTTATAATTTATTTAACACAAAAATAAATACATTCCATATCATGTTCATTTTATACTCACAAACCGTGCATCGGGTGATATACTAGTTTAAACTTAATCAGCCCAAACACTAATCCTGATTTGTATGATCACTAGACTGTCGCCACTCCGCCGCCTCTACTCCATCGTCCATCACTGCTGCGTCATATTTTTCTTTTTCATTTTTACTCATTTTTCTTTTTGTTTTTTCACAAAATTGGATTGCAATAATTTTTTTAAAAAGAGAGAGAGAGAGAAAACCCAAAAGAATGGAGACAAAAAAAAAGTTGAGAGGAAAAAAAAAACGTTGATATGAGAACTATGAAAACCGGGTTCGTCCATGCTGGGGTGCAGGGCACTGCCCAGCACCCCATTGCATGACACGTGTAAAGTAGTTCTTATTTAAAAAAAGTAGTATTCATCTTAATTTTTGACATAATTCCTTGACATTTGATTGCACGATGGCAACTCTGGTTAAGAATTGAAAGTACATATATTATGAACAGTGAACAACTTTTGGTTCCAATAAAAGTACCAACGAAAATTGTTTACTTATATCATTTTGGTGATAAAATTAAATTGTAAATTTATTATTTCAAAATCAATTTGTTGATTAATTTGAGTGGGTTTTAGAGCCCGAACAAAGGGGATAATTCTCATTTTCATACATCAGAAAAACATGTTAAAAAAAAAACAAACACCAAGCACCAACAGGAGTACAGGACCACTTCAATATAAAAACGAGAGTTCTGTTCTTGTAGACATATCCAAAACTTTTTGTCCAAATTCACCACAATCAGACCAAAAAATTCTAAGAAAGTAAAAGAAAATGTGCATGTACTAAGTTAGAAGAATCTACAAAATACATATAACTTCATATTATGATGGTTAGAAGCAGAGGCCAATATATTCATAAATATGTATACAATTGGAATTGCAATGAAGGGCAATACAAAGTCCAATTTCTAAATACCATCAAACCTACTGCTCCTATCTCCAATGCTACTATTTCTTTGAAATCCACCACCAACTAATTTAATCATCAAGCCCATCACATTCAAGTATTTCAAAACATATTCCTGCAAATCTTTGACAAATTTCGGCCAAAAAGATTTGTTCAGAGTAGATACAAACAAAAATCCAGCCAAAATATAGGAACATGTATGGTTTAATACAATAGCAGCACTAGTCTTTAATTAATTACGGAGTAGACAATCAACATCTTCTTCACCTGTGAAAATATTCTTGTAGATACATAGAAAAGTAATTGAATTAATGGGCTATTCTAACACATTCAATACAAGAAACTTATAATCAACAAAAAGGAAAAAGTAAAAAGATACACCTATAATGTTGATAAATCTCCACCAACGTTGAGTTTGGGGCTTGATCAGCTTCAGGTAGACAGGGACCAAACTGAAACATTGGTTGTAAAGCGTTAGATGTTTCTTGTTAACCTTGAGAAGGGTATCTGACCACGTCATTTTGTGAATTTTGAATTTTATGTTTTGTTCCTTTGGAGTTCCTATCTAAAAATCATCATGTTATCAAAAAAAAAAATTATCTAAAAAAAAAACTTGAAGAATAAAACATATAAGATCAGATTTTTTTATTTACCTGAACCAACTTTCTTTTTTGCTTTCTTGCCTCTAATATTCCAGTGACGTTTATGCTTATCAGTAATTCCTTTAGCACTTTGTAGAGGATCACGTGTAAGAATGTCTTCTTGTTGAGGAATGTCTTCTCGTGCAGTCATTATAATACCTGTGCTTTTAGTACTATTATTTGATCAATATATCTCATGCATTATGTGCATTTTATATTATTCGCGTGCTAATATTATTTACGTAATATTTTGATTTTGCACTATTTATATGCGTTTAAATTGGTTTTAAATATTGAATTATTTATTACGCTTGTTGTGGCCATATAGCGTGAGGTCGGACCCGACCTAGAAAGAAGCAGAAGAGGGTCAGACCGAACTTTGCACAAGTATAACACCTCGTCAAAAAGATGGAAGTCAGGGCACCTCAAGGGCGAGCTTGCGACCTGGATGCACCTAGCAGGTCGCATATAGGCATGAGTACAGAGCATTAATTGAGGTGGGACCCGTGGCAGGCGAGCAACGCCAGGGACCTTACCTAAGAATGGCCCTAATCAGATATGTGTCAGTAAATGACGGTAATGATGAGTAGCTAGGAGTAGTTAAACGGCTAAATCCCTGATTATCCGGATTTGTCTCGGGCGACGTCCTAGCGACCTCCGACCTTAGTCACATCAATCTTGTAGCATTTAATGTTTTGCAGAGCCACTTTCGGCCCCTTGTACTTGTATCCGGGAGAGTGAGCTTCGCTCTCCCAAAAACTATAAATATGGGTCATTTATGACCAAGAAAAGAAGGAGAAATTAATGTCATACCAAACCTCTTGCAAATTTATTACTCAAACTCTTATTCTCTCAATCAATCATATAACATAAATACAATCCACTTTACACATTTATTGTTTGTGTCACTAAGATCACTAAGCCACATCTTAATCCATAATCCTCATATTTTAGTACACAACAATTGGCGCTAGAAGAAGGGTACTCTTTAAGAAATATCGAGCTAAATTCTTAGTGTTTTCTCATTGGAGTATTCCTCATGAATCTTCTATACAAACTCATCTCATACACCCAAATCTCTCAAAAAATCACTCAACCATGTCTCAGGCAACTCTCATCACCAAGAGGAAAGCCTTTTCGGTGTCATGTCGCTCCGGCAGAGCAGGGGCTAGCGGCCCGGTCATTAGCAACTGCAAGGCTGGAGGACCCACCACCGGGGTTGCTCAAAAGCTCGAACAGATCCGCACCCCAAAAGAAATCGATGAAGCTATTGCGGAGTTACACCGAAGGCAGGCCGAAGTGCAGATCCCAGATGGCGACCTACGCCATAACCTGAACCAGAAGGCCCAAAGCAAGGGCAAGGGCCAAAGGCGCGAGGAATCCCGCCGCGAGGAGCCTCACCAGGAGAAATCTGACGGCAGGGGACCTCGCCACGAGGAACCTCGCCATGAGGGATCTCGCCACGAGGGAAGCCAAGAGGTCAACTCCCGCGGAACCCAACATACTCCAATCTATCGACGTAACCCTAACGAGGGGCCAAACCCCATCCACAGGCGTTTGTTCACAGAGGATTTCAATGACGGCCCACACCAAGGTCGCAGACCTCGACGCGACCAACCCAGACCATCCCAGCGCGAACAGGCCGAGCCTAAGAGATCATTTTCAGGATCTGTGGCCCAAGGCAGACCCAGACAACGAGTGTCGGCGAAAGATCAGCTCGAACGAAGCTGTTCACCTCGCAGGGTGGAAAGAACCCCTTCACCTTGCAGACGTCCCCCCGTCACCCCGCCGACAAGAAAGAAATTCTCCACCTCGACGTCATCCTGGCGAGGTCGCAGGACAGAACGACTCTCCGCAGATGGCTGCCATCCTCTAGAATATCAAGGATCTCCAAGAACAATTAGCAAACAAGGGGGGATCACCTCTCACCACGAAGATTCTTGTCTCGCCGTTATCGCCCACGGTCATGCTCGCTCCTGTCTAAATCAAAATCAATGTCAACTCCATCACCCAATACAACGGCAACACCGATCCGATAAATCACGTGAGCAAATACACATCCTACATGAACTCCATGGGCGCGACTGATGTCACACAATGCTGTCTTTTCCCGCTCACTCTAGGCGACCAAGCTTACCGATGGTTCAACTCCTTACCCCCGACGTCCATAGAATCTTTCCACCAGATGGCTCAATTATTCCTCACTCACTTCGCCTCGCTGACCCCGCACAAGGGAACAAAGCAGTGTTTGGCAAACATCTGTCAGCTCGAGGAGGAGTCGGACCGGGCATATATTGTTCGAATAGACCAGCTCATTATGGAAGGTGAGCCGCTGGGCGAAGAAGCCAAAGTATTGGGAATAGTGCATGGGTTGAAGAAGGGAACGAAACTCTGGAAAATGATGAACAAGGATTATCCATCGAGCTACGCCGATTTCCGATACCGGGCAGGGATTATGTTCACAAATGCCGAGATACTGGCCTAAAGGTTGGGCGATCAGCGACCAAGCGAAGTGAAAGTCGAAGCCAAGAAACCCGAACAGAAATCTGAGAAGCCTTTCAGGAGATCCGGACCCACGAACTATCGAGCCCCGGGAACTTTCAAGCCAATTGATAACCCTCTGGAAGTAAAACTCCTGGAGAAGTTAACCATGAATGCAGCTCGGGTATTCCAGGCGATCAGAGGCAAGCAGCATATCCCACCACCCAAAGAGATGTACCAGGACCCTTCCAGACTCAACCCGAGGAAATTCTGAGATTACCACAACTTCATTGGACATAACACTGAGCATTGTCGCGACCTCCAAAGGGAGCTCTGGAAGTTGTATGAAGAAGGAAAATTGGAAAGGTTTGTTAAGCCAAGGCAGCAGCCAAACCAGTGACAAGCGCCACCGCCAGGAAACCAGCCCGGCCAAGGAAAGCAAGGTCCGCAGATCCCAGCGGGAGAGGAGAACAGGGTCATCCATATGATCTGCCCTACTGGGGGGCCCCTTGGGGGATTCCTCCCAGCGACCTCCCTGTCTAACCGACGCCAGAAGGCCGAGATGCGAGCTCTCGACAATGCCGTGCTGAGTTTCCTTCCAATCAATACCATCGCCCCAAGTCAGAAGCAGCTCACTTTCACTGAGGAGGACAAATATGGGGTGGTGTTTCCAAACTGGGATCCACTCGTGATCTCGGCCAGAATAATGGGGGCTCTAGTTCATCGCGTCATGATCGATAATGGGGCTTTCTGCAATATCCTTTTCAAAAAGACTCTGGACCTGCTTGGCGATTTCCACTCCTACGTCGAGCCTTGTGAGGTCGGAATTCGGGGTTTGGGAACCAGCCTGTTGAGGCCTATGGGATGATCCGCCTATCTGTCGAGATCACATCAACCTTGGACGTTGAAGTAAAGGCAACAAGGCAGCTGGACTTTGTAATCATCGATGCTCCATCAAATTTCAATGCTTTCTTCGGCAGGCCTTTCGAACATGAGTTCGGGGCTGCCTCCTCATCCTACTTTTATTGTATTAAGTTTCCCAGATCTGACGGGAAGATTGGCACCATCAAGGGTGACCAGATTGCGGCAAGAAAATGTTTAACTTACACTTGTGTCAATTTAAATTTTGCTTTTTATTTTGGTAGGAAATCCGAGGTGGGGTTAAGTTGTACGAGCCGAACTCCACCCCGGAAAGAAAAAGAAAATGATAGAATGGAGATAGACAATGTAATGGAAACAAATGTAACACCGATGGAAGTTGACATCACAGCTAGAGAGAAGCCTCCACGAGATTTACCAGATTTGGAACCTCGCCTAGGTTTCAAACCAATGGAAGTCGACTCCGAACAGCGAGAGTCCAACCTTGATCCTAGAACGGAAAGAAATAATCAATGAGCAACACCTATCGAAGCGCTCGAAACAATTCCAGTCGACCTTGATCGGCCAGAACTAAGTGTGACCATCGGGACGCGAATTCCTAGCGACCTGCGAGATCAGTTGATAGATTTCCTCAAGCAGAATCTGGACATTTTCGCATGGTCACATGAGGACATGGTCGGCATTGAACCCGAGGTCGCATGCCATAAACTAAATATCGACCCAACAAAGAAGCCGATATCCCAGAAAAGGAGAAAGTTCGGCCCCGAGAAATACGCGGCCCTGGCCGAAGAAGTGAAGAAGCTGCTTGATAACAAATTGATCGAGCAAGCAGACCAGCCACAGTGGGTGGCCAATGCAGTGCTAGTGAAAAAAGCAAACAACTCTTGGCGGCTATGTATCGACTTCACCGACCTCAATGAGGCTTGCCCGAAGGATTACTTCCCCATGCCGCACATCGACCACCTCGTAGATAGCACTGCTGGGCATGAGATAATGACATTCATGGATGCATTCTCCGGGTATCACCAGATCGCCATGGATAAAAATGACCAGCAACACACATCTTTTCTGACAGAGAAGAACATCTATTGCTGGAAGAGAATGCCGTTTGGTTTGAAGAATGCGGTGGCGACCTACCAGCGTTTGGTAAATCGGATGTTCACCGACAAGATTGGAAGGACCATGGAAGTATACATCGACGACATTGTGGTGAAAAGTGAAAGGAAAGAAGATCATCTGGGCCACCTCGCCAGAACCTTCGACATCTTAAGAAAAATATAACATGTGCTTGAATCCCAAGAAATGCAGTTTTGAAGTTGGTTTGGGAAAATTCCTGGGCCATATCATCAGTCAGCGAGGTATCGAAGCTAACCCAACAAAGATCAAAGTCATCATGGATATGAAACCACCTCGCAACGTGAAAGAAGTCCAAAGGTTGACCGGGTGTCTCGCAGCTCTCAACAGATTCGTATTCAGGATGGGGGACAAATGCAAACCTTTCTTCGAAGCCATGAAAAAAGGAAAGTTCTCATGGACCCCGCAATGCCAGGCCGCATTTATGAAGCTCAAAGTGTACCTCTCCGACCCCCAGATCTTGGCAAAACCCATACCAGGCAAGAAGTTGTTTTTATACCTCGCGGCCTCGGAGTCCGCCCTCAGCGCAATATTGGTGCGGGCTGAAGGTCAGTTCCACTTACCTATATACTTCGTTAGACAAACCTTGAATGATGCCGAGCTCAAGTACCCACTGCTCGAAAAGCTCGCTTACGCCTTAATTATGAGTGTCCGGAAACTACGACAGTATTTCTTCGATCACCAAATAAAAGTCTTGACTACCATGCCACTAAGACAAGTATTGCACCGACCTGATACAACCGGAAGATTGTTGAAATGGTCCATCGAGTTAGGACAGTTCGGGATCACCTTCGCGCCCCGAACTGCGATCAAGGCTCAGGTCCTCGCCGACTTCCTCACAGAACTCACCTTTCCAGAGAAGACGCCAGAAGCAGTCGATATCCCATGGACATTGCACGTCGATGGCTCCTCGACGAGCACCCAAGCAGGGGCTGGAGTGGTCCTAATCAGTCCCGAACAACAATCTTTCACCACGGCTGTAAGCTTTGATTTTCACGCCACCAACAATGAAGCGGAGTATGAGGCCTTGATAAATGGTCTGGAAATGGCAATGGCCATTGGTGTACGAAAGTTGAAGGTTTACAGCGATTCCCAGCTGGTCGTATGCCAGATGTCAGGAGAGTACGAAGCACGGGGCGAGCAGATGGTGAAATACCAACAGATAGCGAAGAGCCTCATCGAAAAGTTCGAGGAAGTACGAATAGAATTGATACCTCGAGCAGAAAACACACAGGCAGATACGCTAGCTCGCTTGGCCACGTCGGAAGACGCCGCAAATATGGACAACATAGCAGTTAGTAAACTCAACACTCCCTCAGCAGGTCGCGTCATCATCGACATAAAGGAAATAACTTGGACGAATCAAGCAAGTTCATCAAACATTCATAGGGAAGTCCTTCAGATCGCGACCCCGGAAAACAATTGGATGACCGAAATCAGAGACTACATCGAGAAAGGGATATTGCCAGAGGATAAGGTCGCAGCTCGCCGATTACAACTAAGAGCAGCGAGGTACACCGTCATCAACGAACAACTTTATAAGCGAAGTTTCTCTTTGCCACTTTTGAAATGCGTCACCCCGGAAGAAGGCCAGGTGATCCTGAAAGAAATCCACGAAGGAGATTGTGGAAATCATACCGCAGGTCAGTCTCTTGTCTACAAGACGATCAGACAAGACTATTATTGGCTAACTTTAAGGAAAGATGTGATTGCATATGCAAAAAAGTGCCAGCAATGCCAGTTTTTCGCCCCAACGATTAAGCGAGCTCCGGAGGAACTCACATCGATCTACAGCCCATGGCCTTTCGCGAGGTGGGGGATCGACCTGATCGGTCCGTTCCCTAAAGCCCCAGGCAGTTCGAAGTTTGAGTGGTCGCAGTCGACTATTTCACCAAATGGGCGGAAGCAGAACCTTTGGCGATCATTACCCAGGAGAAAATCATTCGATTTATATGGAAAAACATCATTTGTCGTTTTGGCTTACCACAAACAATCGTCACAGATAATGGGAAGCAATTCGATGGTTTCGAGATCGATGCTTTTTTCGCCCAAGTGGAAAATCGCAAAGCTGTTCTCCACCCCCTATCACCCCCAGTCCAATGGGCAGGTTGAAGCTGTGAACAAAATAATCAAACACACCCTGAAAACTCAACTCATTGAGTCAAAGGGGTTGTGGGATTTCAAGCTTCCAAGTATCCTATGGTCGTATAGGACTACTTTCCGAAATTCAACGGGCGAAACGCCTTTTGGTCTGGCTTTCGGAACGGAGGCTGTCATACCGGCCGAGGTCGTGGTCAGAAGCCACCGGACATCGTAAACATTCACAGAGGACAACGATTAAGTCATATCTCTCAGCCTCGACCTCCTCGAAGAAAAAAGAATAGAGGCCAACTTAAGAAACACAAACTACAAACAAAAGTCGGAGAAATATTACAACTCAAAAGCAAAAATCCGAAGATTCAAGGTCGGCGACCTCATTTTGAAAAGAATCCTCGGTGTCCATAAAGGAGTTTTTAGTCCAACCTGGGAGGGACCCATTAAGATTTCAAAATTCCTGCCGAATGGGGCTTACCAGCTCGAGGACTTGGAGGGCATGCCCGCGATGTATCCGTGGAATGCGACCTACCTGAAGAAGTTTTACCAATAATTATGAGTTTTAAAATCCAGATTGATTGTATACTTCTTTATGAGTAATGACTTATAACACCAACCTGCTCCATCTTTTTACATTTACGAACTTGGGGGCTGGTCCCCGACCTCTCACGAGTTCGATCAGAAATAGATTCGCAAATGAAAAAGTCTAAGTCGAGTAAGCCAAGAATATGTGAAGGCTAGTATGTCGCATACCCAGTCTAAGCTGACCTCGGTCGCATACCTAGTCTAAGTCGGCTAAGCCAAGAACACATGAAGGCTAGTATGTCGCATACCCAGTCTAAGCCAACCTCGGTCGCACACCCAGTCTAAGTCAGCTAAGCCAAGAATACACAAAGGCTAGTATGTCGCATACCCAGTCTAAGCCGACCTCGGTCGCGATACCCGATCTAAAGTCGGCTAAGAAGAACACACGAAAAGGCTGGTATGATGATACCCAATTGGATACTCCCTTCCTCGGTCGCATACCCAGTCTAAGTCGACGAAGCCAAGAACATGTGAAGGCAATCACGTCGCATACCATATCTAAGTCAACTTCGGTCACATACCCTATCTAAGTCGACAGAGCCAAGAATGTGTGAAGGCAATCATGTCGCGTACCATATCTAACTCGACCTCAGTCTCATACCTATCTAAAATTCGACCTCGTCATCCATCCTATCAAGTTCGACGATCAAGTCTCTATCAATTAACAAATCTTTTATCATTATAACTTTTTATCCAGATATTCGAGAAGACAAGATACACAAACTCGCCAATCTCAAAGCGTTGGCGAAAAGTAAACATGCATTCAAAAAAGAAGCGAGAAAGATAATAAGAAGAAAGCAACGATAATTCCATTGATAAATGCCCGAAGGAAACAAAGTACATTGCCCGGAGGCAGCAAAACACTTACACACCCAGAAGGGCGACCAAAACCACTTGATTAAAAAACCCCGAAGGGCGATTACATAAGAACGCCCGAAGGCAAATGGCATAATGCCGCAGAGGAACCATCCAAGGAATCAGCTTGGCGGAGCATCCGAGGTCCCCTCAACAGGGTTGATTGATGCATCTTGTTCAACCTCGGGAATCTCAACACCAGCTCGATTCCCTTCACCATTTCCATCGCCGCCGAAAACCTCGCCGTCACCGCCATCCTGGCCACCCTCCATCTCGTCATTCAGCAACCTGAGAAGCTCCTCGGGATCGTAAAGATTGGCGTTGGGGGGAAGGAAGCTGAAATCAACACCATAAGCGGCGAGATCTTTGATGGGAAGATCATCCCCCTCCTTAACAGGATTGTTACGCATGTAAGCAACGAGCAACTCAGACATCGCTGATTTAGCCCCATCAAGGTCGCCGGCTCGGTGGCAAGCCCGAACAGCATTGGAGAAAGAATGGATATAGGCCATGTTGGAGGCATGATGACGCTCTAATTTGACGATGGTAGGGAAATCATGGACCTCAGCTTCTAGTCGGCGACACCGATCCTCCACTTCAGAGCTCGAGATCTTTCGTCATCTGTGAAATTTTCTTCTCCATATCATCGCGCTCTCGAATCAACTCTTTCAGCTTCTCCTCGGCTGCAACCTTGGCATTGATGGCAGCCTCCCGCTCTTTCGTCGACCTCTCCAGATCCACCTTTATCATTGTACAGGCTGCCTCGGCTTTCTGTGCCTGGATCCACCTCTCCAGATCCACCTCTCCAGGCCATATTGCTCCCCGCTCCTCTCAATGAAAGCCAAGGAGTGGCACATGTGAGCAATCCCCGAGGTCAGGTTCTCGGAGAAGTGCAGGGTGTGGGCCTCCTCATGAAGATCCAAAGTCCAGGACTTCGGAGCATCGTCAGCGATCTGCCTAAGATAGAAGGGTTGAGCATCATTAGCAGCAGGAGCTCACGACCACAGATAATTACGGGTTGACTCCCCCCGAAACACCCCATCATCTAGCTTATATCTGCGAAATAACCATGCGTAAAACACAAAGTGTTCGAAAGAAAAATAAAGAAATAAGGCCAAAGGAAAGACAAAGTATACCGTCGAAGGAAGTCTGGGCTCCAGCCTAGTAAGGTACAATCATCGGGCTCGCGATTCTGGCGTTGAGTGATCTCGACAATCGTATCAGGGTTCCCCGTGGAGCCCGATACCACCACCTCCCGCTCGGGGAGTTCTGAAGTACATCCATGTCCACAGATGCTCAGAGTTGCTCTGGGGAACTCCCCCCAGATGTTCGCACCTCGGAGGCCCCCCTTTTCTAACCTGCGCCAGGCGGCAAGAAGTTGGCCTTTGGGGGCGAGAGTCCCAAGATGCCCCACTTCGCAATGGCGGCTTCTTTCTTCTGGTCCGATCGCTCTCTGGATAGTGCCAAGGCACGAGAAAATTTCTCACGCATCTCCTCGGCGTTCAGGTTCTGCATCTCGTCGATGACCTTGGCAGAGGTAAAGCGGATGGGCTCGATAAATGTTACTGAAAGACAAGAAGGAGATCAAGAAGAGAATCACAAAGAGAGACTTGAATGAATAGCTCGGTCAAAATCCATTTTGCTTACCAGGGATGTCTGCGGACAGAGAGGAGCGAGGTGGAACAGTTAGGCCGGCCAACTCCCAGCACTTCAACCTTTGCAGAACGGTCAGTGATTGCTCGTCGGGATCGATTAGACACACCAGGATAAGCCGGACGAGAAAAGGGAGTGAAAGTTCGGATATTTTAGAATTCTTGGGAGCTGCAATAGAGAGGAAAAGTTAAACCAGTATTATGGAAATGACAGAATCGAAAGAACGTCGCGAGGAATCTCGCGATATCCAAGGGCCCCTAGAGCGAAGACAGGGCTCTGCCAGGCTCCCCCCACCAACCACCACTTCTCCTTCCAATCTTGGACCTTGCTCGGGAGGTCCTCGACTATTTTCATGTGGGGGCGAGCCTTCACATAATAATACCCTGGATCTTTTCCCCACTTCGCTAACGAGATTAAAGAATTCATTTCTTTGACAAACGGAAATGCCCGGGGCTGAATGCGACCGAACATCGATAGAATACCGATAATAGTGCTCAACCCATTGGGAGTGATTTGGGTTGGAGCCAGGCCCCAGAACCACAACATCGAAGTAATCATAGGATGAAGCGGGAAGCGAAGTCCGGCTTTCATCGTGTCATAGTTCATTGCCACACACCCATCGGGAACCTGGTCGGCATAGTCGATCTCGTATCCAGGGACCCAGAAGTGAACGTCACCAGGAACTTGAAACCTATCCCGCCACAGGAAGAGTTCGGCTTCAGTCACCGAGCTAGTCACCTCCTTCGCGACAAATGTACTGTCTTTTCGGATCTGAGTTGACCTAGGGACCACCTCGCGAGGATGAGCCAAAGTTTCTTGAAGTCGCAATTTCCGATCTACATCGTCGATCTCATCATCTTCACTCGGCACGTCGGGGGTGATCTCATCCGACAAAAAATCGAACTTCGTGAGTCGGCGGACCCGAACTTCGGGACATTTTCTTCTGTCCGCCCCGTCCCTGCATTTGAATATCCGGCTCGGCGAGAGCCAAAACCCTTTCCGTAGGGTCATCCACGGCTCGAAGCAGACGACGCCGTCTTTATGTGACTTCTCCCCGAATCGACACATGCATGTCACTGACAGTTTTGGAAGAGACATCCACAACCGACATTTCAAAGACTGCCACGGCCCGGCCACGCGGGCTGTTTATGACAATAGGAGCAGAGCTCTCCGCCAAGGCTTCAATCTCTTCCCGATTCGGTGCCATTCGCACGAAGGACCCAACAAACGAAGGAAAGGAAGAGATCTAGAATTTACCTGAGGAGAAGCGAACACCAGAATCGCACGAACAAGGATCGCCGGAGCAGCAAGGTAGTTTTCGAGAGTTTGAAGAGTGGAAAATGGAAAATGAGAAGAAAAAGGTGTATTTATAAGAGGGCTTTAGGGCTGCGTGGTCTGACCCACGACCTTCTACGTGTCCCAAGGCTTGGAACCCACGCCATCATCACTCTAGCCTCGATAGGGCACGACGATCGAGGCAAAATTGCCGTCATCATCCCAATTTCCAAGACCAGCTCATGCGTACTCGAGAAGTTTCCGAGATCTCGCACATCACACTCTCGGGATAAGGATTTAAAAAAAAGGCCCCTTTCCCCGCAGCACAGGAGACGAGCTAGGGGGCTATTGTTGTGGGCATATAGCTCGGAGGCCTGCCCGACCTAGAAAAAAAGCGAAGAGGGCTGCATCAACTTTGCACAAGTATAACACATCGCCCGAAAAGATGGAAAGTCGCACCTCAAGGGCGAAGCTATAATTGGATGCACCTCGCAAGTCGCATATAGGCATGAGTACGGAGCATTAATTGAGGTGGGACCCGTGGCAGGCGAGCAACGCCAGAGACCTTACCTAAGAATGGCCCTAATCAGAGATGTGTCAGTAAATGACGGTAATGATGAGTAGCTAGGAGTAGTTAAAATGACTTTAAATCCCGATTATCCCGTTGTCTCGGCGACGTCCCAAATGACCTCGACACTGAGTCACATCAATCTTGTAGCATTTAATGTTTTGCAGAGCCACTTTCGGCCCCTTGTACTTGTATCCGGGAGAGTGAGCTTCACTCTCCCAAAAACTATAAATATGGGTCATTTATGACCAAGAAAAGGAGGAGAAATTAATGCCATACCAAACTTCTTGCAAATTTATTACTCAAACTCTTATTCTCTCAAGCAATCATATAACATAAATACAATCCACTTTACATATTTATTATTTGTGTCACTAAGATCACTAAGCCACATCTTAATCCATAATCCTCATATTTTAGTACACAACAACGCTCATACGTGATTAATTGTGAAAATATTCTAGTATAACTTATTGGGACTAGTCATATTTGGGGACTTAAAGCAAATTGCTTGATTGTTGTATAAATACTTTTATTTAGATAATTGTAGTAATTATACTAAGAAAATAAATAAATAATTAAATGAAAAGTTGGGGCTGGGCAAGCAAACTTAGGTGGATTGTATACACTCACATTGGTACGTATATATTTATTATGTTCAGCCATATTAGTAAGTGATAAACTATTATATAAATAATTTTGTAAAAATATTAGATATGTACAAGGAAAAAAAAAGGAAAACTTAAAGAGGAAGAAATTGAGTAAGGCGGTTTGGGAGAGGAATAAATAGCAGCTTGAGTTTCACTTCCTCCAGGGTATTCAGGAAATTAAAAAAAATAAAATAAAATTAGAGACAGAAGAAAAGAGAGAGAGGGACGAGAAGCAGTGGGATTTAATTAACTAATTCTAGCAAATTAATTAGCAGGTTTCAAATATGAAAGGTAGCTGGTTCGATGCTGTAGATCTTTCTAGACTTGATGTTGGATGCGCTAAGATGACTTTTCTTCACTTTTCGAATACGAGGTAAATATAAATTCATTTGCATCTACGATGCATAAACATATTATTTATGTGATTTATTTATATTGAAATGTTAACCGTGGATATTACGTGAATTACGATAATGCTTGGTATTTGATGATTAATATGGAATATATTTGTAAATTCGATGATTAATATGAAATGAGTCTGTGAGCCAGTTATGGGTATGAAATGAAATTGTGATTTATGTGGTTATTGTGAAAGGAACTGATGAGTTCGATGTTATATGAATCTTGTAAAATCAGGCTATGTTGGTGTGAATAATTGATGATACGTGGATATTATATGAGTTTAATTATATGTGAATTTTACGTGATTTGTGAGATTGATTGATATTTAGTGATTATTGTGGAAAGAGCTTGTGAGCTCGAAAGTTATATGAATCGAACTTGTGAGTTCGGCGTTATGCAAATCTTGTGAGATATTTGAGTTGCATTGCATCAAACATATCAATTATCATGCATGAACATACGAGTACACCGAGATATGAGTGATTAGAGAGAGCCTAAGTGAGGTGTTTTGGTCACGTGGTGGTCAGTGTATTGAGTTTATTCCGGCGTGTATCCGGAAGTTTTATTCTGGCGTGTATCCAGAAGTGTTACCGGCGTGTATCCGGAAATCTGGGGCCCCCAGTGAGTGATTATAAATTATCAGAGAGAGAGAGAGAGAGAGAGAGGGGGAGGGAGGGAGGGAGGGGATTATGAAAGAAGTATATTAACATGCATAATTTTTGCTTAATGAGATATATCTCACATAGTTTATGCATTGTAGGTAATCCTGAGATGATGTGACTTGGCAGCCTTACTGGACAAGCTGTGGAGCTCCTGCGGGTTTTGAGTTGATGTGTGCATAGATGACGGCCTGTTGGGCATACCGTGACTTATTTTGGTTCCGTTGTTATATTCTACCGCTTTTGGGATATTTGTTATCTTATGTCATGTTATTAGGTCATGTATGTACTAGTGTGTGTTGGCTTGAAGTTTGATTGTGAATTGTTTGGATGTAGGCTTGGAGTTTGATTGCGAATCGTTATTGTGTTGACTTGGGGTTTGATTTTGGATGGTTCATTTATTGGTATATGTTTTATATATATATATATATATATATATTGATGTCCACTGGGCTTCTTGGTTTTGGGCCCCCTTCATCCCCCAGATGCGGAGCACCACTGTCTGGAGGGCCATCTGGGGGAAACTCCCCACTTCGGAGGCCTTTCACCGCTACGTCAGAATGAAAAAGTACGAGAAAGGCACCAATTTACCAATAATCCCACTTAAAAAAAACCAAACTGAATAGTGCAATCCCAATAATTCCTATAGTGAATTATCAAACCTGACTTGTAATCCAAACTAGCCATAATAGTATATTTATGTATAAGTATACATCATCTTTGCCCAATTTTCCAATGAACTCATTTTTCGCTTAAATTTGGAAAATTAAAAATTAAAAATAACAAAAACAAAAATAAAATTTGAAAAAAAAAAAAAACCCTGATAGTTGAACCCTGTACCTACAGCTTGAGGAAAGAGAGTTCAACAGCTGGACTGGAACTTGCTATTTGAAAATTTTGACTTAATAACAACTAGAAGGAGGATGCATGACCCATTTTTTAAAATGGGTCCTCATATGCCCGAGTGCACGGTACACCCTGGTGCGCAGGAGACCCACTCTTAATAGACAAGAGATAAATGAAAAGTAGAGATCAAAATTAAATAATGATTTACTGAGATTAAAAAATTTAAAAACTAATAATAATACTATAAATAACTTCTCACAGAAATTCAGAGATTTGAAATAAATCCACCATATGAATTGGAGGTGATTCGTCTTTAGTAGATAAGGGATATACCCCTCGTTATTATTTTTCATGGTTATTAAAAAAAATTCTACAAAATATATTGTGTGAATAATTTTTCCAGCCAATAGTAATTATTGTTAGAAATATTTAATTATAAAAAATTAAGATTAAAGTTGGCATAAGAAAATTTAAATGACTATAAAAATTAATTATTATGGATATATAATAAATGGAGAAAATATCAGAATGATATTTATTATATAAATATTTTAATACACTAAAAATACATTATGAAGAATGGGAGGGAGTAATTTAAAATAAGAAATGAATGAAAATATGCACATACAATATTAGAAAATAAAAATTATGTCTGCAATTGAATTAATCAAACTAATTAAATATTTGAAGTATTTAATTTAAAATTAATAATATAAAAATTATTTTTAATCAATCATAGTATACCTAGTTATATGTAGTGATATTTAAAAAGGATAAGAGGGATAATAAATAAGTAAAGGAGGTTTATGGATGTTTATCTGGGTACAACACTCTCAAAAGAAAAAAAAAACATTTGGACTCATAATCATGGTTTCGGGAACACTCATGTCTGCAAGAAATTTGAGAGCAATAGCTTATGAGTTTTACGTAGGGTGTTTTGAAACACTTAAAACAGCTTTCAGAAGTACTTATTTTTAAAACTTTATCTCAAAACTTTTGAAAATAAGTGTTTTAATCTATTTTAAGTGTTTCAAAACATACCCGTACAATTCCACACCGATGCACTGCCATGGCCAACGTTCCACTACCAACATGTCAGAGTCGTACCATGATAATTCCTAAGCGTTGGATGCGTTGGAATTGTACGGCTCAGACTTCTATTTCATATAAGATGGGCTGCTGCAATTTAATTATTTTGGGCCAAACAAGTTGGGCCGAGAAGAAAAGGCTTCGGAGAGTTGCTTTGATTCAATTAAAAGACGTAAGAAGAAAAACGCGACAGTAATGTTTAATTGTAGATAAATACGTGCTCATATAATTGAATTGGGTGAAAACCAAATTCTATATTACCTCTAACACAAAAACTCATATAAGACGGTTGGGACGGGTACAACCTAGTACAAAAGACATCAATCTCTCCCAAAGTGTTAAATCATTAATGCCTAATTTATTCACCGTCTTATCATGAGATGATCTCATGCAAGTGTTCATCTGCCTCTAATTCTCAATAGAAATAAAGATTATATCCTCGATAACAATTATACTAAAAGTCCTTGTAAGAATTGCCCTTGATATGTTAAGTGTGGATAACTAAAATGGTTAGAGCTCCACTACCTGAGACCCCAAGGTCTTGGGTTCGAGACACGGAGAGGGAATATTTATTCCTTCTTATGGTGATTCCCCTCATATGGGATTGCGGTTTTGGTTGCGGTGCGGTTGCGGTTCCGAGTTGCAGTTTCGGGTGGTCCTCCTGTTGTGGTGGTTGCGATTCCGAGTTGCAGTTTCGGGTGGTCCCCCTCTTATGGTGGTTGCGGTTCCGATCTACAGCGAGATAAAATGATGTTGCCATGTGCCCGACGATTGTCCGTGATATTATTGGAGAAGAATTAATTTCTTTATATTAAGACGTGAAATTAAGTAGTTTGTGTTTAATTTGAGTAATTATTTGAAGGCCAAATAATCAAAATCTAACAAATACTTTAATTTTTGATCAATTTTTTAGCACATACTCTTTTTCCTCTCTCCAAATGTAGTGCATACTTTCACTTAATACTTAAAAACATCACAGATCACCATTTTCGTCAAGGTTCGTCTGATGTGATTGTCAAAGTTAACTTGTCTTGTTGATATGTAAGTATTAAAATAAAAAATAAAAAATATGTGCTAAATTTAATTACAAATTAATTTATGCATACAACTCTAACAGAATTCGGTTAGTAACCGCTCACAATCATCCTAAACAGAATTAGAGAAGGTTGGCTCTAGATACCATGCTAAGTAAATATATTTTCCCATAAATAAAATGAAGAGGTCTACACATGTATTTATAGACCTATGGAGAGTGTGGCCTCTCTATCCTAGTGCTATCTCAATGTTCATTAGCTATTACAAGTGTATTGCATAAATGCAAAGAAGTACTGCTAAGTATACTGAACTAATACCTAACAGAGAGCTAACTAATACTGTAAAGCATAGAAACTAATACTGTGATCTGTTTGAAGCATGCACACATGTCGAATACTCTAACAGCGATAGGCAGTAAATATATATGTTGTCATATTTTCCAATTAATCCTAAAATCTTTGAATCGAATCATAGTCTAGAATTAGATCTCGTGAATTGTTTCAAAAAAAAAAAGAAGAAGAAAGAATTCGATCACGTGATGAGGCATATATTTTTTAGAAAGTGCTCTAGTTTTCCTTTTTATGTGAATGCATGGTCAACTTTTGTCTTCGATTTCGCTATCAATTAGAAATAGAGTAGAACTTTTGTGAAATATCAACATAATATAATTAAGGCAATTTACTTAAAAATTCGCGGGTCAAGCGCAGGTCGGACGGGTCGGGTCTGGCGTGGGTCCAGGCCGGTAGGGCAAGGGCTGTGGGCTGGGGTTGCGCGTGGGCGCATAAATATTTATAGAAAATATCTTTATTAAATATGTATTGTAGTCTAGTGGTTTAAGTTTGTTGTTAATTTATGTGGTCGTAGGTTCAATTCCTGTTGTAAACATAATTTTTAAAATATTTCTTTTATGTGTAACTACTTCTATGTGTTACTACATGAAAAAAATGTGATACTTATAGAAGCGAAATGTGTTACTACGTGAAATAAAAATTACATTATCATTAAAAAAAAAGATTATCATATGGTAACACATTGTTGTTCATATGGTTAGGGGTGGAGGAAATACCGAAAATACCGGTATACTGCACTTACCGTACCAAAAAATACCAATTTTATCGAAATTTTTGGTATACATACCGAAAATATTTCGGTATACCGGTATATACTGAAATATCGGTACGGTATCGGCATGTAATATTGACATACCAAAAATCTCGATATAACAACGGGATGACATTTTTCGGTATCGAAAATTTCGGTACGGTAACGGTATGGCGAGAAAATTTTCGTGATGCCGTACCGTCCACCCCTACATATGGTAACACATGAGTATTCATTTATTATCACGACGACATGTGTACAATGTTACATATTACTAAAAAAACATGTGTTACTACATGAACAAAAAATGTTACACTATGAAGAAAAACGTGTTACCACATAAACAAAAGCAGTACAAGCGCGAAAAGAAATTCTCAGTCCAAAATTACAGATTTAAAGAACAATTTGATGTGTTACTACATGAATAAAAGAGTGTTACCCTATGAACAAGCGAGTGTTACTACATGAACAAAAACCAGAACAAGCGCGGAAAAAATCCTCATTCCAAGATTATAGATTTAAAGAACAGCATGAGAAGGGTGTAGAAGACCTGTAAATTTGAGAGGATGAGAAAACTGAAGTAATTGAGAAGAATATGGAAGAGAAAAAAGAAAAAGAAGAACAAGAGAATAGAAGGAAAAACATGAAGAAGCAGCGCTGTGAAAATCAAAACTGAAGAAAATCTGGCGGCTGCGCGATACGAGGAAGAAGAAGCCCTGCCTGACCCGTGTGCTGCAGACCGAAAAAAAGAGCTTAATTAACCTATAATTGCATATACGACTTGTTTGCCTTACAAATAAAATGCCGATGATTTTATATTTTCTCGTACGTTTTTCGCCTCAGTTCTTTATAAATTTAATTATAATGTTTATATTCTTCATCCATGATTTTTTTGTCAAAAAAATTTTAAAACAATATCCTACCCCCCACCCCCACCAAAAGCAATTTTGTTGTCATTCAATAATCTCGGTATTTACCAGTCAAAAAAATAATCTCAGATTTAGGTATATTTACTGCCTTTTATAAAACGAAGCGATACCATAGTTTATTTTTTTGTTAATTACTAATTTATTTAGTAGATATTAATCATTTTATCATTGTTTCCATTTAGTACTTTTAAAGTTTTAACTTTTAAGAGATGGTTGGTAATGAACATCAATGAATTTAAAATTAAAAAAAAATTAAAGAATTTAACAAAATATATATAGTACATATTAAGATGAAATTAGAAAATAGTTCAAGAACTGAATGTACATATTAAGAAGTGATTTACCCCTACTAATTGCACGTTCAAAAACTTGCAAAATAAATATTTCAAGAAACAACAAATGTGAAGATTATAATTAATTAATGTATTCGATTATTTCACGGGAAAAAAATCCAACATTTGTGGCATGGTGCACATATATGAAATATGATTCAGTTTGGAATTTTATTTTATGTTTTTATTTCATATAAATGAAATATCAATATTACGATTCACGCAATTATCCTGCATGCTATAATTAAGTATATTGTAAAATAAGATCAAATATGGTTATGGATCAGATGAAAATAACATAGCTTTCAAGGAAAGTCGCAGCGCATTTGCAACTAGGAATATTTTTTTCCGCCTCTTTCTAAATTTTGCCAAATATTGGAACAAAGTGGTAAAAGAATCTTGATCTTATGTAGTACAGTATATGTATATATTCTTGCCTTTCTGAAGGCAATTTACACTTTTTAGAATTTGCCAGTTGGATATCAATGGAATAATGTATATTCATATTCAT
Source organism: Stenogyne calaminthoides (assembly GCA_037126765.1). Classification (NCBI taxonomy): domain Eukaryota; kingdom Viridiplantae; phylum Streptophyta; class Magnoliopsida; order Lamiales; family Lamiaceae; genus Stenogyne; species Stenogyne calaminthoides. Next base: position 78,656 of record JBBCBC010000059.1, read on the forward strand.
ATTCATATTCATATTCATATTTGTAAGGGTGGAATTCTTTTTTGTTGATAAAAAAAAAATGTATATTCATATTCATTTTTAGACGAAGCCAATATATATATGGCCCGATGGCACACTGCTAACCTAGGTTGCATAGACACGAGTATGGAAATACGGATACGACACGATACAGTATAAAAACACATATGTTTAAAAAAAAAATATGGTAAGATACGGCAGGAGTACGACTTTAATTTTTTAAATTATTTTATACTATTCCTGTAAATATAAATATTTTTACAATTTTTTTTAAATACGTATCTTCGTACATGTATGCAAATATAACACCTAAATAAATACAAAATCAAAACAAAAAGGACATTCTAATAAAATATGTAAATGATCACCAACATCACAAAGTCGTAGTCAATATACAAAAAGTATGCAAGAAGAAACTATATGATTGTTGAATTTCGACGAACAGTGGTGTGTCGATCGTGATAGATTTTTATTGCTTGTAGATGTAATCATGTGGATTAGGGTTAATGTAATATAAGACAAATTTAATGTACAAAATATTAATTTTCCAAATTTATCCGCGCGCGTATCCTATCCTTGTCCGACACGTTGATCAGCCGTGTCCGACACGGTACCCAAAATTATATTTATTATTTTTAATTGGGATACACCACGTAGCACATCGGGTGCGTATCCCACGCGTATCCACGTACCCAAGTATCCGTGGTGTATTCAACACTGCATTATTAAAAAATTCCGAGCATCCGTGCATCCTAGCTGCTGGCCCTTAAATTTAAATATTTACCTTACAATATAATCAAAATGTTTTTACATAATGAAAAATGATGTGAAAGGAGCAAGTCTGTTTTCACGACAATATAATAAGAGTGAGTAACTTTCCAGTCCAAACTAATAGTAAGAAATACTAATAGATCCAAACATATTTATTAAGTACTACTAGGTCCAAAATCTATTATAAAAAGACTCATATACCCTTAGCCTCCTTTTTTTTCAGTCCTTTTTTTTTTTCTTATTTTTTTCTTCCTTACGTCAGTTCGTTTCTTCTTTCTGCCTTCCTATATGCACAAAAAAATTGGGAAATTGGAAAATTACAGAAAATTAAGAAAAATTGTGAAAAAATCATATAAAAATTACAGACTCATATACCCAAAAATTGAGAAATTACAGAAAAATTTATATCAAAATTACATATTTTCGTACTAATTCCGACATGCACATATTCATCAATTGATAAACCTATGCATCCATACAAATACAGATCCAAAATCTGAACAATAACCAAATCTGAACATTTCTCTTTCTCGTCTTCCTCCATCATCAATCATCCATCTTTGCAGAAAACCCAGAGACACCAAATCCATCGGAAATTGCAGAAAAACACAAGTCTTCAAAAAATCAGAAACCCAGATTAAAAAAAAAATTCAGATTAAAAAAATATCCTATACATCTTTAAAAAAAATAAAAAAATCCATAAAACACAAACCCTGATTCAAAACACCCCAGTCCCCCACCACTATCGCCATAACTGCCATCTTCAGCCTCGCGCCACCTTCGTCTTCAGCCTTCTTCTCCGCCGCATTGTGGATGGTTCGCCTGGGGGTGGTTCGTAGATCTTCTCCACCCTCCACCACCACCATAGCCGCCGCCTCCTATCATAGATCTGTCGTAATCGCCGCTCTCCCACCACAACCGTCGCCTCCCCAACACCGCCATAACCGCTGCATACTGTTGGCGGCGGTGGTGTCGTGATTTTTGGGGGAGAGAGAGAGATGAAACGTTAGAGAGAGAGGAGAAAAGTTAGAGAGGGAGAGAGAGAAGAGAAATGAGAGAAAATTAGAATTGAGCGGCTTATATATATTTAGGGGTATTATGGGCTTTTCAACTCCCATTTTGGACCTGCTAGTACTTTAATTTCGTTGTTGACCTCTTAGTATTCTATTTGGTTTTTTTTGGACCTGTTAGTACTTAATTCATATAATAAATCAAGTTTCCCCCTTGAGCCTTACATTGATTGGCCAGAGCTGAAAATATATATATCACGGAACTTATACGTAGTAATTCTAAATGTTTTCAAGGTCATAGAGAAATGTCACAATAATATATATATATATATATATATATATATATATATATATATATATATATATATATATATCTTGATCTTCGATGTCAGCTCTAAATATAATCTCATGAAGCAGAAACTCTTATGCGAAATTTGTTAATAGTATAAAATTGAAAGTGCGGAGAACGTGATCTATTTTTTGGGCAGGAATTTAGAACTTCTCAACCATCATCTGATCGGAATGTTTATCAAAAAAAAAAAAAAAAAAATTTGCCACACTCATATATATAATCATATGTCCACACTTATATTTTCACTTTACTAAACTTTTTTCTATATTTCGCTTTGATACTAACTTGAATTTAAGAGGATATATATAAGCCGAAAATCGACATACTTTTTCATCCCTACAAGGTGACAAATTTCAAATTATTGTCTCATTAATGATGTAGTATATATAAATTAAGTACATGCATATATGTTACATAGAAATTAAAGTATGGTAATATATATATGTATAGATCATATCATATATCCGTATTATTACATATTATTCTTCTTCTTCTTTTAAAGCAATTGGTTATGAAAGAGTTGATGAATTGATCATCTTTTTATTCTTCTTCCACCAACACCACTCTCCCTTTGACAATTAAAATAAAGAGCAGCAACTGGATGCCCAAGGTTATACTGCTCTGCAAATGCCCTTGTTCGAAAATTCTGGCGCCACCCCGGCGCGTACACTGTTTGCTGCCCCAATTGTCGGAACAACACGAACACGATACGATGTATCCCGGTCGATGGTCGTGGACTCTCATAGCATACAATCTCTTGCCCTAATTAAGTACGTACACCATGCATTAATAATACCATATATATATATATATGACGACATTAATTAATTAATTGATCGATGACATAAAATTTCGATCATGGTTTATGACATTTTTTAGTGTGGTTAGAATTGGGATATACCATGTCTGTATCAAGAATATTGTGAAAGATCAGCCAAAACATATATTTGGAAAAAAAGAAATTAAAGAAAATGGGAATTAATGGAAACGCAATAGATACCTTTTTTTTTGACGGATTGTGGTCCATATAATTAAACATTCTGGCCCGTGCATGGACCCACAGAGAGAATTGATTATTATTACACGTACTATGGGGTGTTTGCGAAAAAAATTAGAGTCCGTTTGATTGGGTAATGAGAATCATTCTAATTAATACTGATGTACAATTTTTTGATACACCCCCAATAGAAATAGAAGTAGATAATTGATCATTGTAATCACTTACTCAACCCTCCTAAAATGATACGCATTATTGATTTTCTAGCCAAACAATAACAATACAATCAATAACCGTAATTGACCCCTCAATGATACCTATTAACATTACAATTCCGAAGTCATACCAAACGGGCCCTAATATTTTTGAAGAATTGATTTAGGGCCAACTTGGTTGGAGGTAATGAGAATATGCGTTATTAATATTGCTTGGTATATAATTTTGATACACCCGTAATGAGAATAGAAGTAAGTAATTGATTACCCTACTTTCATAACCTAATTTCACATAATGCTCACTTAGTCAACCGTATACAGATGATACTCGTTATTATTTTTTTACTAAGTAATTATAACAATGCAATCAATAACCCTATAGTGATTGATCCCTCAATGATACTCATTATTATTATCATTCCCTAGTCATACCAAGAGAGCCCTAAGATTTAGACAAAAACTCATATGAGACGGTCTCATGCATGAGACAGAGTACAACTTAGCACAATCAACACCCACATTTTTCAAAGTGTTAAAGTGTCAATGCCCAAATTACACTCCGTCTCACCGTGAAACAGGCCAGTCTGTCCGTGAGACGATCTCCCATAAGTGTGCCTCTAAAATTAATGATTATGAGAAAGTTTGATTAATAGTAGAAGTTGATAGTGTGTAGAAAAACTCATAAGTTACTAAAAGCACATACTTTCAATTTTTAATTTATTACTTTTTATAACTTATTTAATTTAATAAAAGAGAAATAAAACTTTCCAAAATGCAAAATAATTATAATTTTTCTAAAACACCCCATATATATATATGTATGATATAGTTAAGCTGGTTGCATGTATAAATTGATTGATTACCTTATATTTTACTACATAAAACTGACGCTAGCTAGGAGTATATATTAACATTTACGAATACTCCGTGCATGTAACTCTTTTTTGTAAGGTACTTACCAAAGTTTGGCCCAGTGGATGCGGGTATATCAGTCACCAACCTGCATATATGCACAGCCATATTTTCAAATGTGTATCAAATAATAATAATTATATATGTCCATGAATATTCAATAATAATAATTATATAAAAGTAAGATATCGATCATATGTATATATGCACCAGTGTAAGTATTCTCTAAGGTTAGGATCACTAGGGCTGGGGGCATCAGGATCCACCATTGCCTGCATGCAATTAAATTAAACATTTATTAGGAAATTTGTCCAAATATATATATATATAGATGGAAGTTATTATAGAATCAAAGTGAAATATATATAAGTATTAAAGAATTACGTACCAAAGTGTAAAACGTACGAAGATCATGGCCTCCAATCTCAACCCTAGGATGGTTGATAACATGTGAAGGCCTAAGGTCACACCCATTATGGACCTGTCTATTGTTGTAAGAAACTCTAAGATCAATGCTTCTTGTAAATGGATCCAACACATCTCCTACTACTCTCCCTATAACCAGAGAGTCTCTATTTGTCATGTTTCTATATATATAAATACATAAATATGATCCTACACAACTATATATAGCCCAACATACATTTATATATGTGTAGAAAGAAGCTCAAATTAAAGATAAGATGAAGATTCTGCCTGTGCTATTAACTTTACTTTTGTGGGGACTCAAGAATCCACATCCAAGTTATAGACGTCCTTGTTTTTATTAATTACTACTTCTAGTTCAATTTTTTTATTTTGAAAAATGAATTAAAAGGTTTATAAACGTTGCATATACATGATTGAATAATATCTCATGTTCCGTTGTCTTTAGTTCACATTGTTTGTATTAAATGACAATACCAATTAACATGTAGTATTAAAAAAATGGGTGGCACGAGATGAAACACTAAATTAGAATGTGAGATTTAACCGCATTTTTTTAATTAGATTATTGCTTTTTAATTTTATTATTTTTAAAATTTAATATTATAAAATTCTGAATAATGTTTCAGTTGTAAACAAATGAGATCAATAAAATCATATAGTCTTATTTATATATCTCCTATTGGGCCATGCCTCATTCAAATTTTAACATCGATGTTAGCTATGCCGCGACATGGGCTTAGCCCATGATCCATTTTCTAACCCAACAGTTTGGAGTATATATATATACTTTTGAAAATTGGCAAAAATGTCCTTTATTGATAGTTCAAACTATTTTTTTGATATGTTCTTGATGAAAAACTATTTTTTTGCACTTTTATGATATTTGGATTAATTACAAATTGCAACCTATATTATTGCTTTTTTACAAATTGCAACCTATACAATTTTTTTAACAAAATGCAATTAACCTGTATTAGTGAAAAATGGCTGATTCCAACTCAAAACTCATTTTTTGTGGAACTTTCTTTTAACTATCGCCAAAATGATATATTTTGTATATACCACAATACTAAAAAGTGTTTTAGCAAACATCAAATTGAAGAAATTCGATATATAGAAAGATTTAAAAAACAAAGAGCCGGGGTTGAAATCTGCCATTTTTTACTAGTACAGGTTGCATTTTGTTAAAAAAATAGTGCATGTTGCAATTTGAAAAAAGGTAATTGTACAGATTGAAATTTGTTATTAACCCATGACATTTTTACCCTTACTACATTGATGTCTATCCTCCCATTAGGTTTAATTTTATTTCATGAGACCTGCATGACAATTCATGCGCAACCTATGCGCGGCCCCCATGTGCGACTTTTTTTTGATAAGAATAAAAATATTATAAAAAGATAAAAAATATTTTTTTATCAAGAGCAGAACAAAAAAAAAAAAGAGTTCGTCTCTATATACTTGCATACTGATGGGGAATATTTATGTCGTCCAATAGAGTGATGACATGTGGACGATTACTTTGACTTTGAATAATAAAGAGGTTGGTCAAATGGGCTGAGATACTAGAGGAAGAGCTTGGGCTCGTGTGTTGAGCCCAGGGACTGTCCAGAGAATGAGCTTGAGTGGACTGGAGAGCTAACTGGGGAAAGGGCTCATGGAGAGCTTGGGCCCAGGAGAGTAAACAAAGCCCAGAGATTGGGCTCGGATGGATAAGACCTGGAGAGGGCTCTAGCCCATCCAGAGAGGCGTTGAGAAAGCTAACAGGGCCGAGATAAGAAGATGGGCCAATGGGCCGATTAAGAGAAAGACACTGAGAGGGCTCGGGGCCACTTTATAATTAAATTAAAATGACCTTATATTAAAATGCCCATCCAGTTTTTTTGGTCTTGAAGACCGGATTGATTTTTTTAAAGGTCTTTTTATTAGTCCTTTTCCTGTGGGCTAAGTAATATACTTTTTTTAGTTAGTTGAAGAAGTTCTTTAACCGGACCGAGTTTAGTGAGTGGATTAAAGTAAAATGGGCCCAGAGGAGCTGTCCCAATAGGGAGGAGTTCGGTTTAAGGATGGCTTTTAGTGGGATTAGTGGATGATTGTTTATAAAGGCAAGGGATGATCAAAACCGTTAATGAAAGCGAGATCAACGACTAGAAGGCCTTGATCTATTTTTCTTAGTTGAGTAAAATTCAAGAGGGCGCTTATTCTTATCTTCGAGGGATTATAAGTTATATAATAATTTTTTTTATGGAGGGTCCTGAAAGAACGGGGCCATTGGATTATGATCAAGGGCCTCGAATGACGATCCGCATGAAGAGAGAGATGAAGACGTTTTAATCTTGAATCGGTTTTTTAAGAGGTTGGAGAAATGGCAAGGCACGAAAAATAAGGTGGATTGAGAGGGGAAAAACGGTTACCTCCTTCCTGAGGGGTTTAAATATCCCTCCCTTAACACGAAAATGCATACAAGCACATAATTTTTATTTTTACATTTGAATACTTTGAATTGAGCTATTTGATATGATTTCACCGAGATTAACAATGATAATCGACTTGAAGCATCGGAGAGCTCAGACCGAACCCCTCTAGCGTGTTTTTCGGTAAATTAATGGAAATTGGCGAGGTTCCTGCATCCAAAGCTTGAAGGATTTTCAACATTCAATGTACGAATCCCCGTTGAATTCCAGGTCATATCTCGACCACTTTTTTGCACATCACATACAAACATTAATCAGTACTTTAATTTTTTTTCAACATTGTCACATACAAATATTGAACAACACATATTACACTCAATAATCGTAATGGCAATCATTTACGCAACAATCAAAATTTTACTTGCGCGATCTTGCTAAGTACATGACAAATAGGTAAATTAAGTAAAAGTCCAACAACCAAAGAAGTTAAAACGAACTTTACAAATCCAAAATGCAAGTACAAACCACATAAACATACACAAACATATTAATGTATTCATCGCAACTTCTTATATATCATACATACACCAAGCGCCATTATCTGCCTCTTGTGATACGCGTGTCAATAATCCAACGAAGTATGTTACATCATAGTGTAATAGGAGATTCAGACTGACAACGAAGTTCATGTACTCAAGTAGTGGTGGAAAAGTGAGTTGAACTTTTCCATCTCCTTTGGTGGCAATGCTGTTGGGGAATTAATTGCACGGATCTATTCGGGATGAATATTTAAATACAAATTTAATTCTAACAATTATTACTAGCATGAATTAATCCTATATTAATTCAAATAATAATTTAACAACAAATCATGCATATAAACAGTTCACATAAATCCTACGCATGCAGAATTACTACGAGTTTACGTGAACTTACCTCTTGGAATGGCAATGGACTCGTCGATGAAAACACACCAAAAAGCCTTCCCAAGTATTCCCTAGTCCTTGCTCGACAATCCGGTGGAAGGATGCTCGCGAACAATTAACAAAAAGAAAAATAAACTTTGTTGCACCACTTTTGTGGATTTACTAATTTTTCCAGCACATGAAATTGTACCTGGGAATGAAAGAATCATCCCCTATTTATAGATAGGGTGGTGGTCGAAATTTTGGGAAAAAATCAATGTGGGAAAATCTTTTCTTGATCTCCAAGAAATCTTGAATATATCTCATATATTCTTTTCTCCATAATTAAAATATTCCACAAAAATCCCACCTCATCTTGTTATGGAATTTTCGAATATTAAGAGGAAAGAATCCAAGATTTGGATCTTCTTGAATTTATGAGATATACTTGTATTTCAAGAAATACATATCTACCATAATATATTTTCAAGAAAATCAAGAAAATCTTTCTTTTCCTTAATTATAAAAAATTTCGAAAATTTCAAATATGAATAACCAAGTGGGAGATTTCTTGAATTTAATGAGATAATCTTGTATTCCAAGAATACATATCTTCATTCCATAACAAAATTCAAAGAAAATCTTTCTCCCCTTTTATTCATAATTTTCGAAAAAAACAAGGAAAAATAGGCAACAAAATTTATTTTATTTTTAAACACCTTTTTTCAGTTATTGGACTTTATGTTGGGCTACTTGGGGGGCCTTTAGGAGAATTAAGATTGGACCTTCCAATGGATCTTGAATTATCAATATTGAGCCACAATATTATTTAAGCCCATAAATATTAATTAATCCCACTACATAATTAATATTGCACTATCCATCTTAACCCATATTACAGTCAATATGACTCTCGGTTATTATTTCCCGTGTTTAAGATTATCTAACCCATTAATTAATTCAAGCCAATTGAAATAGCTTTCCATTAATTAATATCTTTTTCCCTTAGTTAAGAAACGGTTCAACATTATTATCCATACCGAAACTAGTTCCACTTGCAAGATTTGGTATGATAAATCTTATGAACCTCCCAAAACCAAATCGAACAAACATACCGCATTACGATTCTCCGTGATTAAATCTTAGCAATCGCATGTGACCAATAATATTGCCCAAGATATAAAGTATTGAATCTCGTTGATTCTCTACCCGTGATAAGTCAAAGCAATAGTTACCAACCACACGTGATCCTATTTAAGGGACGAAGATTAAGAAATAACGAACCACTGAGGTCTAATTCTTCCTTGTTCGGGTTCAAGAATTTGTCCTCCTCAGAGGGTCCTATTCAATTACATCGGTCATGCACTAGTGTAATCTCTTGGTCAAGACAAGCCAATCTCGAGCCTTACACCTCAACCTTTCACGATGGATTGTTCATTTCCATCTAGGTCGTGAATGGTGTACTTTTGGTTACAAGGATCGTTAATTTAATCTTCGTGATCCGCATCACTAAATTAACTACAATGTAACACGTACTATTTATTGAACAGTTTATGCAAAGAAATATATGTAACATTCGATGATATTTAAAACATTACTGGTTTGACTGAATTTATTGAAATATTTTACTCAAACTAAACATCAATATGCATATCGTACAGAAATGACATATCTTGTTCCACGACCGAGCCAAGGGAAGAAGTTCTGCAACTTTGCATCGATGAAGAAAGACATCATTGATGAGAAGTATGTAGTATTCACAATCACCTCAGACCCTGAATCGCTGGAAATCCTGGAGTGCTTACGAGCGTGTGGACTTGAACGATATTGCTCTACACATCAGAACATCGTCCACACACATGAAGCCCTCGAGTTTCTATACAATCTACATAGGGATGAAGATATTGATCTTGACCGATTTCTTCCAAGGGTGGATCGAAGTACGAGTGTCAAATGAGGATCTCCAGAGGATCTTCGCCCTAACTCGGCGGAAGCATCAATCCGTAGACCTACACGATCGATGTAGGAGAAAAAGAATTTCTTGAAGCCGAAATTGTTGAGACCAAAGAATAAGGAGAACACGATTTAACGCCAAAGCCTCTTAACCAAGAGAAAATATCGCCTTCTCCTTGAGATCGTTCGAAAGGTGATCATGTGCTCAACTTACGCCTTTGATCTTTGTCACTTCTGAAGATCGCTGTCATGGCCGCAATAATCAAGAAGGCTTCAGATATAGATTGGTTGGGTATGGTCAAAGCACGCTTTGGAAAAGACTTCGGGGAAGTTCGAACTGACCCAGAGAAATGAAGTGTGCTTATCTTCCAAGTGCTCCTTCATACACAAAATCTCAATCATTCTGTCAGATAAGCTGCCACAGAATTATAAATGGAATGAGAATGGAGCGAAGATATATCAAGCAAAGCACAAGGCCATATTGGGCAAAGATGAGTCCCTACCTGGACAATCTGATGAGGATCCAACTCCTTATGTGCCGAAACCCAAGGGAGAAAAGAAAGGAAAAGAAAAGGCAACTGCATCTTCTGAAGCGCAGGGAACGGCCATTCCAGAGAAGAGGATGAAGAGGAAGGATCTGACCAAGAAACCAGATGCTTTCAGGAACGCCGAAGAGAGCTACATCTCCTCCTCAAGATCGCCCAAGTTCTCGCCAAATGAAGTTAAGGAACGAAGGATCTGATGCAAGTGGAATCAGAAGAGGAGACAACAGTCCGCTCTGAGCCCACTGCCAGAGAAGTAAGGGAAGAACAGATGATCAAGGTATGGAGAGAAAAATCGGAGGGAAGGCGGAGCAACTGGAGGAAGAATCACCATCTGATTCTCTGTCTCTCACTAAGATCTTCCAGAGAGCAAGATCTCCAACGCCCACTTCCAAATCACCATCACCCTCTCCTAAAAAATCATCACCACCACCCTCCTCTCATAAAACTTTCTCACCCTCACCCTCACCTATCAGATCACCAAGATCTCCCACCCCACCAATCAATGAACCTGTTTCAGAAATCAACACCCTCAACACGCCGATAATCTAACCCAACCACAAATATCCCAATCTCCAAACAAGTCACAAACACCTGAGAGATCTGACAAGCGAATGCCCATCTCTCATAATCCCTTCAATACCAGAACCGTGCTTGCTTCACCGGTTTCAGAAAGCCCCATTATAAGGATAATGAAGCAACAAATCAAGGAGTATCTGCCGGATTCGTGCCCTAATCGATCAACATCCCGCATCCAAAGAAATGTGATAGAAGAGATTGTGTTCTGGAGGGATATCAGACTGAAAAGCATTGAAGTGTTTCTGATTCTCATGACATCTCTGGGATCAGATTTCTTTGTAGACTTGGAGATGAAATGTTTGAACAATGCTGGGATTGAAAGCGCTGTTGAATTGGCATCTGACGATGATATCAGATGGTTGATTCATGAAAGGTTCTAATTGCCGATAACAGAGGAAAAACTGCTCAACCTCCTACAGATCATGAGGAGTCAGCCGATGAACCAAGAATGGGTGCCGAGATGAGACCCGACTTGAAAGGCTTCAACATCCACCCGCATCGCTAAGATGAGCTCTGATAACCTAGATCTTTATACTGAGAAGATTCAGGATGGGATCAAGGCTGCTATTGAAGACAAATTCGCAGCGCTCACAGCAGATCTGATGAAGCGATTTGAAGAAGAGCAAGCAAAACTAGTTGACAGAGAAAGAAGTCACACAGTTGGGATGCATAATGCCATCCTTTATGAAGTAATGCAACTAGTTAATCTCGAGTCTGACAAACTCAAAGTTCAGACAGATATGCTCAATCGCATACGTACTATTGGAGAATGTCTGGGCATCTTTGGAGAAAACTGACAACCACATGGATATGGGTTGGAAACACTTTGTAGCTTCTACTGAACGAGTAAGACAGATATCGAATTTGCTCTCAGACGCTTTTTTTGAATCCGCATTTTCGCCGCCGCCGATCACTCCTCCGGGTCGTTGAGGAACTCGAGAGAGGAGATCACACGGCAATTCAATGCTCAAACATGAGGTACCTAACCTCTTTGATGAAACCAAAAAGGGGAAGGACAAGAGAATAAAGAGAAGAAAGAAAAAGATACCACGCTTGGTAACAATTGCATCTCTATCGAAAACTATCAGATCGACTTGCCCGGCCACTCCATCTATTGATCTCGTTCTTTGAAGAAAAGAAACTATGGAGCAACATATAGCAAAGAGATCACCGAAAGGTAAAATTGCTCTTTCAGAGGTTATCGACAGAGTCGACAAGATTGAAGACTTTTTCTTCGCTCGCATGTAAAAGAATGGAAATCGATGATCGTGCCAAGAGCCCTCGAACTCGCTAAGAAATTAAATTAAGAAGACAAACAAGATGAACCTGAGCAGACTCTGAGGAGAAAGAAAGGCAAAGGCAAGATGGCGAAAGCTACTGCGGAAGATCAGAGACAAGGCCAATTACTCTCTACCAAAAGCCAGATGACTCCTGAAGAAATTCAAAAGCAAAACAAGACAGAGAATAAGAGAGGCTGCCACTAAGAAGCAGAAGTTAGCAGAGGCTAAGGGACTGAACATCGCTTACATCCAAAGGAAGAGGAAGAACGGTTCGCAGCAGGAGATTGCTTGGGAGAAGAATGCCATTCCCAAGACTAAAAAGACATCCTCTCACAAGACGGCTAGATCTGATTCGCTCGAATGGGATCAGATCAGAGGAGAATGGTTATGTGACATATACATCCTGGAGAAGATTCCGATTCATCAAGATCAGACAGAAAATGATGATGAATTTCAGAATTGGTTAGAAACAAAGTATCCAGACTTCTACCAGATAGTGATGAAAGAAGGGAAGATCATGTCACTGATACCAGAAGCTCCACCCTTTGAACTACTCCTTCCACCTTTTTCAAGGCCCGCACAAAAAAGCTAGATGTCAGAAAAATTCAAGAACGCCTACTGTGGATTTGCTGAAAAAGGAGGGATCCATATAAGAGAAGATCTGGACAAACTGATGCAAAGGATGTACAAGATGTTTGGCATCCCCAAAGAACTACAAATGTACAAGTACACCTGAGGAAGACAACTTGGAATCAGATGATAGGTACGCTTTTCATATTTTCTGTAATGCACACACCTATCTGAATGAAACTTTATATCTCTCTGATTCTAAGACAACATCTCATTGTCTTCTGAAGTATGTACTGTTTTACATTATCTGCATTTCAATTCGTGGTATCTGTTTTTCTGATTAAGTGTTTTGGTTCCATCAAAAAGGGGGAAATTGTTGGGAAATCTGTATTTTAGTTTTGATAGAAGTTCCAAAAGGGGTTGTAATAGGACCACCACACCATGGTATCGATGACTTAGAATCGATTAAGATGTCCAAATTTAAATGTATAGATAGGCGATGTAAAAAGATAGGTCACATATTTGGGGGAACTCAATATGTATAGGTCGTCGAAGCATCGATGACCCAGATAAGGTCGATGATCGAAGACTAAGACGGATCGAAGACGTAAGTCAAGATCGTGAAGACGAAGACATCAAGACTCGGATGAACTCAAGACTCGGATGAACCTAAAGACTCAGATGACACTGAAGAACTCAGATGAACCTGAAGACTCAGATAAACCTGAAGACTCAGTAACAAACCTGAAGACTCAGTATGACTAAAGACACTGAGGCTCAGAGTCACCTGAAGATTAAAAGACTACCGTAAGACTAAGACCTATATCACCGAAGTCCCATATTGAGCTAAGACAATCTGATCGAAGACTCAACAAGGTAGATCGACCGCTTATCCGATCAAGTCACCACACCAAGCGCCAATCAAAATGATACACCGCATAAGACGAATCTTCTACAAAAAGGAATATCAATCGCCTAACGGACAAATTCCTCAAGCACCGCCTCGCAAGCCAAGAAGAAAGTGACACGGTACAAAAAGAGTCGACAATGCGGATTCGACAACAAGACATAAACGACGCTAATCATGCCTACGGCCATGCCGATTTTCGGAGCACGTCATAATCATATTCTACAACCTACCTAATATAGCCCGAAATTCAAATTTCTCTCCAACGACTCTTTGATTTCGAGGTCTATAAAATGGGATTGCTCTTCAAAATTGAAAAATACTGAGAACATACCGGATCGAGCAGACTGAAAAAGAAGCAAAAACTATAGAAGAATTTCCGCTCGAAGAACACCATATTTGAAGATTATTCTTAGAGTGTTCATCCCATAGTTCTTAGCAAGAAATCCTATCCACTAGCATTTGGCTACCTAAACACCAGGATAGATTTCCAGTTGGAACCCTTAAACATTCTTTACCCAAACTCAAGTTAGGTTAAGTTTGTTACAGCAAGATTTCAGACTAGGGATTCTAGTTTCTGATTTCTGGTTTGGTTGAGTGTGAACTCGATAAACATCTGTTGGGTGTTGGACTAACACATAAAACTAAGTCCAGTAGGTTAAGTTGGTTAAGTTGGTTAAGTTGGTGCCCCTGTGTTAAGGGAAGAGTGGACGTAAGACGGGTTTTGTCTGAACCACTATAAAATCTTGTGTGCATTTACTTGTTTTCTTTATTGCTTTACACTATACACACAACTGAGTATTAAAATTACATACATATTCTAAGTTAAGCTCAGTCTGCACCAAGCAACTGATCTGCTCAGGTTGACACCTTAGTCAGCTGGTTGAAAACTGACTTAAGAATCTATTTTGATAAAACTGGTTTTTCACACTGGTATTTACAAGCTTCCTCACTCTTAGTTAAACTGACAGATATCAAATCGATTCGCCTCGTATTCAAGAAGATTGAACATCACCCAAACCGACTCACTAGCACTCGGTCGTGCAACTGCAATCACACCGACCAGACGAAAAAAGTTTTCGTAAGTCTATTCACCCCTCCCCTCTAGACTTCGCCTCACAAAAACCCGCTCGGACCCTACAAAGGTATGATATTACCGTAAATGACAAGAATTGTTGACCCAAATACAAGAAATGACTACTCTGGGGGCATTCCAAGACAGGGATATCATATTGCGAGGTTTACATATACAGTACACAATACTTCATGTGGGGAAAACTTCTACCAAGGATGGTGATTTGGGAAATATATGTGGGTATTTGGGAATGTATTCGAACTCTTTCTCGAAAGTTTCTCAACCTCAGATCTTGTTATTTTTTCTTCTATTTATAGTACTTTGACAAGTATGAGCTGGTTTGGCAAGCATGAGCTGGAGACTTCGTGTCTTGCAAGAACTCATGTGATACTACCACGTTTTTAACTTCGTCTTCCTGGTTGACCTTTGGATTTACTTGCTTATAAGGCATTCTTTTTGGCGTCCAGATGGCTCAGTTAGTGACTTGACTTTTATGTCATATGCCCTTTGTATCAGTTTTTGCTCGATCGATCGCTCTGCTCGCCCCTTTGTCCATATGAATTTTTTGTCTTTGAGCAATCAGATGAATGACTATATACTTCTGACAGATGATTCGAGCAAACTTGTTTGGCTCGGGCAAAAATAGCACACTTGTATTGTTGTCAAGACGAGCAGACTTGTAGCGAGCATACTCGTATAGATGGTAAAGCGAGCACACTAAAGCAAGCACACTTGAATTATTATCTGGGCGAACAACTCTCCATCGGACATGGTTATTTTAATAATTTTTTGATACACGTGTCCCTCCGACGTGTATAAATTAATCGAGTAATTGTATCGATCACAACAATACCCCCCAGTCGGGCCGCTTTGTATTCATCATGGGGGCCCGGCTGTTGGATATATTAAACCGGTGTCGCTTCGTCTTCTGTGTCAGAACCCTCTTTTTTTTTTTTAGTTTTCAAATTTTTTTGCAGCATCTATAAATACCTATTTTGCCGCCTCAGCTCTTCTTCTTTCTCTTCATACTCCGCCTCGTCTGAAATTTCTGGCAAGAACACGTTCATTTCGGCGAAGGATTTCTTTCAGGTAACTAATTCGTACCCTCTTTAATCCTAATTATGACTTCTCGTTCAAGTTCTACCTCTTCAATAGAGTCGAATCATCATGGTTCCTCTTTCTTCTCTTTCTGTCCAATCTCCCGTAGTGGTACTAATGCTCCGGAGATGAATGCCTCGGGTTCAAGATCCCGTTGGCAAGTTCGACAGCCATTTGCCATTCTTTCATCGGATTCCGATGATGCCCTCAATGAATTAGATCGGGATTTAGCCCGTACCGATTTTTTAGATGATTCGGGTGAAGATTCTTTATCCTAACCCCAAATTGGGTCTAGGGCTGTATGTAGTCACGATGTAAATAAGGGTGATGACTTTATAAGGGAGGAAATCTTGGTGACTGGAAATGTAAACGAGTCGAACAGAAGATTCGACGACGAACACAACACGGAGCTCGACATCCCTGTTGGTCTTCCTCATAGCCCAACATATACCTAGTATAGTGCTTGTTATGATTTTGATTGGCCAGAACAACCTCACAGGACCAGGGTTGAGAATGAATATCCGGCGAGCAAAATTGCAAGCGTGATTGATGTAGATATGCTCGGTCAATTGTATAGGAATTATGAGACCCCAAAAGATGTGTTTTTCTGGGCGTATGGTCCCGATGAGCGAGCAGACCAGCCTCCTGAGGGTTGTGTTGCTGTGAATTTAGACACAATGGAAGCGGGTCTTCGATTCCCACTTCATCCGAATATTACACGCCTGCTCATAGAATGGAACATCACCATTACACAGCTGAAGCCGAATGGGTGGCACATGATTATGAGTTTCCTGACTCTGTTTGGCAAAACAAAGCCCGTGTACTATCCAATAGCAGCAAAACTCTCTCGATTAGTTCATTTGTCCCGACCCAAAGGTGAACATGGATGGTTGTTCATGCAGGCGAATGCCAAATGTAAGATCATTGAGGATGTGCCGAACAAGATTACTGATTGGAAAGAAAAGTTTTAGTTCGTTAGGGGTGATTGGAAAAGCCCTGCTTCTGGATGTGAACCAAATGCTCGCTTAGATATCCCCACAGATTTTGGGATCTGTCGAAGTAAGTATTTTTGTGTTTTCGCTTAGATATCTTCACAATGAACTGATTTTAACTTATTCTCAATTTCAGGAATTCAAGCAGCAACAGACAAAGAGACAAACGACGGTTATTTCAGCAGTATTTGGCAAATCGATCTTGAGCCATATTCGAATCGGTCGATGAAGACGTTAAATCTGGCCGACCAAAGGAAGAAGGAGGATTGTGCGTGCCCCCTCACCATTTAGTTGCCATCAATCCAAATTGGTAAGGATTGTTTTTATACTTGCAAATGTGTTGTGCCCTTTGTTCCCTTGTTTCTCTTTTTTTTAATAAATTCTTCGCCTCTTTTCTTTTCCTCGCCACATCGTTTTCAGTAAGTACATTCGAGCATACTGAAATGGCTCGAACTAAGAGACCTCAAGAGCTTGCTCGAATTCAAGCCGAGAGGATGCTCACCTAGAAATCGTCGAGGGAGGCGAAAGCAGAGTGAAAAAGGCGAGCCGACCAACCCGCGCCCGGACGAGCGAGTCGAGTCGAGTCGGCCGAAGAGGACAACTCGTCCTGTCGAGCAGGGATCGAGCAACCAAGCTCCCTTGCCAAAGAGATCCAGAAGGGTACCTGACAAACAAAATCCGATAGCTCCGACGAGCATTGATGTTATTGAGATGACCCCACTACCGGCGACGGTATAATAACGCCTGTAGTCGGTCCGATCCACAAATCGTCGAAATGGAGGTCAAGACGCGTCTACTCCACCTCCCGCGGGACCCCTAACCTGGACCCCTTTGAGTTCCCAGCTTCGTTCTCCCGTGGACAAATCATTTATGGGATGGGATCCTGCTCGGGTGAACAGGTACGTTTGCTCGTCTGTTGGAGTGCCTCTTTGATCCATCTTATTTGGTCTTTTAATCGTGTCTATTTGCTCGGGTGAACATGCAGGTTGAACAGATTGTCACCTCTGATGCCAGAGTTGAAGGATTATTACTGCTCTCTTAGTGTCCGCAACATTCCTGGCCTTCCCGAGCATGTTCAGAAGACGTGCGAGACCCCCATTCGAGCATGGACTACTGAGCTCGAAGAGGCCACTAAGGGTCCAACGCCTTTGGAAACCATGCGACTTGGCCTAGTGCGTCATGGCCAATCTTTGGTTCTCCTTGAGAAAGCTTATGCCGAGTCTGCCCAACTTCATGCCAACTACGTGGCTCTTATTACGAAGTTTGAAGAGGCGTGCACGAAATGGCGAAAACTCAAGATGAAATGAAGTTGGCTCAAGGACAAGTATCCTCAGCCCAAGTAGAGGCTTGTAAAGCTCAAGAGGATGCTCGTCAAGCTCGGGAAGATGCTTGCACAAAGCCAAAGGAGCTAGCCAGTATTGCTTTAGGAGCCGCACCGCAATCGGGAAGAGGTGGCTAGCATTAGGAGAGTTCAGGACGAGCTGAATGTTGAGCTCCGAAAACTCAGAACTGGCATCGAGACTGCTGAATGTGAGAAAACCCTGCTCATCCAACAACTCCTCACTGCTGAAGAGACCAATACTCGCCTGGGTCTTGAAAATTCAAAATTGCACACTGAGGAGTATGTTGATTCTATGTCCAATTTCTCCTATATATGCGCCTTTGCAAATGCCATCCGTTCTGCCAGACAAACACTTACTGACGACCAGATTACCCCACTCGTAACCCATCTCGAGAAGTACCTGATCGTCAACCCCCCAGATCGCAACCTTCCAATATCTGATTTGGCTGATCTGTGCGATTTCTCTAATCTTCCTGATGGGATCGAGATTGATGATCCTATTTTGGATGAGAAAGATGATTCGGATGCAGACATTGAAGGTATTGTCGACCAAGCTTGCCGAACCGAGTATGGGTTGGATCAGGTGCAGGGCGAGCAAAGTGGTCCACCTGAAGTCGAGCAGAACTTACCGATCAGTGAGCAGACGAGGTTTGATGGTTCTAGGGGAGTTGCTGCCGAAAGGACCGAGCAAACGGGGCAAGACCTGCTCGATACATCTCTTCGGCCCACCCCCAATAATGAATTTGTTCCTTAATTTTGCTTTTTGCTTTGCTGAACAATTTCTTCTGAACTACCGTGTAATTTTTATCTTGTTGAACAATTTTGCTGTTTCCATTGAATTTGATTGTTGAACAATTTTCCTCTAACCTGATCGTGGAGGATGACTTTTGTTGCTGATGAATGGTTGATGTTTGTTTTGTTTCCTAGTTTATGCCATCGTTTCTTCTGAATGAATTCAACATGATCTCGTGGTCTATGTTCCACCCTCGACTTCTTTGGTTTTTGATTGTCTTATTGAGGTGCAATCCATTGATCGCCTTATTTAGTCGCCGACCGGATGGGTTAACTTATGTGCAATCCCCTTTTCTTGTTTAAATTGATCATCTTAGTTAGCGCGATCACTATTCTTACTCGAATCGCCTTATTTAGATCGAACCCGTACTTATCACTCGCTTTTGTTCTTGTATCCGTAAAGACGAAGTCATCTTATTTAGTTCTGCATTGCATCCCATCACTTTCGCTTTCTTGCGGGTATCTAAGTAATGGTTGTTTCGTCAAAGAACATAAACTTCGCTCGTTCGTTTTTGTTCGGTCGTCCAGGCAGGTGCGACCTCTGATAGGCTTTAACTAGAACAACTTAACAAACAAAAATGCTTTGCAACATATTGCTATTCTGTTACAACTTTTACATTTGAAAGTTGCTATTCTATTACACATAACTATAGACATCTATGGTTTTGCTAAACTCAAAACCTTGTCTTGAGATAGACATGGGCTGACCTCGTCCACAGAATTGATGTTTACAATTATGAGGCGGATCAACTTGTCTACTCTTCTTCAAGTAATATGCTCGAGAACAAAGAACATCGCCGTTGCCCCTCCCCGGTCAAGCTGTGATTATGAGGGCTGCCGTGGACATGAGCATGTGGCGAAGACGCACGCCTTTCACCTATATCGGTAGAGAAAAAACCTCTTTCGCACCTTTTATCCCTTCTATAGATGCACGAGCATCGAAAGATTGTAGCGTTGTTTAATATGGATGCCACGACATCCCACCCCCCTGAGATTTTGTGGATGCGTGGGGGCTAAGATTTACTACCGCATAAGCAAAGGAGTAACGCGGAGTGGCAACCACGACTCGCCGAAAGCATCTTGAGTCCGTGAATTGAGCACCAACCTTTGCTCGGAGTGTCTTACGGGGTATAAAGCTCGTACTAGAGCAAGCGCCAGGACACATGATTGAGTCAGCAATATGATTATTGAATCGAGTGTCGAAAACTTCGTCTGGAGGCATACCAAACCAATTATCTCCGGATAACTGAGTTTTCTTCTACTATGATTGCAGTATTTTTTCCTTTTTCTCTGTTTTTCTCCCCTTTCTCCAGCTATCAATATGCCTATTTATACTACTATCCCAAACATGTGCTGGCATATCTAGTTGGTGTTGACTTTCTTGCTTTAAATCCTCATTTTGACATATGTCCTTGTTTTTTGTCGGTTCTTATGCAAGGATTGACACGTACCTATTTTGGTTTCCACCACTTCTCAACTTGTTTTGACACATATCTTCTATCTTTTAATAGTGCTGGCCATAATTTTTTCTAGAAGATTTGTGTCGGATACGGTGTGTTCATCCTCCACGTTTGTCCTGCTCGTCTTAGCCGAATGGCTGATTATGCTCGGGTTTTTTTTTTGACCCCAATATCCAGCCAGTTGTGCTCGGCGTTACTAATAATATTTTTCAGATTTGACGCATTCCACGAATAGGACAACGACACTCCATTCAGGTCTTCCAAATCATATGCCCCGTTTAACAAACGTTCTGTAACTCTGAATGGACCTTCCCATGCTCTGCCGAACACACCACTTGGTACCCCCGTTGCTCGTCTTAGAACCAGCTCGCCCACGTTGAACGTGCGTGTTCGGACTTTGGAGTTGTAGAACTTTTCTGACCTTTTTTTATACATGGCGTTCTTGAAATCAGCCTCCATCCTTCTTTCTTCCAACAGGTCTGCACTTAGGGCGAGCGCCTGGTCGTTGATGTGCTCTCCAAAAGTCATTGTCTGATGGCTCGGAATCTTAACGTCTGCCGGTATAACAGCTTCCGCACCAAATGCCAGGGCAAATGGGGTTTTCGCAGTTGATGTTCTGAAAGTAGTTCGATAGACCCATAATATTTCTGGTAACTCTTCAGCCCATCCTCCCCCTTGGAATTATCAAGTTTAGCCTTGAGGGTATGCTTGATAATTTTATTGACAGCTTCAACTTGTCCGTTTAACTGGGGGTAATACGGAGTAGAGTAATGCTTCTTTATGCCCCAACGAGCACAATTTTGTCGGAATTCACTTCCATCGAAATGTTTGCCATTATCCGTTACCAATGATTGGGGAAGCCCAAAACGACAAATGATATTTTTCCAAATAAAATTCCACATTCTTTGTTCGGTGACTTTAACAATGGCTTCAAATTTTCCTACCATTTAGTATAGTAATCAACGACAACCACAACATATTTTTACTCCCCGATGTGCCAAGAGGAAACGGCCGATCAAATTGATTCCCCATTTAGCAAATGGCCACGGGCTGTAAACAGACACTAGTTCTTCGGGTGGACTATGGATAAGTGGGGCGTGTACCTGACACTTATGACATGCGCGGGCATACACAAGCGAATCTTTCTTGAGGGTCGGCCAGTAGTAACCTTGTCTGATGATTTATATGCCAATACAAGCCCACCTGAATGGTTTCCGCACACTCCATCATGAATCTATTCCAGAATCACATGACCCTCTTCAGGAGTAATACATTTCAATAATGGAAGTGAGAAACTTCTTTTGTATAAATGTCCGTCTAGGATAGTATAACGAACAGCTTGTAATCTGAGGCGAGTAGCTTGTGCTTTATTTTTCGGAGAAGTCCTTTTTGTAAGTAACTTAAAATTGAGTCATCCGGTTTTTTTCGCTTGTCACTACCAGGCGACCATAACTCGAAATTGATATCGAACAAGTTGTGACGACCACAATGTCCGTCGTGTTCATCACTCCTTCTCATTGCCGCCAATCGTGCCAAGGCATCGGCCGAACGAATTATCCAATCGTGGTAATTATTCTATGTAAACTTGTTCGAATTGTTCAAGCAGCTCCTTTGCTAGTTGCTGATATTGTGCCATCTGTTTGCCTGGGGCTTTGTACTCGCCTAATACTTGGTATACGATTATTTGAGAATCACTATAAATCATCAGCCTCTGAATTCCCATTGTCATAGCCATGTGTAATCCAAATGATCAAAGCTTCGTACTTTCGGCTTCATTATTTGTGGGTGGAAATCAAAATGGATGGTCGTCGTGAAAGTTTGTTGAAGTTAGGGCCGATGAGAACAACGCCCGCTCCGGCTCTTGAACTTGTTGATGAACCATCAACAAACATGTGCCATGGTTGGTCGACACCTCTTTCGGGTATTTGTGGATATGTCAATTCAACCATGAAATCGGCCATAGCCGCCCCTTCATTCTTGTGTTAGGTAGGTGAACGTAATGCCAAATTGTTTAACTCCACCGCCCACTTGAGTAATCTGCCCGCAGTGTCTGGTCGGTGGAGAACTTGTCGCAATGGGAATGTGGTTAACACCTCGACTGAGTGATCAAAAAAGTATGGTCACAGTTTTCGAACACTCATAACGAGAGCATACGAAGTTTTTCGATGGAGGGTACCAAGCTCTTTTTTTGAGTACCTGACTTACATAATAAATAGGCAAATGTGTTGCCCCCTCTGCTCGAACGAGCACAACGCTAATTGCATGCTCTGACTCGGCAAGATACAAGTAAAGTTGTTCGCCTGGAACAGGCTTAGATAATGTTTGAGTATCCGCCAGGTATTATTTTAATGACTCAAATGCATTTTGGCAATGCTCTGTCCATTGGAATCTCCCTTTCTTTAATGCGTCAAAGAAAGGTTTGCATTTGTCTCCACTTCAAGATATAAACCGGCTTACAGAAGCCAAACGTCCAGTTAATTTTTGGACTTCTTTCACACTTTTGGGGGCCTGCATGTCGAGCATGGCTTGAATCTTTGATGGGTTCGCTTCAATCCCCCGTTGACTGACCATATGTCCTAGGAATTTTCCTGAATGAACCCCAAAATTGCATTTCTTCGAATTTAACTTCATGTTGTATTCCCTGAGAATACCAAACGTTTGTGCTAGGTGGGTAATGTGGTCTTCTTTATGCTCGCTTTTTACCACAATGTCATCAATATACACCTCAACTGTTCGACCTATGTGTTCGTCGAACATCTTGTTCACCAAACGTTGATACGTTGCTCCATCATTCTTTAATCCGAATGGCATGCGTTGCCAACAATACATATTCTTTTCGCTGCAGAAAGCTGTATTCTTTTGATCGTCTGGATGCATGGGTATTTGGTGATACCCAGCAAATGCATCCATGAAGGTCATGAGCTCATGTCCTGCTGCGTTATCGACCAAATAATCGATATGTGGCATCGAGAAATTGTCTTTCGGGCATGCCTTGTTTAAGTCAGTGAAATCTATGCACAACCTCCAAGTTCCGTTAGATTTACGGACGAGCACAGGGTTAGCAAGCCATCTTGGGCACTTTACTTCTCGAATCAATTTATTATTGAGCAATTTCTTGATTTCACTATCCATAGCTGTATACTTCTCCGGACTGAATTTTCTCCGCTTCTGGATTATTGGTATTTGTGTTGGGTCAAGGTTAAGAGAGTGACATGCATGTTTAGGATCAATGCCGACCATGTCCTCATGTGACCAGGCGAACACATCCAAATTTGCTCGGAGATACGCGATCATTTCTGTTCTAAATGGTTCCGGTAATTCTGAACCAATAAACACTTCTAATTCTAATCTATTCGGGTTGATATTGATAAACTCCAATTGTTCAACAGGCATTGCTCGCCACTTTTTTTGCTTCCATCGAGGATCTTCGATCGACCCCCGGTGTTCGTCATCTACCTCCATAGGTTCAAAACCTATACGAGGTTCTAAGTCTGGTATCTCATTTGGCGGATCAATGTTCATTAAATCTGGAACATGGGCTATCATCCCAGGTTCTATGTCCGCCCGTGGAGATGTGCTCGTCAAAGGGGGTATAAGAGTCCTTGGCAACATATTCGCCTGTTGGCTTGATTCTCCGGTCTCCCATGTTTGCTCCATCATGTTAATGATATTTTGCTTTTCTGGCGCGCATGACAGCAAACAATCTCAAGCTTTTTTCTGGTCGCCTTTTACGCTACCCGTCCCTTCTTGGGATGGAAATTTAACACAATAGTAATAAGTCGAACAGGCAGCTTTGAATTCCTGAATAAACTGGCGACCTAAAAACCCGTTATAAGTAGATAGAGCATCGACGATTATAAAGTCTAGCATTCTAGTTCGTCGGATCTCCGGATTTAAAGTTGACTCTAGCTCGGCTCCTAACCTGATCAGACCATAGGGCCGGGTTATAGATTCCCCGAAACCCATGATGGTGTGATCACATGGTTCTATATAACTACTTAAGTCCCTAACTTGCTTCTCCATTTGGTGCAGAGTGTTAACGAACAGAATGTTCGCATATGCTCCGGTGTCGACTAGGAGGCGATGCACCTTCAAACCGTGAAGACGAGCGCTGATGGTTAGAGAGTCATTGTGGGGGGTGATTATGTCGTCGAGATCATCTTCTGAGAACATGATTTGGTGAGAGGGTGGCGTGCTTGCTGATGTGCTCGCCACCTTCACTTGATGGATGCTTTGCATGGCACGCATTTCCATTTCTTCCGCCTGTTCGATAACGTGGGTGCCTGGTAGCATCCACCCACTGGACCATAATCAGGACAAATCATGTTGATTTCTTGACTCTCTCGACCTCTACCCATGGTAGGAGCCCCTCTTTTGGGTAATTCCAACCTCTTGTGGGATTCCTCGGGATCACTATCAGATGCTTCTTCGGCCTTACGCTTACCCCTACGATCACCTGACTTTTCCACTCAGGAATCTCTGTTCGCCGACTTTTTGAGGAACTGCGTAAGACGATTCTCTTCATATAACTTCCAAAGTTGACGAAGTAAATCGCGACAATCTTCGGTATTATGTCCGATGTACTCGTGATAATTACAGAACTTGGAAGCATTAAGCCGATTTTTATCTCTTATAATTCTTCGTGGCTTATCCAACATATCCCGATTCTTAATTTGATTGAATATCGTTTATGCTGAAATGCCTAGAAGACTTCGTAGCGCCTGTGGTTCTACTCCTTCTTCAAAAGGTTTAAAAGATCCTGGGGGTTTATACCCCCCCTCATTCATTACCTTTTTACCAACAATTCTTTTTGTTGCTACTTCTTGGCCTAACCGCGATTGGGCGAGCAGATCCTGCATAGCTATAATCTTGGCTGCTCGCTCTCGAAATTCGGCATATGTGTTCGGCCAATCCTGATGCATGGCTTTCCACATATCCGTCGAATCATTGGCGATATCTTCAAGATTGATGGTTTCCACGGACTGATTTTTATGAGGCTGATGCTGAGCCTCTTTCTGAGCGTGAGGTCGGCTCTGTCCCGACCTCTCCATCTGAGTATTCCTAGATTGAGGCATTATATTTCTTTTTTCTGCCTCGGCTATCTACAGGATTGTGTATGGGCTGGTTTTTTCTACCCTCCTTCTAGCGTCAATTGTTGCGAGGCATTTTTTAAGGAGAATATTATGTGGCTAATTTGGTTACAACTCACAAACAAAATAAGTACGTGTACGATATTACTGTAAATGATAAGAAATTGTTGACCCAGTTCATCAGTAAATGACTACTCTGGGGGCATTCCAAGCCAGGGATATCATATTGCGAGGTTTACATATACAGTACACAATACTTCATGTGGGGAAAATTTCTACCAAGGATGGTGATTTGGGAAATATATGTGGGTATTTGGGAATGTATTCTGAACTCTTTCGGAAAGTTTCTCCACCTGTATCTTGTTATTTTTTCTTCTATTTATAGTACTTTGACAAGTATGAGTTGGTTTGGCAAGCATGAGTTGGAGACTTCGTGTCTTGCAAGAACTCATGTGATGCTGCCACTTTTTTAACTTCGTCTTCCTGGTTGACCTTTGGATTACTTGCTTATAAGGCATTCTTTTTGGCATCCAGATGGCTCAGTTAGTGACTTGACTTTTATGTCATATGCCCTTTGTATCAGTTTTTGCTCGATCGATTGCTCTGCTCGCCCCTTTGACCATATGAATTTTGTACTGGAGCACTGCCCTTAACGAGCATATATGAATGACTATAATACTTGACAGATTTACCGAGCAAACTTATTTGGTCGGCAAGGCGAGCACACTTGTACTGTTGTCAAGACGAGCATACTTGTGGTGAGCATGCTTGTAGCGAGCATACTCGATAGCGAGCATACTCGTATGGATGGTAAAGCGAGCACACTAAAGCAAGCACACTTGAATTATTATCTGGGCGAACACCTCTCCATCGGACATGTATATTTGATTATTTTATTGATACACGTGTCCCTCCGACGTGTATAAATTAATCGAGTAATCGTATCGATCACAACAGGCTTATCGCAAGCTTCATACATAGACACTGTCTTGAAACGATTCAGCATGCAGGATTCCAAAAAAGGCTTCGTAACTTTCAGACATGAAATCCATCTATCCAAGGAAATGTGCCCTAAGACACAAAATGAGATAGATGACATGAAAGACATTCCATATGCTTCGGCTGTCGGAAGCCATATGTATGCAATGCTGTGTACGAGATCGGATATCTGCTTTGCCATTGGCATGGTGGTAAGATAACAAAGTAACCCGGGGAAAGAACATTGGACGGCAGTAAAAAATATTCTGAAGTATCTGAAAAGAACTCGAGATAGAATGTTGATTTATCAGTCAGATAGTCTAATCCCCATCGGCTACACGGACTCAGATTTCCAATCAGACTTAGATTCCAAAAAATCTACCTCCGGTAGTGTGTTTTGCATGGGGGGAGGAGCCATGACATGGAGAAGCGTTAAGCAAAAATGCATCGCAAATTCTACCATGGAAGCCGAATATGTAGCTGCTTGCGAGGAAGCGAAAGAAGCGGTTTGGCTCAAGAACTTCCTAGTGGACTTGGACGTAGTTCCGAATTTGCCCAGCACAATCACTGTTTATTGTGACAATGTCGGAGCAGTTGCAAATTCAAGGGAACCAAGAGCCCACAAGGCCAACAAACACATTGAAAGGAAATACCATCTTATACGAGAAATCGTTAAGAGATGAGATATAGAGGTGGCAAAGATCGCGTCAGAAGAAAACCTAGCAGATCCATTCACAAAGGGTCTGCCTCAGAATACATTCGAGAGACATGTGGAAGGAATGGGTGTCAAGACCGTTGCCAATCTTCTTTGAGTATAAGTGGGAGAAGTTATTAGGTTCGTGTAGGTGACATTAGATGTCACGACAGAACTACACGAGACATCTTTGTAGTATACTTAAAAGCGCACTTTTGAGTATAAGTGGGAGATTGTTGGGATTATACTGGAAAGTATGCTTTTACTTTGTATAATCAAACTGAATTTCGGACTTATTTACTGAAATAAATTGTTTATCACTGATGCTTTAAATATCATCGAATGTTACATATATTTACTGCATAACTGTTCAATAAATAATACGTGTTACATTGTAGTTAATTTAGTGATACGGATCACAAAAGATTAAATTAATAGTCCCTCAGAATTCAAAAGTACACCATTCACGACCTAGATGGAAATGAACAATCCATCGTGAAAGGTTGAAGTGTAAGGCTCAGATTGGCTTGTCTTGACCAAGAGATTACACTAGTGCATGACCGATGCACTTGAATAGGACCTCTGAGAGGACAAATTCTTCGAATCGAACAAGGAAGAATTAGACCTCGGTGGTTCGTTATTTCTTAATCTTCGCCCCTTAAATAGGATCACGTGTGGTTGGTAACTATTTCTTTGACTTATCACGGGTAGAGAATCAACGAGATTCAATACTTTATATCTTGGGCAATATTATTGGTCACATGCGATTGCTAAGATTTAATACGGAGAATCGTATGCAAGTACGCTTGTTCGATTTGCTCCCTTGGGAGGTTCATAATATTTATCATACCAAATCTTGCAAGTGGAACTAGTTTTTTGTATGGATAATAATGTTGAACCGTTCCTTAACCAAGGACAAAAGATATTAATTAATGGAAAGCTATTTCAGTGGCTTGAATTAATTAATGGGCTAGATAATCTTAAACACGGGAAATAATAACCGGAGCCATATTAATCGTAATATGGGTTAAGATGGATAGTGCAATATTAATTATGTAGTGGGATTAATTAATATTTATGGGCTTGAATAATATTGTGGCTCAATATTGATAATTCAAGATCCATTGGAAGGTCCAATCTTAATTCTCCTAAAGGTCCCCCCAAGTACCCCAACATAAAGTCCAATAACTGAAAAAGGTGTTTAAAAATAAAATAAATTTTGTTGCCTATTTTTTCTTTTTTTTTCGAAAATTATGAATAAAAGGGGAGAAAGATTTTCTTTGAATTTTGTTATGGAATGAAGATATGTATTCTTGGAATACAAGATTATCTCATTAAATTCAAGAAATCTCCCACTTGGTTATTTATGGGGATATTTTCAAAAATTTTGAATATAAAGGGAAAGAAAGATTTTTTTTGATTTTCTTGAAAAGATATTATGGAAGATGTGTATTTCTTGGAATACAAGTATATCTCATAAATTCAAGAAGATCCAAATCTTGGTTTCTTTACCCTATTATTTTCGAAATATTCCATAACAAATAAGAGAGTGGGATTTTGTGGAATATTTTAATTATGGAGAAAAAAATATATGAGATATATTCAAGATTTCTTGGAGATCAAGAAAAGATTTTTTCCTCCCTATTCCACATGAAAAATCGGCCACCATCCTCTATAAATTGGGGATGAATGTTTCATTCCCAAGTACAATTTCATGTGCTGGAAAAATTTGTAAATCCACAAGGTGGTGCAACAAATTTTTTTATTTTCCTTTTTGTTAGTTGTTCGCGAGCATCCTTCCACAGGATTGTCGAGCAAGGACAGGGAATACTTGGGAAGGCTTTTTGGTGTGTTTAATCGACGAGACCATTGCTACTCCAAAAGGTTAGTTCACGTAAACCCGTAACAATTTCGCATGCGTAGGATTTATGGGAACTGTTTATATGCATGATTTGTTGTTGAATTATTATTTGAATTAATATAGGATTAATTCATGCTAGTAATAATTGTTAGAATTAAATTTGTATTTAAATATTCATCCCGAATAGATCCGTGCAATTAATTCCCCAACATGGGTATCTCATGATGGATACATAGATACCTTAGAGGGTATTGGTATACCCATCCGAGAAACCGTTTGATGTAATTCCACAATATGTGTCTACGGGCATCTCGGTTAGTGGGAGAGATGTGATACTCCTTTGACTTGAGGTCAATACGCACGACATGTGTGGAGTGATGAACTTTGTGTTGGGGTTATACGTGAAAGTATGCTTTTACGTAATAACAAACTAATGTACTTTTATTTACTGAATATAAATGTTTTATCGTTGTTGCTTTAAATATGAATGAATGTTATTTATTTACTGTAAACCGTTCAATATTAGTACATGTTACATTGTAGTTAATGTGGTGATACTCGATCACAGAAGATCAAATTAACAGTTCCTTGTAAATAAAAATACATCTTCACAACCTAGATGGAATGGAACACTCCATTAGTAGAAGTTGAGATGCAAAGCTCAGATTGAGTTATCTTGACCAAGAGATTGCACTAGCACATTGTGATGTGTTGAAGAGGACCTACAGAGAGGATAAATTCTTCCGTACTGACTTATGGGATGAAGAATTAGACCTCAGTAGTTGTTGATTTCTTAACATCTGTCACTTAAATATGATTGTGTATAATTATTATTTATTGCTTTGATCTGCATTGGGTTTAGAGTCAGAAAGTGATTCTATACTTTGCATTTTTGACAATATTATTAATTACATGACAATTACTAAGATTTAATACAGAGCAACATGTGCAAGGAATGTCTTGTCTGATTTGTCCCCTTGGTGGGCTCAGAAGTTTTATCATACCAAATCTTGCAAGTGGAATTAGTTTCCGGTATGGATAATAATGTTGAGCTGTCTTTACTTCAAAGAAAAAGATATTAATTAATATAAAGCTTTTCATTGCCTTAATTAATTAATGGACTAAATAATCTTAAACACGGGAAATAATAATCGGGAGTCATATTATCGTAATATGGATTAAGATGGATAGTGCAATAATAATTTTATAGTGGAATAAATTAATATTAATGGGGTGAATAATATTGTGGCTCAATATTAGAAATTCAGAGCCCGTTGGAGGTCCAATATTAATTCTTCTAAAGGCCCCTCAAATAGCTCAATATAATTCCAATTAATGAAAAGGAGAAGAAAATATTATTGCCCTATTTTCCCTAATATTTTTGAAATTTATGGGAAAAAGAAGAGAAAAAGTTTTTTTGAAAATATTTTATGGAAAGAGATAAGCATTCTTGGAATACAAGATTATCCCATAAATTCAAGAAATCAAATCTTGATTCTTGTTTCCTTGTAATTTTCGAAATCTTTATAAGATTGGGAAGAAAAGATATTTTGTGATTTATATGAAAAATCGAATATATGAGATATATTCAAGATTGTATCTTGGGAAGATACAAAAAATTTTCCCATAACCTTAATTGGGCTCAAAATTCACCCCCCACGACTTATGAATAGGGGATGAATTTTTTCATCCCCAACACAATTTCAGTCTTGGAAAAATTAGAAATCCACAAAGGTGGTGCAATATTTTTTCTTTCTCTCTTTGTTATAATTGTTCGTGAGAATCCTTCAACCGGATTACGGACAAGGACGTGGGACATATTTGAGAAGGGATTTGGGTTGATCCATCTGCTCAAAGGTTGTCACTCCGAGAGGTATGTTTCCCGTAAACTCCTAGATTCCGCATGTGTAGGAATTTATGTGAAATAAATTGTACGCATGATTGTTGTTGGTATTTGGTTATTGAATTAATAGGTTAAATAATGTTAGAAATATCTGTTCAATTTAAATATATATTTAACTGCACCTCGAATAGATCCGGACACCCTATTCCCCCAGCAACTGGTATCAAAGTCTCGGTTTCGAGCTCTGTGATTTAAATTGTTGGATAATTAAATTTATTGAAATTGGATAGTAGAATTGCTAGATCTTTTTTACAGGTATCCAATTGCCATGGTATTTAATGTTTAATTATTTCATGCGTATGAATGGTTTTTAACTCGACTCGTTCAAATTCCTTTTTCTCGTGAGAAAATCCACGAGTAGATTAGAATATTTTTTCAATTTGTTCAATGTAATAGACTAGTCTAGATTTTAGGTATATTTATTTCTTTTGTAAAATAAATTGTAATCGAATCAAAGACGAAGACGGAGATGGGGAATTGAAGACTGATCTGGAACCGGGCGCAGGCAGCATGCGTTGTGCGAAACGTGTCAAAGGAGGCAAGCGCGCGACGCAGACGTTGCCAGATGGGCGCGCGCGGGTGCATGTGTGCAGGGACGCGCGAAGGCGGGCGCGAGCAGAAGCGCATGGCGTAAGACGTGCGCGTGCGACACTGCTGACGGTTTACGATTTCGAATGCCTGTTCGACACGGCCGAGCGGGATGCGGGCGTGCATCCCGCGCCGCGAGCTGGTCGAGCATCGGACGTGACCGAATTTTTTTTCCAGACGAACGAGTGGGAGGTTTTCAAGACAGAAGATTTCTCAAGATCAAGACAAGAAATTTAAACCATGACAGTTGGATAATTTGTACCCAATATGTTTAATTTTCTGTTTTGATGTTTTATTTTTTCGTGCTTCTGTTTAATTTGTTTAATGTGTTTGCATGAGGAATTGTTTAAAAATCTCAACATCAAAATTACTAAGTATGTTTTAAATAATTAATTTGTTTTTTTTTTTTTTTGAAAAATCAAATTAATTTTGACCTCCATGATTTATTTATTTGTGAAATTTTTTGGAGAAATTTCCCCCATGAAACGACCAAAAGATAGCTATTACATGAATAAATTCCTAATGGATGATTGTGAATTATTATTAGTGGCGACAATGACCTTCCCCACGAGGCTTGTTCAAAACGAAGTAATAATTCTGTATTTAATCATGGTTATTACTTAGGTATAAAATTGATATGCATTTACTTCCTTGAAGTCCCTGTCAATTTTATATGGTCAAGTGGGAGTCAACTATTAATTTTAACCTGCTTAAATGTGTTTAAATAGACAGTTCACCCCACGTGACCTATTTAAATTGTTTTGAGATGTTGGCTGATGCATGTTCATATTCTTTTGAGATTTTAATATGCTACATGTGATCGAATTATGTGATAAATTATGTGATTAATCTGGATATTAACACAAAAATATATGTTTATTTTCAGTTCAGCATGTCGCAACCTTTTAATCCACTTTTTAATATGCTTAAAGATCACCAATTGACTGGCGAAAACTATGTTGATTGAAATCGTAAATTATATATTGTCCTAACTGCACAACATCATAACTGGGTTCTTACTGTGCATAAACCTGAAAAACCTGCTATGAATGCCGACGAAATGGATAAGAGGGGGTATAATGATGTTGGGATTATACTGAAAGTATGCTTTTACTTTGTATAATCAAAACTGAATTTCGGACTTATTTAGTGAAATAAATTATTTATCACTGATGCTTTAAATATCATCGAATGTTACATATATTTCTTTGCATAACTGCTCAATAAATAGTACGTGTTACATTGTAGTTAATTTAGTGATACCAGATCACGTAAGATTAAATTAAATTAATCCTTGTAACCAAAAAGTACACCATTCACGACCTAGATGGAAATGAACAATCCATCGTGAAAGGTTGAAGTGTAAGGCTCATATTGGCTTGTCTTGACCAAGAGATTACACTAGTGCATGACCGATGCAATCGAATAGGACCCTGAGAGGACAAATTCTTCGAAATCGAACAAGGAAGAATTAGACCTCGATGGTTTCGTTATTTCTTAATCTTCGCCCCTTAAATAGGATCACGTGTGGTTGGTAACTATTGCTTTGACTTATCACGGGTAGAGAATCAACGAGATTCAATACTTTATATCTTGGGCAATATTATTGGTCACATGCGATTGCTAAGATTTAATACGGAGAATCGTGGTGCAAGCACGCTTTGTTCGATTTGCCCCTTGGGAGGTTCATGAGATTTATCATACCAAATCTTGCAAGTGGAACTAGTTTCCTGTATGGATAATAATGTTGAACCGTTCCTTAACCAAGGACAAAAGATATTAATTAATGGAAAGTTATTTCAAAGGGTTTGAATTAATTAATGGGCTAGATAATCTTAAACACGGAAATAATATTAGGAGCCATATTGACTGTAATATGGGTTAAGATGGATAGTGCAATATTAATTATGTAGTGGGATTAATTAATATTTATGGGCTTGAATAATATTGTGGCTCAATATTGATAATTCAAGATCCATTGGAAGGTCCAATCTTAATTCTCCTAAAGGCCCCCCAAGTAGCCCAACATAAAGTCCAATAACTGAAAAAAAGTGTTTAAAAATAAAATAAATTTTGTTGCCTATTTTTCCTTGTTTTTTCGAAAATTATGAATAAAAGGGGAAAAAGATTTTCTTTGAATTTTGTTATGGAATGAAGATATGTATTCTTGGAATACAAGATTATCTCATTAAATTCAAGAAATCTCCCACTTGGTTATTCATATTTGAATTTTTTTAAATTTTTGATAATTAAGGGAAAGAAAGATTTTCTTGATTTTCTTGAAAAAATATTATGGTAGATATGTATTTCTTGAAATACAAGTATATCTCATAAATTCAAGAAGATCCAAATCTTGGAATCTTGTCTCTTAATTTTCGAAAAATATGCCATAACAAGATAGGGTGGGATTTTTGTGGAATATTTTAATTATGGAGAAAAGAATATAGGAGATATATTCAAGATTTCTTGGAGATCAAGAAAAGATTTTCCCACATTGTTTTTTCCCAAAATTTCGACCACCACCCTATCTATAAATAGGGGATGATTCTTTCATTCCCAAGTACAATTCCATGTGCTGAAAAAATTAGTAAATCCACAAAGGTGGTGCAACAAATTTTTTATTTTCCTTTTTTGTTAATTGTTCGCGAGCATCCTTCCACCGGATTGTCGAGCAAGGACTAGGGAATACTTGGGAAGGCTTTTTGGTGTGTTTAATCGACGAGATCATTGCCACTCCAAGAGGTTAGTTCACGTAAACCCGTAGCAATTCCGCATGCGTAGGATTTATGTGAACTGTTTATATGCATGATTTGTTGTTAAATTATTATTTGAATTAATATAGGATTAATTCATGCTAGTAATAATTGTTAGAATTAAATTTGTATTTAAATATTCACCCCGATCCGTGCAATTAATTCCCCAACAACTGGTATCAGAGCCTCGGTTTCGGGCTCTGAATTTTAAATTGTAATTTAATTCGTTTTCATTAAATTTGAAATTGGATAGTAGAATTGCTAGATCTTTTTTTGCAGGTATCCAATTGTCATGGAATTTAATGTGTTTATTTATGCATGCATATAAATTGTGGTTTTTAATTCGAGTCGTTCGAATTCGTTTTGCCTCGTGAGAAAATTCATGAGTAGATTAGGATTTGTTTGATTTGATCAAATGTAATAGACTAGTCTAGATCTAGGTTTATTTATTTTTTTATAAATAAATTGTAACCGGATCGGAAACGGAGGCGGAGATGAAGAATTAAAGGATAGATCCGAATCAGGAGTAGGTGGCGTGCGTCAAACGTGGCGATGAACGTGCCAGGAGGCACGCGCCGACATGAACGCATATCTGACGCATCGGCGCGGCGTGGGGCGGCCGAGGGCGCCGAGGGTCGCGTCACAAGACAAAGTGGGCGATATAAGCTACTGCAAATTGACGTCTGTAATGAACAGCGGATGGAAGGCGAAGGCGATGGATCTGCTGCATCGCTGAAGTTCCGCGGGCGAGGCGGGCGGGCGAAATAGATCTTGGCCTGATGCTTGTGGCCGCCGAGGCCGACGCGGGCGGCTGCTCGCCGAGGTCCCGAAAGCACCGAAATTAGGCGAAGCGTCGATTGTGCAAGGCTCACGGACGCGGCACGGCCAAGGGGCCGACCGGATCTGGGCGCATCCCGATCGCGAGAAGAGCTACTTGGCGTGACGTTTGAGACGGAGTTCTTTTTTCGAGACGATCGAGTGGGAGAAATTCAAGACGGCGTTTTCAAAAAATCAAGCCAAGAAAAAATCAAACCATGACAATTGGATAATTTGTGCCCAATATGTTTATTTTTCCGCTTTTGCTTGATTTATTGTTGTGATTTCTTGTGCTTTATTTAATTTGTTTAAATGTGTTTGCATGAGAATTGCCCAATGAAAAAATCTCACCTTCAAAATTACTAAGTATGTTTAAATAATTAATTGACAATTTTATTCCGGATAATAAAATTGAATTAATTTTGACCTCCATGATTTATTTATTTGTGAATTCTTTTGGAGAAATTCCCTCCACGGATTTGGTCAAAAAATAGCTTTCACATGAATAAATTCCAGATGGATGATTGTGGATTATTACTAGTGGCGCATTTATGATCCTCCCCACGAGGCTCGCTTCAAAGCGAAATAATAATTTCAGATTTAATCATGGTTATTACTTAGGTATAAAATTGATATGCATATACTTCCCCAAGTCCCCCTCTAATTTTATATTGGTCAAGTGAGAGCCAACTATTAACTGATATTAAAGGTTTGTAAATCGTTTTTGTTTATAACTCGCTTGAATGTGTTTAAATAATGACCCACCCCACGTGGCTTATTTAAACTGTTTTGAGATGTTAGGCGATGCATGTTCATATTTTTTTTGAGATTTTAATATGAAACATGTGATCGAATTTTGTGATATATTTGTGCTTATGCATATTATTATTTATTTCAGTTCATCATGTCGCAACCTTTTAATCCACTGTTCAATATACTTAAAGACAATTTGCTTACTGGTGAAAACTTCGTTGATTTGAATCGTAAACTTACTATTGTCCTCACTGCACAAAGCCATAATTGGGTTCTCACTACACCTAAACCAGAAAAGCCAAAAGATGAGTCAACTAAAACGGTTAAGAAAGAGTATCTTGACCGGGGAGCGTTCAACGAAATGGCAAAGTGTACCATCTTGGCTTCAATGTCAGATGTGTTGCAACACCAACACCAGAACGTTGAGACCGCTGCAGACATCATGACTAGTCTTAAAGCGATGTTTCAACATCAGAACCGTGTGGCTCGTCAGATCACCATGAGAGACTTGCTCTCTATGAAAATGGTGGAGGGAACGCCCGTAAGGGAGCACGTTCTCCAAATGATGGCTCACCTTAACAAACTTGAGGTACTTGGAGCTGAATACGACATCGAGACCCAAATCAATTTCATGCTCCACTCTCTGCCGAAAAGTTTTGAACAGTTCAGGCTGAACTACCTGATGAATAATCAGAAGTTCTCGATGCCTGATCTATTGCAAGCTTTGGTCTCGGCAGAGGCGATATTGGGGCAAAAGAGCCAAGCCTTGGTGGCAAATGTATCTTCTTCTTCTTCTAGGCCAATGGGTGGTAAGAACAAGAAAAAGGACAAAAGTCACAAGCAAGTGAACTCAAGTGTTGCCAATGGCAAAGAAAAGGTGAAGGGAGGTAGAGGAGTGAGCAAGCCAGCTAAGGGGAAGTGTTTTAACTGCGGTGAAAAAGGATATTGGAGGTCAGCCTGTTCCAAACCCAAAAGGAATGGAAAGAAAGGCAATTCTCACGCACTAGTTGTTGAAACTTGCTTAGCGGCGTATGCCTCCCATTTATGGGTAGTGGATACGGGATCCACTGATCATGTTTGTTTCACTTTTTGCTGGGGTTCAAGCGGACCCGACAACTTAGTGAGAGTGAGATCCTCATCACACCGGGCAATGCTTTTGAGAGTGGCGGTGAAGCGATGGGAGAAGTGCACCGCCTTTTGAAGACGAGTTTTAATTTTAAGAGATGTTCTTTACGTTCCTAATTTTAGAAAGAATTTAATTTCAGTTTCTAAACTTTACCTTGATGGATATTCGGTTACTTTTAATAAAGTTGTTATCATTTCTCTTTATGATAAATTTATCTATCATGGAACGTTGTCGAATAATCTCTATACAATTAACTGTGCACACCACTCACGAAATGCATCCTATAACACATCAATCGCTTTTTAGAAAAGAAAAACGTTCATCGACGTGAACGGAGACACTTCTATGGCATCTAAGATTGGGACATATTAATCCAAAGAGGATCCAAAGGTTGGTGAAAGACGGTTCACTGGAGTTTCTCCAAGTTGAACCAATTCCAACCTGCGAATCATGTTTGGAGGGCAAAATGACCAAGAGGGCATTCGAGCCAAGGGAATAGAGCCAAAGAAGTGTTAGAAATCGTTCACACGGGCGTATGTGGTCCAATGTCAACCAAAGCAAGAGGAGGTTATGAGTATTTTGTCACTTTTTATTGATGACTACTCAAGGTAATGCGGTTATACTTTCCTTATGAAGCATAAATCGAGACCTTTGAGAAATTCAAAGAATTTAAGGCTCAAGCAGAGAATCATAAGGAAAAACGATCAAGTCTCTACGATCGATTGTGGAGGCGAAAACCTCAAAGATTGAGTTTTTGAACTACTTGTTTTTGATAAAGGGATCAGATCCCAACTAATCGCACCCGAACCCTCAACAAAATGGGGTTGCAGAGCGAAGAAATGTAACTTTTTGGAAATGGTTAGATCTATGATGAGTTATCGCGGATCTTCCCAAGTCGCTTCTGGGTCATGCCTTGAAACAAAGACCTACATTCTCGAACTTGGTGCCATCCAAATCGGTTCCCAAAACTCCCAAAGAATTGTGGACCCAAGCAAGCCCCGCTTTGAGACACATGAAGATTTGGGGGTGTCCGCCCACGTGTTGGACAAGGAAGTCGGAAAATCGGATCCTCAATCGTAATTAAGGTTGTTTGTGGATATACCGAGGAACAAAAGGGTGTATATTTCTATGGTCCCAAAGATCAAAAAGGTGGTAATAAGCACCCACTTTAGATTTTTGGAAGAAGACTATATGAACAAAAGAAGACCCGTATGAGATTACCTTAAATGAGCTAAGAGGGCCAACCTCGGTGCTAACTCATAGCAAGATGACGTATCAAACGACACACTTACACAACCGAACCTCGTCAGAGTGGGAGGGTTGTGAAACAACCCGAGAGATTCATGGGGATAGGAGAGTCCTGGACTTGATCCCGGTCTGACGAATCGGACCCATGGACATATGACGAGGCAATCCAAGACAAGGATGCGCTTTCTTTGCAAACAAAGAATGAAAGCGAAAATGGGTTCTATGGATCATAACAGAGTGTGGGAGATAGTCGAACCACTTAATGGGGTCAAACCCATTGGTTTCAAGTGGGTGTACAAGAGAAAAAGAGGACCGTACGGGAAGGTAGAAACCTTCAAGGCAAGACTTGTGGCGAAAGGTTATACTTTAAAAAGAAGGGATCGACATGAGGAAACTTTTTTCGCCAGAGCCATGCTCAAGTCCATCCGAATTCTCTTATCGATTCACAAGATCTCGACTTTGAAATCTGGCAAATGGATGTCAAGACAGCTTTCCTTAACGGAAGTCTTGATGAAGAGATCTATATGCAACAACCTCAAGGCTTCATTGAAAAAGGCCAAGAACACCTAGTTTGTAAGCTCATGAAGTCCATTTACGGACTCAAACAGGCATCCAGAGCTTGGAACCAATGTTTTGATCATGTTATAAAGTCTTATGGGTTTGATCAAAACTAGTTCGAAAGTGGTGTGTACAAAAAGCATGTCGAAACTGCATTGGTATTCTTAGTACTATACGTAGACGACATTCTGATCATCGGGAACGATGTAAAGGTGTTATCAGACGTAAGTGCATGACTTTCAAAACAGTTTGATATGAAGGACTTAGGGGAAGTCGCGCACATCCTTGGGATCAAGATCACTCGAGATCGCAAGAAAAGGATGATAGGCTTGTCGCAAGCTTCATACATAGATACTGTCTTGAACGATTCAGCATGCAGGATTCCAAGAAAGGCTTCGTACCTTTCAGACATGGAATCCATCTATCCAAGAAAATGTGCCCTAAGACAAAAAAGGAAATAGATGACATGATAGGCATTCCATATGCTTCGTACCGCCGGAAGCCTTATGTATGCAATCTTTGTGTCACGAGACCCGGATATCCGCTTTGCCGTTGGCATGGTGGCAAGATATCAAAGTAACCCGGGAAAGAACATTGATTGACGCTTAAAAACATTCTAAAGTATCCGAAAAGAACTCGGGATAGAATGTTGATTTATCGATCGATAGTCTAATCCCCATCTTTACCACGGACTTCGGATTTCCAATCGGACTTAGATTCCAAAAAATCTACCTCCCGTAGTGTGTTTTTGCATGGGGAGGAGCCATGACATGGAGAAGCGTCAGAATGCGTCGCAGATTCTACCATGGAAGCCGAATATGTAGTCTAACTAGGGGCGCCGAAAAAGCCGGTTTGGCTCAAGAACTTCCTAGTGGACTTGAATGTAGTTCCGAATTTACCTAGCGGAATAATCATCAAGATTGTGACAATGCCGGAGCGCCACAAATTCTAAGGAACCAAGAGCCCACAAGGCCAAAGAAACACATTGAAAGGAAATACCATCTTATACGAGATATCGTTAAGAGAGGAGAGAGTGGCAAAGATAGCGTCTGAAGACAACCTAGAAGATCTATTCACAAAGGGTGCCTCTGAATACATTCGAGAGACATGTGGAAGGAATGGGTGTCAAGACCGTTGTCAATCTGCTTTGAGTATAAGTGGGAGAAATTATTAGGTTCGTGTAGGTGACATTAGATGTCACGTATTAGGAACTACACGAGACATGCTGTAGTATACTTAAAAGCAGACTTTGAGTATAAGTGGGAGATTGTTGGGATTATACTGGAAAGTATGCTTTTACTTTGTATAATCAAAACTGAATTTCGGACTTATTTACTGAAATAAATTGTTTATCACTGATGCTTTAAATATCATCGAATGTTACATATATTTACTGCATAATTGTTCAATAAATAATACGTGTTACATTGTAGTTAATTTAGTGATACCAGATCACAGAAGATTAAATTAACATTCCCTTGTAACTAAAAGTACACCATTCACGACCTAGATGGAAATGAACAATCCATCGTGAAAGGTTGAAGTGTAAGGCTCATATTGGCTTGTCTTGACCGAGGATTACACTAGTGCATGACTGATGCACTGAATAGGACCTACAGGAGGACAAATTCTTCAGAACTGAACAAGGAAGAATTAGACCCCAGTGGTTCGTTATTTCTTAATCTTCATCCCTTAAATAGGATCACGTGTGGTTGGTTACTATTGCTTTGACTTATCATGGGTAGAGAATCAACGAGATTCAATACTTTTTATCTTGGGCAATATTATTGGTCACATGTGATTGCTAAGATTTAATACGGAGAATCGTGTTCAAGTACGCTTGTTCGATTTGCCCCCTTGGGAGGTTTATAAGATTTATCATACCAAATCTTGCAAGTGGAACTAGTTTCCGGTATGGATAATAATGTTGAACCGTTCCTTAACCAAGGACAAAAGATATTAATTAATGGAAAGCTATTTCAGTGGCTTGAATTAATTAATGGGCTAGATAATCTTAAACACGGGAAATAATAATCGGGAGCCATATTGTCTGTAATATGGGTTAAGATGGATAGTGCAATATTAATTATGTAGTGGGATTAATTAATATTTATGGGCTTGAATAATATTGTGGCTCAATATTGATAATTCAAGATCCATTGGAAGGTCCAATCTTAATTCTCCTAAAGGCCCCCTAAGTAGCCCAACAAAAAGTCCAATAATTGAAAAAAGTGTTTAAAAATAAAATAAATTTGTTGCTTATTTTTTCCTCATAATTTCAAAAATCATAAATAAAAGAGGGAGAAAGATTTTCTTTGAATTTTGTTATGGAATGAAGATATGTATTCTTGGAATACAAGATTATCTCATTAAATTCAAGAAATCTCCCACTTGGTTATTTATGGGGATATTTTCAAAAAATTTGAATATAAAGGGCAAGAAAGATTTTCTTGATTTTCTTGAAAATATATTATGAAAGATATGTATTTCTTGAAATACAAGAATATCTCATAAATTCAAGAAGATCCAAATCTTGGAATCTTGATCCCTAATATTTCGAAATATTCTATGACAAATAAGAGAGTGGGATTTTGTGGAATATTTTAATTATGGAGAAAAGAATATATGAGATATATTCAAGATTTCTTGGAGATCAAGAAAATATTTTTTCCTCCCTATTTCACATGAAATTTTCGACCACCACCCTCTATAAATAGGGGATGAATGTTTCATTCCCGAGTACAATTCCATGTGATGGAAAAATTAGTAAATCCACAAAAGTGGTGCAACAAAGTTTATTTTTTTCCTTTTGTTAATTGTTCGCGAGCATCCTTCCACCGGATTGTCGAGCAAGGACTAGGGAATACTTGGGAAGGTTTTTCGGTGTGTTTAATCGACGAGACCATTGTCATTCCAAGAGGTACGTTTACGTAAACTCGTAGTAATTCCGCATGCGTAGGATTTACGTGAACTGTTTATATGCATGATTTGTTGTTGAATTATTATTTGAATTAATATAGGATTAATTCATGCTAGTAATAATTGTTAGAATTAAATTTGTATTTAAATATTCATCCCGAATAGATCCGTGCAACTTATTCCCCAACAGCCCATCCAGGTGGACGTGGTCTTGAAGACCTGGATTGACTAGGAGAAGGCTGGCTAGTCCAAAGAATGTGGGCTAAGGACTGGGTAGAGTTAGTTGAGAAGTTCCAAGGGACTGGACCGAGTTTAGTGAGTGGATTCAAGTAAACTGGGCCCAGAGGAGCTGGCCCAATAGGGAGGAGTTTGGTTTAAGGAAGGCTTTTAGTGGAATTAGTGGATGATTGTTTATAAAGGCAAGGGATGATCAGAACCGTTAATGAAAGGAGATCAATGGCTGGAAGACCTTGATCTATGAGAGTTGAGTAGTGGGCTGAAGAGGGCAGTTCCAATCTTCAGGGGATTATAAGCAGGAAGCTGGAGGGCCCGGAAAGGATGGGGCCATTGAATTATGATCAAGGGCTCAGAATGACAATCCGCGTGAAGAGAGATATGAAGACGTGGGAATCGTGAATCAGTTCCGAGAAGAGGGGGGAGAAATGGCAAGACACGAAAAGAAGGTGGATTGAGAGGGGAAAAATGATTACCTCATTCCTGAGGGGTTTAAATATCCCTCTCAGGTAACATGAAACAGACACAAACACATAATTTTACTTACTTACACTTGAATATTTTGAATTGAGCTATTTGATACGATTTCACATGAAATTAAGAGTGATAACTGACTTGAGCGTTGGAGAGCCCGCGCCGGATCCCCCTCCGACGTGTTTTTCACAGTCAAAGCTCGAAGGATTTTCAACATTCAATGTACGAATTCCCGCTGAATTCCAGGTCACATCTCGACCACTTTTTTACACATCACATACAAACATTCATCAATACTTTAATTTTTTTTCAGCATTGTCACATACAAATATTGAACAACACATGTTACACTCAATAATCGTAATGGCAATCATTTAGGCAGCAATCAAAATTTTACTTGCGCGATCTTGCTAAGTACATGACAAATAGATAAATTAAGTAAAAGTCCAACCACCAAAGAAATTAAAACGAACTTTACAAATCCAAAATGCAAGTACAAACCACATAAACATACACAAACTTATTACTGTATTCATCGCAACTTCTTATATAACATACATACACCAAGCGCCAATATCGGCCTCTCGTGATACGTGTGTCAATAATCCAACGGATGTAACAGAAGATGTTACACCATAGTGTAACAGGAGATTCAGACCGACAACGAAGTTCATGTACTCAAATACTGGTGGAAAAGTGAGTCGAACTTTTCCATCTCCTTTGGTGGCAATGCAACCAAAACATTAACACTATTGTTTCCAACTCCACCTATATCGGGAAACAACAATATAATATCCTTTCTGTGACGTACCAAAGGGCAACTATACCTAGGTTTCCCCCATGGATACACCACCTCATCAAACCCTAATCTCCACCATGAAGATATCAAAAACTCCCCATTAGGAAACCCTTTATAAACTTCACCCCAATCGATGGTTGACCTCACGTACTCGTCGGTCATCCGCGCCGCCCCCTCCCCGACCATTGCCACCGCCTCGAGAAATGGCTCATCCTCGAGTTTCGAACATTTCGCCCGACGCGTCTGCGCTCAA
The DNA here is from genome assembly GCA_037126765.1 of Stenogyne calaminthoides. Lineage (NCBI taxonomy): Eukaryota > Viridiplantae > Streptophyta > Magnoliopsida > Lamiales > Lamiaceae > Stenogyne > Stenogyne calaminthoides. Next base: position 122,316 of record JBBCBC010000059.1, read on the forward strand.
AGACGGGCGTTACACGCAATATGATCATTTCAAGCAGCGCGGAAGTTGAGCTGGACCGGATGTCCACCGCGTAGAGCACGAGGGACACCCGGTCCGGGTTGTTGTCGTCGGCGTTGTACGAGAGGGCCTTGCACCTCCAGATGTGGGCGGCGACCACGTTGAATCCGGTGATTTTCACGGCGGCGGCTTCCGCCTTGACCTTGGCCTTGGCCTTGAGGAAGTCAATGTGGTCGGAGGTGAGGCGGAAGATTTTGAAGGTGAGGTCCTCTTGTTTGCAGTCAAACACCGGAGGGGTTTCTTCTTGGCCGATGGGGGTTTTGAGCTTGAGGAGCTCCGGGTGGGGGAAGGTCACCTGCGGCGGCGACCGGGCGGCAAGGAGGCGGCGGTTGTTGCATGGGGGGACGGGAATGGGTTTGTCGTCGAAAGCTTGGGAGGCAAGGTTCTCTAAGAAGATTTTGCAGCTCATTCCGTCGAATAAAGCATGGTTTGTTGATACACCCATTGCGAAACTACCACACTTGAATGATGTAACCTACAAAACATTAACGATTGATTGAAATGGTTATTTCAAATGTCCTCCATAATTAACACATAATATATATACTTTAAAAAATGAGCAGCCGTTAAACTGGTTCCATATTTATAGATTTATCACGATTAATACACATTTGTAATTAATGTAAGTAATACCTTTCAATTATCACGAGTAATACTCATGTTGTAATATTAATCATACACCTTATTCATTAACCAATTTCCTAAGATTTATTTTCAGCACGCGTTTCGTTATTTGTTTCTATAAAACGTGTACATGGAATTGAAAATTGATTAATAAAACACATATTGAAATTAAAAAAATGACAACAATAATATAATATGATCTTAATTAAGAACGATGGAATACAAAATTATATATTTAGCTAGAGAACCTTATGCAATGAAATTATGATTCTATAGTTGGAAATGTTACATTGAATGAATTGGTGAGTGGTGTAAATATATATATATATATATATATATATATATATATATATATAGCTGATAATAATGTATGATAAGTCACAACTCGATCGTACGCCTAAATTGTATAGCTATAATAATTTTTAATCATTGATATTTAAAATAAGACTGCATATACATAGGATTGAAAAAGACTATGTACTACTGTACTAGGATTGAAAAAGACTATATAGGTCTCAGCTACTAATTTTGCCTTCCTATATTTAAGGCTTCAAGTAATAAAATTTTCTTCTCAATGATAACCTTAAGTACGGAGCACTCTCAACAATTAAAGTACTCCATCAATTTCATAGTAAATGTTCTTTTAGCAATTTACTTAGAAATTAATAACCTTTAGACAATTTTACCCTCAATTTGTCAAATTTGTCTATCAAATTTACTCCTTCCTCTCTTGTAGTATCTCTTAATAATAAAAAAAATCCTTAATAAAAAAAATTCTTAGATATCTTTGGGTGGGATAAATTGGAAAGAATTAGTGTGAAAATAGTTAAAACTTATAAATCATTTGAAACAAAATTTAGAGTCTATATAAAAGGTAATTTATTATGAAATAAATTAGATTAATAAAAGAACATACATGTAAAAGTAAAAATAGCATTAACTAATTAATTAAATAATTTTCTACATTTTTTAGATATCATACCATAAATATTTTGTTGAAAATTCATGAAAAACTGAACCAAAATATAAATAAATATAAGTATATATATATATAGGAATATAAATAGTACTATATGATTAAAAAGGCATACAATGTAATTAATTAATTAGATAATATAAAATTTACACATTTATTTCTAAAAGTTTGTTTTCTTGTTTATTAAGGACTACATTCTTTTCGGTCGATCAAAGATGCTACAATGCAATTCAAATTTCAAATTCTTCGTTACTGCAAACAAATTAAGTGACGTTCATAATGGTCTTCAAAAGAAAAGTCACGTTCATAATGGCTATTGTTTGGGTAGTTGACGCCTGACGGCAGGTCAAAATTAATTGACAACTCTTTAATTATACGATAATATAATAACATACTCCAAAATGTAATTATAATTCAAATTCTGTCTCTTTTTTGTTAAATATCCATAATTATTAGAAGTATATATGTGTTATATATAAATAATGTAAAAAATTCAAATGATATTTAATAAGAATAGGAGGGAGTATAATTTTATGCAAAAATAATCGAACCGATCAGCCTTATCAAGCAAATAACGCACTTAGTCATGTCCATATCAATAAGGCAAAGCTAAATAATTAAATGTAGCACATTCTGTTAGTATTTTATCAATTGCACATATTTTTTATCTCTTCAAATATAACACATATTTTTAGGTTTTTTTAAATAATTTTAGCACATATTTTTCCCTTTCTCCAAATATAACACACACTTTCACTATGATACTTAATTAAAAACATCTCGATTCACTATTTTCGACAATGTTCGTCTAATGTGGATATGCGTACCTGAATAACACAAAGAGGGTTATCATCAAACTTAGTCAACCCCAGAAGAATAAGCTGCATGAATCCTGGATTCGGATAAATCAAATCCCCATTCCCATTAATCTCGTCCAACGAAAACTCAGTGCGCGCCACCACGAACCCTGCTCCGGCTGCCTTGCACTCAACCTCAAGCCGTTCCGACTCCTCGTTCACTTTCAACCTTCCGACCAGGAACTCATACGCCACCATAACTTTCTGCAGTGCATTTTTCAGCCTGGCGATTGCAACTTCAGGTGGGAAATCCGGGTTTGCGGGGAAGAAATGGAGTGTTTGGACATGGAAATTCAGGACCTGATCTATGTTTGACAAGAAAATCGACTTCTTTTCGGGTTCTTGAGAAGGATATATTAGGGTGGAATCTTGGATTTCCACTTTTAGGTCTTGGATGATTGGTTCTGCAGAGATGGATCCCATGTTCAATGACTGGATTTTATTTTATGTATTGGTTGATTATAGATTTGTGTATTTATAATTAAATGGCTACAAGTATATATGGAAGACAATTTTGAGTTGTTTCTTTCAGAACAGGTGATGGCTCATGCGGTAATATTCATCATGTATTACTGAAACGTACCAACCCTAGTGGGACCTCATTAATTAGGGTTAACAAAAAGTAATACTCCATCCATCCCAATTCATTTTGTACCCTACGATTTGCACACATATTAAGAAAAAATATTTTTTATTTATTTTGTTGACTTTTCAAAGGGGATGAAGGGTGGAGATTGTGAGATTATTTTTCATATTTGGGGTGTGCAAAATGAATTGAGACGGACCGAAATGAAAAGTGTGCAAAATGAATTGGGACGGAGGGAGTAATAAATATTGTAAGAAATTCACATATACTATTCACATTTTGAGTTGTCTCCCTCCGTTCCAAACTCGATTGCCACATTTCCGTTTCGGGCGTCTCATACTTGATTACCAATTTCCTTAAATGAAAATACACATTTTATCACTTTATCATATATAATACTAATAAACAACTCTTTTTAACCTCAACTACCCATCACTTTATGACATAAAATACTAATAAACAATTTTTTCTACCCCAACATTTTATCTTTTTTTTTAAAACCCGAACACACAGTAATGTGTCGATCGAATTTGGGACAGAGGTAGTACCATCTTTAATTCCTTCCTAATAATCTTCTATTTAAAATGGTTTTTTTTAATTATTTTTTTCATTTTATTATCATTAACAAAAAAATATATTTTTTCCCATCATTTAATTGTAATAAACAGGGAGCAACAAGTTTAAAAATAATTTGTGTGGAAAGATAAAATTGAACAAATAATTAAATATATAATGAAATAGTAGTATCATATAACTGCAACATTTTAACGCCCACTTTTTACTTAATTAATGAAGACTTTTTTGTTGATCAAAAAATAATTTTCATAATCCATTTTGAGTTACACCGATGTGTGCGGTTCGAGGTGGCTACTTATATATATATTATTAAACTAGGTTAGTGCCCGCGTGTTAAGCGATTTTCTAATAAAAAAATGCAACATTTTCAATAAATAATATATTTAATAATTAAATAAATATGTGCATAAATGCACTAAATATAAATTAATAATTGTTTAAAGTGTATATTAGTAAATTCTCTTAAACCTTGGAATAAGATTATTGTATCAAATATTATTTATCCATTTTAATATGAAGTTAAAACCAACAAATCAAAACAAAATAATCGACTAAAAAAAGACTAATAAATTAATTAATATATAATAATATTTTTTTAAATGAATGAATTATAATATAAAATATTTTTGCCACATAAAATATGTTAAGATATACATAAGAGCAATTATAAAATAAAATTATTTATTAAGAAATTAATAATTGAATATAATTCACACTAAGATGAAATAGAATTAGAATGAATATTTTATTTATCTTAAATTAAGTCAAACAAAAATTAACGAAAGAAAGATAAATGAATAATATTATATTGTTAAATAAAACATAAAGTAATAAATGTGAATTACACATTTTATAAGATTCACACATATTTTAAATACCTAAATAATTAGAAATTAATTATACACAAAAAAACTTTAAGTTTCATGACACATAGGATTCTTTTTATAAAAATAACAAAATAGAAAAAATGACATGTGTACTCAAATTTCTCATTTGAATGACACATATATTAAATTAGCATGAAGTTGACACATCATGAAAAAAAAAACTCCCTATTAGTATATAGAGGATTAGTTTAGAACCCGTGTATTACATGCGAATTTTAAATATAACATGTATATAAATTTATATAATGATCATAACAGTTATTATATTTGATGTTGAAATTTTATATTTGAATATAATAAATTTTAATTTTTTTTCATATGAAATTGTTATAACATAGGCAATTCATGATATTTTATAAATAGTCATTTCATTAAAGTTTAATAAAATTATTTTTGCAGTGGTTATTATGATAATTATAAAATTCAACCACATTTGATTAAAATAGTTATAAATATAAATCATCTAAAAAACAAAAAGTACATTGAATAAAGAAAATAAATGACAATAAATTTAGTGAATCTTCCTATTATAAAATTTTTCTTTTGTTTGATTTTTAATTTTTTTAGTCAATCCTCATTATATTATTTACACATCATTTCATGTATCTTATGTAACCAATAACATCATGCCACATACTACAATATATAATGACATTTAGATGAGACTTTCTAATAATGCGACACGTCATCCAAATGAAGGAGGAGATGACACATCAGCAGAAAAAAAACTCTCAATTAGTAATATAGGGGATAAGGGATATATATTCATATATTGATCATAACACTTATTATATTTGATTTTGAAATTAATATATTTGAATTTGATAAATTTTAATTTTTTTTCATATGAAAATTATTATAACGTAGGCAAATCATGATATTTTATAAATATTCATTTCATTAAAGTTTAATAAAATTATTTTTTCAGTGGTTATTATGATAATTATAAAATTCTACCACATTTGATTAAAATAGTTATAAATATAAATTCTCTAAAAAATAAAAAGTATATTGAATAAAGAAAATAAATGACAATAAATTTAGTGAATCTTCCTATTATAAATTTTTTATTTTGTTTGATTTTTAAATCTTTTAGTCAATCCTCATTATATTATTTACACATCATTTCATGTATCTTATGTAACCAATAACATCATGCCACATAATACAATATATATGACATTTAGATGAAACTTTCTAATAATGTGACACATCATCCAAATGAAGGTAAAGATGACACATCAGCAGAAAAAACTTTCAATTAGTAATATAGGGGATTATTCCCTCCGTCTCATAGTTTATATAACTATTTCCATTTTTTTTGTCCTGTAGTTTTTGTAACCATTACAAAAAAGACGGGGTTTAACGACAATTTTAGCGACGGCAAAAACTGTCGCTATAGACAGTAGCGACGATTTTAGCGACGATTTTTCAACCTTCGGAAAATCGATGGTCGCTAACATTTAGCGACGGTTATTTCCAATCCATCGCTAACTAGCGACGACTTATATCCGTCGCAACATAGCGACGGCTTATCACCGTCGCAACATAGTTATGTAGGCCCGGATCCGGGTCAGAAAATCCGTCGCTAAATCGTCACTAAATTATCGATAATTTGTCGACGGTTGTGACATCATATAACTGCTGTTACCAAAATGATGATTACCCGTCGGTATTAGCGAAAGAAATTTTCGTCGAAAGGTGCGACAGTTATAAATCGTCGGTAATAGTGACGGTTTCTATCGTAGCTAATACCGTCACTATAACCGTCACTAAATCGTGAATTCATGAAAAAAAAATGGCTCATGGTGGTTCGAACCCGAGCCCGGAGGGTGACCTGGTGGGCACCGAACCACGGACCATCTCAAACCCAACCATCAAGCATCTCATATATAAGCCACCAAGCCTCCCAATTAAATGAGGCAATTATTCGCTCCCATGGGGGACCAAACACGGGACCTTGGGCGCCTAAGCGGGATCAATTCCACTTTTATTACTTGCTTTCTTTATGTTTACTTAATGAAATTAATTATATATGTCCTAAAAATCATTTTTTTTTCCAATTTTTTTTAAAATTCTTTATTTCAATTATCTTATTTAATGATTCAATTATATTTTACTATAATAATTTATATTTTTTATTTATAAATTTAAATTAAATTATATTATATTATATTAAAATTGTATTTTTTACTTATTTTTAATAAAATTAATTTTATATGTCCTAAAAAATCTTTTTTTTTTCAATTTTTTTTGAAAATTCTTTATTTCAATATCTTATTTAATGATTCAAATACATTTTAATATAATAATTTATTTTTTTATTTACAAATTATGAATAAATGATTATAGTTTTTTAAAATTGTATTTTTAATGGATAATTACCAAAAAATAAATTATGTTAAGCAATGTCAAATAATTTGTAATATTACAAATGAAAGACAATATAATTATTATTCGTCATTCTCATCGTTTCTCCCATTTGGATTATCGTCATCATCCTCGTCCTCGTCCTCATCCTCGTCGTCGCCGTCCTCCTCCTCTTCCTCACCATCTTCATTCTCATTCACATCCTCATCTTCATCATACTCTTTATCCTCCCCGCCGCTGTCAATCTCTATCAAATCTGGATTTTCAGTTGTTAAGTCTACGAAAAGATTGAAATCTCCTGTTTGCACTTCAATTTGAGCCTCAACTTGTTCCGTTTGGAACGGAGTGTCGTCAACCGCGGTCGTTGATGCCGTTTTAGGAACTTGCATCAGTGATCTCGCCTTTACTTTGCAAACAACCATCCATTCATTATTTGCCCTCGAACCTGGATACATGCAGTAGTATACTTGGGATACCTAAGCAGGAAACACAAACGGATCATACCCCAAATATTTTCTTCTTCTATGAACATCGACCAGTTTGTATTCGGAATGAATCCTTGTTCCTGAAGCAGATGGATCATACCAATCACACTTGAAAAACACAACAGTCTTCTCAGGGAACCCCTTATATCCTACTTCAATGACTTCTTTCAGGTGTCCGAAGTAGTCACGGCTTTCTCCATTGAACATTGCACTGTTAATGCAAACATCACTATTTGTAGTAGATTTAGTCGATGCATACTCCACCGTATGGAATTTATAACCATTTACATAGTATCCTTGGTACGTGTTGACCCGACGTAGTGGTCCTCTATTGAGATCTCGCATAAATGGGTTCTCAATGTGTTGATTATAACCCTGTGACGGTTTTAGGTTAAATATATAATTGTAAACATATAATATGAATTCATTAATAAACGGTGGTTAGATAACACTCACATAGTTTTGGAACCACTCTAGAAAATAACGATTAATATATTCACCTACATGTGCATCTGAGATGTTTACATGTATATGGTGTAGTTCTTCAGTATAGATCCTAATTGAAAACAATATATTATTAATCAAATATTATATAATAAATATGCTAATTATGTAAATGATACGTATATGAAATACTTAATGAATGTACGATTGTACTTCATCACAATTGAATAATACATATTTATGTGCAGCTTCAATCTCTTGTCGGTTTAACCAAGGTCATTCAATACTTTTTTCCCAAACATCGACACGAAAACTTAAACACGCACAAGTTACCCTCAATATCATCGCCAAACATTGTCTCGTGTCTCTACTGTCATAAATTACGAGGCTCGTTTCTTAACTTTGTTCTAACATGATCCTCGAAATAGTAAGAACAAAATGTTGTAACCTCCTCTCACAAGTAGACATTAACAATTGATGCTTCAACTTTTGCCTTTTGTTTAGCATTGAGCTTCAAGTTATGGAGATACCTATAGATATATAATAAAAAAATTGATAAGAGCAAAACACAAATATATATATATATATTTGTATAAATAGATGTGAAGTGAAGGTTTACCTCTCAAATGGATACATCCACCAGACAGAATCGACCAAATTTTTGCTTCATATGCTAAGTGTACCGGTAAGTGCTCCATCGAATCAAAAAAACTGGGAGGGAAAATGCACTCCAACATGCATAAAATAACTGGAATGTCTTTCTCCAAACGGACCATGTCGTCTCACGTAATCATTATAGACGTTAAATCTTTGAAGAATATACTCAATTCAGTTACGGCCCTCCAGATATTGTTTGGTAGGAATTCCCCGAATCACGAGGGCAACAATCGTTGCATAAACACGTGACAATCGTGTCTTTTCATCCTAGACACCTTTCCATTTGATGTGTTTACACAATGACTCAAATTGGAGACAAAGTCATCTGGAAATCTCTGGTCTTCAATCCAATTACACAAAGCCACTTTCTGTCTCTTATCAAGTGTGTAATTGGATTGGGGATATCTTCATATACTCTCATCCCTCTTCAAGTGATCATGTTTGCATATCTCTTTCAACTCATCACGTGACTTTGAAGTGTCTTTTGTCTTGCCCTCTGTATTCATGATTGTGTGGAACAAGTTATCGAACACATTCTTTTCGATGTGCGTCACATCCAAGTTGTGTCGAATCAAAAGTGAGCTCCAGTAGGGCAAGTCCCAGAAAATGCTCTTCTTCTTCCAACCACCTGGTACCATTTTATTATGCTCCTCAGCATATTCTTCGGTTGTTTTCCTCAATCCCTTATGATTAATTTGATTTAACAACCTTCTACCTGCATGAATGCAAAGAGATATATACATCTAATAATTATAAGTTAATTAATTTATCATATAATAGATAGAAATATATTAATAATTAAAAAAAACTAATATAAAAATATCTGATCTCTTTTTCAAGCCGGTTTTTGTAACGACTTTGTTCTTGTAAAAGTCCTTTTTATTCTTTCGAAAAGAATGATCTTCTAGCAAAAACTTTCGATGGTTGTCAAACCATGAAACTTTTCTGCTAAGCAGGAGACTGAAAGTGTCAAAATCGTCCATGTAGTAAGGACATGCTTATTTCTCAGCTGTCTTCCACCCGGACAATATGGAGTACGCAGGGTAGTCGTTGATCGTCCACAATACGGAAGCGCTCATCGTGAAGTTCTGCTTTCTCGATACATCGTATGTCAGCACTCCATTCTCCCACAAATGTATCAAGTCTCTTATCAGAGGCTGAAGAAAAACATCTAGTTTGTCCTTTGGATTCTTTGGGTCAGGAACCAATACCGTGAGAAACATAGTTTGGGGCTTCATGCACATCCACGGAGGTAGATTATAAGGAGTCAATATAACCGGCCATAACGAATACTGCTCACCGTGCATTCCTAATGGACAAAAACCATCAGTGCTGAGACCTAACCGAACATTCCTAGGTTCGTCCAAAAAAGAAGAAACACCTCGTCAAGATATTTTCAGACCATCGAGTCAGTAGGGTGTCTCATCTCTCCGGAATCAGGATCAAATGACTCAGTATGATGTCATGTCATATCTTTGGTTGTGGCACTAGATTGATACAATCTCTGAAGACAAGGATGTTAGGGATATACGTGAAAGTATGCTTTTACGTATAATAGACTAATGTACTCTTATTTACTGAATATAAATCTTTTATCATTGTTGCTTTAAATATGAATTAATGTTATTTATTTATTGCAAACCATTCAATATTATTACATATTGCATTGTAGTTAATGTGGTGATACCCAATCACAGAAGATCACATTAACACTTCCTTGTAAATAAGTACATCTTCACAACCTGGATGGAATTGAAGACTATATTAGTAGAGGTTGAAGTGCAAAGCTCATATTGGCCTGTCTTGACCAAGAGATTGGGCTAGTGCATTGTGATGCGCTGAAGCGGACCTATAGAGAGGATAAATTATTCCTTATTGACTTATGGGATGAAGAATTATACCTCATTGATTATTGATTTCTTAATCTATGTCACTTAAATAGGATTGTGTGTGATTAATATTTATTGCTTTGATCTATGTTGCGACTACACTTTGTATTTATGCAATATTTTTAATTACATGATAATTGCTAAGATTTAATATAGAGAAACGTGTGTAAGGAAAGTCTTGTTTGATTTGACCCCTTGGTGGGCTCAGAAGTTTTATCATACAAATCTTGCAAGTGGATTAAGTTCCGGTATGGATAATAATGTTGAGCTGTCTTTACTCCAAGGAATAAGATATTAATTAATATAAAGCTTTTCAGTGGCTTAATTAATTAATGGATAAAATAATCTTAAACATAGGAAATAATAACCAGGAGCCATATTATCGTAATATGGGTTAAGATGGATAATGCAATATTAATTTTATAGTGGAGTAAATTAATATTAATGGGCTGAATGATATTGTGGCTCAATATTAGAATTCAGAACCCATTAGGAGGTCCAATCTTAATTCTCCTAAAGGTCCCTCAAGTAGCCCAATATAAGTCAAATTAATGAAAAGGTGATTAAAATAAAAGAAAAAAATATTGCCATATTTTTCCTTTTTTTTTTGAAAAAATATGTAGTAATGAAGAGAAAGATTTTCTTGATTTTCTTGAAGAGATTTTATGGAAAGAGATAAGTATTCTTGAAATACAAGATTATCACATAAATTCAAGAAATCCAAAATCTTGTTTCTTTACTTGTTATTTTCGAAAATTGCATGAGATAAGGAGGAAAATATCTTTTGTGGTTATTTATAGAAAATAGAATATATAAGATATATTCAAGATTGTATCTTGGAGAAGATACAAGAAAAAATTTCCATAAGCCCTAATTATCATCAAATTTTCTCCCCTCCTATTCTTATAAATAGGGATAATTTTTTCATCCCCAACACAATTCCAAATCTTGGAAAAATTAGAAATCCACAAAGGTGGTGCAATATTTTTTTCTTTATTCCTTTGTTAAATTTGTTAGTGCGAATCTACCACCGAATTACGAGCAAAGTGCTTGGTATATACTTGAGAAGGCATTTGTGTTGATCCATCGTCTCAACGGTTGTGTCTTCAAGAGGTACGTTACATGTAAACTCCTAGATTCTGCATGTGTAGGACTTTACGTAAAATTAATTGTACGCATGTTTTGTTGTTGATTTTTGCTATTTGAATTAATATGTTAATTCATGTTAGTAGTAAATTGTTTATTTAAATTTGTATTTAAATTGCACCTCGAATAGATCGGGGCAAAACTTTCCCCAACAGAGGAATGATAGGAAGGTAATACATCATTTTATTTGCCACTTTCTTTTTCTTATTCTACTTCCCTCGACCGTCAGTCCAGTTCCGACGTAGTACTTTGTACCGAGAGTGCCCACAAAATCTGCACTTATCTAGATTCGTCTCTTCTTCATTACCCCAGAATAACATGCAGTTATTGATACAACAATCAATACTCTCTACTGGTAGACGCATACTCTTCAACAAATTCTTGGCTTGATATTCTGTAATAGACACCTTATTATCGGGAGGACATACCTCATTGATCAACTTACTAATCTGATTATAGGCTCTTTGAGAAAGTTTGTTCTCAACCTTGATAGCCATGAGTTGAGCATTGAATGACAACAGAGAGTGAGTTTAACATCCATCATACAGATCTTCGTCAGCTGCTTTGAGTATTCTGTAAAAATTAGATGCTTCCTCATTTGGTTCCTCCTCCATAGCCTCATATTGAAACCCACAAGCTTTCATGATCATCGTATGATACATATCCAGTGTATCCACTACAGGTGTATCGAACTGTACTCTAGGATCATCATGTGTCTCATTGTATTCGATAGCATTATAATACTCTTCAAGATCATTGAAATCAACATTCCAACTATCTTCACCATGACGTGTCCAATTGTAGTAATAAGAAATAAAATCATTCACGATGATATGTGTTTGAACATCGAGAATCATTCTGTATGATTTGTTCTGACACATTTTTGCATTACACGGACATCTTATACGACCTTCTGAATCTTTTGCACCATGATTAGTTGCAAAGTAAATAAAGTTATTAACTTCATTCATGAACCCCGTATTTATACATCCGTTGATAAGTCGAGGAGTCGAATACATCCACTGACGATTCGGATATTGCATCTGTCTCAAATCATATCAATATGTTAATTCTACAAAAAATTGGACAAAGTTTCGACTGTATATGTAAATATCCAAATATATTCTTCTATGAAATAACATCAAACAAATCAACCAAATAATTATTTATGACAACATTCATTTAACATAAACTATCTACACAATATATATCAACACCTAACACAAAACAAACTTATCAATTATATACATTACACTATATATAAATAAACGATAGAAATGTGAAAACGTATGGTGAAATCGTCCTCGATTGTGAAGTGCTTCCGCTACATAATATGCACTTCAAAAACGATTTTCACCTCTTTCTACATAAATTTTGGTGTTGGTTTTGGAAAAAATTGAGTTGGTTCGACGTTTGTGTAAAAACGAACCTAGCGATTTTTTTTTTTTTACAGAAATTTAGCAACGGATTTGAGACGGTTTTAGAAACCGTCGAAAATAGCCACGGAAATTTTTGTCGTTATTATCGATGGTTTAGCGACGAATTTCAAAAAATCGTCGCTGAAACCGTCGCCAATTCCGTCGCTAAAAATAGAAATCAATTAAAAAAAAGGAATTAAAATTGTTCAACATGAAATAAATAAAATTAAAATTGTTCAAATATTCATTAAAACAGAAACATAAATTAAAATTGTTCAATCATACACAAAGCATTAAAACTTAAACAGAAATCTACTATTCTACTAAACTTTACCATATGTCAGTCTCTCATACCCTCAACACTTTATCACATTTAATAAATATTATTCTACTATTCAATAAAGTTGATTTCCCTTTTCTACCCCTAACACTTTATCATTTTATCATAAAATTCTCATGAAGTGTAAGAGTTATATAAACTAAGGGACATGTGGAGAATCATTTTTTCAGAAATCAAAATGATCTTTTTTTAACTAAGAAATTCAATCACAATATATACATTGAGAAGGTCATTCAAACGTCCTCTCAATAATGAGGGCTATGGAAGAACTTACATGACCGACCAAAACGATGAGCTAAATTATTAATCTATACATATATAAAAACAACAAAGTCCTGCAATACCTGTTCCCGCCCATTTTCTCCATTTCTTCACATATGAACCGTTCCTTAAAATCTATAAATAAGAACTTGCCACATTCTTTTTTTTAGTAATTAATTACAATAGACCCAGTTCACTTTCTCTCAAATAAAATTTCTCACCATCCATCTACTCTATTGGAAACTCCATGTGTCATTCAAGTGATCAAGTCCATCGGAAACCATGGACACCGGCAACATTTATATGGTAAATGGTTTGTTCCTATTTATATGGGAATATAAATAAAAACGTGGGATATAGAATAGTAATGAAACGGTGCTTTAAATCTTCATAAAATATTTTAGTTTATTCACTAATTTTATATTTTTATAATTTTGTATCTAATAAGAATTTTTTCCCTTTGCTTTTTTTCTTTTTTCAGTTGTTTATTTTTAAAATAAATTTAACACGATTTTTTTAATATTATATATTTTTTGCTTTTCAGTTTTTTTTTAAATATATTTAACACAAAATTTTCATGTTTTCATTTTTATACCATGAAAATAGGAACAACCCTTTTACCAAATCCTATTTTTATTATTCTATTATTTTTTAAATATGCATTGATGTGTTTTAATGGACCAATATTTTATTTATATCAAAAAATACTTTTCTTAAAGAAAAAGGTAGCAAACGGAGTCGTATTAAGTGCCCTAATCCCCTCTAATCACACAATATTATTTGACTAATATAATGAATATTTTGCTATCTATTTCATTAAATAATTAATTTTTTTAGATGAATTTTTTGAAGTAAATTTAAGACATAAGTATTTTTTTAAATTAAATTTCCCTTTTTTTTTCTTCTTTAAATTAAACTTCCCTTTTTTTTCTTCTACAAAATATTTTATTACAAGCTAACAACGCTATTTATGTTGTTAAATATTATATATAATTTTTTTAAATTAATATAATTAAAATTTTAACGTATTAAATCTTATTTTATATATATAATGAATTGATAATCTAATATTAATGTGCATAAATAATAAAAACAAATTATGTATAAGATTATAACATTAAAAGAGAATTTTGTTTAAAATAATTCATACGTGAGATAAACTTTTGCTTGATATGTAGGTCATACTTTTCAATTGAAGCTTTACAAATTCATAATTTATACATAATACAGTAAATGAGACCTGTCGAACATCGCGGGTGAAATACTAGTTTTTCTAAGAATGAGACTAGCTACGTAACTGTTATATTGTCGAAATGAAAATTTACCAGACTTTGCTTCTAAATTTGCATGCCTAGCTAAGGGTAGAGTGGTAATTTTTAGGATTTCAGGCATGGATATCCTTCAAAGTAGGATTGCCATCGTGGAATAGGAATGATCCGAATCTCTCGCCCTGTATTTTGTAACTGGCCGCATCAACTCTATCACTGGCGGACTCAGATTTGAAATTTGGGGTATGAAGTATTATTAATAAAATATTACTCTCTTCGTTCCCTTTATATAGACTTGTTGACTTTTCACATGAAAAATTAAAAAAATGTATTGAAAAAGTAAATTAGACTAATACAATTTCTATTATAACTCTATTTAATAAATATTTTACTTTTTAATGCAATTAATGCATAAGATTATATTAGTAAATGAGTATGAAAATATTACTCTATACGGAAACAAACCTATATGATTGGGACATTCATAAAAAAAAAATGTAACCTATATAATTGGAATGGAGGGATATTTATTACTTAAAAATTATACACCTCAATGCAATCTAAATAAAAAAATATACATAACATCAAATTAAATTACAATAACAATTTATAAGTTGGTTGAGGTTTATTTTTTTAGAAGATTTTTTTTTTATATTTAATATACACATATAGCAAGAATAACATAAACTCTAGTTTATAATAATAAGTTCGTATAAATTTTTTTAGGACAAATTGTAAAAACAAGATTTATCTTTGTCCCTTATTTCACTTAAAGGACTCAATTTTAAACTTTTGCAGGGTAGATACTTAACTATCAATTTGTTGCGAAAAAAGGACTCGGGCAATTTTAAGACAAAAAAAAGTGTATTTCCACTTATTTTTTTATATATCACTTTATAAAAAATAATGATATTTTCAAAAAATAAAAATTACAATAAATGCTAATAATGAGTTTTTTTTTTCCGAAACAAATGCTAATAATGAGTTAATGACTGCTAATATATATTTTTTGAAACTTAAATAAATCTATTAAATACAACGAGTAAAAACTCAAACAATTATAGATAAAACCTTACAGTAGAAAATACTGAATAAGTAGTTCGAAGAATTACAAAGAAGAACTATCAATTAATATTAAGTGGCATACCGTACCGTACCGAAAATAGTGACGCATATCATATACCGTACAAAAAAAATTTATATTTAAAAATTCATATCGTTTTTGTATACCAAAAATTCGGCATACATAAAATTTCGATAAATAAAAAATATTTACCTACCGTACTGAAGTTTTTGATATTTAAAAATTTCGATTGGTATCGATATAAACTGTCACATACCGAAATTTTGATATACTATGTCATACCAAAATATCAGTATACATAATTTTTTTAAATAAAATACCGAAATTTATTGGTATATTGAAATATCAAAATTTTAGAATGCATATTACCATATTGTACCACGGTTCACGATATATTGAAAAAATCGACATTTTTGGTATTTTTCAGTTTGATAAACGCAGTGTACCGATTTTTTCATTAATTTTTCACCCCTAACTGTGAATATAAAGGAGTGAATTTTAAAAAAGAACACAAAAGTTGAGAACAAAATTTTTTTATTGCCGTAATATCTTGTTTTTTATTTAGGGTTGAGAACGAAAGAAGTTAAATGCAAATTGAAAAAAAAAACCATTGTTTTGTCTTAAAATTGTTTTTGCAACAAATTGAGAGTTAAGTACCTAACTTGCAAAAGTCTAAAATTAGGTCCTTAAAGTGAAATAAGAGGCAAAGATAAGTCCTGTTTTTGCAATTTGTTCTTTTTTTTATAAATAAACCGAACAATCATATAAATAATAAGCATGAATAACTCTTTCATAAATTAACTCAATAATAAAAAAAATATGAGTTTTTTTTTTTTTTTTACAAACAAATGTATAATCTATTACAATGTGTTCCTTCTACCACATGGTACATATTTTTTCATCTTAAGGACTGTAACCACAACAGCTCCTTCTCCAATCCAAGCGTGAGGACGGAGGAGGTCAACGCTCGCTCGCTTGCAGCATTTTCAAACATGGTCGATACTCCACACTAAAGTTTCATTCACATTCTTCAAGATCTCGAGCTTACGGACCCATAGAGGGCGGAGAACCCCATATAGAGGGCGTAGAACCCCATTAAGGGTGCAAAATCCCCATTAAATCCCAAAAAAGGGGGGCAACATGTCTCGAACCCAGGACATATTGGTCTAGATAGTGGTGCTCTAACCACTTTGACATAAAAAAAAGAGTTAAAATATTCAAAATTACTACTCATAATTTGGGGAAAAAAAAAGTAACCTTGAAATTTAAGAAAGGACATGAGTACTAATTTTTGCTTTTTACAAAAATGGAAGGAGTTGCCCTCAAAAAAAGAAAAAATAGGAGGCGAATACTCAAATATTTAAATTACTACTCATCTTGCTTATTTCCTGTGGAAAAAAACAATTTACAAAAATGGAAGGAGTTGCCCTCAAAAAAAGAAATATACTAGTAATTTTGAATCATTTTGAAATTGGTTCATATTATTTTGACTTTTTGATTTGGGTCCTGTAAGTTTTCAAAAAATTTAAAATTGGTTATTTAACATAACGCAAAGAAGGTAACAACCGTTGGTCCCGTGTAACGAAGTCTTACACGTATGGGGGAATACACGTGTTCAGTGTTTTTAAAACTTTTTCTTACTGAGGTCAGCTTGGGTCAGATAATCCTGAAGATTAGGTTCTGTGATCCTGAGCTGCTTTCAGATACCTCAGATAATCCCAACTGAGTCCTGAGTTTCAGAGATCCTGAGTTGCTTGGATCAGATAACTAACTTCATCAACCCTCGTAAGAGTAAGTTCGGTTTTGATAACTATATGTTCTAGCTACTTAGATGTGCGGAATGGTTGGCCCTTTAGTTTATACTCGTTTTAAGCTTTGCTGAAAACCTTCCTTTAATGGAATAGTGATTAGGTTGTGATTCAATTACATGCAACTTCCAGTGGATTGATTCCAACTGAAACGTTAGTGAAAATATGCTTTCAAAACCAAGTCAATGCAGCAGTTAAGCACAGATAAAGAAAGCAATAAACAACACAACAAATTATAGTGGTTCAGAGACTCAAGCTCCTACGTCCACTCTCTCTGATCTTCAGAGAAATTCACTAATCACCTCCTGAGCTTTCTGACTACCTCGCGTAGTTTACTTTACTCAACTCGCCCCCGAGCTTTTCCTACTCCACGTGGTTTACTTACTCAACCCGACCTTGAGATTTCTGACTACCTCCGTAGTTTACTTACTCAAACACAAACAAGCTTTCAGACTACCTCTGTAGCTTACTAACTTCACCTCTAGAGCTTTCTGACTACTCCGCGTAGTTTACTAACTCTTTACAACTCTTCTCACCAACAATCACACTCAAACTACCTTTCTAAGGGTTTGGGGTTTCTTGATTGGTTTCCAACTGGGATGAGATATCCTTTACAATGAAGTACAAGGCAAAGGCTATGATATCTCGACTAAGCTTTAGATATTTCTTATCAAGCTAGGCTTAGTATAGTGAGCTCTCTTCGAAATAAAGCACTTGGGAAATTCTTGGGTTTTTCGAGTGCTTCAACTTGCAATAATAGGTTTGAGCTCTTGAGTTGCTTACAAATTTCCCGTAACCTTACAATGTAGAGGGTCACAAGTATTTATAGGCATACACCAAGGTCACTCTTGAAAAACTATCCGTTGGAGGAGATAGCTTCGTGAGTTTCCTCTTATGGTGTGTGAGGAACGGCTATATTTAGGGTTTGAAACTCCCTAACACGTTTTAGGCAATAGCCTTTCATGTAGCCGGTCTTCACTTTTTTTGCGATCTGAACTTTTGTACTTGACATCTTTTTTCAAATGACCATCACTTTGTCGATGTCAAGATGGTATGATGTTGTCTTCCTCTTTTTGACTTTTGTCTCCGGTTATAGGTAACACCTTCAACGGCTCTTTTTGGTTACAAACTCGAGTTGATATAACCTTAACAACACTCGACTTAGTTCCTTTTATGCGCATTTGAATGTCTTGGCAAATATCTATTTCTCTAAGGAATCGCGATCTTCTACCGATGTGCATCCTTGGATATATATTCTCGATGCCTCGGAACATTGAGTTTATCTTGAGCATTGATATATTCTTTGAGTCTTGATAATTCTTGTGCCTTGATTATTCTTGATCTTGATTCTTGATCTTACATCTTACGTGTCTTGAGTCTTACGAGTCTTGAGGTCTTCACGAGTCTTGGCGTCTTGAGTCTTGAGTCTTGAGAGATATCTTGGCCCAATATCTTGTCTTTGAGTCTTGATTTCTCGGCTTCTCACTTTAGTCTTGATTTCTCGATTTCTCTTGAGTCTTGATTCTCGATTTCTCCTTTGAGTCTTGATTCTCAGAGTCTTGATTCTCGATTTCCTCACAGAGTCTTGAAACTTGGTTTCATCTTGAAACCGGTTTCTTGAAACTATCTTGAGTTCTTGAGTCTTGAAACCTATCCCGATCTATATCTGCTGACTATACATTTTGCAGATAACATCCTGAATACTCTAAAACTGAATCCTGACTCAACTATCAAGATTATTCTGAACATGTCATACTCAGGGGTTTTGGGATCTTAATCAAAATCATATATCTTTTATTAAATTCATCTCCCAACAATTTCCCCCTTTTTGATGATGCCAAAACCTATCTTGTTACAAACATATAACCTATACTCAGGTTTCAGTTTATTCTATTACAAGATTGATTATGTCTCCCAATAATTTCTTAATTCAGAGAATCTCCCAACAATTAATCATTCAACAATTTCTTCAGTAATGAATCTCTCAAAGGATTCATTACCAAATACTTAAAACACTTTCCCTCATAAACAATTAATTCAGAGACATCATTCAGCATATCAAATATAAAAGACATGTAAATAAGATAATGAGATATTATCTTTTGAGCATAAATGATAAGTTTTCATTGATGATTGGTATACTGTTACAGATTACAATGAGTCTTATCAACAAAATCAAAAAGACAAAAAATTAAAGATTACAAGAATCTTCTGAGTCTTCAGTCTTCAGTCTTTAGATTTGGCTCTTCAGTCTTCTGCTCTTCAGTTTGCATCATTTTCAATTTCATCAGCGGGCACCTCCAGTTTGAACATTCCGAAATACCTCTTCTTCAGTTCATTTCTTTCCTTAATGATATCCGGACTGCTTCCTGTCAAACCCAATTGACCAGCATATTGAGCAATTTCTTGAATAATGGCTTTCTCATTCACCAAGCCATTACCAAGTCTTGGAGGAGGGTAGGTATATGGACCGGGGGCTACTACCTGCACCTCTCCTTCATCCGCAAGGTTTATCCAACTCTGGAGATATTTAGGATAGAAGGTTAGGAGATATTCAATAAATGCTTCATTTGGATCTGAGTTTTCCCCTTTCCATTCCCTGAGCACATTGTAGTAGAACCAGAAGGTTCTCTTGACCTCTTCCCAACAATCATTGAATTGGATGGGCATCCACTTGTCAATGTTTGGCCATTTTTGTGCTTTAGATGTCCCTCTCCATTTGCTCGCAAACTTTTTGTATCCATCGCTTCTGCTCTTCATCCATTTTCTTCCTGATCACAGGCACGCCTGAGACCGAAGCAACAACTTTCTTGGCTTGTTCTATCTGGAGTGACTTCAGAGCATTCCTCATGTTGAAGACTTTTCTCTGAGGTTGAGACTCAGTTTCTTCATCATCATCCAGAATCAGCTTTCTCTGGATTGGCTTAGAAGCCTTAGCACGCTTGCTCTCAGGTTCAACAATGCCCAAGGTTTTCCTCTTCATAGGCAATTCAGCAGCAGACTGACTTGTTCCAACCTTAGCTCTATCACTCAGTTTCTCTCTTGCAACTTCAAGCATGGTTTCCTCAGAAACTTGAGTGTAGATCGGCTTCTCTATCTTACTGAACTTCATTTTGTCAGTAGCTTCGACTTCCTTCAAGGCTTTAGGATATACATTTCATTTCCTTTTTTTCCTTTTTTTCTCCAAAGTACGTGCCAATAACTTCCTGAGGTCTTCATCTGGTCTTTCCCCCTTCTTGGCACCGTAATTTGGAAGAAGTCTGGAGAGTGATGTGTCCATGTGATATTGCTCTTTGCTTACACAACGCATCTCTCCTGCTAATTGATCCTGTTCAGCTTCCATCCTCCTAAGGTGGTTCTTAGCCACCGAAAATTCTTCAGAGAGATGGGCAAACTGGCCAGAGCGAGCATCTTTAAACATCTCTGTCATCTTGGTCATGAGCATTGAGCTCATTTCCTCAACAACAGACTTGATCAGCACTTCGTTCCTCTCTGCCAATTTCACCTCTAGAACTTCGGTTCTCTCCCCGGTGCTTCATTTAAGTTCAAGACTCACCAGCCGTTTGACTCCCTCCAGCTTTTCATTCAACTTGTCTTCCATGGAGGTCATCTTTGAGGTCAGAGTGTCTTGGAGTAGCACCAGTTCTGAAGATGAACTCAGATTCTCCATCTTCTGAGTTTGGCTGGCCAATGTCTCTTCCATCTGAGCGATCTTGTTCATCATTGGCTCAACCTTTTCTAGCTTCTCCATCAAGGGAGTGAGTTCGATCTCAGGAACATTATGCACATTCTGTGCTGATTGATCATCCTGAGGTTCAGACACAACCTGAGGGTCGGTCTGCACTTTTGAAAGCATCGGCTTCATCCTCGAGCTCCGCCTCCAATCGAGCCTCGACCAGACATCGAAAAATTGAGTTAAAGATAGAACTTTTTCAAAGAACTTTGGCATAATTGTTAATAGTGCCAAAAGGTACCAAGAGTGCTAACCGATCCCGAGGTTGAATGATTTCAGGTTGATCGGCACAAGAAGTTTCATTTTCCATCTGAGACTGATCCTCAGCATCTCCCTGTTGGTCCCCATCTTGAAATTTGTCTCTGCTTCTAGGGGCACCAACTTCAGTAGCATTCCTCTCAGCTATCTTCTTCTGAACCAGCTCATCAAAGTCGGAATTTTTCATCCTGAGCTTTGTCTTCCTGAATCCTGAGAAGTCAGTCAGGAAGGTTGTCTCCTCATTCCACCAGTCTTCCCCTCTAAATGCAACAATATCAAGCATCTCCGGAAGAGTCTGATTGAGGATGAAAACCGTCGACCTTAATCTGAAGAAGATATCTTGCAGATCGAGGAATGAAATGAGCTCGTGGTAGTCATCAAGGATGAACTGTTCCCCTTTGCTCCTCCACTTCGGTTTCTTCAAATTTCCTTCTTCCATCTCGGGCTTTTCGGTTCGATCAAGCATCACCAAGGATCAAGAAGTAGATCACTTAGAGCTCATCAAGAATACTTTCGCTCCCGAGTCTCAAAGAAGATCTCGAATGTTGTCGCGGTCAGTCCTCGGTTTGCATCTGAGTAGGTTAAGGGGCCCGAAATGCATATATCCTTAGATTGACTCTGAGTTGGCTCTTCGGTCTGAGCCTGCACATCTTCAGATTGACTCTGAGTTGGCTCTTCTGTCTGAGCCGACACATCTTTGGCAGGAATCTCTGAGGTCTGAGCTCCTTTAAAAAATTCCTGAGAAATTTTATCTCGAATCGAAAGGATGTCTCAAGCACCTCGAGAAGACCTCCCTTCCTCACTGTTCTCGTTGCCTTAGAGATAACCTGAGCCAAAACATGCAGTGACGATTTCTGAGCGGTTTGGCTCTCAGGTTGAATCTCTTCAGAATCACTTTCTTCACCATCGTCATCAGAGAGAACTACCATTCTCTTGCGTTTGGGAGCGAGGGTTTTCTGTATCTTCAATTTCTGTTTAACACCCTCCTCCATCTTGGCTTCCAACAAAACCTTCCCCCTGGTTTGTTGGGTTTCCTTTTCAGCAGCCGCACTAGGTGATTCTGCTTTCTTTTCTTTCTTCCCCCTGATGGCCTGCCTCTTCACAGCAATGGGCTTGAAGAGCACCTTGGTCTTAGGGAATGGGGTCGAATTAGCGAAGATGTCCTCCTCCTCTCTGCACATCTCCAAAATAAATGCTATTTTGGTGGTATGGTGGATCTTGCCTTTGATTGAGATAGCCCCGTCAACCTTCTTTAAGACTTTTGTTTGTTCACTCACCATCTGAATCAAGAATTTGAGCCAGTTGAAGTCAGTGGTGGGTGAGGCCTCGATCGCCGCCATCAATCGGAGCTTCGGGGTACTAGATCTGCTCAAAACTCCCTGCAAGGCTCATGATGCATTTGCTCACAATATCCAACAAAATTCTATATTGTGGCTTCAAATGCCTCTTATGCAGTGTAGCCTCAAATTTTACAGGACTCTCAGCAATCCTATCTAAATACTACTGCACTCTACCCAACATATACGCAGCAGGATCCTCTCCTCTATCACATAGTTCAAAAACATCGTTTAAATTCTTCGGAATTATATACAATTCCCTTTCAAAATCGATGTATTTAGACGAATGTTCTAAATGTGATACAGTAATCTTGGAATGTAAACCATCCTCTTCATCTACCTCCAGATTACAGATGAACTCGATTACCTCTTTCGCGTATTCTTGGTCTGGTCGGCTTGCGACGAGATGGGTGAGTTTGGTCAATCGAATCATATGCAGAGCCTCCTCTTCTGGTTTAGAGTTGGTTGTGCTATCGAGCGAGACAACGAACTCGTACCAAGGCTTGTTGGTCTCGGCTAATCTCTCGAACAAGGTTGAGGCCATTTTAGAGATTGAAGATTTGAAGCTTTAGGGTTTGGAGTTTTCTGGGCAAAGAGATTTATTTGCAGAGGATTTTGGGAACGAAGGGTTTGATAAAATTTGGCTTGAATGGCTTCTTGAGGAATATATAGCTTCGAGATCGTGGGGAATCGCGTTGGTTAGGTGAAAAGCAACGGTTAAGATTAATCCCTGATTAATCGGTATACTGAACGCACGATCTCCTCAAAAAGCGTCAATTTATCCTTATTGGTCAAAAAATGTAACAGAGCATTTAATGGTTGTTGACCTTCTTCGGAATTTCAAAAGATCCCTCCCAAAAACATTCCTTAGGTGATTTGTATTTATTGCAAATGATTACTGAGCTTCACTTAAGCAATAAATGAGTTGCATGAGTCATTACTTCTTCAGACTAATTTCTCTCTATCAGTCTTCTTGAAATCGACCTTGATGAAATGTCAAGATAATCTTGAAAATCTTGAATGGGTTCAAGATAACACCGAAATCTTGACCTTCAAGAATCTGAGTTTCCGAGACTCGATTCAAGATTTCCATTTTATCCCGAGTTTCTCAAGAGAATTACGAGAAAGCTTCATGCATCCGAAAACCTTCAATTTTTCGATTTTTACTCTATACACTGGATCTAACATCCCTAATTCAACCGAAAGTTCACGAAATCTTGATTCAGCCAAATGTTTAGTCAAGATATCAGCTCTCTGCTTATCAGTATGAATTTTCTCCATCCTTATGTCCTTTTTCTCGACATGATCTCTGATGAAGTGATGTCTGATATCCACATGCTTGCATATGGTGTGCAATACCGATTTTGTGAAATAGCAATGGCACTATTATTGTCACAAAATATTGGTACTTCATTAAATTTACTTTATAATCCCTTAATTGTTGTCCGAGCAAAAAAGAATCGAGCACAAAGAAACTTCCTCGCAGACCATGTATTCACCAAGAAGACTGTTGCTATCGAGGTCTGCTTTCTTCGAAAACCAAGATATCGACCTACATCCTAGAAATCGACAAGTTCCTCAGTAGTGGACTTCCGTCAATTTCGCAACCTCCATAATCGGCATCCGAGTAACCAGTTAATTCAAGGTTGTCATCACCGATACCATAATCCTCTATTCATCGCGTGCCCTTAAGATACTTCAAGATCTTTTTGGCGACCTCCATGTGACTAGCCTTTAGGATTAGCTTGTATCTTGCACATATCCTAACAAATAATGTTATATCCGCCTACTTGTCTGTGAGATAGAGCAATGATCCAATGATTCCTCTATAATCGGTATGACTCACCGATTTGCCTTCGTCGAGGATCCATCTTGTAGTTAGTATTCATAGGAATCCTAATCGCATTGCAATTCTATTACACCATATTTGGCAATCGGATCTCGTGTACTTTGCACGTTGATGAATATTCATTCCTTTGATTGTTTCACTTGAAGACCTAGAAAGAAATTCATCTCCCCATCATTGACATCTCAAACTTGCCTTTCATCGATGTTGAAAACTTTTCACACGATGATGGTTTGAGATCCAAAAATGATGTCATCAACATATATCTCAACCAAAGAAGATATCTTCCCCATCTTCTATCCTGAATAGAGTTCTATCAACAGTTCCTTTGACAAAACCATGGTCGATAAGAAACCGAGAAAGAGTATCATACCATGCTCGGGTGCTTGCTTAAGACCATACAAGGCTTTTTCCGAGCACAGAAACTTGGTCATTCTCGCTTTGAAACCGGGAGGTTGTTCTACATAAACCTCTTCTTTAAGCACACCATTCGAAATGCACTTTTCACATCCATTTGATAGATCAGAACTTCATGTGGGCAAGATATGCAAGAAACAATCGATGGCTTTAGTCTTTGCAACCGGTGCAAAGGTTTCATCATAATCCAAGCCTTCTTCTTGGGAATAACCTTGTGCAACTAAATTTGCCTTGTTTCTTACAATGTTGTTGTTTTCATCTCTTTTATTCTTGAAAACCCACTTGGTTCCAATAACATTGTGCCTTTTCAGTCTATCTACTAGCTCCCATACTTCATTCCTTGAGAATTGATTCAAATTTCATCTTGCATAAAGCAAGAATCCAATGAGAATCTTGTAGAGCTTCACCAATCTCAAGAGTTCTTTCTCCGATAGGAAGCGGCCAGAATAATAGTGCACTCTCACCATGGAACCTTCTTGTTTTGACACCTTCCGCTTAGATCACCCACAACTGACTTGTAGGATGACTATCTAACCATTTCCTTCTTGATGTTCCCTTCAAAGAAATCCTCAACATTTGAAATGTTAGGTTCGATTAATTCAAGAAACTTCGAGGAACAACAGAAAAGGAGAAAGGGAATCATCTTCCTCGGGAAATTTATTCGAACATTGTCGAGACATTTGTTCCCTTTTGGTTGATAGATTCGAGAATTTGCCTCACCGGTGACCACATCTTCATTGGCATCACATACCGAGTCCGGCCCGGTGTCTGCTCAGATTGGTCACCTTTGGTGTGTTGGCTTTCCCGAGTCTCACCATCCCGAATTCCATCCTCGAACTTCTTTATCCGAGTCCGAGTCACTCCAATCATAGATAGTGATTGCCTTTCTTCTTTTCGAGTTCAAAGGATGATTTGTCATTCTTTTTCGGGCTTAATCTGGTGATCCTCTTGGTCATTTCATCTGCGTCATGTTCCCGTTTCTTCCGAACACAAGAAGATTCATCAAAAACAACATGAGGTGTTTCCTCCACAATAAGAGTCCTACAGTTTGTAAGCTCGAAAGCTTTTTATCGACTTCGAAATATCCTAAGAATATTCCTTCATCGCCTTTTACTATCAAATGTTTTCAACCGATCTTTACCATTATCAGTATGAAACACTTGCAACCAAACACACAAAAGAAAGAAACAAGAGGCTTCCTTTCATTCCAAAGCTCATAAGGTGTTTTGCCTTGACTCTTGGTCAATGGGATCTGTTCGAGAGTAGCATCATGCGGTTGATGTGACAAATTTCAAAACCTTTTAGGAATATCAACTATCATTGTCCTTCGCAACTTCTTTCGTAGTCCTGTTCTTCTTTCAAAGAACACCATTTTGTTGAGGGGTCCTTGCAGCCTAATGTTTCATGTGAAATTCCATTTGTTTGCACAATAATCGATATGATATGATTTATAAATTCGGTTCCTTTGTCGATCGATTTTGACCACACTCGATTTTTTCTCAATAATCGAGCCTTTTCAAGATAATTTCGACTTTATATTTAGTCTTTTTTCATGAGAGTAAGAATATGACCCAAGTATATCTTGAGTAGTCATCAACTACTACCAATGTGTATTTCCTGCCATTAGTGCCCAATCGATGTTATTGGACCAAAAAGATCCATATCGCAAAGAATCAAGTATTCTTTTCAAGAGAAACATCTACTTTCTTTGTTAAATGATGCTCTAATTTGTTTTCCTTTCTGGCACGCATCACAAATATGTCCCTTACTGAACACTTCATTAGCAACCCTCTCACAAGAGTTAATCTTGCAAGTTTATTCAGGGTTTTGAAATTTAGGTGATTCATTCTTTTATGCCATAACCAACTGGTATATGTGGAACTTTTAGCAACCAAACATGTATCTTTAGGAGTTGAACTCCAATCAAAGAAGATACACATTTCCTTTTCTTGTACCAGTCAGTAATACTTTCTGTGAGATATCATCTTTCACAAAACATAAGTTCTTAGAGAACTCAACATTAAAACCCTTATCACAGAATTGGCTTATTGAAAGCAAGTTATGCTTCAATCCAGATACATATGAAACACCATGGATATGAACTGAGTCGATTTCCAAAGTTCCATATCCTTGGTCTGTCCCCTTGAGTTATCTCCAAAAGTGATCTCATGGGCCTCTTTGTTCAACATAGTCACCGAGTATCTTCTTGAATCTGTCATATGTCTTGAGCATCCAATTGTCAAGATACCATACATCGATGGCTTTTTTCATCTCTACTCATCGGTCTTTATGTGATCTTCAATCGACTTAGTGCCCTTTGTTTTCCTCCCCCGAAAAATGGATCAATTCTTAGGTACCCAATTTGTGTAGGTCCTACAAGGTTAAATTATGTACCTTTAATCCAAATCTCACGACAACTCTAATCACTTTAGAGTGGCTAATTTGTCTTCCATAAACATCAACGCACACATTCACTACTCACAGGTGCCTTAGCAGTCTTCTGTGTATGTAGCTTTAGCATGAACATGAGGCTTTGAATTCTTCTTTGGTTCAGGCCTTTTGTTCAGATGCTTTGGCTTTTGTGCAGCCGGTCTAAATCTTTGATGACTTCGGGTTGGATAACCTTTACCCTTAGGCAAGTGGGGTTCGGGTTGTCTCATCTTTGAAATCTGGGTCTTTCAAGATCTTCGAGGACTTGGTTTCTTCGATTGAGAATGTCTCTCTTTGAGTGTCTCTCATCCGAGGATTCCTCGATGGTTCAATCTGAGATCCTTTCGGGTTTGCATTCTTAACTTTCGAGGCTTTGAAGTACTTGCTCGAATTTTTCCAATCGAAAGTGCTCAGGTTTTCTAGCCTTTACCTGAGGTTTGGGCTTTCTTACCTGATCATTCAGTTTTACTGAGACCATAGGTCATTTTCCCTTGTCAATAACCTTGGGCATTTCTTCAGATTGAAGTGTGGATGCCACGGGTTTTACAAAGATTGTCTTCTTGCTACTTGATGCAGCATTCAGATGACCTTGTGAGGTTCCCCCTGGAATGTATCCCAATCCAGATTTTATAGTGACAGATCTCTGGTAACTTTGAATTTAATCTATTACATTAGATGCATTATTCAATAGAGTTAACTTCTTCTGTGCACTATCCTCACAGTTCTGTAGAGTTTCATGCTTCTCAGAGAGGTCATTGAACTTAGTTCTGATCAGCTGAATCTCTTCAGTGGATTTCTCTAGCTTTTTAGTTAGGGTCATTATCAACTTCTCTTTCTCTGAGAGTTGTACTTTCAGAACATCCAGTTCATCAGTAGCTCCCATTAATTGAGAAGTGATTTTAGTATTGCTAGAGTCTTTCCATTTTAGATTTTTCTTTTTCGTTTCCTTATTCTGCTCTTGAGTTTTATTTAGCAGTTCTTGTAAAACAGCATAGTCCTTCATCAGATTCTCAAAAGAATCCATCAGGTCAAAATGACTATTTTCAGTGGAACTTGAAAACTCTTGTGCTAGTGTAGGAGCAACAACAGAAAAAGAAGAGTTTACCTCCTCAATGGCCATCAGACAGATGTCATCACTTTCACTGTCTGAGAATATTTCATCTGAAGAGCTATATCCCTCCTCAGAGTGTTCTTCTTCTGCAACCATGGCCTTTTTGCTATAGAACTTCTTGTCTCTTTTAGCTTGCCTTTCTCTTCTCTCCTTAGCACTTTTCGGATCCGGACAATCATAATTTTGAAGTGACCTTTCTTTTGGCAATTGTAGCATCTGTTGGTATCATCATCCTGATCACTTTCTTCTTTGGACTTGGAGTCCTTCTTTCTGGATGAAGACCCTTCAGCTTTCAGGTCCTTCTTCTTCTCAGTTGATCATCCTCTGGTTTCTTCCGGTACTGTGATTCTGTAATAGCTTTTGTATTTTCCATATCAACTATTAAGTCTTTCAAACCTCCTTGCCATCGGTCTTTAGCTTATCCTCAAGCTCATCCCGATTCTTAGCAAGGGAGTTCTCGAACTCTCTAGTTTTTGAGTGTTTTATCTTTGGCCTTAAAAGCCACATTTTTACTAGATGATGAATCATCTTTCTTTGTCGACCTTTTTAGATTTCTTATCAATTACAAACTCATAGGCCTTCAAATTTCGAGAAGACTTGTTGATAGGGCATTGAATTAATGTTTTTTGGTGTTTTCAATCACCAATTTGCATGTATATCCCATTTCTTAGAAAGACCTCTAAGAATTTTCAATGCAATTTCTCTTTGTGGATATTTCTTTCCAAGTGCATTTAGATCATTCATAATACTAGTGAATCTGACTTCCAATTTGTCAATTGATTCACCTTCTTCCATTTCAAAACTATCAAACTTTCCTATTGCAACTGAAAGTTTATTTTCCTTAATATGATCTGTGCGGCTTGCACATTCATGATAGTGTATCCCAAATTTCTTTGGCGGTGTTGCGTTGAGAGACCATTCCCATCACACCATCATCAATTGTATCAGATGATAGTGTGTTTTTGCAATGTAGTCTAGATTGACTAACTTTCTCTCCTCAGGAGTCAGTTGGTCATAAGACTTAGGAAATTCTGCTCTAGGATCAATTCTCTCATCTTCCGTTCCTCTGGGATTCACCACAGTAAATTGGAATGGTCCTTCAGAGACCACTCTCCACATACGTTCATGTTTGGAATACAGATGAGCCTGCATTCTCAGTCTCCATAAATCATAGTTCTCCACTGAGAACATGGAAAGTTTCTTAGAAGACATTTTAACAGAGTCTTTTAAGAATTCAACAAATAAGATCAGTTCAGATAGACCACAAGTATTTTTAGCAAATAAAACTTTGGTCAACAAAGCAGGTGGTCAAGTTGAACCAACGCTTCCTCGATACCACTTGTTGGTCCCGGTGCAAACGAGTCTTACACGTGTATGGGGGGGAATACACGTGTTCAGTGTTTTTAAAACTTTTTCTTACTGAGGTCAGCTTGGGTCAGATAATCCTGAAGATTAGGTTCTGTTGGGATATTTTAGTTTTGATAAATTATGCCAAAACATTATCAACTTGTGTTTTTGAAGCTAATCTACAGATAACAAGTTGAGGGGGAACGAGAGAACAAGTTGAACTAAGTTGAAAGGGAGGGTAGGCAATCCCGTGAGGGTGATAAGTACCGTTTGAGTGAGAACTCGGTAAACATCTGTTGGGTGTTGGACTAACACGTTAAACTAAGTCCAGTTGGTTAAGTAGGTGCCCCTGATGATAGGGAAGAGTGGAAGTAGGAGTTGGACTCCGAACCACTATAAAATCGTGTGTTCTTTACTGCTTTATGTTCTTATATTGTCATATGCATTCGATTATAAGCAAAACACAACACATTAGCTTAAAAAGAGAAAAAAAAATTGGAATCACTCTGCCCTCACCCCTGTTTTATATGCATCAAACTTTATGTTTTGCTTCCGCACGCGCAAAATGGGTTTTTCCACCGGGACCATCAGGTTCTGAGAAGCATAGATCGCTCTGAGTCAAAGTCTACTGAGACAGTGATCCTGAGCTGCTTTCAGATACCTCAGATAATCCCAACTGAGTCCTGAGTTTCAGAGATCCTGAGTTGCTTGGATCAGATAACTAACTTACTGAACCCTCAGAAGAGTAAGTTCAGTTTGGTAACTATCTGTTCTAGCAACTCAGATGTGCGGAATGGTTGGCCCTTTAGTTTATACTCGTTTTAAGCTTTGCTGAAAACCTTCCTTTAATGGAATAGTGATTAGGTTGTGATTCAATTACATGCAACTTCCAGTGGATTGATTCCAACTGAAACGTTAGTGAAAATATGCTTTCAAAACCAAGTCAATGCAACAGTTAAGCACAGATAAAGAAAGCAATAAACAACACAGCAAATTATAGTGGTTCAGTGACTCAAGCTCCTACGTCCACTCTCTCTGATCTTCAGAGAAATTCACTAATCACCTCCTGAGCTTTCTGACTACCTCGCGTAGTTTACTTACTCAACTCGGCCATGAGCTTTCTGACTACTCCACGTAGTTTACTTACTCAACCCGACCTTGAGCTTTCTGACAACCTCCGTAGTTTACTTACTCAAACACAAACAAGCTTTCAGACTACCTCTGTAGCTTACTAACTTCACCTCTAGAGCTTTCTGACTACTCCGCGTAGTTTACTATCTCTTTACAACTCTTCTCACCAACAATCACACTTAAACTACCTTTCTAAGGGTTTGGGGTTTCTTGATTGGTTTCCAACTGGGATGAGATATCCTTTACAATGAAGTACAAGGCAAAGGCTAGGATATCTCGACTAAGCTTTGGATATTTCTTATCAAGCTAGGCTTAGTATAGTGAGCTCTCTTCGAAATAAAGCACTTGGAAAATTCTTGGGTTTTTCGAGTGCTTCAACTTGCAATAATAGGTTTGAGCTCTTGAGTTGCTTACAAATTTCCCGTAACCTTACAATGTAGAGGGTCACAAGTATTTATAGGCATACACCAAGGTCACTCTTGAAAAACTATTTGTTGGAGGAGATAACCGTGAGTTTCCTCTTATGGTGTGTGAGGAACTGGCTATATTTAGGGTTTGAAACTCCCTAACACGTTTTTAGGCAATAGCCTTTCATGTAGCCGGTCTTCACTTTTTTGCAATCTGAACTTTTGTACTTGACATCTTTTTTCAAATGACACATCCTTTGTCGATGTCGATATGGTCGATGTTGTCTTCCTCTTTTTGACTTTTGTCTCCGATTCTGGTAGACACCTTCAACGGCTCTTTTTGGTTTACAAACTCCGAGTTGATATAACCTTAACAACACTCGACTTAGTTCCTTTTATGCGCATTTGAATGTCTTGGCAAATATCTATTTCTCTAAGGAATCGCGATCTTCCGATGTTGCATCCTTGAGATAGATATTCTCGATTGCCTCGGAACATTCGAGTTTTATCTTGAGCATTAAGTATATTCTTTGAGTCTTGATAATTCATGCACCGATTATTCTTGATCTTGATTCTTGATCTTACATCTTGAGTCTTACGAGTCTTGAGGTCTTCTGAGTGTTCGATTGTCTTACGAGTCTTTAGAGTCTTCCGAGTCTTCAGAGATATCTTGACCGATATCTTTGGCCTTTGAGTCTTGATTTCTCGGCTTCTCCTCGAGTCTTGATTTCTCGGTTTCTCCGAAGTCTTGATTCTCGATTTCTCACGAGTCTTGAAATCTCGGTTTCTCCGAGTCTTGATTCTCGATTTCCTCTAAGTCTTGAAACTTGGTTTATATCTTGAAACCGGTTTCTTGAAACATCTTGAGTTCTTCTTAGTCTTCGTAACCTATCCCGATCTATATCTGTGACTATACATTTTGCAGATAACATCCTGAATACTCTAAAACTGAATCCTGACTCAACTATCAAGATTATTCTGAACATGTCATACTCATGGGTTTTGGGATCTTAATCAAAATCATATATCTTTTATTAAATTCATCTCCCAACAACAACCACATGTGTAATTATTTTATTTTTTCCTTTAATTTTAAAACGTCACTTGAACTTTTAATCCTAATAATTTTGGTCGGGTTTAAAACAATTTATTTATTAAAAGACAAAGTGAATCAGGTCAGTTTACTAGGTCTAAACTGATCGAAAAATAAAAAAAGAAATCAAAATACGCAGAAAACCACTCTTACTCCCTTAAAAAATTACGCAGAAAAATGTCGACCCAAAATTAACAGGATTAAAAAAGTCTAGGTGACATTTCAAAATTAAAGGAAAAAACAAATAAAACTAGTTTGGTGACCTGCTACAGCAGGTTAAAGGACCATTTTCAAATTTTTGTTCTTTTTACAACTTACAGGCTAAAATCAAAAAGTCAAAACAATTGAGACAAATTTCAAAACGAAACAAAATTATTGGACTACAAAAATCTTAATCTCTTAAATAAATGAAGATTGCACACTTCTCTATAAATTTGAATATTTGAACATAATATAATTCTTTCATGGTATCAAATTCTTAATTTGGCCCACACCACAACATGATTTCTAATCCCGCTTAAAATAACTCCACACATTGTGTTTTAGAAAAATTATAAGTGATTGTAATCACTTGAAATTGTGTGCAGAAGCAATTTGAAGTGTTATGTTTACTTTTTATTAGATTAAATAAGCTTTCAAAAGCTATAAGCTAAAAATTGAAAGGGAGTTGTTTTTGCTAGCGTACAGAGCTGGTCCTATAATTTTGGGCCCGATGCAAAAAAATAAAAATTGGACCCTTCATTTTTTTATGATAAAAAAAATCATTAATACAAAGAAAATTTTAAAGTTATAAAAATAAAATAAGACGTATAATAAGAAACATTCTATATTACAATGTAACTGTTTTCAAACTCATCAATATAGCATAATAAATATAAATAAATTCAAGAAATAATAAATAAAAAATTATAAATAAACAATATATTATTGAAGATTTGAAGTGATCCAAATAATATTTATGAATAAGAAATCTAAAATTAAAAGTACCTTATTAGAAAATACACGCTTCTTTTTAAGGGTCATTCATCAATTTTCTTATGTTCTTATGAACTCGCTACGTTAGATGTATAAGATTAATTTTAAGAGAGAAAAAATTAAAAGAAGTGAAGAAGAAAAAAGAGGCGGCGTGTATATATTTGGTTTGATAAATTTAAGAAAAAAAATTGGATATAGATTTAATTTGAAAAAAATAAGAAAGAAAAATATTAATAAAAAAAGAGAAAGATTGAAAAAGATACTATCGTGGAAAAAATATATGAGAAAAAAACATGTAATTTGAAAAATATAAGGAAAAAAGTGGATTGAATAAAATATAAAGATTTGTAAAAATTTGGAATAAAAATATAAGGGAATTTTTTTTTTTGAAAATATAAAAAAAAAATCCGCAAAACTGGGGACTCAATCTCCCGACCGACAAAAACTTATATGCAATATTGCATACTAGTGTTATTTGCAATTGAACTTTTTTTTCTTTTTTTTTGAATGAATAAAATATAAAGGTTTTGTAAAAATTTGGAATAAAAATATAAGGGAATTTTTTTTATTGAAAATATAAAAAAAAAATCCGCAAAACTGGGGACTCAATCTCCCGACCGACAAAAACTTGTATGCAATATTGCATACTAATGTTATCTGCAATTGGACTTCTTCTTCTTCTTCTTCTTCTTCTTCTTCTTCTTCTTCTTCTTCTTCTTCTTCTTCTTCTTCTTCTTCTTGCTGGCGGATCTCACTGGTTCTTCTTCCTCATTCGTGCCCTAATTTCTTGTCCAATTTAATTTTCTTCGATTCACTCCGACCATTGGATAAAATCGGGTTGTTCAATTTGAATTTTGGTGTGGATTATGCGAGAAGAATAGAGAATATGTGTATGGTGTTTGAATTACACCTCAACACAAAGTGTGTGCTGGAATTCAGATCCTTCTGCACTCTTTTCACGTTGTTATGTAAATCTGTAATTTTAGACTGATGTTTTTTTTTTTTGCATTTGTACTGGTTTTTGTTCATGTAGTAACACTCTTTTGCTCATAGGGTAACACTCTTTTATTCTTGTAGTAACACATCAAGTTGTTATGTAAATCTATAATTTTGGACTGAGGATTTCTTTTCTTGCTTGTATTGGTTTTGTTCATGTGGTAACATATTTTTCTTCATATGATAACACTTTTTGTTCATGTAGTAACACATGTTTTTTTGTAATATGTAACACTATTTACATATCGTTGTAATACTATGTGAATACTCATATGTTACCATATGAACAACAATGTGTTACCTTGTGCACCATGTTACCTTATGAATATTTATGTGTTAAACTATGTTTTAATACGTGTTACGTAAGATATGAAATTTTTTCAATATAACAATGTAGTAACACTTATATATAGATGTAGTAACACACAAAAACTTGACTAAAAAAATATTTTTTAAAATTATGTGCTCAATAAGGATTGAATCTGCGACCAAATACATTAACAACATACCTAAACCACTAGACTACAACACATATTCAATAATGATATGCATATATATATATATATATAACGCTTCTTGCCTCAACCAACCCACAACCCTCGACTCGACTGCTTCATCCCATCCTCAAGACGGGACCCTCCCCCTTCCTTCACGACCGCGAATTTTTGAGTATTTTGCCTTAATTATAGTGTATTGCACATATCAATAGGGTGCAATATTTCACACAAGACCTTCTCCTCCCGACCTCATGCAAAGATGGTTCCTAAAGGCACTCCTGTCACCAACTAAACTACCATTCACATGTGACACAATTATTGACTTTTTAAATTATGTGACAAAATAGAGTCTTCTTTTTTTTTTTTTTGAAAACCAAAAAAACTAGTTTTCATTATTGCACGAACAAGATCCACGTAGCCCATCCGCAAAAGCTGGAGGGTCTAACCAACAAAAAGAACTCCCATAAAAATGAGAATTCCTAGCAAACTTGTATTAACTTTTTTGTAAACACTATCAACATATCTTAATTTTATTTTTTTTTACAAATCCTATCAATTTTTAAATTAATCAATTTTCTCATAATTACTAATTTTAATTAATTCTTTAAAAATATATTTTTTTACAAAAAGCCCCCTAGATTATTTACTCATTGAGTCTAGCTCCTCCTCAGAAATTAGAGGTTAAAAATTCGACTCACAAGTAAAAAAAAGATAGAAAATTTAATAAATAAATTAATTTTACGCTTATTTATAAGTTTGGATTTTTAAATAAAATATTCTTACTAATATATCTCGTACTCGCCAATCCACCCCTTATTAAGCAGACAACTAGCCGTTTCCCAATTTGGGGATTCCAATGCCTACGTTTATCAAGATCGAAAACTCAAATGCACAAAAATAAGATCAATTTTACTAGGCCCGGTCAGGGGCGAAGGAAATACCGAAAATACCGATATACCGTACTTACAGTACCAAAAAATATCGATTTTATCGAAATTTTCTGTATACCGAAATTTTCGGTACGATAACGGTATAAAAATATATAAAATTTCGGTATACCGAAATATTTCAGTATACCAAAATATTTTCGGTATACCAAAAAAATATACTGGTATACCGAAAAATTTATGGTATATCGGTATATATTGAAATTTCGGTACGGTATCGGTATGTAATATTGACATACCGAAAATTTCAGATAATCTAATTTTTTTGCATTTACAACGGTATGATTTTTTCGATATCAAAATTTATGTACGATAATAGTATGGTGATAAAATTTTCGATATGCTATGCCGTACCGTCCATCCCTAGGCCCGACAACATATTTATTGAGTTTTTTGTGTACATATATGTATATATATTCATAAAAGAAGAGACAAACTATATAATTATAGTGATATATATATCATGTCAGTTCTCGTCATGTTTAATATATGCACATTATTATTTTATTTTTTTTTGTGAGGAAGAGACGAGAAACTCCCCAATTCTTCCATTTCCCTCGGTAAGGAAGTTAAAATCGAAGGATGTGTCCAAGTGATGACACATCATGAGAAAGCCAACAAGATTCAATCGCCAGAACAATCCCACATAGTATTTCAATAAAAAATTTGTCCCACACATGATTCGAACCTGCGTTGCTGGGGAATTTCTCTCAACATCAGCACAAGTTTTACCAACTTGACTATGCCCTGGGGCAATATATGCACATTATTATATGCATGACTCGAGATTGCTATTCTTGCTTGAATTTTCCTTAGTAATAAAAGATATATACATATATATATATATAATTTAAAATAAATTTTCTAGCATAATTAAGAAGTCCTAAAAAGACCTAAATTGGTTTTAATCCATCAAATTTATCAGAAAAATTTATTAATTTTTCTACAGTATATAACTGGAATTCGATTTTTTCATTCTCTATTTCTAATCCTAGAAAAGATATTTTTCTTTTACATAATTCCAGCCACATATTAAGTGGTTGAAAGGGTTGAAATACTATATATGCAATGTAATAGCCGAAAAGTTAGTTGGATAGATTGTACAGTTTAACTGCAGCCAAATGACGTGTCTTATTTTTGTACACATCTTTTCTTACTATTCACATTAAATAGAATATTAATAAAGTTGCCTCCAAAGTCCAAAGTAGGTGTACACAGTCTAGCAATGGCATTTTAAAGGGTCTTTTCAATTGAATACCTTTTAAAGAATTTATTTATTTTATTTTTTAGGATAATCAGAAGCAAAATGTGAACATATAGTAATTATATAATCGTCATGCTAGTTTCGAAAATATCATTTTTATCAACCAACCTTGCAGAAATACCCCTTAAAATTGGGCTTTCAAGAAAAAACATAAGTTATAGATCGAATTATTAATAAATATGTATGTATTATATATAAAGAAAAATAAAACTAAAATAAATTTAATCCATCACTAGCCCTCAAAATTAATCAACTTAAAGTAATTATATCACTTAATTAAAACCCTAAATCACTTTTGTTTAATTGGCCATCTCCTACCAATACCCAAAATATTGTGTATTTGGTTCACCAAAAAAGTGAAACAAGCTAGTTCCACAATGGCGTAAATGGACACTCCTTCGTCTCGGAAACACACTCCCTCCCTTTTAAAAAGATAAAGATAGTTTTTTTGTTCTTTTTCTAATTATTTCAAATTATAGTCTATTTTATTTTCAGATGGATAAACTTTGTCTAAAATATCCTTATTTATTAATTGTTGAGATTAGTCATTAATACTGGTCAAAAGATTAAATTTAGTATATATTTTTTTATTTTTCATCAATTTTAACACATTTTTTTCTCCATCTCCAAATGTAGCACATATCTTAAATTAATATTTAAAAACATTCTAGGCCACCATTTTCGACAAGGTCCGTCTGATTTGATCGTCTACATTCACTTGTCTTGCTGACGGCAAATATTAATATAAAAGAAATAAAAAATATCACCACTTAAAATTAGAAAACGTTATAAAACACATATTTGGTCACTAATTTTTAATTTTAAGTGGTGATATTTTTTATATTTTTATATTAATATATACACGCCAACAAGACAAGTGAATTCCGACGATCAATCAGACGAACTTTGTTGAAATTGGTGACCCGGATGTTTTTAAGTATTGAGTGAACTAAATTTGGAGAGAGAAAAAAATATGTGCTAAAATTGATGAAAAACTAAAAATATGTGTTATAACGCAAAAACTTGTAGGCAATATTGCATACAAGTCATATGTGCAATTACAAGTTAATTGGACTTTTTTTTATTTTTTTCGAAGATCTGCAATCCTGGGTCGGGCAGGGCTTCTTCCGCGCGTCGAGCAACCTTCAGGTTTCTTCTTCTTCCTCGCGTCACAACAAACACGATTTAGATCTCAGCTTTGATTTTCACGGCACTGCTTCTTCAGGTTTTTCCTTCTCTTCTCTTGTTCTTTCTTTTCTTTTTTCTCTTCCATATTCTTCATTTTTCTCTACTCACAAATTTACAGGTCTTTCTGCACTCTTCTCACGATGTTCTTTAAATATGTAATCTTTAACTGAGAATTTTTTTCACGATTGTACTGGTTTTTGTTCATATAGTAACACTCGTTTGTTCATGGCGTAACACTATTTTGTTCATGTCGTAACACATCAAGTTGTTCTTTAAATTTGTAATTGATAAGTCGAGTTTAAAGAGTTATTATTGTATTAATTATAATCATTTTGTGGTTATTAATTTACTAATATTTTACTTTTACTCGATTTATCTTATATTGGTCTCGATACTTTGATATTGTATTTTCTCAGGATTTTAGGTTGTTTTGGAGTCATTTTTAGCTGAAGACATATTGGCAAATTGGATGCAAGTTGTATGTAGACCGAAACCACATAAATGTGCAAACACTGGAAAATCGACCAAGAAATCGAGCACAAATATCGCCCCATTGATTACCATTCATTGCCCTATTCAATTCCAATTACCAAAGAATTGACCATGTGAGCAAATGTCAAGGAGGTCATGAATGAGGAGTCTTTATTCTTGCAAGATTTAAACCTCTTCAAGCACTATATAAAGCCTCACAACCTTGGGAGAAAGATATAAAGAAACAAGAAACAATTGGAGAGAATTGAGAGATGCAAAAACATTTAGTTTGTTTATTTTTATTTTATTTCATTAGCCACGTTTAGTGGTTAATTGTATATTCTAGCTCGAGGAGAAGTCGAACCTTGAATGTTTTGATGTTTTAATTAATTTAGTATCGTTATTCTTGCTCTACTCGTTTTTTTTTAATTTAATCTTATGCTATGCATGTTTAATTAATTGAATTAAAAATTGGCCATCCAAATATTTCTTTTGATTTTCTAGCTAGATTACACTTTATAGATTCATAATTGTTATAATTGTGTAATCGGAGTAGCAAATAGGGTAACCTTGGGATAAGAAGTCTAGATTATATGAAACGAGTGCCTCATTTTCATAGTCTAGTTTGTTCTATTATTTTGAATTGTTAATGCATTCTAGGAGTTGAATCTCAAATACATGTTTTGAGGTTATTCTTGGAATAGGTTAATAAGAAATCATATTTCTTTATTAATTAAACTTAAGAAATAATTCGAACTAGTTTGGTCAATCTGAGAGCTAGAAATTCACTTCAATTGCATTTTTCTTTTTATTAGTTAATTATAAATCAATCATCCAACCCTCCCCCCTAAATTTCACTATTCTCTGATGGATCAACCCTTACTTACTTTACTACACAGTGCTTTAACAAGGTATAATTTATTAAATAATTTGGGTGCCAGCGATAGCACACCAGTAATTTTGGACTATGGATTTCTTTTCGCGATTGTACTGATTTTTTTCATGTGGTAACACATTTTTTGGACTGAGGATTTCTTTTCGCGATTATACTGGTTTTGTTCATGTGGTAACACATTTTTCTTCATAGGGTAACACTTTTTTGTTAATGTAGTAACATTTGTTTTTTAGTAATATATAACATTGTATACATGTCGTAATACTATGTGAATACTCATGTGTTACCATATGAACAACAATGTGTTACGTAAGATATGAAGTTATTTCAATATAACAATGTAGTAACACTTACACATAGATGTAGTAACACACAAAAACTTGATAATTTTAAAAAGAAATTATGTGCTCAATAAGAATCAAACCTGTGACCAAATACACTAACAACAGACTTGAACCACTAGGCTACAACACATATTTGATAAACATATCATTCTATAAATATATATCCGCTCGCCCAACTGAACCTCACATCCTTGCCCACGTCACGGACCAATTATTAATCGCCAGGGGATTTTAAATAAATTGTCTTAATTGTGGTGTATTCACCACAAAATACATATAATTTAAAGAGGGTGTTAAAGAGGGATTTAAAGAGGGATATCAGTTTTGTAAGGGTTTTAAAGAGGGATATTATCCCTCTTTAATATGTGCGTCGCCAATCGTGTAACGAAGGAAAAACAAAAATGTCGTTAAATTAAAGAGGGATTTGGCGACGCACTGACATGTGTCAGTTTAAAGAGGATTTTGAACTGTCGCCAATTAAAGAGGGTTTTTAACCCTCGTCCCTGAAACCGAGGGCTGCGAAAACCCTCGTCCCTTTCCCCGATGAATTTAAAGAGGGTTTTAAGCCCTCGTTTTCTGGAGAGAAAAAAATGCAAAAACGTAACACACGGGTTTCGAACCCCCGTCGCGAGCCCACTAATGCACCCACCCAACCACTTGGACACTCGAATTACTGTACTTTAAGCATAGTATAGGGAATTTTCGGTCCCATAGATTATCAAACACGCGACCTCCAAGTATGTGGAGGCCTTGCGTGTTTCGCCAAACCGTTTGGGCACGGCTAGTTACTTGACATTAATGTCTTTCTAATTGTGTATATTATATATATGTATGTATTGTATATTTATGTCTTATTTCTTAATTATATCATTTATAATACGAAGTAATTAATTAATATATTCTTTACATCACAACTACACTAAATAAGCTAAATTAAGCTAATACTAAATTAACCTAAATAATACTACACAATAAAATAAGTAATACTACACAATTAATCAACTAATACTACACAATAAAATAAGTAATACTACACAATTAATCAACTAATACTACACAATAAAATAAGTAATACTACACAATTAATCAACTAATACTACACAATATATAATTAAACAATTAATCAACTAATACTACAAAATAAAAACAACTAATATCAATAAAACAAGTAATACTATACTATAGGCCAACTAATACTTACAGATGGAGAGCTCCCTCCGGATGCCTCTCCAAATTTCCAAAAACTTATGAATGCGGCTGGAGGGGATAATTTATAGGGGGTTGGAGAGAGTTTTAAAGGGGGCCGACAACCCTCTCGAAACTGGAGAGAGTTTTAAAGAGGGAACAAAACCCTCGTTTTCCTCCTCGTGCAGAGCGCAGGCAAAGCGCTTTTGACTGGTGCTTTTTACGACAACGTT
This sequence comes from Stenogyne calaminthoides, assembly GCA_037126765.1. NCBI lineage: Eukaryota > Viridiplantae > Streptophyta > Magnoliopsida > Lamiales > Lamiaceae > Stenogyne > Stenogyne calaminthoides. The sequence goes on from JBBCBC010000059.1 coordinate 164,154, forward strand.
TTGAATTTGGAGAGGGTTTTCTACCCTATTTAAATTGTGCGTCAGATTTAAAGAGGGTTTTAAACCCTCTTTAAATTCACCCTCTTAAAATCCCTCGTGTTGTACTCGTAAATAGCATCCCTCTTTAAAACTCTCTTTAATTAATAAGGATTTTCTTCCCCTCTTTAAAAACCCTCTTTAAATCAAACATTTTTTTTAGTGATTGCACATATCACTATTGTGCAATATTTCACAAGAGCCCTACTCGTGTTATAATTGATTATTTTTGCCTTAATACTATCAATGTTCTTTATTATTATATGTTTCATTTATCCATTCACACAAATTAATTTTTGCATTAATTATGGTATCAAAAGAATTTTATATCTTTATCTTTAATTCTCATTAATTGCAAGATAATTAGTACTTTGCAATCATTTATTAGGGGTAATTTATAAAGATAAAATTGCATCGATATTGATAAGTGACAAATAAAAAGAAACAATTATGAATAAAATGAAACAATTAAATATGATGAGGGGAATATTAAATAAGAGTATGAACGAAAATACGAAATATTAGGGTAAATTTTGTTTTCAAAATGTTTTTCTTAACATGTATGAGAAATGAAAGTGATATTTTTTTTTTTTTCATTTTAGGGCTTTTACAAAAGAAAGATTATCTTTTCGAGACATGGGCCCTAATCCATTTCATGTCTCACACATATTGAGAAAACATTTTGGAAAAACAAGATTTACGTACCCCCGACATTCCTTTTATGTCTTTATTTTGAATTAATTAATGTTCTCAACAATTATTAAATAAGAGTGTATACCCTTAATTTAAAAGGGCAAATGAATTATAATTTGAGACAATATATATAAAAAAAAAAAAAAAACAGTGAACTACTTCTTTGAGACACTAATCTCAATATTTCATTATTGCATTACCCAATCCACTGTACAATCCTATTCTTGTGTTTCTTTAAACATTAATTACTAAAGTTAATAAACCTGTCAAAAAAAAATTACTAAAGTTAATAATTTAATCATATTGTTTGATGTTTTAGTTTGATTTTGTTTAGACGTAATGACGTTATTTACTTACCTTGATATATGCAAACACAGCATGATTTATTAATTAACGTTAATAATAATATATTCTAAAAAAATATGTTACTAGATAACACTGATCTTATGATCTCACGTTAGAATAATCAAAAGGGAACACAAATTGAAATAGCAAATACGAAATACATATATTGGATCCATCAATCTACTCCAAAATCAGAATGGACTTATATTTCAATTCCACTTTTCGTTGGAGGTACTAACTACTACACTAATTAATTAAAAGCCTCAGGCAATCTGGACCAACAATAAAAATTAGTGGCTCGAATTCAGGAAGTAATTTAAGCATAATTAAAGCCATTCTTTTCCCATTAAATTATACACATTTTTTTCAATGCATGAGTTCTAGCTTCTTTGTGGGCTGCTTTTGCACGTAGAGTGGCAACAACTTCTTAGCCATTGCATGGGTCCATTATCGATATTCGATAGTTATCATGTAACCCCGTATTATGCGGGATTAATATTTTTATTATTAATTTTAAATTAAATATGTTAAATATTTAATTAATTTAATTATAGATATACTTTTTATATTCTAATATTATTTGTACATATTTTTATTTATTTTTTATTTTAAATTACTTCCTCCCATTATAAATTATAGAGTACATTAATGTACTAAAATTTAAAATCCCGAAATCACAAACCATCCTCCAAAATTGGATTTAAATTTACCAAGATCACCCCAAGATTGGTTATTAATAATAAGATGGTAAATTTTACAATCTCGACAACATAATCACAAACTCTTCTTCTGTTATTTCTTGTTATGGATTTCAAATTCATCATATCCTTCTATACAAATTCAACAACCTATATGATATATATAGCTCATTGTTAAGTTTAAAATCAGAGAAACATCAATAAGTTAAAGATGGAGTTAATTAGCTGAAAACCTTTAAAAATAAAAAAGCAGAACAGTCTTAAATTTCTATAAAAAAAATTATAATAATAATTGCTAGTAGAAAATCATAATCAGCCAATAGTACAAATCAACCCAAGACAGGGCTATATGGTAATGGAAGTGCATCTCTGAAAGATATTCTTCTACTTATAACTCAAGTCACCAATCCAAAAGTTACCAGATGTTAAGGCAATGCAACATGCTTTTTCGTTTTGGCAAATTCTTAATTATGTGAGTCGGGTTGTGAGACATATTTTTTAATTCAAGTACCCATACAAGTTAAAACATCAATATTTTCTAAGGAGGTAAAGGTGATTTGATCGTAAGACGATCTCAAAAATTGGATAGATCTTTTGAATTAGATTCAAAACGGACCTTGATTTTTAGCTCAGACAAAGTTAAAACAAATGTAATCTTCATGTCCTAGGAAGTCTGTAATAAAGAATCACAATTATTGTATGATTTACTAGTCTTCCTTGCAATTAAAATCTTGATCACACATGATGCGACTCTTCTGAGGAATTTCACATGCATGCAGTGGAAAATTAACATCAACGTTGAAGATTGGTGACTAGAAACTAGTCCCTTGATCCTAAAGCAATAGCTAGAAGCGCCTAGTTGTATTGCATGCTTATGGTTGAATTAACCGAATGCTCACCCTATTTTTTCCTTTAATAAATATATCATCCCTACTTATGTAAGACAATCTTGTGTATGAGATGGAGTTTTCACTTTAATATGTCCCCATTTCTTTATCTTATCGTAGCGGAGGATCTGAGCTTTATTGTCAATAAAGCTTTAAATTTGAGATTGCTTGAAGCTGTAGAGGTGGGCAAGGAAAAGGTAAAAAATTCCACACCTACAACATGTAGATGTTACTATTTTCATATGTCCAAGCAGACTGGAAAATATCAGGATGATTAAGTACATCCTTTGAAATTTTGATCTTCTTTCGGCCTCGGTGTGAATTGCAATAAATGCAACTTATGGGATTTCAATACATATCCATTAGCTCTCTCTGAAAAGGCCTTGGTATTGGGTGAGAAATTAGAATAGACTCGATTGGTTATTTGGGGCTGAACGTTGATATTAATCACAGGAAGTCGACATCTTGGTCGAATATGGTGGACAAAATTCGGAAGTGTTTAGTTAGATAGGAGGATAAGCAGATTTCATTTGGCGGCAGTATTATGTTAGTTCAAGTTGTGCTTTCAGCAATACCGATCTATTGTTTATCTTTCTACCGTGTTTCGAATAAAATCCTTTGGAAACTTGTGTGTTTACAAAGAAATTTTTTATTGGGGGGTGGGGAGCGAGAGTAAAAGCAGAATCCTGTGGATTAAATGAGAGGATGTGTGTAAAGAAGAATCTCTTAGGCATCTTGGGGTTAAAGATTTTGTATTTGGAGGTCCTTAATGAACCGAATAAGTTATGGGTGAGAGTTGTAAAATCTAAATATGGGGGCTTGAGGTGTGTCAATACTTAGCGAGGAAGATAGTAGGGTGAATAGATTCAGGGGGGAGGGGCTGTCTCCGACAATGTCGGGATGGTGGAAGGAGGTGTGTGGATTTTATTTGGGTTCGGAAATTTAAAGAGTGGTTGGGAACGAGAGAAACATCATTTTTGGAGGATAAGTGAGTTGACAACATTCCTTTGTGTGAAAAGTTTCATAAACTTTACAGAGTGAGTAATAAAAAAAATGCAACGGTAAGCATTATGGGTAAATGGGGAGAGAAGGGTCGGGTATGGGGTTTGTTGTGGAGCTATAATTTGTGCTTAAGAGAAATAACCTCTCTTAATCAGTTGCTGATTTGTGTAAACAAGATTCAACAGCAACGAGTTACGATAGATAATTAAGAGTAGATACTGTTGGCAAACAAGATATACTCCACAAGCACAACATATAAGCACTTGATCAAACAAGTTAGTGTCCTGGAGAAAAGAACGTCCGAAAAGAACGCATACTCAAGACTCTGGATCGTGTGGTAGCTGCTTAGGGGCTGACTAGCCAGAAAAGACAATCTACTTAGTGCTTAAGCATGGAAACTGTGAGGTCCCGATTAAAACCGATTTTGCGCGTGCGGAAGCGAAACAGGACATGATGCATATAAAACAGGGGTGAGGGAATGGTGATACCAAATTTTTCGCTTTTAAGAACATGTGTGTTGTTTTGCTTGTAACTGAATGCATATGACAAGTATAAACATAAAGCAGTAAAGAACACACGATATTTTATATAGTGGTTCGTACGAAACCCGTCCTACATTCACTCTTCCCTTAACACAGGGGCACCTTAACTGAACTTAACCTGCGGGACTTATACCCCTCACGGGATGGCCGAGATGTTTACCGAGTTCGCACTCAAGCGGGACTTATCTCCCTTACGGGATTGCCGATAGATGTTTACCAAGTTCACACTCAAGCTGGACTTATCTCCCTCACGGGATTGCCGATAGATGTTTACCGAGTTCACACTCACCTAACAATCTTAATCTAACTTTGAGTTTGGGTAAAGGTTTGTTTGGTTTCCAACTAGGTTGAGATTTTCCCTTACATTTGTTTAGCCTCGATGCTAAGGATTGAAAAATCTCTCTAAGCTTAGGATATAGCATTTGTGCTTAGATCTAGGGTAGAACACTCTTGAATATATGCGTGTATTTCTAGCTCTGGGTTCTATGGTGGGAATGCTTGAGTATATAGGATTGGGAGCACAATTCCTGTTGAACGTGCCTTAGCCGTGCTACGATCAGGCCATATTTTAGGACTCGCATCATCTGGCACACGACCTTGGCTGGGAACTGCTGGAACCCATATCTTCTTAGCTCTGTAGCATCGTTTGCTACATTCTCCATACTCTTCCACATTCATCCACACTTGATAATGAAGGAAGAACTTGTATTTATAGTGTGGATTTGAATGTTACCGTTGGAGAGAATCACATTCAAATTCATACTACTCTGTAGCTTTTTTGCAGCTTTTCAGGCTTGTCGTCTTCCTCTCATTGGTCCACGTCAGCTGAATCTAACGGCTATATTCTTCAGTTTCTTCTGAGTCTCTAACGGCTATATTCTTCAGGATCTTCTGAGTCTCAGGATCTTCAGTTCTATCTGAGCCTTCAAGTTATCTGAGCCTTCAGGTTATCTGAGTCTTCAGGTTATCTGAGCCTTCAGGTTCTTCAGTAACTTACTGAGTCTCAGGTTCTTGATTCAACAGACTTCTCTTCAGCGGACCTTGTCTGATCAGGCATACTGACACTCAGGCTTACTGAGTTCAGTTCTCTGAGTTCAGACATACTGACCCTCAGGTTACTTGACTCAGGCTATCTGATTTCTTTTTGCCTGATCTGATCAGATCAACATATCTTCAGGATCATCTCAGGATAGCATCAGGTCATCTGCATTAGGTTAGCATATTAGTTTATCATATCTGATCTCGATCAGTCTCATCTGCTCATCTTCATATCTGATCTCGATCACGTCTGATCTTGATCAGTCTCTTTTGCTCATCTTCTGATCTGCAACCTTCTCTTCTGATTTGCTGGCTTTAGCTTTTTCTTCACATCTGATTTGCACAGCTCATCAGTTGATTCCGGAACTCATCTGACTCATCTGATCTTGATCATTCTCGTCTGCAGCCTCGTCTGATCTCGATCATCTTCTTCTGATTTCGTGAGTTCCCCCTCAATTTGTTCTTTCGTTCCCCCTTAACTTGTTATCTATAAATTAGCTTGAATAACACAAGTTAATAATGTTTTGGCATAAATTATCAAAACTAAAATATCCCAACAGAAACCTTTCAATTGCTGATAATCCAAAGTGTACAATCAACTATGAAGCAGAGGAAGGCATATCACATCTCTTTTTCCATTGTACTTTGGCGTATGATCTGTGGTCACGATGCTATCAATGACTGGGTATCAATATGGTGTTGGGGAACATTTTGTCCGGATCTATTCGAGGAATAATTTAAATACAAATTTAAATAAATAATTTACAACTAGCATGAATTAACCTATTAATTCAAACAGCAAATAACTAACAACATATATGCATACAAAATATTCACGTAAAATCCTACACATGCGGAATCTAGGAGTTTACACGAATATTACCTCTTGAAGAGACAACCGTTGAGACGATGGAACAGATCAACCAAAATGCTTTCTAAAGTATTCCCTTAGTCGTTGCTCGTTATCCGGTGGAAAATACTCACGAACAATTATAATAAAGGAACAAAGAAAAAATTATATTGCACCACCTTGGTGGATTTCTAATTTTTCCAAGACAGGAATTGTGTTGGGGATGAAAAAAAATCATCCCCATATATTCTATTTTCCATAAATAACTTCCACAAAAATCTTCCCTTTATTTTCTTGCCCCATTTTTTTGAAAAATACCCCAAGAAAAGACCAACTGATACTAACTGAAAGTGTGTGCGTGTATTTCAGAGTGTTGTTGAAAATGTTGTGCAACATGTAAAACAAGATATGACAGCGGAAGTATTAAAAATGCAGTGCAAAGGATTTCAAAATTTTGTATACTCTTAATTCAGACTATACGAACCTCGTGGTTAAAAATATCACTATAACAAGTAGTGAGATACACAAGAACCTCTTACAAGATCCTAAAAGGTGTAGTGAAAAATCACACACCAAAAGCAATCTATTCAATCAAGTAATTAGTGATCTTATTCAACCTAAAACTTGATCTAATAAGATAAACACAGTACTGATGGGAAATGTTGGGATACACTCGACCAGTACAAATAGAATAACATCGACCCTCACACTCCACTCACGGTTGTGTCTCAGATGCTACTCTCTAAAGTTTGGAGTAGAGCAAATGGTATTTCACTTTTCCTTAAACTTGTATCTCGACCAATGCAGTGTATTTATAGACTTGAAGATCAACTGCATTATCCTATCCACTCGGCTTGGATAGTCTTGAAACTCTCCACCATCAACTCCATGATCTTGGTATAACTACCCATGATCTTTCTATTCTCACTCATCCATAATGTAACCGTCTGACAATAAAACTGAATTGTCATCAACCTACAATGTAGGAAACATAGAAAACACACATATTAAAACAGAGTCAGTGTTAGGTGGTACGTAGTAAATTATGCATATTTTTAAAAGATTAGAGTGCAATTTATTGGACTCGTTTGTATTAAGATTACATGATTAATTACTTATATGTATTTTGATGATATTATTACATGCTTGATCTATTTTTTTGTGTTTTATGTGGATTTCAGGTATTTTTAGAATATTTTGATGAAGCCCGAGACGAATAAGTGTGAGGATGCAAAGAATACGGATCAGCCCATTAATTAGAGTCCAACACTTATTTTATTAATTGAGGACCACAATTGTGGTGATATGGGCACCGCCCAATCTTTAGAATTAGGCCCATGTTATTTAATTAGCATGTGTGACCGCCTTATGTCACATGAATAAAGGGCTAAGCCCATTGGCCAATCTGTCGTGTATACATATATGTTGGTGAGAGGGCAGCAATTAGAGACGCGGGCAACAGAGAAAGAAAGGAGGCACGCGACGCAGCAGTAGCTTAGGAGAAATCCTGGCAACCATGTTTAGTTAATATTTTTATCCCAACTCTGGGAATTTCTGAACCCATGTTTAATGTGATTATTTAATTCGAGACATTTACGATATTTGTTTTTGGAATTGTTTAATTTATCTGTTTCAACTTCTTGCGTTTTGGAATTAATTAATTTAGATTGATCACCTAGGTTAATTGTTTTAATATGTCTGTTAGTTCTAAGCACATAATCCGTAATTGTTGTGTGTGGTGACAATTGGTAACAACTAGTGATTCACTAGGGTGAATTAAACCAGGTTCTTACGGGTCGCGCTAAGTGTACTTGTGGATCTGTTTGCTCTCTATCCTAGGGTTTAATGTTTTTAACTGGGTTAAATCTATGGGCTAACCTAGACTGCTTAGTTAGAAAGGTTTTCTTGAAGGGACGTCTTTTCAATTAAATATACTTAAGGGATAGGACCGGGAAATCGAAGCGTTTTGATCCCCGAGGGGCATTAATCTTGAAAACAAATAAAGTAAACGTCGAGGTTAAAGTGGCCGTATTAACATGGGGGATGAATGAACCGTGAGTTGGGATACTTACCTATTATTGAATTTTATTTATTTAATTAATTGTTGGTTTCTTAGTAATTTATTATTTTTATTAGTAGTTATAGAAATTCAATCCAACCCCCCTTTTTCTTGTTTGTCTCTATAAATTCATACAATTAGCATAACAATTATTCTACGTTCCCTGTGGATCGACCCCTTACTTGCCACTACTACGAGTTAGCAGGGTAGATTTGAGTATTTATTTTTGTCGCACCTCGACAATGCGGTCATTAGGAGAAAGGACAAATTTATGATGTTGTGCAGAATGTTGTCCAACAAATGGAACAACATCCATGCAACATCAACAAACTCCCCCAATTTGGTCTTTCTACTACAACACAACTGATGTTAAGAACAACATTTGAACTTGTGTCAGGAAATAAACAAATAATAGTCATTCATAGAACAACTACTATTCAACCAAATCATAATTTAAAAACAAACAAACAAACATAAACACTAAGTACATCAGCAGTGTACTTATAGGCCAAAGTATCCAACCAACATAAGTAAATGACAAAAACATAAACCTATCATCTAGTTGTCCATTAACAGAGTTCATAAAATAAAGAGCAGTAAATAAGAGTGACACTCCTGTGAACCAGGTTCACAGTGTGAACTCTAATTCAATATGATCCATAACAAGTAATGGGGTTGACCCGAAACGCTGCGTTGTGTAGTATAGGAACCCATGCAATAACTCAATTTCATCCTCGTCGGTCCACAACTACTGGAAAAGCTTGCGACTCTCGTCCAGTATCGCTGGCTTTTGAATGATGACATTTTTCGGTTGAATTTTTTATTTTTGTTGCAACTTAAGGTGTGTGGATCGGGCATTCCGTGGATGACGATCGTCACTTGAACGGCGGAGGTGGATAGAGGAGGGCGATCAATGGCGACAAGGGTGGATGAAGTGGAATCATATTCATCGTGGTCGGAACTTTCATCGCCATTGTCGTCATCCAGGAGGTCTTCGTCTTTGTTGAAGATTGTGGCGGCGTCGATGGGGTTGTCGGCGGAGGCCATCGGATTAATATGTAGGGCTTCACGCGCTCAATCATCTCTCTTGCTATGTAAAACTCTTACTTTTGTTTACAAAAACTCTCACCGTTGCTATGTAAAACTTTCACTGTTATTAAGTAAAACTCTCACTGTTGCTAAGTAAAACTCTCACTTTTGTTCACCAAAACTCTCACTTTTATTAAGTAAAACTCTCACTGTTACTAAGTAAAACTCTCACTTTTGTTTACAAAAACTCTCACTATTGCTATGTACAACTCTCACTTTTGTTCACAAACTCTCAATGTTGCTATGTAAAACTCTCACTGTTATTAAATAAAACTCTCACTGTTACTAAGTAGAATTCTCACTTTTATGCAAAACAATTATCATTATTACTAAGTAAAACTCTCATTGTTATTCAATAAAACTCTCACTGTTATTCAGTAAAACTCTCACTGTTACTAAGTAAAACTTTCACTTTTGTTCACAAAAACTCTCACTTTCGTCGCGTCGCAGAGAGTCGTCATCGTCGTCGCGTGAAAAATGGCAGAGAGTGGACCAATTTCACGTGAAAAGTAGTAGAGAGCGGAGCGGTTTCACAGTGGTGTGAGAGAGGAGAGAAGCGCGAAAAGAAATGAGGTTTTGATTATTTATATCTGACCCATTTTGTGTATGGATCAAATTTGACCCGGGTTCATGGTATGAACCAGGTCTACCCAAGTTTTTGTCAGTAAATAAATATATTACAAGACAGGAAATAATTTCTATAATGAAATAAAGGGAAAGACTGAGCTATTTGAATGGTTGCATCTCCATAGTCTTCACTTGCTCCCCCATACTTCAGAAACTCCCCATATCTTGAATATGTTCACCAGTTATCAGCACCATATAGCTGATCAATGATAGCAATGCTCTCTAAAGACATACTCTCCCTGTTAGGTGTCTTCCTCAAATCATCATTAGAGTCATCAGGGCTATCATCATCAATAGCTACATCTTCAACTGGGTCATCTTCATTCTGCACCATCCGTTCAACATCAGCAACAGGATTAAGTGCTTCCTCCACAGCTTCCTTTACAGCTTCATCAACAACATCTTGGACAACATCATCAACCTCTATGTTATCAACAACATTCTGATCATCAGTTGCAGCACGATCATCAACATCCTCAGCAGCATCTGGTTCATCATATTTCTCTCCTGCATGGCCAAATGGACCAGCTCCATCATCACCACCATCATCAGGTGATCCTCCCCCTGTTGGAGTAGAAAGCAGGCCTCTCCAAAAGGTTTGTTGTATAACTAGAGTATCTATGCTATGCTGGATGGAATTAATCTGATCAGTAATGAAAGAATTTGAAAAAGTGACAGGAGGGATACCATCTCTTCTGGTGATGTTTTATGGAATGTTGCCAACAAAATGGGTAATATTTTCTATCTGCTGTGCAGGATCTTTCAAGGGTAGATCAATAGTGCGGTTTTCAGCCTTCAGCACATGTGAGATTTCAAAACTTGGAACAAAACCACTTATCCTCTCACCCCTGGGCCTCTCAAACTCCAGTCTATCCAAGAATTAACAGATCAAGCTTGGATATGGACAGATACCACCTTCAGCATGCTTACCAACAAAGGACATCATGTTGTAAAAAATGATCTGTCCCATATTGAACCTATTCAAGTGTACAATCTTGTACAATAAGAATGCATGTTTCTTTATTAACACAGTGGAGTTCTTTGAAGGTAGCCAGCTAGAGACTAGCAGTTTATGCATCACAGAGTACAATGAGGTTAGTTTGGCAGTAGAAAATTACAAAGTCCACTCAAAAAATTTGCCACCAGTGATGACAGACATCACTTCCTTTATTTCCAATTCAGTATTATCTTCTTCCATCTGTCTAGTCCTCAGGAAGATGTTGATAAGTGTAGGGTTAATCGTAACAATATTGTATCTGAATCTCACTTTTCCATAGTTAGAAGATTGTCTATTCCCACAACTTTTCTTCAAGTTTGCATAGAATTCAGCAACCCAAGTGAAATAGTAAGGTTTTGCATATTGTAAAGCATGCAACAGAGATCTACTTTCTAGGAATCCTATCAGATTGTTTGCTTCAAAATCAGGTACTTTAATGATCCTTTCATCCACAATAAATCTCTTAAGCATAGTCTTTACTACTCTAGACTTTCTATCATATTTAACCTTATCATCAGGGTTAAAATTAAATGAGTACCTCATTAGAATCATACGAGTGGTCAAATTTAGGAGCAGTTTCATCATCATCTTTCATTGTCTCCTCTGCTTCAAGATCATCTTCTTCCTCAGGATCCTCTGCTTCAAGATCATTTTCTTTCTCTAAATCCTCTGCTTGAGGATAATCACCTTTCTCTGAATCCTCTACTTGATGATCATTTTCTTTCTCTAAATCCTCAGATGATTCAGCAACATCAGCAGCAGCATTTCGGGAGGATCATTTCTCCTTTTTGTTCTCCTCTCTTTCTTGGCCATTAGCTTTTCCATGGTCAAGTCATCATCAGAGTTCTTTGGTTCAGCAACAGGGACTTCAGGAATCTCCATTTTCTTATCTGAATCATTCACCTGAATGGGATCATCAGAACCACCATCTCTCGTATTTGGACATTTTCCAGTGAAGCCACCTTCTTTCCAAGGTTTCTCTGTGACATTCTCTTCTTTCCCAATCTATCAACACCTCCTTTGGGAGCTAACTGTTTAGTACGCAGTCTAATATTCTTAAGTTTCTCCCTCATTCCTTCAGAATTAGAGGAATCAACCTTCTCCATCTCAACGTCGGCTGTTTAATTAGGGTTGTCAGTAGGGTTTGGAGTGTAAAAAACAGGGGTTTTTGTAGCAATTTCAGGAGCGGGTTCAGTATCTAAGGGTCTGGCTGAGAGATCAACATAACCAGACACATTGATCTATTTAGAACCAAGAAAAATATTGGGTAGAACAACAAGGTTTAGTTCTACGGCTTGTTTCACTGGGAGATCAACTAAGGATTTTGGAGCAGTCTCAGGGATATGAAGTGCGGGAGGTTTAGGAAAGGATGAAGATGATGATCATAATCTAGGTTTTGTGCGGCCATTTCTGCAAGTAAGTTCAGTGGGTTAGAAATCGTCGGAGAAGAATGAGGGTTTGAGTGTGGGCTTGCGTGTGATGAGTGATCATGAGAGGAACCCGAAGGGTTTTTGTTTTCAGTCCTCTCACCGCCTGAATGTCCAATCAAATAATACCCAAGGCATTAAAATAATATTTTATGAAATATAGGAGGGAAATAGAAGCATATGCCGAATTAATTGAAATAAAACATAGTGTAAATCAAACAAACCTCAAATCCTATGTGCAACAACAATGTTTTCAACTTTGGTATGAAACAACACCATTAAATTGACCTTAAGTAGAAATTAAAGCAAGGAGGTTATTACACAAAACCACCAAAACCGACAATGAGCGGAACAAAGGTAACCACTCACTATGTTGCAAGTTGTGATCGTGTGATGTGTAAGAAAGCCGCCAAAAACATATATCTCAACACTTCATGTTGCATGAAATTCATCATCCAATGTTGCATATTTTGAATTTTTCTTTAAACACGTGTTCACATTAATCCATCTTTTCTAGAGAGTGCATCGTAGTAGCGAGCATCGTGCCCCATAATTACTCAACAAATTGTGAACAAACATGGATGTATATTTAATCACCTTTAAAAAAGAGAACATTGTAGTAGGGAGCTCCGTGTCCCATAGTACCCAGTGATTACACATCTAAGTTGTGCTTTATTTTTAATGTATTGAAGAGATATATGTCCAGGACTCTATATTTAAATCATGATTCAAACAATAAGATCATAACACTATCATTTAAAGTTCAAAATAAGCAAATACAGTAGATAAACTTATTATCAGAACCATAATGTTGTTCCAAATGTTGGGAAACATTTATCACAACATCTAGTGTTTATTTTCAGATATAGCAAAGACCAAGAGATTTTCTCAGAGAAGAAAATCTCTCATTATCAAGGGCTTTTGTGAAAATATCAGCAAGTTATTTTTTAGTAGAAATGTACTCTAACTTCACAACTTCACAACTTCTTTCTCTACAAGATCTCTTATAAAGTAATGTCTTATACTTATATGCTTAGTTAAAGAATGTTGCACAGGATTCTTGGAAATATTGATAGCACTAGTATTATCACAATACACAGTCAGAATACCACTTTCCAACCCATAATCATCAAACATTTTTTTAAGTCATAGGAGTTGAGTGCAACAACTTCCAACAACAACATATTCAGACTCAACTGTTGATTGTGATACACAATTCTGCTATTTACTATGCCAGAAGATAATGTTGTTTCTCATGTAGAAACATCATCCACTAGTACTTTTTCTATCATCACAATCACTTGCCCAATTTGTCTCACTATAGCCAACTAAAGAGCAAATAGTATATTTTGAGTACCAAATACCTAGATCACATGTTCCAGCTACATATCTTATAATTCTTTTTACAGAATAAAGATGTGATTCTTTAGGATTAACTTGATATCTGACACAAAGACAGACATTATACATAATATCAGGCCTACTAGAAGTTAAGTACAAAAGACTACCAATCATTGATCTATACAAAGTAGGATCAACATCTTTTCCAATCAAGTTTTTATTCAACTTTTGAGTTGAACCCATATGGATTTTCATAGTTTTAGCACTTTCAAGACCAAACATTTTCACCAAATTCTTAGTATATTTGTTTTGAAAGAAGAAAATATTATCTATCAATTGTTTGATTTGTAGACCCAAAAAAAAAAATAGTTCTCCAACCATGGACATTTCAAAAGTACAGGTCATTTCTTTAACAAAACTATCAAACATATCATTACAAGTTGAACCAAATACAATATCATCAACATATATTTGAGCAACCATGATATCATTCTTAGAATTTTTAATGAACAAGATTCTATCAGCTCCACCTCTCAAAAATCCAAATTCAAATAAGAAATCAGTAAGTCTATCATACCAAGCTCTAGGTACTTCTTTAAGACCATACAAAGCTTTCTTTAACTTGTAAACATGATCAGGAAATTCTAGACTCTCAAAACCTTGAGGTTGTTTAACATAAGCTTTATCAGTCAAAATTTCATTTAAGAAAACAACTTTGACATCCATTTGATGCAAGTTAGTGTTAATGAAATATGCAATAGCAAGAAGTAATCTAATAGATTATATTCTAGCAACAGGAGCAAATGGTTCATCAAAATCAATTCCTTCAATCTAAGTATAACCTTGAGCAACCAATCTAACTTTATTTTTCACAATGTTACCAGATTCATCAGTTTTATTCTTGAAAATCCACTTTGTTCCTATGACATTAATATCAGAATTAGGTATAGGTACAAGTGTCCAAACATCATTTCTTTCAAACTGATTAAGCTCTTCATGCATAGAATTTATCAAATTTTCATCATTAAGAGCTTCTTTCACATTCTTAGGCTCAATTGCAGAATGGTAACACTTAAAAGTTACCTGATTGCATATGGATGACATGCAAACTGATCTTACAAAGTTATTGATGTGAATACTCATTCTTCTTCTAGTTTGTACACCAGTGGTAGCTTCTCCAATGATTTGATCAGATGGATGACTTTTCATTATCTTTGTTGAGGGAACCAAATGTTTTGGATACTGTGAATCTTGTGGCAGATTTTTAGTATTTGAACTTTTGGGTAATGTTGTATCAGATGTTGAAGGAACATTCTGATCAACATCCTTACTATCTTCAGTGTCATCAGTATGTTTGGATACTTCTATCAAATCTGATACATTATCTTCAACACTTTTACCTGTAAAACTTGCAAGTTCATCAAATACCACATTAATAGATTCTTGCATTGTATCAGTTCTCAAGTTATAGATTTTATATGCTTTGCTATTCTTAGAATATCCTAAGAAAAATCCTTTATCACTCTTTGAATCAAACTTATGCAACTGATCTCTATAATTCAAAATGTAACAAGCACAACCAAAAACATGAAAGTATTTCAAATTTGATTTCTTATTATTCAGAATCTCATATGGAGTACAATTACTACCATAACGAATATAGTCTATTCACAATGTGACAAGCAATGTTTAGAGCTTCTACCTAGAATTTCTTAGACAAACTTTTTTAGGTTAGCATAACTCTTGTATTTCTTACAAAGTTCTATTCTTTCTTTCAGCAATTCCATTTTGTTAAGGGGTTTTAGATGAATAAAACTCTTGTAAATTACCTTTCTTTTCACAAAAATCAGTTAAAAGACTGTTTTCAAATTCTCTTCCATGACCAGATCTTATCCTATTGATCTTTAAACATAAAACAGTTTTAAACCTTTTGTAAAGAATTTTGAACTCAGAAAAGGTATCAGATTTTTCTTTCAAAAAGATAACCCAAGTATATTTAGAAAAATCATCTACAAGAACATAGGAATACCTCGTTTAACCTAAACTTTTTGTTTCCATAGGACTCATTAGATCCATATGAATCAATCACAACACCTGTTTGTTGTACATGCCGATAACATTTGATGTGTTGTCTTTACCTGCTTACCTTTCTGGCATGGTCTACAGATTTTTCCTTTTTCAAAGTTAAGATCAGGCAAACCGACAACAACACCTAATCTATGTAATTTCTGGATACTTCTGTAATTAGCATGACCAAGTTTTTTATGCCATAGAATAATGTCATCTGCTTTAACACTTTTACAAATATGGTTTGAACCAATCAAATAACAATTATCACCAGATCTTTCACCAGTCATTAAGCATTCATCATTTTTGTCAAACACATAGCATGATTTTTTGTCAAATTTTACATGTATCATCATCACAAAATTGAGTAATACTAATCAGATTAGCAAGTAAACCTTTTACATGTAACACATGTGTCAATTTTGGAAATCCAGGAACATTCAAAGTTCATTTACCAACCACTTTACCTTTTGAACCACCACCATAGGTAATATGACCACCATCACAAGATGTATAATTAGTCAAATGATTAACTTGACCAGTCATGTGTCTAGAACAACCACTATCAAAATACTAAGATCCTTTACCAACCACTTTACCTTTTGAACCACCACCATAGGTAACATTCAAAGTTTCTTTACCAACCACTTTACCTTTTGAACCACCACCATAGGTAACATGACCACCATCACAAGATGTATAATTAGTCAAATGATTAACTTGACCAGTCATGTGTCTAGAACAACCACTATCAAAATACCAAGATCCAGGAACACATGCTTTCAAAGATGTATACACAACATTACACAACATGTTCTTATGAATCCACTTTTTAATGTTGTTAACCTATTTTATAGGGTGTTCAACTTTATCAGGTAAAATAATTCCAGCTTTAAGATCTATTTTTAACTTAGAACAGTATAGACGAATGCGACCTACTCCAGCACAGTAAAAACAAACATACTCTTCAAACAATCTAGAAGATTTCTTTTGTTTAAGATTTAAAGATTTTGTCAAACAAGTTCTTTCTTTTACAAAAGAAATAGGTTTACTGGAGATTGGAGTATCTTCAGATGTTTTCTCAAGGCCAAGTCCAACATTACTAGATCTTCCAATCATTAATGCATCATTCAAATCATTAGTGCTTGAAAAAAACTTTTTAAAACTTAGAGAGTAGTACACTTAAGTTCATTTTTCAAAGAAAACATTCCACATCTTTTCTAGTTAAAAGAACTTCAAGCTTTAAAAGATTCTCTTTCAAATTTGAATTTTCTAAAGATATGGAACTCAACATCTGTTTTTTAGTTTCTAAATCAGTTTTAAACTTTAGATATTCAGAGTTACATTCAGCAGAATTTGATGTTTCAACATTTAGAATAGTTCTTAATCTCAAAATCATATTTACTGAATGTTGTTTCAGATGTTGTGATAGCATTTGAATATGCTTCAGACCAATAATCATCGAGATCATCATCAAAAGTATCATCATACACTATTCTAGCAGACATAACACTTAGTTTACATTTTCCTGTATCAGTTTCATCATCAGAATCATCACTTAAGATAACATTAAAGTTCATCTTTTTCCTAACCATGGTATTAGCACATTCATTAGCATAATGACCATATTCAGAACAAACATCACATTTAACCTTTTTCCTATACTCAGGATCATATTTGAACTTATTATCCTTAGTAAATTGTCTAGGTTGATTAAAACTGGAAGACTGACTTGGAACAAGCTTTTTAACAGAGGGAGAAGAATTATGATTAAATTTATCTTTTGGTTGAAAATTACCATTTGGTTTTCTGAACTTTCCTTTTATAAACGATTTGAATTGCTTAGTGATAAGAGCAAATTGTTCAGAAATATTTTCATCACATAAATCAGAAACATCATCATCAAAATCAACTTCAGTAACATAAGGATGTTTACCAACATTATCAGAAGTTTCACCTCTAAAAGCAAGTACTTTCTTGTCTTTATCTTTCTCATGTTTATTATCATCTAACATATTTGAGTTAATCTCATAAGTTTTCAAAATACTGATCAACTCATTTTGACTCAATAAATCAGTGTTCTTAGCCTCTTTTATTGCAAAAATTTTAGAATCAAATCATTTAGGAACAGTTCTAAGTATCTTATTGACTAACGGAGTTTTGGAAATTGGATCACCAAGTGAGTGTGACTCATTAGAAATCTCACTTATCCTTTCATTGTATGATGAAATGGTTTCATCATCTTTCATCCTCAAGTTTTCAAATTTGGTTCCCAACATTTGAAGTCCAGTCCTTCGAACACTTTCTGATCCTTCACAATGTTCTAGCAATATTTCTCATGCATCCTTAGAAGAAACACAATTAGATATCAGTTTAAACATAGAAACATCAGTATCAGTAAAAATCACATTAAAGGCTTTAGAATTAAAATTGGTTGATATGCATTCATCATTTGACCAATGAATCTCCTTTTTGACTTGAGATTCTCCATCATTATCATCAAATTTCATTGGTGGATTCCAACCAGATAACACACTACGGTCATGCTCTCTCATCTATAGACTTAATGTACATGCACATTTTAGGTTTCCAGTAGGGATAGTTGGATCCATCCAAAATTGGAGATTTTAAAAAAGGAGTTAATGGATAATCCATTGCAAAAAACACACTTTAAAAAACACAGGACCTTTAACTTAGTGTATCAAGTTTATGGCTCTGATACCAACTAAAAGTGTATGTGCGTGTATTTTCAGAGTGTTGCTGAAAATATTGTGCAACATGTAAAACAACATATGACAACGGAAGTATTAAAAATGCAGTGCAAAGGATTTCAAAATTTTGTATAGTCTTAATTCAGACTATACGAACCGCATGGTTAAAAATATCACTATAACATGTAGTGAGATACACAAGAACCTCTTACAAGATCCTAAAAGGTGTAGTGAAAAACCACACACCAAAAGCAATCTATTCAATCAAGTAACTAGTGATCCTATTCAACCTAAAACTTGATATAATAAGATAAACACAGTACTGGTGAGAAATATTGGGATACACTCGACCAGTACAAATAGAATAACATCGACCTTCACACTCCACTCACGGTTGTGTCTCGGATGCTACTCTCTAAAGTTTGGAGTAGAGCAAATGGTATTTCACTTTTCCTCAAACTTGTATCTCGATCAATGCAGTGTATTTATAGACTTGAAGATCAACTGCACTGTCCTATTCACTCGGCTTGAATAACCTTGAAATTTTCCACCATCAACTCCATGATCTTGGTGTAACCACTCATGATCTTTCTATTCTAACTAATCCATAATGCAATCGCATGACAATAAAACCCAATTGTAATCAACCTGCAATGTAGAAAATATAGAAAAACACATCTATTAAAACTGAGTCAGTGTTTGGAGAAAGGAAAATTTTATGATGTTGTGCAGCATGTTGTCCAACATCCGTGCAACATCAACAAATATCTTATTCCTTGGAGTAAAGATATTTCAACATTATTATCCATACCGGAATAATTCATATGCACGATTTGGTATGATAAAACTTCTGAGCCCTCTAAGGGGTCAAGACAAGTCAATCTGAGCCTTACACATCAACCTCTACCAATGGAGTGTTCAATTCCATCTAGGTTGTGAAGATGTGCATATTTACAAGGAAATGTTAATGTGATCTTCTGTGATTGGGTATCACCACATTAACTGTAATGCAATATGTAATAATATTGAACTTTTGCAATAAATAAATAACATTCATTCATATTTAAAGCAACAATGATAATAAGATTTATTCTCAAAAAATAAGTGATAAATTCAGTCTGTTATACAAAGTAAAAGCATATTTTCACGTATAACCCCAACAATCTCCCACTTATATTCAAAGTCTGGTTCTAAACATACTACAACACGTCTCATGTCCTACATGAACCTTATAACATTTCTCTCACTTATACTCAAAGTAGATTGGCAATGCACTTGACACCCATTCCTTCCACATATCTCTCGAATGTATTTCTGAGGCAGACCATTTGTGAATAGATCTGCTAGGTTATCCGCTGATGCGATCTTTGCCACCTCTATATCTTCCTCTTAACGATTTCTCGTATAACATGGTACTTTCTTTCAATGTGTTTGCTGGCCTTGTGGGCACTTGGTTCCCTTGAATTTGCAACTACTCCAGCATTATCACAATAGACAGTAATAGTGCTGGGCAAATTCAGAACTACATCCAAGTCCACTAAGAAGTTCTTGAGCCAAACTGCTTCTTTCGCTGCTTCACAAGCAGCTACATATTTGGCTTCCATGGTAGAATTTGCGATGCATTTTTGCTTAACGCTTCTCCATGTCACGACTGCACCTCCCAGACAAAACACATTGCCCGAGGTAGATTTTTTGGAATCTATGTCTGCTTAACACTTCTATCTCGAGTTCTTTTCAGATACTTTAGAATGTTTTTAACAGCAGTCCAATGTTCTTTTCTCGGGTTACTCTGATATCTTGCTACCATGCCTACGTCAAAGCAAATATTCGGCCTCGTACACAGCATTGCATATATGAGGCTTACAACTGCCGATGCATATGGAATGCCCCTCATGTCATCTATCTCATTTTGTGTCTTGGGACACATTTCTTTCAATAGATGGATTCCATGCCTAAAAGGTAAGAAACCTTTCTTGGAATCCTGCATGCTGAATCGCTTCAAAACAATGTCTTTGAATGAAGCATGCAACAAGCCTATCATCATTTTCTTGCGATCTCGAGTTATCTTGATCCCAAGGATGTGACCGGCTTCTCCTAACTCCTTCATATCAAACTGATTTGACAACCATACTCTTACGTCTGATAACACCTTTACATCATCTCTGATGAGCAAAATGTCATCTACTTATAGTACTAAGAATACCAAGGTAGTTTCGACACACTTTCTATACACACAACTCTCGAACTCGTTTTGACCAAAACCATAAGATTTTATAACCTGATCAAAAGATTGGTTCCAAGCACGGGATGCATACTTAAGTCTATAAATGGACTTCTTAAGCTTGCATACGAGGTGTTCTTGGCATTTTGCAATGAAGCCTTCGAGCTGTCGCATATAGATTTCTTCTTCAAGACTTCCATTTAGGAAAGTTGTCTTGACATCCATCTGCCAGATCTCAAAATCTAGATCTGCAGCTATCGACAAGAGAATACAGATAGACTTAAGCATAGCTACAGGCGAAAAGGTTTCCTCATAATCGATCCCTTCTTTCTGAGTATATCCTTTTGCCACAAGTCTAGCCTTGAAGGTTTCAACCCTCCCGTTCGGTCCTCTTTTTCTCTTGTAAACCTACTTGCATCCAATGGGTTTTACCCCATTAAGTGGTTCGACTAGCTCCCACACTTGATTATGATCCATAGAACCCATTTTAGCTTCCATTGTTGTTTGTCAAGAATCTGTATCCTTGTCTTGGATTGCCTCGTTGTAAGACTAGAAGTCTGATTCATTATCACCGGGGACTCAGTCCGAAAACTCTCCTATCCCCAAGAATTGCTTGGGTTATCTCACAATCCTCCCACTACGATGAGGTTTCGATTGTGTAGGTGTGACGCTTGGTATGTCGACTTATACAATTGGTACAGGAGTTTGCCCTTTTAATTCATCTAAGGTAATCTCAATGTGGGCTTCTTATTGTTCACATAGTCTTCTTCCAAGAATTTAAAGTGTGTACTTATTACAACCTTTTGATCCTTGGGATTATAGAACATACACCCTTTCATTCCCATGGAATATCCTATAAACAAACTTAATTCTGAACGTGGATCCAATTTACCGGTTTTCTTGTCCAACATGTATGCGGGACACCCCAGATTCTCATTTGTCTCATATTGGGCTTGCGCCCGATCCACAATTCCGATGAGGTTTTAGGAACCAATTTGGATGACACCAAGTTTAGAATATAAGCCACTATTTTCAAGGCGTGACCCCAAAACAACTTGGGTAAATCCGAATAACTCATAATTAATCTGACCATTTCTAAAAGAGTTATGTTTCTTTGTTCTGCAACCCCATTTTGTTGAGGGGTTCCGGGTGCAGTCAATTGGGATACAATTCCTTCGTCTGACAAGTGGTTCAAAAATTCATCGCTGAGGTATTCGCCTCCATGAACAGATCGTAGAAACTTGATACTCTTTTCCCTATGTTTTTCTGCTTCAGCCTTAAACTCTTTGAACTTATCAAAGGTCTCGTACTTATGCTTCATAAGGTTAATGTATCCATATCTTGTGTAATCATCGATAAAAGTAACGAAATACTCATAACCTCCTCTTTCTTTGATTGACATTGAACCACATACATCAGTATGAACGATTTCTAACACTTCAGTGGCTCTATTCCCCTTAGCTCCAAATGCCCTCTTGGTCATTTTACCCTCTAAATAGGATTCACAAGTTGGAAACGGTTCAACACGGAGAGACTCCAATGACCCGTCTTTTACCAACCTTTGTATCCTTTTTAGATTAATATGACCCAGTCTTAGATGCAAAAGTAGTGTTTCGTTCACATCTGAAGAACACTTTCTTTTATTCAAAATAGTTGATGTGTTATAAGATGCTTTTTGTGAGTGGTGTGCACAGTTAATAGTATAAAGATTATTCAACAATGTTCTAGAACAGATAAACTTATCATTTTGAAAATGGTAATTTGCTTATTTTAAAAAAATAGAATATCCGCTCAAACATAATTTAGAAATCGAAATCAAGTTCTTTCTAAAACTAGGAACATAAAGAACATCTCTCAAAACTAAAACTCTATCACTAAAAGATAGTTGCACTTCTCCCACTGCTTCAGCTGCCACTCTCGTAGCATCACCCAGTGTGATGAGGATTTCACTCCCACTAAGTTGTCGGGTTAGCTAGAACCCCTATAAAGTGAAACAAACATGATCACTGGCTCCCATATGCACTACTCACGAATGGGAAGCATACGCCACTAAATAAGTTTCAACAACTAGTGCATGAGTATTACCTTTCTTTTCGTCCTTCTTGGGCTTGGAATAGGCTGACCTCCAATGTCCTTTCTCACTGCAGTTGAAACATTTTCCCTTAGCAGTCTTCTTGTCACCTCCCCCTTGGTTCACATTTTCTTTGCCCTTGGCAACACTTGAGTTGACTTGGTTTTGGCATTTTTCCTTCTTCTTATTCTTACCTCCCTTTGGCCTAGAAGAAGTAGAAGGACCAGTTGCTACCAAGGCCCCATTCTAGCACCCCATTAGCATCTCAGCCAAAACCAAAGCTTGTAGCAAATCAGGCAACATGAACTTCTGATTATTCACCTGGTAGATCAGCTGAAACTGCTCAAAACTTTTCGGTAGAGGGATATACGTGATATGCCTAGGCGTACGATTCTGATGTTGAAATTGTTATGGATATACGTGAAAGTGTGCTTTTACGTATAACAGACTAATATAATCTTATTTACTAAATATAAATCTTTTATCAATGTTGTTTTAAATATGAATGAATATTATTTATTTATTAGAAACCGTTCAATATTTGTACATATTGCATTGTAGTTAATGTGGTGATACCCGATCACAGAAGATCACATTAACAGTTCCTTGTAAATAAGTACATTTTCACAACCTAGATGGAATTGAACACTCCATTGGTAGAGGTTGAAATGCAAAGCTCAGATTGGTCTGTCTTGACCAAGAGATTGCATTAGTGCATTGTGATGCGCTGAAGCGAACCTACAGAGAGGATGAATGCTTCCGTACTGACTTATGGAATGAAGAATTAGACCTCAGTGGTTGTTGATTTCTTAATCTCTATCACTTAAATATGATTGTGTGTGATTAATATTTATTGTTTTGATCTATGTTGAGTTTTGAATCAGAGAGCGATTCTACACTTTGTATTTTGGGCAAATTATTAATCACATGACAATTGCTAAGATTTAATATAGAGAAACGCGTACAAGGAAAGTCTTGTTTGATTTGTCCCCTTGGTGGGCTCAGATGTTTTATCAAGTTCCATGTTGGTCCCGAGGCAAACGAGTCTCACACGTGTATGGGGGGGGAATACATGTGTCTAGTGATTTTTCAACTTTTAAAAGCTTGTTGATCAGTGAGTTGGTTATCCCGAGTGTCAGTACTGAAAAGCACAAATCGTCCTGAGTTAGAGTCTACTGAGACAATAACCCTGAACAACTTTCAGTGACTTCAAATAAGCTCAACTGATTTTGAGTGCGGAAAGTCCTAAGAAGCTTTGCACAGATAACCAACTTACTGAGTACTCAGAGAGTGGCTCAGTTTGGTAGCAATCTACACTAGCTATCTAAGGTGCAGAATGTGTAGGCCCTAAGTTTATACTCATTTTATGTTGCTGAAAATCTCTTTGCCCTTAGTAAAACAGTGGTTAAGGTTGTGCTCAGTTTAATGCAGACTCAATGGATTGATTCCAACTGAATATCAGAAAACTTAGTATGCTCTCAGTGAAAATATGCAACACAAATAATGCAAAACAGAAAGCAGATAACACAGTGACTTATAGTGGTTCAGAGACTCAAGCTCCTACGTCCACTCTCTCTGATCTTCAGAGAAATTCCTTAACTCACTACTACTACTACCTCAAGCTTTCAGACTGAACTCAACAACTTACTAACTTTCATCTACGAGCTTTCAGACTGAACTACAATGTAGCTTACTAACTCAAACACACACAAGCTTTCAGACTATCACAAGCAGCTTACTAACTTCTTCTCTAGAGTTTTCAGGCTGAACTACAATGCAGCTTACTAACTCTTTACAACTCTCACTTTCCAACAATCACACACTCAAACTACCTAAACAAATAGGGTTTGGGGTTTGGTTGGTTTCCAACTAGGGTGAGATATCCTTTACAATTAAGAACAAAAACAAAAGGCTATGATATCTCTTATTAAGCTTTAGATACTTAACAGATTTTATGCTTAGTAAATGAGCTCTCTTCAATAGATGAAACACTTGAGAAATTCTTAGGGTTTCGAGTGCTTCACAGTACAAACTTGAATACAAATGAACTCTTGAGTTGCTTGATTTCCCGTAACCTTGCAATGGTGAAGGTCACTGGTATTTATAGGCAACTCTCCAAGGTCACCCTTGAAAAACTATCCGTTGGAGAAGATAGCATCAAGGGTTTCCTTTTCTGGTTAGTGATGAACGACTATTTTTAGGGTTTGAATACTCCCTTGCATGGTTTGGGTAACAAGTAACCAATGTAGTCAATCATTTTGTTTTAGCAGACTGGATCTCAGTACATCTGACATCTTAGTGACAGGTCGCTTTCTGTGTCAGTGAAGTACAACGTTGTTGATCTCTCATTGGCATTGCATATTTGGTTTGAAGTTTATGGATTAATTTCTTGTTTAATTGGTATTTGTGTTTCTACTCCTATTTGTGTGCTTAATTTCTTTGAAAGCATGTTGTTAGTGTACATAATAGCATGACTTATTTGATGTTAATGGGGGTAAGATCGAGAGATTTATTCCATTAATAGATCATTAAGCACACTGTTGGAATTTAGAGGCACGTAAAACACGTAATCACATGCGCAGCGGAAATTAAAGTTCACCAACAACGAATAGTTAATTGCATACAGATTAGAATAATCATAACAAGAAATCTTACAGTGATTCTATTGCAGATTTCTCTACTACGGTATCCACGTAATCCCCATTCAAAGACTTGCACAGATTTGCCAGCGTTGAATCTGAGACAGAATTTGCTAGGAAAATTCATATTCTAGATTTTATGGAGAAATATGAACAACCGTATTATGAATCCCCAAGAGCTCATATATATAGAAGAGACTTAGCTTAAACCTTAAGCTAACCTGATTGGGAAATAAAATCCCTAATCTTACTTTAAAAAAATCTCTAAGATTTATTTCTCACATATAAAATCTCTACGGATTTAAATGCCTTATATGAAAATCTCTACGATTTATTTCCATATACATTAAATCCTACAATTATATTCCAAATATAATTATTGGGAATTCTTATTTAATTAAATCCAATTTAATTAAATATTAATAATAATTAATTCCAAATTAATATATTATTAATTTCTTCTCCATAAATTAAATATTAAATCCAATTTAACATTTAATCAACCAACTATCCGTAAAAGGGAACTACTTGTTGTGTGACCCATAGGCCCTCATATATCGAGTAGAGTTGCCCAAAGGAACCGGAACCGGATAAACCGGAACCGTGAAGAACCGGAACCGAAACCGTGTATTACACGGTTCGGTTCTGGTTCCTACCATCTGAAACCGTAATCATCACCTTCCACGGTTCAAACCCGCAATTCATGTTCAACCAGTAACCGCCGTTGAACCAAAATGACCGTTGGAACCACGGTTCCATTTTCCCGAACCAAGTGAACCGCCGATTCACGCCACCGGTTGGAACCGAAAATATGATCAAGTTGAACCGCCCCCCATTCCATTTGTTCAATCAGTGAACCGCCGTTCCCCGGTTCTGCGCTTTTTTTTTAATCAATGGTTGAGATTGAGTCAAATGTTACCGTTTTTTGATCCAATGGTCGAGATTCAAATGAAAGTTACCATTTTTTTTTCTCAAACTCTATAAATACCCCTCATTTGTATTCATTTTCTTGCACCAACTTGATCAAAATTGATCAATTCTTCTTCATCTCTCTAATTCTCTTGTTCTAAGTTCTAACTTTATAAATTATAAGCTTCATTATAGTTCATAATTCATACTTCATATATTATCTATATTGATATATTTTATACATTATAGTATATAGTTTATATTATTATTATATACACTTTACTTTACTTTATATTTTATATTACATAAAATAAAATGTCAAGAAGAGGAGGATCATCATCTTCTAGAGGAGGAAAGGGAAAGAGTCCGATGACTTCCGATTTTCCTCCACCTCCTCCTCCTACTGCACAATTCAATATTCCATGGAGTGTGGAGGAAATAGAAGTGAGTCTTGGTCCCGGTTATGCGGATGCCACTTTTTCAAATGAAGAATTTCAACAACCTCGTGGTGGTACTCAAGAAAGTACTCATGGTCATGGTCCTCATGGAAACGAAGAAAATGTGGAGGAGGAGGAGGCCATTCCACCTCAAGGCGGAGAAAGAAAATGTAGAGTTCTTGCATCCGAAATATTCACCATTCACTTCAAAAAAAAAGTGGCAACCGAGGGTAAATATATTTAAAGTTTATTGTAACTATTGCACTAGTGTTTATCATTTTGAGAAAGGCGGTGAATATGGAACATTTAAAAAACACTTGTTGGCAAAACATAAAGAAAGTCTTGGGAATGACTACATCTCAAACGCAACTACGTGGATTCACGGCGTCTTCTGAAGGTGGTGAAGTAAGTAATCCTACTAGTTTATTTAGATATAATGTTAAGGTTCTTTAAAGAGAATTAGCTAAACTTATTTGTTCTAAACATCTTCCTTTTCGCTTTGCAAATGATCTTCGTTTTTGAAAAAATGGGTTACTACGACTTATAATCCTTCGCCAAAAAAAAAAAATTTCACGGTCTTCTATTACTCGTGAAATTGATAAAATGGCTAAAGAAATAAGAGATGAAATGACTAGCATGTTTTCTAGATTAACTCAAAAAATTTCTATATGTTCGGATATTTGGAGTGATCATTTTCAAGAGAATAATTATATGGGCATTACTTGTCATTGGATTGATGATACGTGGACAATTCAAAAACGTTTAATTGCATATAGAGAGTTTGATATTGAGCATCGGACGCTAATATTGCTCTAAAAATTAAATGCGGTTTTTGCAAGAGTACAACATTCTTACAAAAATATTTTCAATTTCATTTGATAATGCAAGTGCTAATACGGCTAGTTTAGATGAACTTATTGCAATTTGTCAACCATCAATTGGTGGTAGATTTTTTCATATAAGATGTTTTTGTCATATTTTAAATTTGTGTGTTCAAGACGGTTTATCTTTTTTAAAAACGCATGTTGCTCCTATTAAACATGCACTTGGTTATTTGGTTAGACATCAAAAAGTTTTAAAAAGATGGAAAAGTTTTTGTGTAGTTAATAAACTTACTCCTAAAAAGTTTTCACTTGATGTTGCTACTAGATGGAACTCAACTTATAAAATGTTAAGTGCATCTTATGAGTATAGAAATGCATTATGTATTTTTTTTGCACAAGAACAATGTGGTATTACTTTATTTCCTAGTCAATGGGATTCACGTGCTACTTTATGTGAGATGTTGCAAGTTTTTAATGAAGCTACTACACAATTATCCGGTGCGTATTATCCTACTTCTATTCTTGCTTTAGATCAATGTGTTAGAGTTACAATTACTCTAGATTGTAGTGATCCAAATGAAATATTATATAATGCTATTAGTTCAATTAAAGTCAAATGGATGAAATATTTTTTATATATTCCCGATGTGTTTATAATTGTTAAAATACTTGATCCTAGAGTAAGAATAGATGGAGTGCAAGAATTAATTTCTATATATTATGATGCTTTATTTCCTATTACAAATGATAACACCCCTTCTCATATTGTGGTTGTCCAAAAATCTAAACAAGTTCTTATGGATGTTTTTAGAGAATATAAAATTCAATTTGGTCCTACTAGTGGTGATTCTACTAGTGTTCGTGGTGCTACTAGTACTACTAGTGGACGTGGTGGTACTCAATCCCTTGGTCGTGGTCTTTATGGTAAATTTTACCGTTTAGATAATTTTTCTAAAGAACGATATCAACAACGTGCAACGACACAATCAAATGTTTTCTTAGAAATTGAAAATTTTCTAAATACACCTTCTTTTGAGTATCAACCGGGAGAATTATAAAATTTTGATATTTTAAAGTGGTGGTCGAGGAGATTAGATATAATTATTGGGAATTCTTATTTAATTAAATCCAATTTAATTAAATATTAATAATAATTAATTCCAAATTAATATATTATTAATTTCTTCTCCATAAATTAAATATTAAATCCAATTTAACATTTAATCAACCAACTATCCGTAAAAGGGAACTACTTGTTGTGTGACCCATAGGCCCTCATATATCGAGTAGAGTTGCCCAAAAATCGAACCGAACCGGATAAACCGAATCGAAGAAGAAACGAAACCGAAAAACCGTATTACACGTTCGGTTTTAATTCCTACTCATCTGAAAACCGTAATCGCGCCCGGTTCCACGGTTCGAACCGGCAATTCCGCGGTTCCGAACCAGAACCGGCCGTTGGAACCAGCGGTTCCACGGTTCCGAACCGTGAACCGCCGATTCCTGCCTACCGTTGGAACCGAAAATATGACTGTTGGAACCGCCGGTTCCACTTTGTTCAAAAACCGAACCTCCGGTTCCCCGCCCTTTTTTTTTAATCAATGGTTGAGATTGAGTCAAATGTTACCGTTTTTTTATCCAATGGTCGAGATTCAAATGAAAGTTACCATTTTTTTTTCTCAAACTCTATAAATACCCCTCATTTGTATTCATTTTCTTGCACCAACTTGATCCAAATTGATCAATTCTTCTTCATCTCTCTAATTCTCTTGTTCTAAGTTCTAACTTTATAAATTATAAGCTTCATTATAGTTCATAATTCATACTTCATATATTATCTATATTGATATATTTTATACATTATAAGATATAGTTTATATTATTATTATATACACTTTACTTTTACTTTTATATTTTATATTACATAAAATAAAATGTCAAGAAGAGGAGGATCATCATCTTCTAGAGGAGGAAAAAAGGAAAGAGTCCGATGACTTCCGATTTTCCTCCACCTCCTCCTCCTCTTGCACAATTCAATATTCCATGGAGTGTGGAAATAAATAAGTGAGTCTTGGTCCCTAAGTTATCATGGATGCCACTTTTTCAAATGAAGAATTTCAACAACCTCGTGGTGGTACTCAAGAAAGTACTCATGGTCATGGTCCTCATGGAAACGAAGAAAATGTGGAGGAGGAGGAGGCCATTCCACCTCAAGGCGGAGAAAGAAAATGTAGAGTTCTTGCATCCGAAATATTCACCATTCACTTCAAAAAAGTGGCAACCGATGAGGTAAATATATTTAAAGTTTATTGTAACTATTGCACTAGTGTTTATCATTTTGAGAAAGGTGGTGAATATGGAACATTTAAAAAACACTTGTTGGCAAAACGTAAAGAAAGTCTTGGGAATGACTACATCTCAAACGCAACTACGTGGATTCACGGCGTCTTCTGAAGGTGGTGAAGTAAGTAATCCTACTAGTTTATTTAGATATAATGTTAAGGTTGCTAGAAGAGAATTAGCTAAACTTATTTGTTCTAAACATCTTCCTTTTCGTTTTGCAAATGATCTTCGTTTTGAAAAATGGGTTACTACGGCTTATAATCCTTCGGCCAAAAAAATTTCACGGTCTTCTATTACTCGTGAAATTGATAAAATGGCTAAAGAAATAAGAGATGAAATGACTAGCATGTTTTCTAGATTAACTCAAAAAATTTCTATATGTTCGGATATTTGGAGTGATCATTTTCAAGAGCATAATTATATGGGCATTACTTGTCATTGGATTGATGATACGTGGACAATTCAAAAACGTTTAATTGCATATAGAGAGTTTGATACTGAGCATACGGCCGCTAATATTGCTCTAAAAATTCGTACGGTTTTGCAAGAGTACAACATTCTTACAAAAATATTTTCAATTTCATTTGATAATGCAAGTGCTAATACGGCTAGTTTAGATGAACTTATTGCAATTTGTCAACCATCAATTGGTGGTAGATTTTTTCATATAAGATGTTTTTGTCATATTTTAAATTTGTGTGTTCAAGACGGTTTATCTTTTTTAAAAACGCATGTTGCTCCTATTAAACATGCACTTGGTTATTTGGTTAGACATCAAAAAGTTTTAAAAAGATGGAAAAGTTTTTGTGTAGTTAATAAACTTACTCCTAAAAAGTTTTCACTTGATGTTGCTACTAGATGGAACTCAACTTATAAAATGTTAAGTGCATCTTATGAGTATAGAAATGCATTATGTAATTTTTTTTGCACAAGAACAATGTGGTATTACTTTATTTCCTAGTCAATGGGATTCATGTGCTACTTTATGTGAGATGTTGCAAGTTTTTAATGAAGCTACAACACAATTATCCCAAGACGATATTATCCTACTTCTATTCTTGCTTTAGATCAATGTGTTAGAGTTGCAATTACTCTAGATTGTAGTGATCCAAATGAAATATTATATAATGCTATTAGTTCAATTAAAGTCAAATGGATGAAATATTTTTTATATATTCCCGATGTGTTTATAATTGTTAAAATACTTGATCCTAGAGTAAGAATAGATGGAGTGCAAGAATTAATTTCTATATATTATGATGCTTTATTTCCTATTACAAATGATAACACCCCTTCTCATATTGTGGTTGTCCAAAAATCTAAACAAGTTCTTATGGATGTTTTTAGAGAATATAAAATTCAATTTGGTCCTACTAGTGTTCGTGGTGCTACTAGTACTACTAGTGGACGTGGTGGTACTCAATCCCTTGGTCGTGGTCTTTATGGTAAATTTTACCGTTTAGATAATTTTTCTAAAGAACGATATCAACAACGTGCAACGACACAATCAAATGTTTTCTTAGAAATTGAAAATTTTATAAATACACCTTCTTTTGAGTATCAACCGGGAGAATTATAAAATTTTGATATTTTAAAGTGGTGGTCGAGGAGATTAGATATAATTATTGGGAATTCTTATTTAATTAAATCCAATTTAATTAAATATTAATAATAATTAATTCCAAATTAATATATTATTAATTTCTTCTCCATAAATTAAATATTAAATCCAATTTAACATTTAATCAACCAACTATCCGTAAAAGGGAACTACTTGTTGTGTGACCCATAGGCCCTCATATATCGAGTAGAGTTGCCCAAAGGAACCGGAACCGGAACCGGATAAACCGGAACCGTGAAGAACCGAAACCGAAACCGTGTATTACACGGTTCGGTTTTGGTTCCTACTCATACGAAACCGTAACCGCCGGTTCCACGGTTCGAACCGGCAATTCCGCGGTTCCGAACCAGAACCGGCCGTTGGAACCAGCGGTTCCACGGTTCCGAACCGTGAACCGCCGATTCCTGCCTACCGTTGGAACCGAAAATATGACTGTTGGAACCGCCGGTTCCACGGTTCCGAACCGTGAACCGCCGGTTCCCCCGGTTCCTGCCTTTTTTTTTTAATCAATGGTTGAGATTGAGTCAAATGTTACCGTTTTTTTATCCAATGGTCGAGATTCAAATGAAAGTTACCATTTTTTTTTCTCAAACTCTATAAATACCCCTCATTTGTATTCATTTTCTTGCACCAACTTGATCCAAATTGATCAATTCTTCTTCATCTCTCTAATTCTCTTGTTCTAAGTTCTAACTTTATAAATTATAAGCTTCATTATAGTTCATAATTCATACTTCATATATTATCTATATTGATATATTTTATACATTATAGTATATAGTTTATATTATTATTATATACACTTTACTTTACTTTATATTTTATATTACATAAAATAAAATGTCAAGAAGAGGAGGATCATCATCTTCTAGAGGAGGAAAAGGAAAGAGTCCGATGACTTCCGATTTTCCTCCACCTCCTCCTCCTACTGCACAATTCAATATTCCATGGAGTGTGGAGGAAATAGAAGTGAGTCTTGGTCCCGGTTATGCGGATGCCACTTTTTCAAATGAAGAATTTCAACAACCTCGTGGTGGTACTCAAGAAAGTACTCATGGTCATGGTCCTCATGGAAATGAAGAAAATGTGGAGGAGGAGGAGGCCATTCCACCTCAAGGCGGAGAAAGAAAATGTAGAGTTCTTGCATCCGAAATATTCACCATTCACTTCAAAAAAGTGGCAACCGATGAGGTAAATATATTTAAAGTTTATTGTAACTATTGCACTAGTGTTTATCATTTTGAGAAAGGTGGTGAATATGGAACATTTAAAAAACACTTGTTGGCAAAACGTAAAGAAAGTCTTGGGAATGACTACATCTCAAACGCAACTACGTGGATTCACGGCGTCTTCTGAAGGTGGTGAAGTAAGTAATCCTACTAGTTTATTTAGATATAATGTTAAGGTTGCTAGAAGAGAATTAGCTAAACTTATTTGTTCTAAACATCTTCCTTTTCGTTTTGCAAATGATCTTCGTTTTGAAAAATGGGTTACTACGGCTTATAATCCTTCGGCCAAAAAAATTTCACGGTCTTCTATTACTCGTGAAATTGATAAAATGGCTAAAGAAATAAGAGATGAAATGACTAGCATGTTTTCTAGATTAACTCAAAAATTTCTATATGTTCGGATATTTGGAGTGATCATTTTCAAAAGCATAATTATATGGGCATTACTTGTCATTGGATTGATGATACGTGGACAATTCAAAAACGTTTAATTGCATATAGAGAGTTTGATATTTTGAGCATACTACCGCTAATATTGCTCTAAAAATTAAATGCGGTTTTGCAAGAGTACAACATTCTTACAAAAATATTTTCAATTTCATTTGATAATGCAAGTGCTAATCTGGCTAGTTTAGATGAACTTATTGCAATTTGTCAACCATCAATTGGTGGTAGATTTTTTCATATAAGATGTTTTTGTCATATTTTAAATTTGTGTGTTCAAGACGGTTTATCTTTTTTAAAAACGACATGTTGCTCCTATTAAACATGCACTTGGTTATTTGGTTGGACATCAAAAAGTTTTAAAAAGATGGAAAAGTTTTTGTGTAGTTAATAAACTTACTCCTAAAAGTTTTCACTTGATGTTGCTACTAGATGGAACTCAACTTATAAAATGTTAAGTGCATCTTATGAGTATAGAAATGCATTATGTATTTTTTTGCACAAGAACAATGTGGTATTACTTTATTTCCTAGTCAATGGGATTCATGTGCTACTTTATGTGAGATGTTGCAAGTTTTTAATGAAGCTTACTACACAATTATCCGATGCGACGATTATCCTACTTCTATTCTTGCTTTAGATCAATGTGTTAGAGTTGCAATTACTCTAGATTGTAGTGATCCAAATGAAATATTATATAATGCTATTAGTTCAATTAAAGTCAAATGGATGAAATATTTTTATATATTCCTATGTGTTTATAATTGTTAAAATACTTGATCCTAGAGTAAGAATAGATGGAGTGCAAGAATTAATTTCTATATATTATGATGCTTTATTTCCTATTACAAATGATAACACCCCTTCTCATATTGTGGTTGTCCAAAAATCTAAACAAGTTCTTATGGATGTTTTTAGAGAATATAAAATTCAATTTGGTCCTACTAGTGTTCGTGGTGCTACTAGTACTACTAGTGGACGTGGTGGTACTCAATCCCTTGGTCGTGGTCTTTATGGTAAATTTTACCGTT
Organism: Stenogyne calaminthoides; assembly: GCA_037126765.1. Lineage (NCBI taxonomy): Eukaryota > Viridiplantae > Streptophyta > Magnoliopsida > Lamiales > Lamiaceae > Stenogyne > Stenogyne calaminthoides. The sequence goes on from JBBCBC010000059.1 coordinate 198,332, forward strand.
TAGATAATTTTTCTAAAGAACGATATCAACAACGTGCAACGACACAATCAAATGTTTTCTTAGAAATTGAAAATTTTATAAATACACCTTCTTTTGAGTATCAACCGGGAGAATTATAAAATTTTGATATTTTAAAGTGGTGGTCGAGGAGATTAGATGCTTATCCGGTGTTGAGTATGATTGCAAAAAGAGGTATATGCATGTCCTGCCTCAACTGTGGCCGTCGAGCGAGCATTTAGCTTGGGTGGACATATCTTGAATGAAAAGCGTTCAAGATTGACAGTTGAGCACTTGGAAAACCAATGTTTACTTGATGATTGTGTGAAAGCCAAGATCGAACACAAAATGAAGCTCTTAAGCAGCGGATTCTAGCGAAGATAGTGTGATCGATTTACACACAACCGAAACCGAAAGTGAAGCTTAAATCTTCTTAAGATTTAAGTCTTGAGGTAAGAAACAAGGTAAGAGAACTACGTGGGCTTTGATTCTAATCGGATACGTAGGCAACATAATTTTAAGTTTCTAACTTAGAATTTTCTAAGTTTAAAATTTAAAATTATGCCCAAGCCCTTTTTTTTTTTTTATCCTCTTTTCATTATTTGTAATTTTTTTAATTGTAATTATAAGTTGTACACTTGTATTTGTAGCATTAGCAATTTAGTTACTTGTAAGTTGTAACTTTTAAGTTGTAAATTGTAAATTGTAATTTTTGTAATGTATTAAATTATTGTTTAATGTTTAAATTGTAAATTACTTGTAAATTGTATGTTTAGCATGTTTAGCATTAAGTTGTAATTTACCACATTAGCAATTTAGCATGTTTATTGTTTAAATTGTAAATTGTAAATTACTTGTAAGTTGTAACTTTTAAGTTGTAAGTTGTAAATTTTTTGTGTTGTTTGTCATTTGTAATTTTGTATGTTTAATAACATAAGATTTTGCTTCATCTTCTTTAAATTTACTTCAATTTATTTTTTTTATTTGTATTTTGATAAAAAAATTAAAAAAAAAAAAAGCAGAACCGAACAGCTTGGAACCGAATCGGATGGAACCGAACCGTTGAATCGAATCACGAAACCGAACCGTTAAACTATTTTTGCCGGTTTGGTTCCGATTTCAACTTTTTGGAACCGGGAACCGCCGGTTCGGAACCGGAACCGGCGGTTCGAACCGTTTGGGCATGTCTAATATCGAGCGATTAGTCAAAATAACGGTCTTAATTGAACCCTAGACAATAAATCAAACATTCTCAATATATGAGGACGCGTTCGCAGAAATGTGCAACTACCAACTCAAAAACATGGGCTATTACGTTTTCCTCCTTTCATTCGCGAATACTCGATTAAGTCTTGAACATGATGAAGTGTTTATTCAAATAACTTAATCATGTTATCTCCAATCACTAATTGATCATGTATGTCACACTTAGCCACAAAGTCTAAGTTGACGTGCATCGGCCGATGACTTTGATCCAATTATGATGAGAAGATGAGTATTCTCTCTAAATCCACTTTGAGGAATGAATCATATTCTTAGCTCAACTACCACGCACATGCACTTCATGATGAACCCAATTCAATATGTATCTACCCATGGTTAGGGTGCAAGCATTGGTCATGGTCAAAGTTCATCATCCCACACATGTCGTGCGTATTGACCTCAAGTCAAAGGAGTATCGCATCGCTCCCACTAACCGAGACACCAGTAGACACATATAGTGGAAATACATCAAACGGTTTCTCCGATGGGTATACCAATACCCTCTAAGGGTGCATCCATCATGAGATACCTAGTATCTCGTAGTAAGTGAGATCTTACTACACTCTCTAAGAGTATGATGCAAATCGCACACCAATCTCCATTGTATCATCAATATCTCATTCTTGATGATCCTTGATCGGGGCTATTTGAGAATCATGCTTAAGTCATCTGAGTTCTCACAACCTCAATGACAACAATGACTCATGGGAACACTTGCATGAATAAATGCAAACAATCAAACATAATATTCAAGCAAGTGTATTGTCATACATTAATATTAAGTGAACTATAATATTAAATCAAACTGAATATCATCGAGTATTATGTCCTTACAATAGATTGTCTCTAGGACACTAACACTAACACACACCACCCAATTTATTATGAGCTCGAGAGAGAATTAACTATTGAGAGGGTAGTAGATGATATTAGGTCCTTTTTCGGGTTGCATTGCACTAGCTAGGTAGAAATACATGATTTTGTAATGTTTCCTTTGGATTGAATTGATTGAAAAATGGTTCTAATTCATTATTTAGTGATCAACCCTATAGGAAAATGCACAATACCATTTTAAATGAGTCTTTAGCCGTAAATAGATTTCTAAATATTGCAATTGCCTTGGAACCACTTTTCTTTATTTATTGTTTTTGTATTTTTTATATCTTTAGCTTGTTGTTGATTTGGATTGGACTAGTTTTAATTGCTTTCTTAGTGACATTTTAGTTAGCATTTAGGATTAGTCTTTAGTTTTTAAAACCTTCCTAAAAAATCAATCGTGTCTAGATAGAATTGAGCTAACGAAAATCGCTTTTACACTAACCCTTCCATGTGGGATCGACTCGTACTTACCTCACTAGGATAGACATCGTACATTTGTGATTGGCTATTTTTACGTGTTGGAAAAATACGGAACAAGTTTATGGCACCATTGCCGAGGAAGAATAGTACCTAGAGATGAATGGCACTGATTTCTGAATTTTTTCCTGATGAGCAATTATATTCCTTGAATGTGGAACCTCCTTGGTATGCTGATATTGTAAATTATCTTGTGACTAGGACTTTTTCCATTGATTTATCTAAAGCTCAAAAAGATAAAATAAAGGTTGAATCTAAGTATTATTTTTGGGATGATCCTTACTTGTGGAAATCCTGACCAAATAATCTGAAAATGTGTGGATGAATCTGAATATTTGTCTATCTTGAATTTCTGTCATAATTTTGATGTTGGAGGTCATTTTGGACCTAAAAGAACATCTCATAAAATTCTTGAATGCGGGTTTTATTGGCCCACTTTACATAAAGATGCATATATGTTTTGTAAATCATGTGGCGATTACAAAAGACGAAACTTGTCAATAAAGAATGAGATGCCTCAAACAGGTATTTTAATTTGTGAATTTTTTGATATATGGGGTATTGATTTCATGGGTCATTTCCCATCATCCTTTGGCTGTGTTTACATCATTGTTGATGTTGATTATGTGTTTAAATGGATATAAGCTAAGGCAACTAAGCTTAATGATGCTAAAACAGTAGTCAAATTTGTTAAAAGTCACATCTTTAATAGGTTTGGTGTACCTAAATCAATCATTAGTGATCGTGGGACTCATTTCTGCAATAAAATGTTTGGTTCTTTGTTTCTTAAGTTCATGTCATCCCCCTTATTTGTTTCAGTTTCAGCTTTAGTTGATTCCCCATGTTTTATTTTCAATCCTTTTTCTACCTCACCCTCTTCCTTAGGTGTACCCAATTCTTTCCCACTTCTGAAGTATAATGGCCTTAACATTTTCTTTCAGGTTGGGGATAGGTTGAGATGGAAGCTTACCTGAAAGTTGAGTTTCAATGTTACTTAAGGAGGTACAAATCTGCCCTATTTGGTTATCTAGGTGTTGTAAATGAGAATCAGTTTTCTTTTGATATTGAACACCTTGGTTATGAACTTGACTTATTTGGGTAGTCAATTGTTTAACCATATCTTCTAAAGAAGGTTTAACAGCTTCTGGTTGAGGTGGATTTGGGATATAAGTTGGTCTATAGTTATTCTGGTCATACCTCAAATTAGGATGATTTTTCCAACCCTCGTTGTAAGTGTTGGAAAACGGATCATATTTTCTTTTTGAGGTTGACACGAAAACCACCTAAAGCATTAACATCTTCAATCGCAAAGTAGGACAAGAATCAATAGTATGAGACAAATCAAGATAAATTCCACATGCATGAGCTTGAGAATTTCCTTTTGTAATGTTTTAGACCAAGAGTAGTTAATTGAGCCATTTGTTGAGCATTTTCTTTAAGTTGCTCTTGTACAATGCTAACATTTATCTCATTAACTCTTTTTTGTTTGAGAAGTTTCAGTTCTATGTCCAAATTGTTGAGTATTTTGAGCCATGTTGGAAATTAATTGTCTAGCTTATTGAGGTGTTTTATCTACCAATGCTCCTCCACATAAAGAATCAATCATACCCCTATCATGTGGTAAAAAGAACTTCATAAAAGTATTGAATCAACAATTGCTCACTAATTTGATGTTGAGGCGGTAACACATAATCTTTTAAATCTTTCCCAATATTCATGGAGTGATTCATTAGAATTCGCCTTATTCCGCAAATTTCTTTTCTAATGGATCCAATTCTACTTCTTTGGAAAGAATTTTTTCAAGAAAAGCTTTTTGTAATTCCAACCAAGTAGTAATGGTTAGGGAGTAAGATAATAAAGCCAATCTTTAGCTAAATCATGCAACGAAAAAGGAAAAAGCAATTAACTTTTACTAAGTCATGATCTACACCATCGTGTCTCATAGTAGAAAGCAAACAACTAAAAATTCTTTCAAATGCCTATGGGGTCCTCACCGGATGTCCATAGAATTTTGGAAGTAAATTTAGAAAACCTGAGTTAAGTTTGAGAGGCTTTTCAAGTTCTGGGAAAACAATGCTCAATGGTTAGTTGTTTGAGCGTCTGGTCAGCCATTTTCTCTTCTTCTTCTTCGAATAATATTGCTAACTCGTTCTCCTCTTCTTCACCTATGATCCTGCCACTCCGCAATCTCATACATCTATTCAAGAACAGAAACAAAAATCAATCAATAAAAGCTAGAAAATGATATGAGGCCATCTTTGTTTTGAATAATCACTTTGGCCAAATTTTCCTTACCAAATAAAATATTATCCGTAGCAAGCCACTTTGAGCATATTGTCCTATATTCTTTGGCAACCTACGAAAATTTAGCATTTTTGTCCATCTTTTCGAGCTTACCATTTTTATGAACTAGTGGAGCTTCATTGTTGACAAATATGGTTGAATTGAGATTTAATGTAAATTTGGAAGGCTAGTTGTGCTTAAGTGAAGAAAAAGAAATTGAGAAAGAAAAAAAGGAAAGAAAAGAAAGTGAATGAGTGAAAAAAAGGAAAGAAAAAGAGAAAAGTAGAAGAATGAAAGACTGAAAAGAAAGAAAGAAAGAAAGAAAGAGTGAAAGAAAAAAAAAAGATGAGTTGATGAGTTATGGATATAAAAGATTGAGTTGCTTTGAAAAAGAGATAAAAATTGAGAAATAAGCCCTCTTTTGTATAACCATTTGGTAGAGCTTTAATTATAAAAGTGTTCAATGATTTTTTGTGGTGAGGAATGTGCTTAAAAATTGACTGGAGTTTTTGAGTTGCAATCCGTACAATTTCATTTTTTTTTCTTGAGATATTTTTGAGATGTGTCTATGCGTCTTTATCTCTCGCTCTCCACTAGTTTACGAGTCATTCTATCCAAATCTTTCATACCTTAACCAAAGAGCCTACATTACAACCAAATGTGAAAGTCCTTATTGATTCATTAATTGAACACTTAACACGTGGTGGAGAATTTAGACATTTGACAAGCTTATGGTAGCATAGTTGTGTGAATTGATTTTCGAGAGCATACACGTCCATTATATACACTTTGAATGGAAAGTGACATATTTACTTGAGAGGAATTGTGAATTGAGCATTGAATTTTGCATTAATTTGAACATAGCTTGTGAACTTGCTTGTTGATTTTTCTACCTAATGGCTTAGCTAGATCGAGATTTTTGGCAACCACTTATTTTATTTTTGAGTCATCTTATTTTTTAGTCATTTCACCCTCATGTTTTATTTTTCATTGTTTGGGGACAAACAACACTTTAAGTTTGGGGGGTTTTGATTCGGGTGAAAATTACAAGATTTTATTGCTCATTTATTTCCGGATTTTGATTTAGTTTCGTGATTTTATCACCTAATTTTGACTAATTGCATTTGGTTTGGAGAAAGGTCGTGTTTTGATATTTTATAGGAAAATTGAACCTTTTTATTTTTTGGTACAAATGATGTGCCTAATTTCTGGTGAAGCCAAACAAAAGAAGAAATCAAGAAGAGAAAAAATGGCCGGCCCAAATTCAACAATTGTGGAGTCCATGAACAAGCCCAACCAAATAAATGGTGCAGCCTATTGTTTGCCGTGAGGAATTAAGGGCGTGTTTTGAAACACTTAAAACAGCTTCCAGAAGCACTTATTTTCAAAGCTTCCTCTCACAGCTTTTGAAAATAAGTGCTTTTAGAAGCTGTTTTAAGTGTTTTAAAACCCACCCTAATTGTGAATCAAGAAGCTAAAATTTAAGTTGGAAGCAATATGCATGGGTCCCACCGATTCAACTCTCATGTCTTGGTCAATTATATCATTCTCCACCTCAATATGCCTTACCCACAAGTTGACCCACGTGGCAATTAGAGTTGCTATTCCATTTAGCAAAATTTCAGTGTCGTCTCAACATTATCAAAAGCGTTTTCCAGATTTCAACGATTTTCATTGGGCGAAAACAGAGGGTTTTTATATGATGCAACAGTAAATTCGAGAACCCTATCATACTTCCCATTGGGCAGCCCCCATTTTCCTGTCTACACACATTAAATAGGGTTCTTAAATTATTGATACTTGGGAGCTCAAGATGTGAGCTTAGTTTGGAAATTTTACCCCCATCATTTTTTTTATCGGACAAAGTTAGATATTAGTTGTTAGTAGTTAGTACACCAAGCACTCAAATACTCCACGAAATCGTCAATTCACCTTATAACTCCCATAACTCCAAATTCGTTCCCAGAGGGAGTCGAATCTGGATCTCCCACTCAAATGAGGAGCCTAGTGGTCAGGTGGGCTAAGCCACCTGGTTCCACCCCCACCATCTACAATAGTCTAATTTCTCTTTCCTTTTCTTTTTATTGTAATTGAGATTGGGTAGAATCTTTCTAAAACCATTTTGGTTCTAGGGCATTGCATATTTGGTTTGAAGTTTATGGATTAATTTCTTGTTTAATTGATATTTGTGTTTCTACTCCTATTTGTGTGCTTAATTTCTTTGAAAGCTTGTTGTTAGTGTACATAATAACATGACTTATTTGATGTTAATTGGGGTAAGATCGAGATATTTATTCCATTAATAGATCTTTAAGCACACTTCCCAATTTATTATGAGTTCGAGAGAGGATTAACTATTGGAAAGATAGTAGATGGTCTTAGGTCATTTTTCGGGTTGCATTGCACTAGATAGATAGAAATACATGCTTTTATAATGTTTCCTTTAGATTGAATTGATTGAAAAATGGTTCTAATTCATTATTTAGTGATAAACCCTATAGGAAAATGCACAATACCATTTTAAATGAGTCTTTAACCATAAATGGATTTCTAAATATTGCAATTGCCTTGGAACCACTTTTCTTTATTTATTGCTTTTGTATTTTTCATGTCTTTAGCTTGTTGTTGATTTGGGTTGGACTAGTTTTAATTGCTTTCTTAGCGACATTTTAGTTAGCATTTAAGATTAGTCTTTAGTTTTTAAAACCTTCCTAAAAAATCAATCGTGTCTAGATAAAATCGAGTTAACGAAAATCGCTTTTACACTAACCCTTCCCTGTAGGATCGACTCGTACTTACCACACTAGAATAGACACCATACACTTGCGGTTGATTATTTTTACGTGTTGGGATACGGAACAACAACTGAATGATGAATGACTCATTTAATAAAATACTTGACCCATTAAATATATTAAATATGTTTTGTGGATATATATATATAATCGAAACGAATGTATAAATCTTAAATTCCCAGTTGCACATGAGACTTTGTCACTTTTCTTTTCTCATGTCACGTTCACAGGGAAAGGGATCTCTCACACACGAGTTTGAAGTTTCTAATTCAATTTTTTTATGTGGTAGTGAGTATAAATTGTGTCCCAAACAGAACCTTATTGAACCAAAAAGTCTGGCATTGACATGTTGTACGTTACGCAGCGAGAGTCATACCATCTCTTTTTCCATCCATAAAAATACAATTCATAAAAGCAAGGAATCACCACCACCATTTGCCATCTCATTTCCTTTTCACCTCTCTTTTGAGCATATACAGACGTTTTCCGTCAAAATTTTTGCTTGATTATCATTAGATGTAGTTATTTTGGGGGAAAAGAGAAAAATGGATTCGGATGACGAGATGGCCGCTGTGATGATCGAGGATTCGGACGATTACGAAGATTTCTACGACGATGCCGGAGACGGTGAAGATGATTCCGATATAGATGGCGTCGTTATTGACTATGATGGGTTCGTGGACCCTGACTCAGACGATTCTGATGATCTATCCTCCTCTCACCACTATCACCATCGGTCACAGGTCATTTCTGTTTCCCTGAAATTATTGTGCGATGATGATAATTTTTTGAGATGTCTTTACCGAGAGCCGTTTATTGAGCCAGGCCGTTGTGAAATTTAACCTGCTGCTCTTCTGGGTTTAGGGGAAAATGTTATTATACGCATCGTTCCAAAGTTTGATCGGTAATGGTGGGTAAATTTGTAGCAGCTCCTTTATTGATAGTGCGTTTCTTCGTCAATTCGTGGAAGAAATTGGATTCGAAGCGCAAGTTTAAAGCGGGTTTTATTAGAATTCTGTGTTTTGGTGATGGACTAATGTTTTTTGGGCGAAATTACATTACATTACTTCTATATTCCTGGATTTTGTGTTCGATGGTTAGTGAAGTAATATAGTTTTCTGTGAAGATCAGGATGAAAATATTTGCTTTAGAAAATATCCTACGATGGAGTACTGTTTGGATTAAAGCGTTCAACTTTGTGGTTCAAATGTATATGGTCATTGATTTTAGTATTATATTTTAACCTAATGTTACTTTTGCTCTGTTTGCTAACTTACAGAGGCATCATAATTTACTAGTATTTTATTTTCTTCGGTCTGAATACAATGTTATAGAATGATATAGGTGTCTTTTTTCGTCATTTTCCCTTCTTTCGTCGAGATATTTGAGACATTGGATACCCTCGAGGAGCTGAATCTACTCAATAGTTCAGTTCTCGATTCAGGAGTTTTTAATTTTGGTACTTCTTTTGTTATTTTTCATTCCCTATTAAATATATCTGCCATTCTGGTAGAAGTTTAACTTGCAACTCTCGTTTGAAGGTGATAAATTAATACACAGTAAGGTTAGTGTGATATACTGATAATTGATACGTGGTACAATGTTGAGTTTCTCTTGAGTTCTCTTATGTTGACATGTCAAGCTTCTGATTTTTCCCTCTTCTATCTCATTTTACTTAGTCAGACACCTTGATTTTGCTGTTCTGATTATGCGTTTATAGATTTTAGAAGATAGAACATACAATGCTTTTTTATCCAGTAGTCAATGTTCTTTGTGTTCTGAAATTTTGCTATTGAAATTATCATGAATGATTACTTGAAGTGTTTTAGTCTTTTCTCAGAACTATACCATTTTAAACGAAGATGATATACGCCAATGCCAAGAGGATAGTATTACTCAGATATCTACTGTTCTCTCAATTTCAAGGGTCGCTGCTGGCATGTTACTCCATCAATATAACTGGTAACTCTTTCTAATTAAATCAGTCTCACTTGAATATTTATTAGGCAGGATGCATCTGTGGCTGTACTTGAAAATTTGGTCAATTTAACCATTGTGCCCCCGCACTTGGATATAAGTACATTAGAGACCCTCGAACTTGCCAAAATTCTCGTCATTTTGTCCTCTATTTGAACCATTTTATTTCCTAAACTTGCATCTAAATAGACAGCCATATCTCCTGACTTATCAAGTATCCATCAACTTTTGCTGTTTGCATACTTAGCAGGACACCTAGAACACTTTAAGGAGCATAACCGATGAAAAACACACTAATTCATGGATAGAAAACAAATGGGAGAGAAGACTTTTCCTTACCGTTTTCTTCCTCATTTGAGTCAAACTTCAGTTTCTTTCCCCTCTTTCTGAAAGATATCAGAAAGGTTATTTGAAGGAAGAACAAGAAGAAGGTCACAAAAAAAAAGAAAAAAAGAAAGGGAAATGCACCTGTTTCGTTTATTATCTCTCCATGTGTCATATGCTTTTTGCATGTTACAGTCTCCGCGGATGAGGCCAATACGTGATCATATGGATATATCAATATGCATGAGTTCTTCATGTGCTTTCACAAGATGCAAGTAGTTTTTCCTTCTATGTGAGTGAAATTGGGTTGTGACATGAAGCATCAACTTTTTTTGTTCTTTGTATAACTATTTGAATTACTGGATGAACTTAGAGATTATTTATGAATTTTTTTTATTTTTTTTTTTTGTATTTGCTGAACAATCCATTGGTGTTATTGGCTTGCAGGAGTGTTAGTAAAGTGAATGATGAATGGTTTGCAGATGAAGAAAATGTCCGCAAGACTGTTGGTTTGTTGGAGAATGGCATTCCCCTTCCTGATGTTGAAGAGGTGATATGAGATGTGGAAGTTGGTTGTGTTTCAATTGGAACTCACACGGTTGTGGAACATTGTAGCAATTTTCGTACGGGTTCTTCTCATTACCGTAGAGTGTGCAACTTAATTTTCTTCTCTTTCTGCAGTTAACTTGTGGGATCTGCTTTGAAAACTATCATCGTGATAGGATGAGGGCTGCTGCTTGTGGCCATCCCTTTTGTGTTACATGTTGGCAAGGTTATTATCATTAATCTCACAGAAAGTTTATCTATTATTTTGTGTTCTGTGTTTGGGAGGAGTGGGTTCTGTGAGTAATATAATCATCTCATGTGCAAAGGAATCTATTTCTGAAGTTGAATTCCTACGCATCCAACAAAAGATATATAATTACCATTTTCTATGCCTCTATTGCACAGGATATATTGGCACAGCTATTACTGATGGACCTGGATGTTTGATGTTGCGGTGTCCTGATCCATCTTGTGGTGCAGCTATTGGTCATGACATGGTGAATAAATTGGCTTCTCATGATGACAAGGAGAAATATAATCGCTACTTTTTGAGATCATTTGTTGAAGATAATAGGAAGGTAGAAGAACTAATGCACATTTTTGAGACATAACCTCCTTTCAATACATCGCATACTTGTTTTTTTAAACTTGATGGGCAGTAGCTATTGTGGGATTTTCATTAATGAAAATCTTTCAACATAGTTCATATAGATGTCTGTATAATACACTTTCTTCATTCCTTTTCTTCCTTGTGTAAAATGAAACTCGTGACGACTATATAGCACACGGTCTTCGCTAGAGTACTTCTTTGTATTAGTGTGAAGTCAGAATCAAGAGAGTTTAATTTAATTGTTTTGAGTCTCAGTTATGTGTTCGACATGCCTTGTACTCTTGATTTTTTTTTTTTTTAATTCCAATTCCTTTATTGACAGACAAAAAAGTGGTGCCCAGCACCAGGCTGTGATTATGCTGTGGATTATATTGCTGGTAGTGGAATTTTTGATGTTACTTGCCGTTGCTCCTTTAGTTTCTGCTGGAATGTGAGCTTTCTTCAAGTTCTGTTGTTCTCTTATTTTTCTGTATTTCCACCTGCTACACCTTAAATTCTACATATTGATGACTGTAAATCCCTTGCAGTGTGTTGAAGAAGCACATCGCCCAGTTGATTGTGGAACTGTGGCTAAGTGGATTATGAAGAATAGTGCTGAATCTGAAAATATGAATTGGTAGGTTGATGCTACCTAAGGGGTAAAAATACGGTCCTTCAATTTAGGGGTTTATATATTTGTTTATTAGCTCTTCCTTACTTAATTAACTAATGTAAATGCTGAACTAAGCAATGTATAGACAAACTGATATGTTCTTTGTAGGGTGTGTGTGTTTGTTTGTTTCCTGTGTACATAATGAGAATTCTGCTCTTACGCTATGATGTTGTCCCAGGATATTGGCTAATTCCAAACCTTGTCCAAAGTGCAAGCGTCCGATTGAGAAGAATCAGGGTTGCATGCATATTACATGCACTCCACCATGTAAATTTGAGTTTTGCTGGTATGTTGTTCCCTTATGAGTTAAGTCATGTAATGTACGTGTGTGTGTGTGTAAATATTTTATCTGACAATTATTATATATACCTGCTTATGCTTCCAAATGCACATCTCTTTTAAGATTTTGTCTACTTTGGTGCTCTCATTGTGTCCTTGATCATTGCGTTCTTGAAAGATAAAAAAACTCATAACTATGACAGTAATCTCTAAGTTGTATCTTGATCATTTCGGTAGCTAATAGCTAATCTTGTCACTGGCAGGTTGTGCCTTGGTGCATGGTCAGAACATGGCGAAAGAACTGGTGGATTTTATGCATGCAATCGCTATGAAGCAGCCAAACAAGATGGAGTGGTAAGATTATTTGCTTTGTCCTTATAGCTGAAATATTAATTGCCTATATAACTTGACCTGTTGTTACAGTATGATGAGGCTGAAAAACGAAGAGAGATGGCTAAAAATTCTATTGAAAGATACACACACTACTATGAAAGATGGGCTACAAACCAGTCGGTAGGTATCACTTATGTTCATGATGTGCGGTCTTGGCTTTTTAATATATGATCTCTCAATAGTTGAGTGGAACTGAGTATTGTGTAATATTATACTACGCTTTCTTGGCCTATTCATGTATCTGCTGAGTGCTGAGTGAGATTTCACATCTTAGTTTCTCAGGAGATATGCCTTTTCTTTACTTGCATACTGCCCAGCAGTATATATATGCTATTAGATCTGTAGTGCAGTGTGTAAGTTAGGCTTATCCATAGAGAAACTGTTACGATCCCACATCGGATCCACAAGAAATCGTGGATGGGTACTTAAGTGGGAGCTAATCCTCCTGTTAGAAGCAAGGGAGTAAGTAACACAATAAATCAAGGAAACCCAACGGATAATTTCCTCCAAGCCAATATGGCATTCAATAATTTCTGCACACTCTTTACACAGTGCTGACACAGGAACTTATAATACTAATTAAGTCCAGGGGAAAAATGCCCATTGACTGGTAATTAAGCCCATGGGAAACAGACCCATTGACTAGTAATTAATCCATACGTAATTAATTCAAACATAAAATTATAAGTAATTAAAGATAATTAATAGCTACTGCCCCTTGGTCTTCTTCTTCTTCCCACGAACTCTTCTGCTATGTAACTATTCCCTCCCTCTCCAAAACGCCTTGTCCTCAAGGCGGAAGTCTGGAAACTGGGAACAGAAATAACAGAAAATCATAAGTAATTAAATATATTTAATAGCTACTGCCCCTTTGTCTTCTTCTTCCCACGAACTCATCTGCTATGCGTAACAACTCCCTCCCTCTCCAAAAATGCCTTTTCCTCAAGGCGGAAATCTAGAAACTGGGAACAGAAGTAAACTTCATTCACACAAGTCGTGTCATAATCTGGAAGCCCAGCCCATGCACCCAAAAATCTGACCCACACAATCATCATCCCCGCACACCAGCATTTGAGAAGGAACAAACTCCGGAAGAACACCGCCCTAATGCATGCAGCAACCTCAAATGGACCAAAGTACAGTGGCACTAGTTTGACATACACTTAAACAGGGAGGCTTGCCTATATGGCCGAAACTTGAGTAACACCTTATCACTCACTTCAAACGTGACGTCTCAACGATGCTTGTTGGCAGCTCGGGACATGCGCTGCTGTGCTCTCTCTAAGTAAAAATGGAGATTTCGCAGTATAGAATCTCTCTCTACAAGGTCGTCCTCCACGGCTTTACTTAAATTTCAGTTGGTAAGAATTGCACCAAGGTGAGAGGTGGTCGGCCATAAACAGCTTCAAAGGGAGTGCATCCCGATGATGAAAGAAAACTTGTGTTAAAGCAGTACTCTGCCCATGGAAGTCACTGCCCATTTCTTTGGATGCTCGACCGCAAATATGTTTCAAGGTATTGATTCATCACCTCAGTTTGTCCGTCAGTACCGGAGTGATATGAAGAACTCATCCGAAGTTGAGCGCCAACATCTTTGAAAAATTCTTTCCAAAAAATTCTAAAGAAAACCTCCCTGTCTGAAACAATTGTACGGGGAATGCGGAGAAGTCGTACAACCTCTCGTGCCATAGCCAAAGCCACATCCCGATCCATATATTTGTGGAAGTTTAACAAAATGAGTAGCTTTTGACAGCCTATCCACCACAAGGATCACATCCCACTGCTGAGATTGTGGGAGCCCAGATATGAAGTTCATGCATTTATCCTCCTAAATGCGTTCCGTGATCGGTTGGGGCTGCAATAAACCTGCCGGCAGACACGTATCCGCCTTGTTGCGCTGACAAATGAGGCAATTCGCAACAAGTCGGTGACAGATTTCATGTTGCCCGAGAAGAGTGGAAAGTCTGTTCTGTGAGAAGGCTGCGCCACCGTGAGCGGTAGCTGTTGAGGTGGCCCTTGAGGGCGTGAGATCGCCGCTGTGGACAACTCACCAGTGGCGATACCTCTCTCCTTACCAACAGCTGACAGCGTTGCTTGGGTGTCCGATAGGCTCAAATGGATAACTTGCATATCTGTCTGCATCTCATCAACCTGTTAACCAAAATAGCATGCCGATTTTGAGAAAGTTCTTTGCCTGCAGCCAATGCTGCTACCCCCTTCTCTAATCTAGCAACCATAATCTCCAACGATTCAATGCGTGACTCACTTGTCGGCATGATATCCGGCACTGTCGGACCAATTTGTTAGAAGCAAGGGAGTAAGTAACGCACAATAAATCAAGGAAACCCAACAGATAATTTCCTTCCAATCCAATATGGCAATCAATAATTTCTGCACAGTGTTTACACAGGTACTTATAATACGAATTAAGTCCATGGAAAGCATGCCCATTGATTGGTAATTAAGCCAATGGGGAACAGACCCATTGACTAGTAATTAATTCAAACAGAATTCATACGTAATTAATTCAAACAGAAAATCATAAGTAATTAAAGATATTTAATAGCTACTGTCCCTTGGTCTTCTTCTTCCCACGAACTCGTCTGCTATACGTAAAACCTCCACTCTTGAGCTAGCTTTTAGGTGGAGTTAGGGCTTCCATGCTTGAGTTCCTAACAACTAGTCCGATCCGTGGTACGGAAGAGGGCTACCTGGGGAAAGGGCCGCTTGACACCAGGAACCAAGCTGCGCGGATCTGCCTGAGTCACTGAGGATCCCCAGAGTGAGAGACCTCCAGTGGACGTCCGGCTTTCAAGGGGGGTCGATTGTTAAGAAATTGTGGATGGGTACTTAAGTGGGAGCCAATCCTCCACTCTTGAGCTAGCTTTTGGGTGGAGTAAGGCTTCCATGCTTGAGTTCCTAACAGAAACTCACATTCTCACAGAATTTGTGAACTCTTTCCATTTGCATTCTAGCAGAACATTTAAATATTTTAAGGCAAAACCCTGTTCTTCCAGTCTCTTTGTGAAGCATTCTGGTTGCTTCACATTCAATAATTGCTTTATATTGTCACATTAAGCAGAGACTTGAGTAATGATAATATTTCACTTTCTAGTTTCTAATAAATCCAAGAAACGCATCTTTGTGGCTAGTTATTGCATTATATTCTATTTGGTCACAATAAATGCTTTCTTGTTTTATTTGTGCAGATTTTCGACTCTAAAATCTGTGTGTGTTTTATTTTGTCTACTAGACAAAGTTAAATCTAAATTCAAAATTTTCCTTTCTGCAGTCCAGGCAACGAGCAATTGAGAATTTACATCAAATGCAAACAGTACATGTAAGAAAATTCTCTTCTCTTTGTTTTGATCCTAAAAGTATATATGCAAATTGAGAATTTGAGAGGTGAATGCTACATTACACTCTTGTTTGGGGAGCCAGCAAATTTCACTTTTTCTCTTTTAAGTTTATATAATTTAGGGGTGGTAAAAGGTGATGCACGTCACATCATAGACAAATTCATGAAGGTGGACAATTTGTTTTAGCATAATTTTATTCTAGAGTATAATTGGTACCCAATATTAGTTATATATTATGTCATTTAAGTTATTTGTGATGTGTATGCTTCTTATTGGGAAATCCCCACTGTTGCGATAACTTTCAATTAATTGGTTATTGGAATGTAATGTAGCTCCGTAGGGTGACTAGAACTAATTAAATGTATTTGAGTCCTGAACAAATATGCTGGAGCTGCTATGCAGTGGTTTATACAATTAACACACTTTTAATTGCACATGAATCTGATGCCTATATTTATTTTAATTTTTTTAATGCGTGTATAAATTCATTGACGATGACTTTATTGTGCAGCTAGAAAAGCTAAGTGATACACAATGCCAGCCCGAATCTCAACTTAAGTTCATTATAGAGGCTTGGCAGCAGGTAAATCTTAGGATAGTTATTATTTACTTTTCAGCAAGTGGGTATTATTTAGTATTGAGTTCATGTGAATGAAGTGATTATTTAGGATAAAATACATAGTTTCTGCTTATTGTGACACGGGACACAATTTTGATTATCTGTCTCTTCCCAGTACGGCGCTATATATTCTGCTCTAAACTATTACATTTTGCCTTCTGCAGATTGTTGAATGTAGACGAGTCTTAAAATGGACATATGCATATGGATATTATCTCGATGAGCAGGAACAAGCTAAGAAGCAGTTTTTTGAGTATCTACAAGGTATGCCAGCCTTCAATCTGGATATGTGGTTGTAACCTTGCATTTTATGTGTGCTACATTTTTATTTCTGGATTATTTTAGGTGAGGTGGAATCTGGCTTGGAACGGCTTCACCAGTGTGCAGAAAAAGAATTTCAGGGATACCTCAACTCTGAAGGTCCTTCAAAAGACTTCAATGATTTTAGAACGAAGTTAGCAGGATTGACCAGGTGACTCTGACTGCTAGTCTTCCATTTGACTAATCTACTTCTGATTGTTCTACATCATGGCTAATGTTTTGCCTTCATATGTTTGTGGTACCTTCTAGTGTTTTCTTGGTTTGAACTTGTCAGAAAATAAATATTGGGAGTAACCCTTACCGTTCAATTAAAAAAAGTAATACTGTATTGTTTAGTGAAAACAACAAATACTAACCAACTAAACCCTTTTAGTATAACAACTAATACCGTTTAGAAATGCATTTGAGTTGCATGATTGCAACTGGTGCATAGAAGTTTTTGCCAAATCTTTGAAGTATATTTCCTTCTCTCACTTTGCATTTTGCTGTCAGCTTATTCCTTCTGGGTAATGTTTCTGCTATACAATATGTGCACGTACCTTTAGGAGATGGGGTACACTGTACACAATCTTCTTATTGTTACTTGTCAAAGAGGGGGCAAAGCAATTGCAATCTGAATGAACTTTATGGTCTTTTCTGAACTCATACATTCCTCCCTAAAGTTAGATAAACTTAATGAAAATATATATTGCTCTTCGTACATGCTTCAAGTAAAACTTTCCCCCATTCTCCGTATCTTACTTCGAGTGATTGCAGCGGATGTGTGAAATTTCAAATTCTTCTATCTTGTAAACTGGTTTATATATACATACACACACAAAACATTAGTTAATTTAGAGTGAATTGTTTAAATTCTAATGACTGCAGTGTAACCAAGAATTACTTTGAGAATCTCGTTCAAGCTTTGGAAAATGGTCTATCGGATGTAGACACCAATGCTGTGTGTGGGCGGGCAGGCGGCTCACAGAATGTAGGAGGTAGCAGTAGCAAAGGAAGAGGCGGTAGTAAGGGCAAAGGAACGACATCCCGATCAAGCAGTTCTTCTAGAAACATAGATGATTCGGGGCATTGGTCTTGTGAATTCTGCACATATGCCAATGTTAGAGCGTCCACTGTTTGTGAAATGTGCCAACAGCACCGGTGAAGACAGTTTTGCTGCTTTGAGTCCGGGAAATCAAGAAGGCTCGGGTAAAATCTCGTTGGTAATACCTGAAGCACTTGTGTGAAGGGTCGTGCGAATGGAAGAGAAATAAGAACCGTCTTGAAAAACAATGTGTATAGTCTGTGTGGCCTTTATGTACTTGTACTATTTAAAATTCATACATTTACGTACTTTAGTGTTGTATATAATTGGGTTATTTATCATTGTTGGGTAGATGAATGTTGATCATACATTCTGTGTAAGTAGGGGATCTGATCTGAGGCCAGTTAATTGTTGTGGTACTATAAAAATTCATCTTCTCTTAACTGATATGTAGATGCAATGAAACCTCACCACTTGCTCTTTTACCAATCTCAGTTGGAGCATTTATATGCTTTCTTTTAGGTGTTGCATGAAATTGAGGCTGGGCTTCTAATCTCTGCCCTTAATTTTATCAATAATTGACCGGAGTCATGTGTTCCCTACTTGTTTGAATTTCTGTTTGTATTTAAGTTTGTCTTATTTTAAAAATTCAAACAATCAATTTCATTTTCTACAAGTTTCTTTTTTGTACTAAAATATAGCTGAACTTTATATTTACTATTATCAAAACAAGCTCAAATAAGCCTGCCTAACCTACATAGCGGATACTGACATTATGGAGAAAAACCTACTCTGCTAATCTCCAGAGAAGAAACGAATGTTTTTCCTTTCATCCAAAATTCTCAATTCTTTATTAAGCAATCCTCATTTTCTGTAAAATACAACCTAGTGCATAAGTAATGAAAATGTATCTAATCCACAAAGGGAAGGCACTTTCACCACCAGCATCTGCATTATAACTTCAACGGGTCACACGGTGCTCGTTTTCAAGATAGTATAAGCCAATAATAGAGGAACTCCGAAGCTGTAGATCGGAAAATGGATGGCCGGATTCATCTCATAGGCTTTCATGAGAGCTACACAGTTCTGCAATATTGCATGAAAGAACATTATTCGTCTGTAAGCAAAAAAGGAATACGGACTGCATGACAATATTGCATTTGTTTCTTTCTAGAAAAATTCTGCATTTATTTCCAAGCACTATAACGAAAATAATCAAATGAGGTAATATGAAAAATAGGAATTGAGAAAGATCCATTAGGTAAAATAGAACCAAACAAGTGAAGCCTTGAGAAAACACCTCGAATAGTTTCTAAACATGGAAAATAAACAAATTTGATGAACCTACAGGGAACATACAATAAACAAGCAGAAGAAACCGTACCTTAAAATGCTTCCAAACCATAGCCAAAGAAACCACAAGGAGCAATTTCCTAATCCAGCGCCTATTTACGCAATTATTGTGCAAACCAGATTCCTTAGTTTCTCCATCAGAGTCATCATTTTTCTTACTTGAAAGAGAAAGAAGATAATCACGATATACTCCACTTTCAGCAGCCAACACCATAATCGTCAGTACTGCTGGCAAAACTACAAAAAAGAGATGTGAAAGTACCACCACCATCACATCTGGAAATCCAAGAAAGTCTGGCTTTCCCAAATTATTGGATTTGAGAACCCAACCTTTGTAAGTCATATATCCCAGTTCTCCACTTTCTGTAAAAACTTGACCGTATAACCAAGGGCAAACCACAAGGTACAACAAGTACCCTATCATACAGAACCATGCCGCAGGGATGTTATATAGTTCCATGAATAACCACAAAACACCATTCATGAAGGTTTTGTTAGCTTTAAAATTTTTGTACGTATAGTGCCTCTTTGAAAAAAAAAGGAGTACCTTTGGAATGATAAGAATAGAAAGGAATAAACAGTAAAAACCAAAAAGTATTGGGTGGTATAAGGAGTCCCATTGACACCCCATCACAAAAAATTCTTTCCAACTCCAAGAGAATCGGGCAGGAATTCCAGTTACGGAGAACGGCCTAAGTTCGGTGGTGGTTACTCTACCCATGATATCAGTTGCCTCTATTTGAAGTAAATATCTCTCAGGAGACGGGTCCTCGAAAGCGTGAATGTTCCATGGGGCAACATAGAGGTCACCACGGGCCCCACCAACCTTAATCATTTCTGTCTCCAACACAGTAATGAGAATCTCGGGGCTAGAGTCATATACCTTAGCCAGAACTGATACGATTGGAGAAGCAGAGAAGACCAGAGCTCTAATAGCCCCGTAAGAAGAGGGGTCGTCTATTTCACATTTATAATTATTTGATGATGTTGAAGTAAAATGTGAGTCTAAAGGAAATATTGGCAATATAATGGTTTTCTTGGCCCCCGTCTTGAAGTTGAAATCGACAAATGAAGTACGACCCCTATCAATAGCCAAAATACGCATTGCTCGACTCTTCCTCCAGTCTCCCATTTCCCATTCCCAGAATCCTTCAGTACTTGCTGCCAAAGGAGAACAACTAGAGGCATCCTCACGAGGTCTTCGGTGACCATTCAGCTGGATTAACTCTTTTGTACTGGATTTACCATGATGTCTCTTTAAGTTCTTCCCAAATTTTGTGTGCAAATGCCCACATAAATAAGCAGCTAAAGAGTGAACAATGAATATGTCCTGTAAGGTCTTTCCAGATTTTGAAGCTGCAGAAAACGAGAGGGGGAAATGACCGAAGGATAATTTGGTGACTGGGTGAGCTGATTGAGAATCCCATTAAGCAGAGCTCGAATTTATATCTGCTAACAGCTCATCCGTAGGGTGTCCAAACAGGTTAGTTGTTGGGCCCGTAAACCCAGAAGACATCGTGCTGTCAAATCCAACAAAAAGAAGCTTCCTTTTTCTGGTCTGCATTATCACGTTCACTATTAAATAAGAAATTTTGGAAGTAAATCTGACATTTGCTTTAGCTCTAACGGAGCACAAGAACACAAGCCTAAAGATAAAGAGAGTAATCAACCTGAATGGTGATGCTGTTGACAGTTCCTTTTCTTTGTAGCTGCCCATTGACACTGTATTTCGAGAAATAATCAAAGGGCCCACCAATTTCTGGAACACCAAAGTTATCATGATTTCCCCGAACATCATAGAAGGTGCTCTTGTCAAGCCCACTTCTCTGGACAACATCCTTCATGACTTTCTGGTATTCGATCCACTCCTCTTCATCTTGTTTCATAGTCAATAAATCCTTGCTTTTACCATCTTATAGATACAGAAAAGTAAAGTTCTGGATTTAGCTTGAAACATGAGATAGGTAGTATACGCTAATGAAGCCCAACAAAACATTAGATAATGATTACACCAATGCAACATAAAAAATGATGAATCAACTTTACTAAGAGCATGGAATTTGGTCTCCTTAACATCAAATATTTCACTAGGATCATGTCAAGACATCAATCAGTTTCTCTAATCACATAAGCACAAAATATGTACATGTGAAAATAGTCACTAATCCTTATGTCATTGTGCACATTGTATCCAAAACAGAATACTGTAATCTTTCCTCATTCCAAATAACAACAAATAGAAACCTATTTTTAGTTCAAGCTGAAACTAAATTCAGTAGCAGATATCAATTAAATTCATTCATCAAAACAAGAACCAATCCTAAGAGCAACTGAGACATGTATTTTTCAACTATCATAAAAAGGAGATGATCAAGAAAAGCCCAGAATAGCAAAAAGACAGGATCTTTATCATTTAAACGTCCAAGAAATTCCCATAAAATATATTTAAATCGTCAATTGTGAACCACTATATCACATCCTATCAACTGATATACAAAAAATGAAAAAGATTAAATTAAGTTTAGAGAAGCCACCAGTGAGATCACCAGTGAGGAGAACCAATGAAGGGTTGATGAAGGAGAGGGCCGGGCCCACGATATCGGTGAAGTCTCGGGCCCTCTGGGGTTGGTGCACGCTGAAGTGGAGATCAGATAGCTGCACCACCCACACCAGATCATCCGGCGTTCCATTCAGCTCTATTACTGCTCTGTTATTGCTATTGCCACTCCCATTTCCTGAAGAAGAGATTGGAATTGCAAAGAGTAGCACAAATATTTTGATTAGAATCACATTTCCCATTCCAATCACCTCCTCTTCGCTTATATTGGGTTTTTTCTTTATTTGTGGAAATTTCGGCTGATTTATGGGGGAGATTAACCTGCTTCTTCGTTAATAATTTGCAAGGATTTTCACTCTTTTTCGGGGAAAACAAATTGAGAAGATGTTTATATTTTTGAGTGACTCAGTCTTTGGTCCATTTTGGATCTAAAACTTACTATTAGGTTCATTATTTTTTTTTTAGATTATTAAGATATCCAAAATTTATAATAAAAATATAATATTACCCTTTAATGAGTAAGTCAATTTTTTTTTTTTCATTTTTTTCATTTTCCCATATACTTTCACTTTTCAATTTTTGAATTTCATCTTCTCTTATAAATCAATTTTTTAAATCCATGTTTCCTTATAAATGACTTTTTATTTTTTAAATTCCACCTTCTCTTATATGCTATGATGCATGGATTTTTCTTAAAATATCACAATGCAGTATCGGATTCGCACCCGCATCCTATAAGGGGTGCGATTCTCGAATCCACGTATCCGGATGTCACTTGGCGAATCGGTAAATTAGAAAATAAAATAAATTAACGGACACACGAATCCGATACGCGAATCCATGCTAAATGATTAAATATGGTAATATTATTAAGCATTAGATGTGTTATTTAATTGAACTTTATTATGTACTGCAACTTAAATTGACAATATGACACTCGTTTTAGATTGAATTCATCATTATGATTTATATATTGGGATGATGATATTTGAATTGTTATTTTATTACTTAATTAGATTAAATTATTGAATATTGTTAAGTTTTGAGGGAGATAAAATTTTGAATTGCATACATTTTGTTTTACGAATTTTAGATTTATATATATATTTTAGGTGTTATATATAATAAATTATAAATAAATAGACGTATCTTTGCCGAATCGCACCCTAAATTTTTTTTAAATGTGTATCCCCGTATCCGTATCCGTATCGTATCGCACCCGCACTCGCGTACCCGCATCCGTGCAACGTAGCTTATATGTGATCAAAATATCTTGAAAATGACTAGAAAAATTCAATATTTTCAACTTCATCTTTCAATTCAAAAAATTCAAATTGAAAAATTACAAAAATTACAATTACAATATCATATGAAAAATTCATATCTAACAATTACAGAAAAATTTATATCTAAAACCTACAATTACAATCTCAAAAAAATTGCATATCCTCGTCTTCATCACGACATGAACATGTTCATTAAAAACATGAAAAAGTTTATCTCCGATTTCAGATTTCCACCCTCAGAAATTAACAATTACATATCTTCATAAATGAATCTTCAAATCTTAAAAAAACTCTCATATCAACAACCCAGATCTTAAAAATACCTAGATCTTCATAAAAATCTTCAAAACTACATCCTAAAACAAAAAATCCAAAAAAAAAAAAAAAAGATTTTAAATAAATCAAATCTAACAAATGACCACATATGAACATATCTTGAACACGTCTTAAACCAGATTTCAAAAGATCTCTTTTAATCTTGAACCCGATTCCAAAAAAACAAATCATAAAAATATGGTTAAAACAAGAAGAAAGATAAATGGGCTGGGCTGAAAACAACAAAAAAGGGCAACCTCCTCCACGCCTTTTAATCTCTCTTGCTTTTTTTTCCAGTTTCTTCAATTTGGCGCTGCAAAAAAAAAAAAAAAAGTTCTTCAATCGGCCACCGCCTCCACACCAAGCCATCCACCACCTGATTTTTTGGACGGTGGCTTCTCTATTTTTGGGTTTCCGTCGCCTGAAGTGGCGGAGGTGACCGGTGCCGCAAGTGTGGAAATAGGGCGGCGCCCGCGTTCTGGTTTAGGGAGGTGGGATGGCCACAGTCCCGGCGTGGAGAGGGTGGCAGCCGCGTCGACGGCGATATGAGAGAGAAAGAGAGAGCATGTTATTAGGGTTTTGGCTATTAGGGGGCCCAACACTCCTAGCTGCCTGACATGTGTCAACTGAGGGGGCCACCAACTCTTTTATTTGGTTTCTTAATTCAAGTAATTCTTTTTTTTTTTTTTTTTTTTTTACGAAGAGATGAGAAACTTCCATCACACGTGCCGTTGGCCCCTCAGCCGGGCAGATTGCAAATCGAAGAATGTGCTCAAGTGACAGACACTTGTGGGAGAGAGTCAACAGAATTCAATCTCCAGGACAAACTTTCATAATATTTCAATGGAGAATTTGTCTCACACGGGGTTCGAACTTGCATTGCCGGTGAATTTTTTCTCACATCACCACAAGCTTTACCAACTTCGCTATACCTTGGGCAAATTCTTCTTTTCTTTTTCGTATTCAAAGTGAACAGGGTGTCATTCTTCTTGCAAATTTTTTGTTGTTGCACTGTGAAGTTTTGTGTATTTTTTATACCGACTTTTAATTTAATAAAATCATTGCTTTACTTATATATAAAAAAAGAAAGAACAAGCCTTCAATATTTTTTAAAATAAAAATTAATGTGCCTTTAAAAAAGATTTTGTCCACTACAAAAGAGTAACGAGAATTATTTTTAAAAAAATTCATCATGAATATGGAATTTTTTACAAAAATAAATTTATCCTTTTTTTTATTATTATTATTTTTTTTTAAATAGTTAGGATTGTTTACTACTTGCATATAAAATTTTCTAATCATATAGCATATATTTTCATTTCTCAAAATTACCTACAAACAAATTTATAAGACAATTTGTTTGCAGGCGATTTCACAGGCATATTGTTTGTTGGTAATTTGAGAAAAAGTAATGTCCACGTAACTAGAAAAAATTATTGACAAATCATAGACAATCCTCACTATTTAAGAACAAATTATTTTCATTCTGTAGCCATATCAGAATATTATGTAGTCAATTCTTTATTTTTTAGTAATGTTGAATTATATAAAAAAAATTGTTTCTTTATAATGGACGAATTCTTTAACATTTGCATTAATATAATTTTGTGAATATAAAAAATGAATAAATATTTTGAGTAGTAAAAAATATTAATATAATTGATACAAAATATATATTTTTCCAAATACAAAACAATAATACAGTTATCCATTATCTCCTCTTGAGTCGTGAAAGTCTTAATTAATGCTTCTTATCGATCAGATTATTATGTCCTTAGAAAATCAAATACACTTTACGATTTGGAAGTTGAGACCATATATGTGACTTGGAATATTTCATAACTTCAATGAAATGTATTAAAAAAAAAAAAAGAACAAATGCCAACTTAATTAACTAAATTTTAAATAAACTGACTAACTGAGACATGCATCAACATTTTGATCTGAAATTGTTGCAAATATTAATTAAACTAGAAAAGTAAAATTTATACGGCCATGACAAGGTTAGCTACTATAAAAAGATAATAAAAAATCCTTTAACAAAATTGAAGCATATTTTTACGAGGAACTCTTGTGTGAGACGGTCGGGTCTCTGGCCCATACTATACTAATTTTTACCCATTTGACAAAATCTCCAATATGCCCTAATTACCCCCAAATTGAGACGTAGAAAGCAGGGCAAGGAACACAACTTCCCTAATCATGTTAAAACAGCGACGCCAGTGAGGAACAACTCCGGCGAGAGAGATGCGCTCTACGTCCTCCGAACTCATTTCTATGGTGGCTTCATGTGCTAACTTTTTCTTTCTTAATTATTATCAATCTCTACTCCTTGATGTTTGAGATCTCCAAATCATGGGCATTAAAATGATGGAAAGTCGATGGAGCTAGCAACTTAGATCCAAAAATAGAGGAGAGATTTAGCATCAAAATAAGCCTTGAATCTAAAATAATTGGAGACAACTATTCATCTGTTGTTGCAGGATTATGAAAAAGAAAACAGAGCAGCACCAGGATTATGAAAGAAGGAATCTGTATTATGGAATTGTGCAATTTCTATCACTATAAGAATGAAATTGAGTTGCAATAGGCACTCTTGATTCTAGGCACAATGGTCATGCTTGTAAATATTGTGCACTAGGTTGTGGGCATGTCATACTCATATGAAGTTATGCCCCCCAATCATATTTTAATAAATTTTTCATTTGTTTGATCAGAAAAGTATGGAATTCAGTTAGATTTTTAGGCTACAGTGAAGAATGATTTGAATTGGAAGTTGGTACCTTTGGGAGCAGTGAAAATTTGATTTTGGAAAAATTACTCTCTAGTACAATTTTTTGAGTGATCTTACTTCAAGGTGCACTACATTTTTAGTATAACTCTTAGGTGCAATAGTTCACATTTATGCCCTTATGCAAACTAATTAATAATCGCCGAAATTGGTAGACGAAGAAATTTTGTATTATTTCTCATCGATTTTCATCTGGTTTTATGTTTGATTCCTGATACATTTATCCCATTTAACCATTTTCCTGTTTGAATTATCCCAATCAAGGAAAAACCCAGAAATTCATATCACAAAATTGTTGATTTTTTTTATAAAATTATGATGACGGGTCAGCTGATTATTCTCAGTTGCAAATTCAAGGGAGAGTGCAAACTAGTATCCGTTACGCGTAGCTCAGGTTATAACGAGGTTGTGTCTCAGGTGGTTGGTAAGTGGCGTGAGTTGCATGAACATCAAGTATCATTTATGTACTCAGTTGGTTGTATTAGCAATTGTAGCATGTCTACCGATGATGATTTTAACAACATGTTATTACTTTGTCAACATTTGTCTGCAAAGCTAGTTTTTATGGAGTTGGTTATTAGTGCTCCTGAATTATATGTACTGACCTATGTACATAGTTTACTCCATAACTGTATTGCCATGAATGTACTCGTAAAATGTATTATAGATAGATGCCACATTAAATATCAGTACCATGCTGCAAATTAATGATGAATACATGCTTTTGGATAGAATTGCAGATGTATAGCAACTTTCAATATAGAACATCTAGAGCTTACTGAATAATTAACCATGTTAGTAGTCTAATATCGGCTTATCAGTTTTCAGTGTATATATGTTTGACTTATTTATGTGTAGTAAATTATGTTTGAATAGGATTGGTAAGATAAAATCTCAAATTATGGTTGTTAATTATGTGCTGTTTTTTTAGCAAACATGGTCGTTAATTATGCTGATTTCTGCTGTATTTTTTAGCAAACATGGTAGTTTATTATGTTGTTTTTATCATATTAGTGGATATATTTTGTGCTGTTTTTTTTTTTTTTTTTGGTTTAGGTGGTTGTTAATTATGCAACATTTTATTTTTAAAATAGGTCTGTTTCCAGTAGCGTTTGCTATTGTTTCCGCTGAGAATACCGAGAACTGGTCCTGGTTTCTAGAGATGATTAGAGATAGTATCAAACATGAAAAAGAAATTGTCTACATATCAGACATGAACACTGTGTTAGTGTTAGTGTCCTAGAGACAATCTATTGTAAGGACATAATACTCGATGATATTCAGTTTGATTTAATATTATAGTTCATCTAATATTAATGTATGGCAATACACTTGTTTGAATATTATGTTTGATTGTTTGAATTTATTCATGCAAGTGTTCCCATGAGTCATTGTTGTCATTGAGGTTGTGAGAACTCGGATGACTTAAGCATGATTCTCAAATAGCCCCGATCAAGGATCATCAAGAATGAAATATTGATTAGCATTGTTAATCCGGGCCGGGCTAAACGGGCCGGCCCGTTTAAACCTATTATATGCAGGGTTAGGGCCGAGCAATGGGAGGCCCGTTTAAAATCGGGCCTTTTTGGCCCAGACCGATTAGCCCGCGGGCTAAACGGGCTAGCCTGCGGGTTAACCGGGCCAACCCGTTTAGCCCGTTTATATTTATATATACTCAATTTTTTTATTTTTTTTTATTTTCTAATTTTTTAATTAATTTTTTTTAAAGTTTTTTTTCAATTATGGCCAATCAATTACAAATTAAATATTTCTATTTGATTTAGTCAATTAATAATTAATCCTATCCAATTCAATATTTTTTAACAGTTTTGAATTTCTATTGAATTGAATAAATAAGTAAAATATTAATCCAATATAAAATAATAATATAATATTTTTATAAATTCTATTATGATATTTGTTCATAATATGAAACTGATATCATTATAATTATAAATTAATATTATGGTATTAATTTATAAATGTGATGATACAAATTTTATATTATTAACTAATTTCATGAGAACTTTGCTCAATTATGTTATTAAAGATGATGGGAACTAATTTTATATTTTGAACATTTGTTATTAAAGATGATGGGGGGATCCGGATCGAAATTTTGTCATTATGTAATGTTAATGTTTGAACATTTTTTTTTTTTTATTTTTTTTCGGCTTGGATTAGGTGGCCTGGTTTAGCAGTAACCCGCTAGGTTAGGGTTAGGTCTCAACTATTAGAGACCCGCTTTAAAATGAATCGGCTTAAGGCCGGGACCGTTTGGCCCAGAATAGTCTGCAATAGGTGGCCCTAATGGGTTAGGGCCGACCCGTTTAACAATACTAATATTGATGATGCAATGGAGATTGGTGTGCGATCTGCATCATACTCTTAGAGAGTATAGTAAGATATCACTTACTACGAGATAATATGTATCTCATGATGGATGCACAAATACCTTAGAGGGAATTGGTATACACAT
Organism: Stenogyne calaminthoides; assembly: GCA_037126765.1. Taxonomy (NCBI): domain Eukaryota; kingdom Viridiplantae; phylum Streptophyta; class Magnoliopsida; order Lamiales; family Lamiaceae; genus Stenogyne; species Stenogyne calaminthoides. The sequence goes on from JBBCBC010000059.1 coordinate 226,911, forward strand.
CCGAAAAACCGTTTGATGTATTTTCACTACATGTGTCTACGGGTGTCTTTTAAGGAGTGGGAGCGATCACGATATTCCTTTGACTTGAGGTCAATACGCACGACATGTGTGGGATGATGAACTTTGACCATGACCGACGCTTGCACCTTTCCATGGGTAGATATGTCTTGGATTGGGTTCATCACGAAATGCATGTGCGTGGTAGTTGAGTCAAGAATAAGATTCATTCCTCAATGTGGATTTAGAGAGAATACTCGTCTTCTCATCATAATTGGATCTAAGTCATCTACCGATGCACGCCAACTTAGACTTTGTGGCTAAGTGTGACATACATGATCAATTAGTGATTGGAGATAATATGATTAAGTTATTTGAATAGACACTTCATCATGTTCAAGACTTAATAGAGTATTCGCGAATGAAAGGAGGAAATCGTAATAGTCCATGTTTCAGTTACAGGTAGTTGCACGTTTCTCGCAACGTACCTCATATATTGAGAATGTCTGATTTATTGTCTAGAGTTCAATTAAGACCGTTAGTTTGATTAATCACTCGATATATGAGGGTCTATGGGTCACACAACAAGTAGTTCTCCTTTACGGATTATAGTTGGTTGATTAAATGTTAAATTGAATTTAATATTTAATTTATGGATAATTAATTAATAATAGATTAATTTGGAATTAATTATTATTAATGTTTAATTAAATTGTATTTAATTAAATAGAATTCCCAATAATAACATATGGAATATTATTATAGGATTTAATATATATATAATCAAATCCGTAGAGATTTGATATACATGGGAATTAAATCCGTAGAGATTTTATATATGGAAAATAAATCTAAGAAATTTATTTTATGAGATTAGGGATTTTATTTCCTAATCAGGTTAGCTTAAGATTTAAGCTGTGTCTCTCCTATATATATGATGAGATCTTGGGAATTCACAAACAACGGTAGTTCATATTTTCTCCATAAAATCTAGAGTTAGAATTTTCCTAGCAAATTCATCCCAGGATTCAAAAGCTGACAAATCTGTGCAAGTCTGTTAACGGGGATTACATGGATACCATAGTAGAGAAATATGTGTACAATTTACTGTAAGATTTCTCTTTACGTTTACACGTATTTAATTATGCAATTATATGTTCGTTGTTGGTGAACTGTTTAATTCCGTTGCGCATCTATTACGTGTTTATGTGCCTCTAAATTCCAACACACTGGTCTAATGTCAGCATTCCCCAAGGTTTTTGAGCAACCTGTCCACTTCTATTGTTTGTTTCACTTGCTTACTAATCTAAAGGAACGGTATTCAAGTGGTTTCACCAACGCCCACCAAAAGATTATGGAGAATCATTTTAAGGATTGTATTTATGCACCAACTCATATGATATTTCAAGAGAAAATCGCTATTTTCAAAGACGGTGGCAAGATTGCTGAGGATGGTCTTGAAGAGCTACCCAATGAGAAGTGGGTTGTTGCTTTCACTACTGCTAATAGAAGAAGATACGAAGAGATGAACTTCTAATGCAACTGAGTTTTTCAATTCATGAATCGGTGATGCTCGGTCTTTACCCATCACATATATGATAGATGTCATTCGTATTAAAATTTCATGTTGGTTTATAAAGAGGAGACGAAAAAGTAAATTGTGGAACACTGTACTTTGTCCTAAGAAGGACAAATTGTGGCATAATATGGTTGAATTCGGCCGGTCATGGAAGGTGAAAGAAGTTTCGGATGGGGGTTTTGAGGTTGGTTTAATACCATATGTGGTCGTACATTTAGCGCTCCGTGTTTGCACTTGCTATCAATGGCAAATTTTAAGCTTCCCATGTAGCCATGCAATTGTTGTGATCCTAATGAAAGGACATGGGGTTTATAGTTATGTCGACGAAAGTTTTTTTTCCACTAAATATCAGCAATGCTACATGCATGATATTAATCATATCCCAGAAACCGAGAGATACGAGGGTCAGACCTCATGTGACCAACCCAGAATTATGCCCCCAATATTAAATCGTCCGCCTGGCCGCCCAAAATAAAAAAAGAAAACCGTTTGCAGGTGAGGGTCGTATGAGAAAATTGAAAAAGAAGGCTAAAGAAGACTTAGCGTCAACAGATGATGGATCGTACTCCGATTTAAGGTATAAAATTGTGATCTAAAAAAATATTTTGATTTACAATTATATACACATACTTATGTTCTGTAAATCTACTAGTATATACATATACTAATGTTTTTTTTTTCCTTTTTATGATTGACAGTGGGTGGTGAAGTCGAATGGACAACGGAGTTCCTACACGGGGCAATTATGTAGAAAAAGTTGAAACATCTCAGCCTAGGAGAGCTTTCAAATATTTCAATTTTTCAGAAACTATTGTTTTTTTTTTTTTTTTTTTGATTTTGTTGTGTGATCAGTTTAGACTATGGAAAGTTGGTAATATGCAAATGCTTAAGTTTTGCTAGTATGGTATCTATATCCTTTTTTTTGTTTGTTACATGTATTTTTGGATTTTGGATGATTGTTATTAGACTTTATTGGTTGACACACACTTTCTGTTTAGTTTAAGGTTTTTCAACATTTCTTTTGTGTGTGCATCTTCCAAATCTTGTAATGTGTGCAGAATATTACAATGTATGCAGATAATGTTGGGTTTCATTTCATTTTTAGATTTAAGAACCAAGATGTTGTAAACCTTACTTTTGTCTAACTGTGCTAATTGATGTCTTGTTTTAATTCTTCAAAGGCATAAAGTGGAAATAAACTACTTGAGACTACATTATAGCCAAGGGCGGATTCAGAATATTCAATTTGGAGATACGATTATAATTTAAATAGTATTCACTCTGTCCCAAACTTATTTACCTATTTTCTCCAAAAGATATGTCTCAAACTTTTTTACCCATTTTCTCCAAAAGATATATCTCAAACTTGTTTACCCATTTCCATAAAAGAGAATAAAATAACTACATCTTTTTCAATTATCCATCTGAATTATATCCCATTTACTTTTACCCACAAAAAGTAATTTACTTTAATAATAAAACAAAAAAGACTACAATATCTCAAACCAAAAATCAATCACTAAATACTAATAAATAATTTTCACATTAAAACTCGTGCTATAAACAAATGCGTAAATAAATTTAGAACGAAAGTAGTATTAATTACTTAATATTTAAAACTTTAGAGATCGATACTAAAATATATAGTATTGAGATGATATTATAATTTTTTATTTTTATTTTTTGACAGAAGAGATGATATTATAACTACTCTTAATTCATTGAATCTAATTTTTTAAAAACCTTCTAAAATAACATTCAAAATTTAGAATACACTTAAACTCTTTTTACATATTAATTGTATTTTATAAAAGAAAAATGAAAAGAAAAACCCCAAAAAATTGATAAATGGGCTGGGCTGAAAATAACAAAAAAAGGGGCCGGTTAAAAAAATCTAATCTTCTCCCTCCCTTTCATCCAGTCATTCTCCAGTTTCTTCTTCAATCGGCGCCGTCGCCCGCCAAGCCTTCCACCACCTGACCACACCTCACGCAACCCGCTCTCTTTGTTCCCCAGATATCAGATTATCAGGTAACTCTCTTCTCTCATTTTCTTTTTTACCCAGAATCGAAATTTGTTAATTTCAACTGAGTTTTGCCAAAAAAATATATGATGATTATCGATATATTTTTGACCGGACAAGTAAGTGACGGCGGCAGATGCCGGTGACGGTAGGGATTGGATATATATTTTTAGACAAAGTGTAGTATGAAAATTTGCATACATTAAAAAACTTTAATTTACAACCAAATTCTGTAATTGGTGAAGGTAAGACAAAATTAAGTGGTTCATGGTTCACTCGGCCCAAGTGGTTAGGGTTTATTATTTAGTGTTTATGGTGTAGATCGTTTATTTAGGACAATTTTATAGATTTTCATACATGAAAATTTTCACACTAGACCTACTCATATTTTTAGTATAAAATGATGAGGGGATTATGGGATTATCATAATATTTTGTATCTACTAACCGGACCCAACAAAAAATTCACTTGCACAATATAGTCCGGAAATAAAGAACATATAAATTTGGCCTTAAGCAAAACAAAATTCAGCTCAAGCAATTCCAGAGAATAGAGATCATATATATCTATATGTAATTGCAGTTTTTCATTTTGGGGATGCAAGTGTACCCCTTTGTTCTATGGTGGATCTGCCCCTGAATTTATAGCAACTCCTAATTTCCAAAAAACTCATTGTACATTCTTTATTCACTTCAACTCTTTCTCAGTTTGTATTTATTTAGTTCATGTTGTTTGAAAAGAAGACTTATCATAACTTTGTATCTGCCTTAGCTTGTTCTGTTGTCAATTTTTCTCACGGGTGGTCCTAGTTTGCTTTGCTATGATGATGATATCTAGTGCTTGCTTGTAGAGATTGTGGATCTTAAACATTTGCTGACAATTGAATGACGGTGTTTCTTAGGCACTTTGACCAAAAAATAAAGACAAAGTCTAGTGTGCAAATTTGTATAGATGCAAAAACTTTAATGTTCAACTAAATTCTATAATTGATAAATGTAATACAAAATTGAGTAGTTCATGGTTCACTCGGCCCGACTAGTTCATGGTTCACCCATCTCAATTAGGTCATAATTTAGGGTTAATTATTTAGTGTTTAGGGTGTAGTTGATTGATTTAGGGCAATTTTATAGATTTTCATATATACAAATTTGCACACTAGACCTACTCAAAAATAAATAAATTGAGTTGATCAAAGAATGTACATGGAAAAATATGGTTGGAACTTCCTACTAGCTTCATAGTAGTTTTGAGCAGGTTTAGACCACTGCCTTTTACCGAAATATGTTAACAATAATTGGATACATGCAATCAATATGTGATGAGTTTGGATTGTACTTCCAATCAAATTGGTTTTATAAAGCAAAGAACAATATTCTGATTGTCTTCATTAATAGACACAATACTGCTTTGCTTTAGATGGTGGTAAACGCAGTATTGATTAATGTTCCTTTGCACTAATAATGGGTATTGAAAATCAGAAATTGGACATGATCAAAAGTGTGAATGATGACTGGTACGTCCTCAATTTTCAGTGAATGCTTGTTCATCTGGCTTTGTACTTGTCGTACGTTAACTGGACAAGTAGACAAATGCACATTCAGATACCTTGATTTCACATCTTATTTATGCATATGTGCCTTGTTCATTTGGATCTGAATTGTAATAAGAATTATCTGTGACACTCCTTATTCATTTCGAAATTTCAACAATGTTCTTTTAGTGCCTGTTTCTCATATACATCCTGTTGCAGTTGATGACCTACAAATGGATACAACATTGTTGCAGTCCATGTCCATCATAGTACATGAAAGATCTGAGAGATCAGGATTGTTTCCCAGCATTGTCTCAAAACACACCCCAAAACTTGATTCAACTTCTTACAGAAACAGGTACATGGCTAAAAACATACTCGAAGCACGTTTCTTGAATCACTCTATATTCTTAAAATTGATCTATTTTCTTACATGTTTGTGTATAGACGTGGCTGGAGAATATCATTTGCTTTGAACACTGATGGATTCACAACAAACAACGACCAAGGGAATTCGAACGGAGACAACTCCGTTCTTGGTGCAACTCGTTTGGGCAGAATAGTTAGTGCTGGTGGGAGGGAGCTATTGAGCAAACTAAACTCGGCAAGAAAGAACTTCCCCATCAAAGTGTTTCTCCTCCTTTTTGGTTTCTACACAGCAAACGCTCTTGCAACAATTCTTGGGCAGACAGGCGACTGGGATGTACTCGTAGCTGGACTCGTGGTTGCTGCTATCGAGGGTATCGGTATGCTCATGTACAAGAAACCCCCCTCTCCTCCCAGATTGCAGTCTCTGGTGGCAATGATTAATTATTGGAAAGCTGGTGTTTGCTTAGGCTTATTTGTTGATGCCTTCAAATTAGGTAGTTGAGCTTTTACAGTTGGGGTATTTCTGTAATTACTCCTCTCTATTTTCTGAGAGGCCTTCTTGTACAAAAACATTTAGGAATATGATATTTCATCGTCAAGTTTTCTTCACATGGTTAAAGAACAAGAGTTTCAGCCAAATTTGCTCTTGAATTGAACAGTTAAGAGGTTTTGTTTCCTCCTGTTTTGGTGAAGAAATGTATAAACAGCACAACCAAGACTTACCAGTAAAGTTGCAGTTATGTATGAGAATGTTTTAGAAAAAGACGTTTTCATAATACTTACAGAGTAAAGTATTACCTCCAAAACATAAAAATATTACAGACAATTTTATATCTTAAAAGGAAGTAGTACTTACAGTGTAAAGTATTGCTTTCAAAACATAAAAGTACTACCACCTTCTTGAGGAAACGTATTAACCAGATAAAAAAAAAGAAGATAATTATATAATGCTGACAAAATCATAGAATAAAATCATAATGCAAAAGAGGTAGAAATTAAAATCCCATATATATTTTGGGATTTTCAAGGTTGGAATTACAAAGCAAGGTTGGAATTCCAGAGGACACGCCAAACCAGAGTTCCCAAAATTCATAGCCAGAAACACTTCCAACTGGCTATGGATGAACTCCAGTTTTAATATCCTAACGAAATCAGCTTGCTCAAAAGCAGCATAATTAACCTAAGACAAACCATGTGTGAATCGAAAAATGTCCAAGGCCTGGCCTATAAAAGAACCATAAGCAAAAGAATAAAACTAAAAAGTTAGTTATGTATACATTAATCATCTGAATAGGTGCACTTCTAGTTCAATCGAATGTCAGTTACTTCAGGTGTCGTTCCAAACTGTGAAAATCGGGGCACCATGGCAAACCGCCACGTTGTTCGCTCGTGCAGCAGGAACAGCAGTCGGAATCCAGCCCGATGCAGCTTGGTCATAAACACTCCCCTTTCCCAGCCCCGTTTGCTGAGACTGGTAATAGTAATTCCTCGCCTGCTGATAGCCATGATCCGCTGATCCAAGCATACTCTGATCTTCATGATTATTCCCCAGATACGCATTCCCATTCCCGTCTTGAACAATCACCGTCCCCATCATAGGCACCATGCTGGCATCACCATACATGTTGGAACCCGAACTCTGCTCCATCGAAGCAGAGTCCAAGCTCATGATGTTGTGCAGCACGGACGAAGGTTGTAAGAAATTCTGCGTGCTTCCGAGCTGGAGTTGATGATTCATGTCATGAAAGCCGTGGCTGATGTCCGTATCTTGCTCCTGTTTGCACCACATTCTTTGATGGGAATAAGGATAGGTGAGCTGGCTTAAAGGGTGAGGGGGTTGTTGGCAAGCAATAGAGGGCCACCCGTGAGTGGTCCCGTTTCCATAGCCCGTTAGTGGCCCGTCCTGTAACTGTAGATTCAAGCTAGCTTCATTTGCGCGGTGCATTTCAAGAGCCATCTCGGCGTTCTCAGCGTCCTTTAAGCGTTTTGCTGCTCCTCCAATCGGCAACGTGCTGCTCTCGAGTATGCTTTTGACGTCGTAACGGTTGATTTCAAAGTTGGTGACGGCATTTAGGCCGCGGAATTTTATTGCTGCTATGTCGTATGCTTCGGCTGCTTCTTCTTGTGTGCCTAAAAATAGGGATGATTGAGAAATGTGATATTTTTAAAGGTTAAAAAAAAGGGTATAAGAAGAGGTTGCTTGAGCTTACTGAAAGTTCCTAAGTAAAGATCTTTGTTTCCTGCAACTCTTCCAATTCTTGCTTGCCACCTCCCATGCTGGTGATGTCTATTTATTACACAAATTTTTTTTTACATTAGATATATAAACAACTTATTAATTTTAAGACTTATTATCATATGTTAATATGTCAAGATATTCAAACATAGAACCAATTAGTAGCAAAATTTAAAAATGCAATAGTTTCTTGGAACTAAAAATGTAATAGCAGTAGTGTTTTATCTTAATGTCACCTCGTAACTCCTCTATAAATCGACGCTCCACGAGAAAATCCACTGCTTTTCCTGGATTAAGAAGAAAAAATATAGAATCACTTCAATAAATTCATCTACTGTTGTTATTAATTCGATTAAATTAGTTTAAGATTTTACCTCCTTAATGATGCTACATATTCCTGCCTTGTCATGTGCTTCATTTCCTCTATTTCTTTCTCATAGTTGCTAATCTGAAAACACACAATTAAAAGGGGTTTAATTATTCTGTCATATTTATATAAAGAGTGTAGTAAGAATTGTATGTATGAAAATTTAGTTACAGGAAAATTTGTAGTAGTGGTAGTTCCCCAGTATTTCAAAGCAGCTAAATCATAAGCTCGAGCAGCCTTATCTTCCTTGTCATAACCTCCTATACATTATTCATTAATTCACACATTAGTTTATCCATGAAACAAATTGTAATAAATGGACAATAAAAATGATTTTCATGGCTTACCCAAGTAAACTGCAGTGAGATTAACGCAAAATTAATTATATCCACCAATGCCATCCAAAAAGAGACAAGAAAACAAGAGTTAAAATCAAGAAATGTTACTACTACTACTGTATATAAATAATAAAATAAAAAAGGTTGAAAATAATAAATATTACTAGATTGATTAATTCATACATACCTTGCCTTCCTTTGCGGGTTTGTCCCTCCCTTCTGCAACTATTATCCCATAAATGTGCCTCATATCTCCCAGTCCACCTATGCCTGCAACATCAATATTAATTAAAACCCTCAATCAATATTCACATACATAAATACATAAATTTAATTACACACATAAAATAATAAAGAATAACCTTGTTACACCACGGTATATTGAGGTTCTTTGACCAAAAGTATCTATAGATTTTCTAGGCACCGACTCAATTGCAGTAGCACCACTTCCACTCTGACCCTCAACCAATTTGGTATTATTATTATTATTATTATTATTATTATCACTTGCTACATTAGGAGACCCTGTGCTCATCGAAAGTGACAATGTCTGAGCGCCGCCCACCGGAGGTGGCGCCGCCGCCGCCTCATTGGTATCCGGCGGGGCCGGGTTATTCCTGAGCCAGTTCTTGATCATGGAGAGCCCAATAGTGCTGTTGACTCCATCGCTTGATGATGATTCTTGGTACATGTTGTAGCTGGTGTTATGATCATGAATGCTTTGGTAATTGTTGATTTTGTCATTTTCGGACAAAGAGTGGGCCCCAACGCCTAGGAAGTTTTCCAGTTTGGGGGGTTCTTGGTTGTTGTTGTTGTTGCATGAGAAGGTGTTCATGTTGGCATCCTTCATGTTCCAATCTGCAGAAAAATTTAAAAAGAGATGAAATTTATTTAAAAATAGTGTGGTTTTGGAAACCCCATTTGCGGATTTGTGTGAAAAAGTGGTAAAGATTGGATTTTTATAGTGGGTTTGGTTTGACCTTGAGAGTGAGGAGTGTTTGTGTTGAAAGCAGCTTCAAGAATGGAAAATGGAGGGGCGGCGATGGAAGAATCAAAGCAGGAATCGGCGGCGCCGGCGCCGGAGATTTCGTCGGAGTTGAAGCCTTGTGAGTGGTCTTGGAAGTCTTGGGGAGACAGAGAGAAGCCTAACCAGTTATTCATGGAACCCATTTTTTATGTTTTTTTGTATCTGTAGTAATTAATATGAAAAGAAGAAGAAATAGAAGATAAGAACTAGTTGGTGTTCATGCATAGAATAAAGTGAAGGGTTTTCAAGTTTGAAGAAGAAGAAGAAGAGGAGGAAAGGTCCAAAAAAATTGAAGGGAAAGCAAAGATGAGATATATATGCACAGTTTCTCACACACTGTGGAGATTTCTATGCACACACAAGTGCACAAACCCTGTAATTCGATGGCCACCACGAAATGACAGGATAGCCCTCGGTGCTTTGTGAAAATGAAGCGAGAATGAGGGGTAAATTTGTACTTTTACGAGTAAAAGCTGGCAACAATGATGAAAAATACTTGGAAAAAATAAAATTAAGAGTGTAGAAGATTTGACTGGTATACAACTCAATCGTAGCTAACTTTTAATTAATCCGTCTCTTTAAATTCTACACTTGAAGCATGTACCACTAATTAATTTTCTACTCATATGAATAAAGTATTAGGGTTTGAGTTTGGTATATACTTCTTGTTCTGTTAATTATTAACTAATGAAAAAGGGTACACACCAATCTAAAATTCTTTAACTGTTCCTATATATATTTGAAATTGATAAGGAACTTGACATTATTTGGGTCATATAAAAATTTGGTGTGCAAGTCTATAACTATAAATACAACAATATAACTACAATTAATCATAGTTAATTCCTAAAAATCTTGGTACAATTATATACAAAAGTGAATCACCATCACTATAATGTGCTATATCTTTTGAACAATGTAATTACTAGTGGAATTAGGTGCTTGTAAGTTAAAATAATAGGCATGTAAATGTATACATATATAGTTTGAATGGCAAAGTGGGTAGAGTAAGTTCAAGTTATCTTAATTGAGATTACTATTTTGTAGGGTTACACATGGGGGTTGCGACTTAAGAGCATGTGGAATTTCGTAATCTTCAAACTATCTCATGCCTTCTCCCTTTCAACTTAAATTAATACAAAAATCTAAATAAAGAATACCAAGACATATATAGTGAGATTCTATAATTTAAGATTCTCATATAGATATTGTCTGGTCAGTTTCAGATGAAAGTGGTAAAATTTCATACTAATATTTTTTTGATTGATATCCCTGATCACATTCTTTATTAAAAACTAGTGAAAGATTAATATAGTCTGGACCTTTTGATTTTTTGTCTTATTTGTCATCAAATTCTTTAGTTTAGGTCTTTGATGATGATTTAATTTATGCTAATTAATTCATTATATCTAAATTAATACTACTTCAGTCACAATTCATTTTTCACACTACTTTTTAAAAAGTTTCTTAAAAATTATTTTATCATTTTAAATATTAATAAAAAAAACTCGCTCATTAAAATAGAAAAAATTGGGAAGGAAGAAGTAAGTATATTTAAAAGAAAAATTGGACCTATGCAAATTATAACTGCGTGTGGGATACATGCAAAGATCTCAATATAATTATATATAAAATGATGTAGAAATAATTGAGTTACATATGTATATAAAAGATAGTACTAATAATGATCCCAGGTAAGGTAAGGTGTGGTTTTAGTCGCATGTATGTATAGACATACTGATTGATAATTATATATGTGAAGATGGACCCAAGTCATAAACCTCCGAAGGGTTGACCTAGTGGTTGTAGGCTTGAGATTTAGGAGTGTGTTTCTCTCTAGGTTTCAAGTTCGAATCCTCTAAGGTGCGATCAACTCTTGAGATGAGTCAGTTCATACAGAACTTAGCTCTGGCTTGAAGTGGGCCCCCGCTAATGGATGGTAGGTTCTGGTCCCCTGAATTAGTCGATCCTTAGGCCGAATACCAAATTATAAAAAAAAAATGGACCCAAGTCATACCAGTGTCAGAATTCCCCACTCCCAATCTACAAACCTACCCGCATCTTATGTGTTTTCTCATCATGCAAATAATTTTATTATTTTCTTTAAATTATATAAGTACTATTTAGAATTATATGTCAAATTAGATTTTTTAAAGAATATCATTTAAACACGTTTAATCCATATGTATATAATTATTAAATAAAAGTGGAGCTGGTAGGAACGTAGGGATTACTTCTTTCTCGACGGAGTGGAGCCTATATAATAATCTAATTTTATATTCGAATATGCAGCTATAAAACAAAGTAAATTTATCTTTAATTATACGGTATATATAATTAACTAAGTTAATATCAATATTAATTATGTTCTATTATACATAATTAAAGACTGAGTCGTAAGTTGTGAAATTGGGTTCATATTTTACAGACATGATCTTTCAATTATTACGATTAATACCATTTTGTAATATAAGTCACACTCTTCAATTATTACTACTAGTACTTCTATTGTAATATAAATCACACCCTTTAGTATTATGAGTAATATTTTTTATAATAAAAAGTTACACCCTTCACTTATCACTACTAATACCCCTCATGTTGTAATATAAGTTACACTCTTTAATGTTATGAGTAATATCATTTATAGTAAAAAGCCATATCCTCCGGTTATCAAAATTAATATCCTTTAATAATATAAGTCACACTCCTTAACTAATTTCATAGATTTTTGTGTGAAATTTATTCACCCTAATAGGCATGACCCTCTAGTTATCACAAATACCATATTGTAATATAAGTAACACCCTTTAATTATCACTATTAATATACATGTTGTAATATAAATCACACTCTTTAGTGTTATGAGTAATATCTTTTATAGTAAAAATTCACATCATTCAATTATTACAATTAATATTCTTTAGTAATATAAGTCACATTTCTTAATCACAAATTTTTGTGTGGATTTTGTTCACTCTATACTTTATTTTGCATTTTTTTTTAAATAATGATTTAAACTCATTATCTCACTTTATATAAGAAAAGTTGTGATTTATGATGTATGAGGCAGGGGTGATTGATAAAGTTCGATCCAGGTGGGGATGATGGCATGGCAGAGCGGCCTTCAAACACCCATAATTTTTTCTTCCATTCCATATCTATCCATTCATCCATCCACATCACATTATTCTACGCTGAAACTGTACCGCTCCCCCCGCTGCAGACGGGGGATTCTTTCCCTTTGTGATATGTGCTCTGCACGGGGACGGATCTAGGATTTAACGATGGGGTAGGTTGAATTTTTTTGAAGTTTCGTCACATTATAATTTTATATTTACATATAACATTTTTTAATATATTAATTTAGGTGATGTCATATGAGACTTCAAAACATAAAACTCATCGATAACTAAATTCGAATTTATCTGTATTTTTAATAAAATATATTTTAATAGATTGATCATTTATAAAAATATCCTTAATTATAAATAATATTTAGTTAAAATAAAATCATAAAACTTATGCTCAATATTTTTTTAAACATTTCAAGAAACGTTTACCAATTTTTTTTTAAAAAATCTCATTTAACTCATGTTAATACATTATTACATTTACAATTTCTCCTTTTCAAAATATTAAAGTGGCTAAAATTTTATCATTATCACAATATATAACAACTAAAAAATAAATTATTAATACATATTCCTCAAAAGAAAAGGACAAATATTGAGAAAATAATGTAGATATTTAACACTGAACAAGTTAAATAAATAAAAGTACTAAATAAAAAAAATAGAACCATATTCAGATGATTAAATTTTAATTTTTTGGGTATGAGTGCCTCAAAAAAGCACATTCAAAATTACAATAAAATAAATTTTTTTTTTTTGCGGATGAAATTCTTAAATCTCAATATTTTAATTAAATTATAATAAGAAAAAAAAAGGAGAGACACGATATATCAGGAAATTTTTTTTTATCAAGTTGTATCTTAATTTAATAACTGAATACGGAGTGTGGGGATGAACTTTAATTTTAAATTGGGATTTATAAATTAATATAAAATAAAAAATAATATTTGGTTGGTCTTAAATTCATATATTGAATTTTATTCATATGTTATATACAGATATATAACAGGTTAGTGGGGACTTGCACTGGACTGGAGCCCGGTGCAGCCCCCTTATGATCCGTCCCTGGCTCTGCAGATAACCATAATTGATGCATGCATGGACCTGACATTACTTCATGTGGACTATGTATATGTATGTATATTTGTACATGCATGCATGCAGATGAGCTAAAAACAAGAATGAAGTAAAACTATGTATGGTGCTCCCGATAACGGAACACTAACCCTTGTCTCACGGGTCTTGGGGTTGGGTTATTAATTTTTACATTCTATTCTCTATTCTCTATACCATAGGGACAGATGGGGACTACGAGATACTTATCGTTGAGTCATGCTATATACACAAAAGTGACAATCAGATGTTGTATAATCTCGTATATCGATCGCGCTACCCATGCGACCAAGTAAGAATTTGTCGTATGGCACATGCGACTGGATAATTTTTTTTATTTTGGGCTGATCGTGCCGCCTATGCGACGGAAATTGTCCATGTCGCGTGGACCATGCGACCGAGACCTGTTCGGTCGCGTGGAACATGCGACGACATTTTTTTTTTTTCAATTTTTTTTTAATTTCGAATTTTTTATAATATATATTTATTTATAATTTATGATTTATAATAAAAATTTATTTATAATTTATAATTGTTAATATTTTTGGATATTTTTTTTTGCACTAACTTTTTAATAAAATATACAAACATATTAGTTTTTATAGATTTAAATAAGCAAGCAATTTCTATAAAAAAAATGTTAAAACATTTAAACTAGAGATAAAAAATTGGAATATTAATTTATCATATAAAACAATAAAATACAAATAAATAATTCTCCTAAAAAAAAGTATTATTGTTGTTGTCATTCGTATCCGTTCCACCACCAACCAGGAGCTATATTTTGTGTGAATTGTTCAGGAGGATACGCGTGTTGATGTCCCCAATATGCAAGATCGGGGACCGTTGCGGTACCGGCATGATGGGCAATCGAGCCAAGATGAGGCATCATATAGGGTGGACACTGTGGATCCACACTAGCTTGATTGATCAAATCGTGAGTTTCTTGCCTCACGTGTCCCAACATTTGGTGAGCTGACCTCGACGTGCCACTGACATAAATATTATTCTCACTGTGTGCAGTGTTGTGCACTCTCGGATGAGTAATGTTTGCATACCATTCAGGATACTCATCCGTGGTACAATCCTGCACTACAACGAAGGTACCAAGGTCCCCGAGACGGTAACAATGATTTTGCATTTCATTCCAAAATGCCACCGTGGGTCCATACACTTTTTTGTACCTCTCTGCACTGGCTCCGAATTTAGAACGTTCAAGATCTAAACTAGAGATAAAAAATGTTATTAGACTTTTTTTCTAGCAGCACGTCGTAGTGATTTATTTTCGGATGGAAATTATGTAATGAGTATATATTTTTTCCATATAATGTGATTTTTTTTCTCATGTTTAAATTGATAATTGAACTAATACTTTTCAATGAATGAACTAATACTTTATAACCAACGAACTTATACTTTTCAATATATTAACCAATACTTATTGATTGATGAACTAATATTGTGAATAACAAATAATTACTTTATAACCAACTAACTAATACTTTTCAATAAATTAACAAATACTAATCCATTAATGAACTAATATTGTGGATAAAAAATAATTATTACTTTTTATTTATTCAAATAATATCAATTAATTATTTAAATTAATTAAACCAATAGTTAAAATAAATCAGTACTTTTATATTAGTTAAATTAAATAATTCAATTAAAATGTGTTACATAAATTGAAAAATTCAAAATTTGAATTAAAATAAAAAATTAGTTAAATGAGTATAAAATCTAAAAATTAGTTAAATTTAATAATTTAATTAAATGACTTTAATAAATTAATAAAATAAAATCAAAATTCAAAATTAAAAAATAAAAATTCCGCGTCGCATTGACCATGCGACGCCGCCTTTTTCGGTCGCATGGATCATGCGATCGCAGCGTGATCCGTCGCATGTCAGACGCGACCGCCTCCTGGTCCGTCGCATGTCTAACGCGACCGTAGGTTCCATCGCCTCATTAGTCACTTTTGTGGATATAACAATGGTGCTTATCGTTATGCCTATCATATATTCTGCCATACTTAATTCCAAATATAATTTCACAAACCTCCCCCTTAAAGTTGGTTAAGTTCTTGGTATATATTCGGGTGCACCGTACATTCATAGTGCATTTTAAAATTGTGTAATTTGTTATATTAAAAATATAATTTTTTTATATTGAAACGTACAATTTATTTTTCATATTAATAGTTGCACGGTTCCATGTAAATAAATTGCATCTTTCAATATAACAAGTTACACGGTTCTAAAATGCACTATGAGTGTACGGTGCACCTGGATGCACATGAGACCCACTCAAAATTAAACTCAAACCCCTCATAATTTTCTTTTATTTATCTTCAATGGAGTTTTTGAAATAGAGATACATTTGCATGAGACGGTCTCACGGTGAGATGGGGCCAATGGCGGACCCAGAATTTTAAAATCGGGAGTACGATTGATAGCTAATTTAAAAATATTTACACCTAAATATTATCTTAAATTAAAAAATATTTGCACCCAGTACCCAGGATTTGCACCTAAGTAAATATTGACAAATTTCAACCTCGACTCACATTTTTTGAAAAAATTTATCGATTTTTTTCAATTTGATGTTTATTAAAATACTTTTTGCATTATGGTATGTATAATATATCATTTATAGGTTATATCTAACCGAAAAATTTCACAAAAAAGTTAATCGAAGTTGAAATTTATCAATTTTTACTAGTATATGTTGCATTTTATTTCAAAAGATAGTAGAGAAATTTGTAAAAATAACAATAATTAACCTTTAAGTTTAATACAACTAGCCAATTAAATAAATAAAGATGATGTGAAATGGGCCTATACAAACAACCTATTAACTTAACTAAGAAACTGATCAACTAAGTATGTTGTAAGCCCAACGAGAACTATTGAAGTAAAAGGTCATTGGACAGTATTTTATAAATTTAATTTAAGCATTATATATACATATATAATACTCCCTCCGTCCCAGTGTAATTGTCCCGTTTCTTTTTGTTGTTTTGTTTAAGGAATAATAATAAAATAATAAAAATGAAGGGTAGTTTTGAGTATTGGGAGAGAGAAAAAAGGTATGTGGAGTAATGAGTGGAGTAGTGAGTGACATAATATTGTGTGGAAAGTGATGATAAAAATTATGGATAATGGAGTTATTTTTTCCTTTTATGGAATGAGAAATTATAGTGGAACATCCATAAAAGGAAAGCGAGACAAATATAGTGGGACGAAGGGAATATATATCAAGAAAAAAATGAGTTAAGGGTGCAGTTGGGTTATATTCTTTGTCCCCATCTTTGGGTCCGGCCGGTGGATGGGGCATAAGTTGGGCATTGCCGCTTTAACATTTTGGAAGGAGTGGGTGTGATTTGTACTAAGTTATACCCCGTTTCGTGCATGAGATCGTCTCATATGAGTTTTTGTCTTTGAAATAAGGTCCTTAGTTGTTCTTATATAAACTCAAATAATACAAAAACAATTGGTGTAATGCAAATAGGAAAAAATGTTTTTTGGCCCGTAATTTATAAAGATGATTGTATTTCAAGAACAATAATTTTATGAATTTAAAAATGTAGAATAAATATATTTTAAAATCATTAAATACAAGATAATATGTTTTAAAATCTATAAATTTATAAGTCAATCGAGCCCGAATAAAAGCAACTCGCCTTGAAATATCACGAGAGTTGCACGATTGTCCTACACTTTCAAAATCTATAAATATAGCATAATGTTGCAACTCACGTGACATTTCAATTCGATTTGGGCTTGTTCGAGCTCGATATATTGTCCTACATTTAAAAAATTTAAAGCATATTATTCTATATTCACAAGCCCGTAAAAGTATTATTCTTAAAAAGCAACCCCCTAAGTTACTGGCATAAAAAGACATTATTCCCTCAAATTATAATCATTGCTATATTTAAAGTGTTAAATTATTTAAATATTTAATTTATATTGGAAATAAGCATATGTTTACTAGGAATGAGATCATTTGTTTTATAATTGGTGTTTCAATTTATACTCCATAATATGAATTAATGACACGTCGAATAATAAAAACTAAACAAAGTCTCATGTGCAACTGATGCACCACAATCCTACCCATGTATCTGCATAACATGTCTAATATATTCAATGAGTCAAGTATTTTTTTTAATGGGTTATTCAGTTGTATGAGTGCACGGTGCACTTAGGTGCACAAGAGACTCACTCTAAAAATTATTCATCAAACTATCATATTCTGAATTCATATGTTAAAATATCAGCTTTGTGAAACACCAATAAAATATGAAGTGGAACAAAAAATCGAACGGTGTTTACTATTTCAAATTAAGTTTTTATTGTAACGGGTGAGATAAAATTCTTTTTTACCAATTCTTTATTTTTGTCAAACATTTTAAATAATATTTTATTAATTTATGTAAAATTAAAAATGTGACATTAATTGTGACTATGTTCGGATAGAGAAAGTAACTATTTTAATAAATTTTGCTATTGCGTGTCGCAAATGCATTTTTCATTATAGTTGATTCATTCGATTTAATTTTGAAAACATCACAACACTCACATATAAAAGAATTAAAGTAGTCTAGTTAATGAATAATTAATACATTGACAAAAAAAATGAATAATTAATATATACGACCAATCAATGATGCAAAATTAATTAATCGAGCCTGTATCGTCATATAAATTCAAATAGGCGTAGATAATAATATCATAATATAATTAACCTATGAATTTTCCTCGTCGTCATGATTGATTGAGGAAGTTTAATTAACCTCAAGTTCGACAATTTTAGTTGGAATTATGTGTATATCAATCAATTAATTATTAAAATAACGATAACCAATAATTTTGACCGTTGAAGAAGAAAGAGAATCAAAAGACGGTAAAAAACACATGGCCACCTTCTATTATTTAATTTATTTACTGGTGTCACGTAGTAAAAATAATATTGAAGTATTAATAATGGTACTAGTAAAAATTAATGGTCTCGGTAATACAATCAAAATGATGACAGAAAATTAACCTTGTCTATTTCTTGCTTCCACGTGCCTTAGTGTTCATCACTTTTCGACCTACCAAACAACGAACATCATATAATCTCTCTAGGGTTCACACACACATTCTCAAATCTCAATCTTGAATTAACTCAAATTAATTAAATTTCATAACATGGGCGTATATACCATGGTGCTGGGACAAACATATGTATACACTTGGTTCATATTATAAATTTTATTTTTAATTCATGAGCATTTGAATTTATAGAGAGTATGATATATGTTAAGTTTAATAGATTAAAAAAATATGTTGAAATAAGTGAAATGAGTCAAAAAGTTCATAGCATAGACTTAATTCACGGGAGACCAATTTCGATGCGAGTGCGACCAGAAAAAAAGTAGATCGTGTGATTGATATGTGATCAATATTGATTCAAGCACGAGTCGTTTCAGGGGGGAGAATGATGGAGATGAGATCGCTATAATAGTCTTGATTAATTATAATTATAATTTAATTAAAAAATTAATAATTAGTAAATTTAATTTTATTTGTTAGCATTTATTATTTTTTTATAATTAAAGTTAGAATTTTATTATTTATAAGTAAGTCTTGTAAGTTTTTCATTCAATTGTTTATCATTCCTGTAACCTTTTCATTCAAATGTTTATGAATTAAGAAAGAGTAAGTCTCCGGTGAAACTTGTTCATAGTATGAAATTTATACCACTACACTTACAAATTAATATCATTACACTTATCAATTGATATCATCACACTTATAAACTTAGGATATGTCTTGTATGCATCCAGGGGAACTGTGCACTCATAATGCATTTTAAAAGCGTGCAACTTGTTACGTTGAAAAGTGTGACTTATGTATACAGAAAAGTGCAATTGTTAATATGTGAACATAGTTGCATGCTTCTGTTTGGAATAGTTGCACGTTTCTGTTTTGTATAGTTGCACGCTTCTAAAATGCACTAT
Organism: Stenogyne calaminthoides; assembly: GCA_037126765.1. Classification (NCBI taxonomy): domain Eukaryota; kingdom Viridiplantae; phylum Streptophyta; class Magnoliopsida; order Lamiales; family Lamiaceae; genus Stenogyne; species Stenogyne calaminthoides. Next base: position 246,635 of record JBBCBC010000059.1, read on the forward strand.
GAGTGCATGGTGCACCCGGGTGCACATGAGACCCACTCATAAACTTAGATCATAGCATTAAATATTATTGGTATTAATTTATAAGAGCAATGGTATCAGTTTATAAGTGTAATTATATGATTTTCATACTATGAACAAATTTTATAGGAGAGTTTGTGATTAAAAAATATATTACTGAGAAATTTTTCTCGTAACTTTCTCTTTGTCGGTATTCGAATGATGTGAATACATGGAGATTGAAAAGTTTGTCTTTGCATTGTTGACACTACTGTGCATTGAAAGAATTATGTCTCATCTAAAAATTCGAACATGTAGATTGATGTGAAATTAATTCGTTTAGTTTTTGTTTTTCTAACACTCCCCCTCACTTGTGGCTGAATTCTCTTACTCCATCATTGGGAGGAGACCCATCGAGTGAATAATTTAATACGGGTGAAGTTGCTTTCAATGAGAATCAAACCCAGAGCGTGGGCGTGAGCTTGAAGACAATTGATACCATGAAAGAATTTTGTCTCATCCAAAAGTTCAAACTTATAGAAAAGTGTGAAATTAATTCGTTAATTTAATCTATACATATATAAAAATAGCATAGTTTGAAAAAAACTTTCCCCGTCCATTTCCTCAATCCCTCCTCTCTCCTCTAGCACATTCTCTCTCTTCATTTTCTAATAACCGCTCACTCTTCTCTCCCTCCCTCCACATTATCATTAATTAATTAAATCATCATTTAATTCGAATGTATTTTTAATTATTTTTTTAATGGTCTTATTTAATTACTTTATATAAAATTAAATAATAAATTCTATTTTTACAAAATAAATATGATAAATTCTTAACTGGAGAAAAATTTTAATATAAAATTTTCTAATCAACCTTAACTTTATGATAGTGCATCTTTTTTTTGTTTAATTAATTTTATAATTATTGTTCTCATGATGCAGTATTATTTAACTAATGTAATGAGTATTTTGCTATTTAATTATAATTAGTTTTTAGATGAATTTTGTTTAAGTAGATTTAAGAAAAACATTTTTTTAATTAAGCTTCATTTTTCTTTTTTACTTCAGAATTTTAATTTATTTAATTATACATAGTATATATATATATATATATATATATATATATATTAATTTAGAGACACATTTGCATGAGACGGTCTCATTGGGCATTGACGCTTTAATACTTTGGGAGGGGTGAGTGTGATTTGTGTTAAGTTGTATCTCATCTCATACATGAGACCGTCTCATATGAGTTTTTTGTCATTAATTTATTATATCATAAATTTTTTTACTACAAGCTAGCAACATCATTAATGTTGACAAGCATTACATATAATTTTTAAAAAAATATTATATACAATTAAAGTTTAAATGCACTAAATTGTATCTTATATATGATTTGATAATTTAATATTAATATATATAAATAAATAAAAAATATATATAGAATTATTATATTAAAAGAGAATTTTGTGTCAGTCCATCAAATACGTGAGACGAACCTTCATTTGATATTTGGTTCATACTTTTCAGATCAGGTTGAAGCTCTACAAATTCAGAAAACACAGTACGTATACAATTCTTAATTGATATCTAAATATGTTTCACACATATTAAGAAGTTATTAAATACGTGATTTTAATTGCCATGTCGTTCACGTATTCATTGTTTTTTCTTTATTTAAAAAAAAATGAAATTCATTCACGGGGTATCGAAAAAGTGCATACAAGGGTAAAAAAGAAGCCGATTACAGTTTGGAGGATAGACTTTCTAGCGGCCAACAATTCCAAAATGCTTCCAAAGCAAGGAACGAAAGTAGATAATGTGATCGTCCAAAAGCTAAATAATTATAGAGAGACAAATTGAAAATTTGATCATTTAATTTTTTTTGGATAGTTCAAAATGCCAATTATTTAGGACGAAATTTCTTCCGGAAAGAAGTAGTTAGTCGTGAAACTTGTTTACTGTGAAACTGGTTTCATATTTATAGATCTAATCTTTCAGTTATCACGACCAATACCCTTTTATAATATATATAAGTATGTATCCTCAAGTTATCAGTAGTAATACACATGTTGTAATATAAGCTATATTTTTATACATTATGAGCAATATCATTTTTGAAGTAATAAGTCATAATATGAAATATAAGTCATACTTCTTAATTAGTGTTATAGATTTTTTGTATAAAATTTGTTCACTTTATATCTTGTCTCTGAAAAGACATTCAAAATGAATTTAGTTAGTTTTACAAATTTATTTTGTGAAATTTATTTATTTTAGTATTATATATATATATATATATATATATAGCCAAGTTAAAAATGTAGAGAGAGGGGGGTGGGGAGTGGGATTGTGTTGGAGAAATCGTCGGAGCACCCATTCCTCCTCGGAAACAATTACCATCTTCATATATATTATATATATATAATTCCCCACTTAGGTGCAAATATTTTTTATTATTTAGATTAGATTTGAACTCTTAATAAATACAAAATTCTTTGCACAGTCTTAAATGCAAATCAATCTCCTCCTTCTTTTAAAACCATGATCAAACATTAAAGTTTAACACTTTATTATTTAAAGTGCCCAAGAAAAGGATGAGCCCCATGCCATATCCAATAATTAATGCACTTTAAACTAAACAAGCCTTTTTTATTTATTGATATCTTATTTTATTTATTGAATTTTATTTTAAAAGAGTGGGTCTCATGTGCATTTGAGTGCACTGTGCACTCATATTATATTTAAAATCGTACAATTTGTTATACTGAAAGATACAATTTATTTACACTGAAAAGTGCAATTATTAATATAAAAAAATAATTAAACGTTTAAATATAAACAAATTGAATTTTTCAATATAATAAATTACACGATTCTAAAATACGCTATTAGTGTGGATTGCAACTAAATACATACAAGGCTTAGTCATTTTTTAAATACTTCTGGCTGCAGTTATACGTTTGTTTTTTTTTTTTTTTTTTTGAAGGCTCACAGCACAAGAATTACAGAGAAGGGTGTTTTGAGCGAAAGACAAGATATGTCTAGGAATTTCATCTCCAACCCAAGTTTGAGGGATGAGAGATTTTGTAGCCATTTTAGCCAGGTTATGCGCTTCAATGTTATTGTTGCGCGGGCAATATCGAATTCCCGTCACTTGGGAATTCCGTATCAATTTTTGGGCAAATGGGATCGGACTCTCCTCATACCCCTTTATAGGAGTATCCGAGTAAATGACATTGATAGCTTCTCTTGAATCCGACAAGATTGTGATAGTCTCTTGGGAGGTCGTGTTCCAGTAGGAGATCCCATCCATGATGGCAATAATTTCAGCAGCAAGAATCGATCTTGGTGGTTTGATCTTGTGATACCCTAAGCGTGGGGGGTTTCTCTCCTTGTCCAAAGATAAAAAAGCCCTCACCGCAAAGGCCTTGATGATTCTTTGTAGGTCAAGCGTCTACTTTCATAATGAAGTTATCATGGATACGATCTCGTAGTAGTATAATCGACCGAGTTTGGGGTAGGGTTGATTCCGAGTTTGAGCTTTTCCTTTTTTAAAGTGAAATCGCTCCAGAATGCCTCGATCCAACTAGCATGGACTCTCCGCCTTAGGTGAGTTTCGCCTTTAGAGTGTAGAAAGTCACATCTCTCTTTCCAAACTCCCCACATCTCTGTGGCCACTTGTTCCAGTTCACCCTCGTCCAGGGTAAGAATAAAATGGATGGTCAGGCTATCATCTGAGATTCCTTTCGCTTTCTTTATAAGAGGCCACCACTTCGTTTTGTTCCAAGCATTTTTCACTCCCTGACAAAAGAAAAACACATGATTAGTATTCGCAAAAGAATGTCCACATACCGTGCACCGGGGGTTACACGGGACGTGATGAGCAGCAAGGTTAGCTTCAGCAGCAATCGCGTTATGGGCTGTTTTCCACAGGAAGATTCGGACTTTGGGGGGGATGTTCGGGTTCCATAATTTGGACCAAAAGGTATGGGTCTTGCTGGATGAAGTTATAACTCTACTGTCGGAATTGGAGGGAGTTGTGTGAGTGTTCCAATAAGCAGATTTGACAGTAAAGAGACCCTTTTTCGCGTAGCGCCAGAAACGAGAGTCGGATTGGACCTGTTGATCTATGGGGATTTTTTGCGAATATATGTGTTGTTTGAATTTATAATTTAATGATCATGAAGTGCAAGTTCCTTGTTTTCACAATTCTACTGGATTTGTCTTCTCCCATCACAAAAAAAAAAAAAAAAAAAAAAATTGCCAATAAAAATTTTCAAATAATTATAAAATCTTTAAATAAAAATAAATTAGTCCTTAAATAGTAAAAATTGCCTACAATTTGCCTATGAACTTTTAGAATTTTAATAAACATATAAATTATCTATATACAATATGAACAAACTGCCTACACTTTTGTAATTTTCGTAGACAAGCAAATTACCTGCACAAATAATTCCCTTGACAACTTACATTTTCATAAACAATTATACTTGTAGTTTATAAATGACATGTGTACAAACAAATTTACCATGAATTACATTTACATAGTCAAATTTACCTATTAATGAAATTAGGTATATGATTAGAAAAAATGTTAGGCGGATCAATTATAGACAATTCTTACTATTTGAAAGCAAAACTGTTTTTGTTGGAAATTTCATAAGCTATTGGAATATTTTGTAGGTAATCCTTTATTTTTTGTCCCAACTTGGAACAAACTCAAATGAAAAATTAAATACAGTGTAAAACCATTAATTAAACTAATTAAGTTCTTCAATACTCTATTAATTAATATTCGATAAACATTAATTTGAGCTCAATTGCTAAGCATATCAATCTTTGAATGTTGGCTCAACTAGCTATTTGGACTCGTATAATAGCTAATTTTGTACATTATCCATTTATCATTCTAACTTGTAAGAAATGGATATTCAAATCCATAAATGGAAAAGACAATCCTGCAACTAATCTCCAGAAATCAAATAGGGTCTGGCATTGGAAATCTGTCTGTGTTTTCAGTGGTACATAAAAAGGAAATTAACAATGTGTAGAAATGTGTTTGTTTCCATGCTTGTTTGTGATGGACTTACATATAAGAGTATATATATGATTTCATCTCTTTTAGATTCTTCACTTTCGACGCATATATATTAACACATATGTATGTGTGCATTTTTATTGATTTGATGATCAAAAATTAATAAACTCAAATCTGAAAAACAGGTTTATTGGGATTCCACTCCGTAATTTCCTTTGACTGGACCACTCTTGAAAATTTCACCTCCCCAATCTTTCATCGCTTTCAAAATGTGTGTCTAGTATGTGTGTGTGTGTGAGAGAGAAAGAGAGAGATGATGTGTAGAATCGTGTGACTTATTATATTGAAAAGTACAATTTATTTATATTGAACCATGCAACTATTTTTCCATATTAATAGTTGGACAATTCAGTGTAAATGAGTTGCGTTTTTCAGTATAATAAGTCGCACAATTCTAAAATTTATTATGAGTGCACTTGACATAATTTAATTTTTCAATAGTTCATATTTAAAAGATTTTACTAATATTTTTGGTTTGACGAAGTTAAATTATATAACAAACACTTCAATTTTAGAAAAAAGAAAATTAAGAAAGACAAAAAAGTGTCACAGAAAGAATATTGATAAGTTATTTTTTATTAGTACGACATATATGTACATACATAGGAGGATCGGAGAAGAAAACAAACTGGAGTTCTTGAACTTGTAAAAATATCACATGAAAACATGCATGTCAAAACAAGTCTTATTCTTGAAACCCTAAAAGTAAAAGTCGTGCATACAACTATATATACATATATAATTTGTGTGTGTACATATATAAAGTATCTTATCTGTTAAAGTTGTGTAATTGTGTGTAAATGAAGATATTTATGTATGTGAAGTATGTGAAGTTGTAGTTTAATTATTTTTTTCCATTAGTTAGTTAATAGCAATGTTTTCATAACCGAACCGAATTTGAACAAAAACCGTTATACAATTCAACGGAAAAAAAACAAAATAAGATACAAAAAAATTTAAATATATATTTTATAACTTTTCATATCATATTTTTTTTTGTCTCCATTTTTATCCCAAAAAAAATGTTGAAAAAAATGTGAGAGGAATATAAATTTTAAATTTTAAATATTTAATATAAATTAATAATTTAATTTTAAAAAAAAAAAGAAGAAAAAAACCGGTTATTTCCGATTGAACCCTTTTGACTTAATTATATAGTGTTTTTTAATTTAAAATAACAAATATATAAAAAAGATCAGAGTAGTTATATATATGGAACCCGTAAAGTAATTTGATTCATAAAAATTTAAACCCACCGCCGGTGTCAAATTTAAACACTAATAATGCAAGGGGGGTTTTAAAATGTTTATAATTTTTATTTTTTTTTCAAAATGGTTAAAAAAAATTATGTGCAAAATTGATCCCAATTTTACGAAAATTGATCACAATCATTAATGTTTAAAAAATACAGTGATAGTGCATAAACATAACAATATTACGTATGCATAATATTGATATTTAGAAAAACATAATTAAACCGTAAAGGAAATATTTATTTATTTAATCAAATGTGCAGATCCATCCATTTTCAAAAGGAATTTCCCACTTTCTTGGCCCAACCCCTATTTAGGGTAAAAGATCATCAAGTTTCACATCCCAAAAATAAGTTAGGACTTAGGATCATCACACTGCAGTCCATATAAAATATTGCCCCAATTAGCTATACATATATATGTACATATGTATGGTGAATTATTTATATATAGTTACAATAACAAGATCTAACAAGTCATCATTGTTGAAGATCTTTTGGATGATTTGAATTTACAGTGTTTATTATTTGCAAAGTCCGAGTCGAGTACCTAATACGCATGCATCACTTTGGAAGTCTTGGCATTGACCTCTGCGGGAACGCCTAACCAGTGTTTAATGAGGCGAAACACATTCTCGTCGCATAATAGTTCCCGGTGACTTGCACTCACTCCCACTCTTTCTACTGCAGAGAAATTATCGGCCTGCATCATGTGTAATTAAGGGCTGTGATGAGTCGAGATTGATCGGTTTGATGGTGATTTAGGTACTAGATAGGAGATGTTGTACCTTAGCTGATTCGGAGGGGACAGTTCCATCACCATCTACGTACGAGTATTCTGGCTGAAACAGTTGGAAAGATGCAGAGAAAATAATATGTTAATATAAACTGCAGATGGTATCAAGAAATGAATATTATTCCCATTACCACTACTGTTACATAAAGGTCTCAGAAGGTGAAATGTAACAACCATGTTTTCGTTTAGAGAAGGGCGCTAAAATTTTAAAAACTGTGCAATAGATCTTGTATATGTCCTACATGTGAACATTAGACGAAAAGAAGATTACCATTGTATGGCATATCTCAGATAGCTCGTCGACGGGAGAAGATTCTGAACCATAGCTGGAAAAAGGAAGTGATAAACTTAAAGCATGTCTCATTCGTAAAGTGCAAAATCTGGCAGTGATTTAAACAATGGGATGCTTAAGGCATAAGTGCATGTAAAAGGTGTAATATTGAGATACCCACCAAACATCAAACGGTGTATCAAGCGATGTTCCATATATGTTGTAGAAAGAAACTCCAGTAGGAAGTTGAACTTTATTTAGAATTTCTCGAGTATCAGCAGCCCATTTAAGAATGGAGAAGTTGAAAGGGAGGGCAACTGTTTTTCCGTCATAATTTAGCTGCAATATGAAAGGAAAATGACAAATGGTATAACATGAAAGACCATGAAAAGTTACAGCAAATATAGAGAGCACAGTGCAAGATAATGATTAAATTAACAGTGAAACTCAACAGATTTAAGTAGACAGAGTTTTTCATGGTTTTGTTCAAAGAAAATTGTGTAGTGATATATGTAAAAGACAAAATAGGATAAATAACTAATAAGACCTTCATTAATAAAAGAAATAAATATGATTAAAAATCTTAGATCAAGTGAAGCAATGATTATATAGTGGTGAATGCACTTGATTCCAAATTTTTAGATTCAAGAGATGTTGTGCAACTGGTTAACAATAAGAAGAGAAACAAGTACCTCATTATTTTTTAAAGCTTCTGCAAAAACAGAGATGCATCCATCAGGGCCATAGGACTCAAGTTCAGCTGAAGTTTCTCCATCATTTGAGTGTTTTCGCCATACATGAATCTCAGGTTGTTTCTTCCAATTGAATACTGGGTTTGGTAGCATCTCATAAATAGATGGGCACTCTACCAGCTACGCAAAAAACAACAAGGTCAAGTTGAATGGAAACTCGTAACGAAATTGAGATTCTCCGTGGTGTAATAAAACTGACTTTAAGTGCATTCAAAATAGTAATAAAACAGCCCCCGTATAATTTTTCATTTGCATTATTCTGTTATTAGTTCTTGGGTGTGATTGAATGCTTCATGTGCATACACATATCTTTCTTTATCTCAATTATATTTTCTTCCATAAAACATCTTCGGCATCACATATTAATATAATACTGTAAATTTTCTTGATAAAAAAGTACTTCTGAAATCTCAAGGCTATTATAAGCGTAGAGTTGTTAATAACAACTTGAACAAGGATATTACCAGTTGATGCATTGACCATCTTGATACAAAAAAATTGCTTTCGAAACCATCAACGAACTGCATTCCAGTAAGTATAGAGTCGTTGATGCACCCTGGAGCCCCTGCATAACTGTATGTAAGAAAACAGCTTCGCCAGCAGAAACCAAGACGAAATATACTACAACTTATTTGATGGCTCCAATAAAACAGAACATTCCTGGTTTTGGGCCTTAAAAAGCACATTCTTTAAATTCACATAGCCAGAATTGATAAAAGAAAGCATTAAAGTTACCTTGGAAAGGAGTGGCAATAGTAATCCATTTACTCACATATCTGGAGAATAGCTGCAGTTTGACGGATTTTTCCCAATCAGACTCCATTTGAGAAAGGAAATTACTATAACCGAATTATAGAAGTGTCAATTCGTCTAAAGTAACTCACAAGTTGGTATGGCAAGATAATAAAACACACACAGTAGCACACATAGACAAAGGTAATTCATCAGCAATTTACAAGATAAATTAAACATACATCACTATGAAGGGATATAAAGCATGAAACCAGCAATCCACCCATCGAGTGCGAAATTATGTTAACTTTTCTCCCCCCTGAAGCTTTGTATGCAGTCTCCAGTTTCACTTTCAAACCATCCATCAACTGGCCAATTCTGCAGCCAAACACCAGTTAAGCAGTAATCCTCCAACATGTCGTAAATAATATAGTAGCAATATACATTTAAGTATATGCATATATAAATTAATTGGCATAACATCTTATTTACAAATGCACCGGCTGAAATATAAAACATATAAAAACCGGAAATTAACAAGGTAAACGACTACCTATTGCTTTGCCGGAAATCGTATCCATATCCGAACAATGTTGTTCCTTTTTTATACCCACATCCCACAAGCATGTCAATCATGTCATGAAAATGGTACACATCGGACAAATGGAGACACTTTACTAACTGGAATGTTAAAAGAAAGAGAATATAAGACATGCTTCGTTGCTTCAGCAAGATAAGTGAATAAATACTAACAGATTATCAAGATGCAGAGAAAGTGGGAAATAGCTTAGTAATTGCAGAGATTACATTCAAATTGAGAACAAAACAGAGCCAGGTGCCAACACAATTACAAACTACCACAAGGGTTTTAAATATTGCATAAACAAATTGTCCAGTGATAGTTTTTCATTTCAGATTAAAAGAACTGTTTACAGTCAAGCAAATAAGAATCCCATTGCACTATACAACAACTACAACAAGCTAAGAAAGTACATGATAGTAAAAAACTTACAATTGAAGGGTCCAAAATGTCAATGGCATAAAGCCCATAATCATCTTGAGGCACTTTTATCTCAGTACTATCATCCAATGGCTCTGTATACCCTGCAAAAATTAGAGAGATCACAACATCCCCACAAAAATTAAAAGATTACCATACAAAATAAAACACACAGATATAGACTGCACTCTCGAAAATCAAAACAAAACCCCAGAATTCAAGAACCTGTTTCAGGATTGTAAATGGACCATAGCTTCCTCTTGAACTCCAAATCAGCTAATAATATCCGGACCCATACCCGGGTCTCGAACCCGAATTTCTTCCGCTTTGAATTGAGGATTGAACCAGCAATACCCGACACCAGAACAACCGGGTCACGGTCGGCATCGGAAATCCCATCTCCATAGAAACAGCAGCAGTAATCTCGCAGCATTATCGGGTACGGGTACAGACCCGGATGGGTATTCGGGTCTGGTTGAATTGTATTTGTACAGTAGAAAGAAAGGTACTTGGAGAGTTGCGTGAAGAAGCAAATTTGGACTCTGCTAGAAATTTTAAACTGCAAAGGTGGCTGATTTGGGTAACATGTTTTCTATTTATTTAATACTTGTCATTACTTACAATCACGAAATTTGATTATATTTAGCAATTTAGGTTTCGTGTGGAGTTAATCAAACCATATATTTGGATACAGCAATTCACAAATCCTGTCATGAACTTTACGTGGCTGAATTTAAGCATGAAGAAATTTTGTATAATCACAAATTCACCCCCGTCTTTCTAAACCCTTGAATTTTCTTCAATTAACAATTACACCCCAAATCATAAACTAATTGCATTTTTCACTTACCGAAAGAAAATTACATGATACACATAATAAACAGAATCATCCCCTGCATTCTGGAAATGGTTATCCTCACAGAATTTGCAAAAATCCTCAGGATTAGGTTTAAAATGCAATGAAGGTTCTATCCTTTTCTCCACCCATTGCAATCTCCTCTCTAAACTCAAAACTGCAGTATGCATGATCCTAGTTTCGACTTGAGCAACCTTAGCACAACACCGAAGTAGGATATAATAATCGGCATGAACAGCATTAATATACACGTCTTTCCCTTCTCCTCGCGTAATGGAGATAGTCTTTGTTCTTTACCTTAACCCTTGGTGGAATATAGCAGAATTGGTTTTCATTCATATCCAATTTCAATTTCTTTATCGCCTTCTCTTTGGGGGACTCTTTCGATGTTCTCTTGCCATAAGCTGAATCTTGGTCGTGATGAGAACACTCATCTTGGTCCGTGCTGCAATTTGGATCGTCATCACTTTTTTGTGACGTGCTGCATGTACTGTTATCACCCCTTTTTCTACTTTCAGAAACATCTCTAGATCTCTCGTTTTTGTCTGATGTTCCAGGACCCTGAAATCAAATGGTGTCAACAAAATTGTAATGTTTAAGCCTGATAATCACCTTGAGAGGAGAAACAGAAATGCAATTTTTTATCTAATATCAATCAAAAGATCAAGGTACCTTTTTTGTCTGATAAAACTCCCAGAACTTTTTCACTAGCTCTTCTTCAAAATCACTGTGTGGTGGGTGTAATCCTGAAAAAACTACATCCTTGCAATATTGGAGGTATGAAGGCAAGTCACAAGAATACTCTGTCAAAGGAGGTCAAAAGGCAAATTTAGCTAAGTTATACCTTCTATTATACAAAGAAAATGGAAAGTGTTAATGAACTATTACCATGTCCATCATCAAGTTCATAATATTTTGCTTCAAGACTCTTTAAAAGCTCCATAACACTCGATCTAGAATCTGGAGCATTTGAGTTGGGGGAAGATAAGTTTTCATCAGTATTCTGTGTTGCATTGAAGTGGCTTTGAGATTCAGTATCTTCATTTCTAACCCGGGATAATGGTCGTCTGGGATTAGACAAACTAGATTCCCACATTCCATAGCCATTTATGTCGAAAAGAATCCTTATAGCTACAATAAGTATCGACATGACACATACACGAGTGGGTAACCTAGACTCGTTAGCTGATAGATACAACTCAGGTGGATTAGACCATTCGCATATGCGGCATGACAAAGGAAGTAATTTCCCAATAGGAAGAGATAACTGTCTAAGATAGCGAGAAGCAATAGCATAAAAGTTCACTGGAGGCAACACCAAACCGATTCTCTGAGCAAAATCAGCTGCCATTATCTCCAACTTCTGTGATGAAATGGCTTGAATAGGTCTGAACATACGACTGGCGGAAATTGGGCATGCCCCAGAGCGAGGTCCAAGCTGCTCCTCTATATCACCAAAGGCAGCAAAATATGGAAGCTTTCCTTCAATGGTCCACTTTAATATGTCAGATGGCAAAATAGGCTCCCTAGCCAAATGACAAACGAGAAAGCAGATAGCTAAAGAACATGATATTGGCAATATGCTTCTGAGATATCTATACCATACATATACGAGACGCTTCCCATGAATATTAACAGGTTCCCCGCGATAGTTAGCACTGGGCTGAAATTCTTCTGCTTCCCCTGGAATATGAGATGGGGACATGATGAGCTGGGATTCACTTCAAATTCATGGTATTGACAAAATATTATAAGAAGATTGTCATTGTGCCATAACTGTCATATATTATTTTAGGAATTTTGATACGTCGTCAATCAAATATCCATGCAACATAAAAGATCAATTAACTTCTGTTTTCAGCACACAAGTTTCAATTAATCAAAAGTTGCATCATTGCCATACAGCAAAGACCAGAAACATACAACAGATTTTTCTCATCCAAACAACAATGTATTTTAAATAAGCAGCAACATAATTATAACCTAGCCAATGCAATAACACAGAAAAAAGCAGAAATCTTCTAATTCCATAAAGAAAAGATCATGAACTGCACCTTGCATCTGAGCCACAGAATCAAGAACAGCATGGTCTGCCCATTCATCAGCTTGAATCCTAATGGAAGCCAAAAACCTCAACCATATAGGTCCAACAAGCCCAATAATCAAAGGGCTCACATTGAACTTGTCGATCAAAGCCTGGGATTGCAATTGGATCATAATCTGAAGCCCTTTCAAGTATCTTAACCTAATCTCAGAATAATACTCTTGATAGGTAAAGTTTTTTTTCTGGAAAGAGCCAAAGTCAGTTGGCTCGGTAGGCCCGAGTCCATCATCTCCCATATTAGGATGGTCTGAAATATAATGATTGTCCAGAAATGGAGATGTGGTGAGTTTTACTTGAGAGTCTGCAGGGATGGGATTGGCCTTGAGAGGTCTGCTGCATTTAGCACGGTAAAGCTGCTCATCGTCGATTCCCGTTTCAAAGATATCATCTGCTTTTGCATAGCATGTACCACAGTAGGAGAAGCCATCATCATCAGATCTGTAAAAGCCAATATCACAAAGATGGCATAATCGCGCTGCCATTCTACCTATTCAACATGTATGGAAATATAAGAAGCATTTCTGTGAGAAACAGAAAGTACTAGGGCTTAATTCGTTCGAAAGGAACACAAAATACTAGTAATATACTATCAATTTGGAAATGTTATAGGTGGAACTAACTATAATTTTCGAAAATATGCCAACTCCAAGTTTGTCAATAACGAATTATGCTAAAAAAAGGCAGCAAGACGGCATTATGTGATAGTAAAATTTTATTTTTTGTAATGCTTCCCTTATAGTTCTTGGTTGAGTGATCCTTTGTCTATGATATTTCCTTAATACTGTAAATCAAACTTGTTCGGCTCTCTCTTATAGCCAGATTTCTTAATTAAATTTTCTTTGTCCGATCAAAAAAAAAAAAGTGATAGTAAAACTTTAATAGTGCATGCTGATTATAGACGAGGGGGAGGGGCGGCGCTTACAGCGGCGGCGGCGGGCGCGGCGGCGACGCAGGGAGGGGTGTCGAAGCTGTGAGAGAGTGGGAACGCGCGATTGAGAGAGGGTGAGAATTGTAGATTTTAGGGTATCTGCGGTACAACCTTTTACTCCAAATTGATAACCCTATCGGGCTTAAATCAAATAAGTGGATTAATTTTATTTTTATGTGGGCTAATTTATGTACAATAACGATCATTTCGATCAGTTTCAATCTTAACTGCATATTTCCTTAAATAAAAATATTCACTTTAACTCATATTTTTTAAACACCCTGTAGTGATCTGTACTACAAGGAATGATGTGTAATTTTAATATAATTTTTTGGGTATTTTTAGATGATGAACATTGTAAAGTAATAATGATTTGTATGAATGTTTGAAGATGGATATAGAGAGGAGGGATAGAGTATAGAGAGAGAGAGAATCAGATAGGAAAATAATGATATTTTTGCATAACCAATTCTGAGCAGATCGTACCCCTAAATCAGGGAGATGGGCCCCACAGGAAAATATAAAACAACTATTTAGGGAAAATAAGGACTAAAAGCGAATTAAATAAAGTATCAGCATAAATGCTATTTAATTAGAAGATTCCAGCAACTCTTCCATCCTTCAACATGTGTTCGGCCTTGATTTAATCCATCAAATTAATCTCGGCCGTCATATGCTTGCCACACGCCCCATCCTTCTTTTCAGACAAAAATACACTTGTGTTTGTATCTTGCCCCAATTCCATACCTTTTCTCCCTTTCTGCATTGAAAACCTATGTTTTCCCTCTTCACAATCAGTATTTCCACCATTAACAATACTAGCAACATCTTCAATCATACAATAATTCATGTCTATGACAGTACTCCCCGGGGCGAGAGATCCTTGACCCCAAGGATAAACCGAAGAAAATTTCTGCTGAATAAATTTCAAAGATTCAATAGTTTCAATTCCCCAATCGGCAAACACCCACATAACACTAACCTGGGGTGTTGGTAATTTCAGGGAATCGGAGACAAGGGAGACAGACATAGGACGGATCTGAAAACAGCCACCGGCGTCCAGCGGAGGGAGATTCTGAGAAGGTATGTGTTTCTCTCCAATATGTTTTTTCAGTAGAGAAACATGGAAAATAGGGTGTATCTTGGATGTAGGGGGTAGATCCAGCTTGTAGGCGACCAGGACCGATTTTCTCCAATATTTTATAAGGGCCAAAATACTTGGATGATAGCTTTAGGTTGCGGCGTAGATGTAGGGAATTTTGTCTGAAAGGCTGCAATTTAAGATAGGACCAAATCCCCTTCACAAAAAGTGCGCTCCTGCCTAAGTTTATCTGCAAAAAATTTCATGCGTTCTTGAGCTTTGCACAAATTTTCCTTGATAAGTTCAGTCATCTGTCTTCTCTGGTGGATCAACTCTGTAGCATCTCTATTAGGAGAATCCATGTAGGGACCCAGAGAAAGTGATGGGGGTAAGTACCCATAAAGAGCTTGGAAAGGAGTAAGCTTTAGGCTTGTGTGATAATCGGTATTATACCAATATTCAGCCAAGGGCAACCACTTTAGCCACTGTTTAGGTGCATTCTGCACCATACACCTATGATAATGCTCCACACACTGATTTAGTCTCTCAGTTTGACCATCTGATTGAGGATGGTAAGCTGAAGACATTGATAATTTAGTGCTCATAAGAGTAAAGAGCTCTTTCCAAAAAGAGCTAGTGAAAATCTTATCCCTATCAGTAAGAATGCTAATAGGGAGACCATGCAATTTGTAGATTACATCCAAAAAACATTTAGCCACAGTCTGAGCAGTGAAAGGGTGAGCCAAGGTCAAGAAATGAGCATATTTAGTAAATCTATCAATGATTACTAAAATGACATTCTTACCCCAAGATTTAGGAAGTCCTTCCACAAAATCCATGGAAATGTGTGACCAAGCGTGAGAGGGAATAGGAAGTGGTTGAAGAAGGCCAGGGAAAGGACCTTGATCAGGTTTTGCTCTAGCACAAATATCACATCTTTACACCTACAAAGTGACATCAGCCTTCATCTTAGGCCAGTAGAACACTCTTTTTAATCTCATGTAAGTACCCAGAATACAAGAATGCCCACCATAAGCATATTTATGCATTTATGAAAAAATCACCTCTCTGAAATTAGAAGTAGAATCAATTGCCACCCTTCCCTTATATCTCAAAAGACCTTCCACCAGTTGAAACTTAGGGTAGGCAGTGGTATCATTAGTCTTTGCAGCAATGACCTGTAACAGAAAATCATCATGGGAGTAGCTATGAAGTACCTGATCAATCCACTTAGGAACCACAGTAGTAAGGTGAGAACATAGCAAATCAGTATCCAGTCTCCTAGAAAGAGCATCAACAGCACCATTCTCAACCCCCTTCTTATATTGAATATCATAGTCCAAACCCAACAATTTGGTAATCCATTTTTGTTGCATAGGAGTCATAATTTTCTGATCCAACAAATATCGAAGTGATTGTTGATCAGTTCTTATGGTAAACCTATGAACTTGCAAGTAATGTGTCCATTTTTGAACAGCCATGAGAACAACTAGAAATTCTCTTTCATAAATTGAAAGGGCTTGGCTCCTGGACACAGAACTTTACTCATGAATGCCAGAGGCTTACCCTCTTGCATCAACACAGCTCCAATACCAGTACCACTAGCATCAGTCTCAATGATAAAAGGCTTGGTAAAATCTGGTAAAGATAGAACAGGAGCATAACACATGGCAGATTTCAAATTCTGAAAAGCCAGTTCTGCCTCAGAAGACCATTTGAAACTGTCCTTCTTCAATAAATTAGTAAGAGGTTTGCTAATAAGACCATACCCTTGTATAAACTTCCTATAGTAACCAGTAAGCCCCAAAAACCCCTTAATTGCTTGAGAGTCTTAGGATTTGGTCAATTAGTCATACAAGCTATCTTCTCAGGATCAGTAGCAACTCCGTCCTTAGAGATAATATGGCCCAAATACTCAATCGTCTCCTGACCAAAATGGCACTTACTCATCTTTACAAACAATTGATTTGCCCTTAAGACCTCCAAAATAGTATAAAGATGGTGTAAATGCTCATCCCAAGTAGAGTTGAAGATTAAAATATCATAAAAAAAACTAGGACAAATTTCCTCAGAAAATCTCTGAAAATTTGATTCATTAGAGACTGGAAAGTAATTGGAGCATTGCACGGGCCAAAAGGCATGACTAAGAACTCATAATGGCCATTATGAGTTCTAAAATCTGTTAAAAATTTGTGCTCTGGCTTCATTAGGATTTGAAAATAGCCAGATCTCAAGTCAATCTTAGAAAAGAACCTTGCACCTTGCAATTTATCCAATAATTCCTCAATGATAAGAATGGGGTAGTTGTGTTTGATTGTAAGATCATTCAAATATCTATAATCAACACACATCCTCCAACTATTATCCTTTTTCTTCACCAAAATAACTGGGGAAGCAAAAGGACTCTTGCTATGTTGAATAGTACCATAATGTAGTAAATCCTGAACTATCCTCTCAATTTCCTCCTTATGTGTGTGTGAAGTTCTGTAGGGAAATTGTTGTTTAGGAACACTGTTTGGCTTCAGGAGGATTTGATGTTCAATCCCTCTTGAAGGAGGCAACCCTTTAGGTTCTTCAAAAATATCAGCATAGCTCTCCAGAATAGTAGATAATCTGGAATCAACCTCCTCAGTAGGGGCAGTCAGAAAAACCACATAGAAGTCATCCATAACTGAGGAATTGTCCAAATGCAACATTTGGAACAGGGAGAACTCAGAAATGAGTTGACACCCCTCAGTAGAAGTCAAAGCTTGAAGGTTAACCCTCTTACCAAGTAAAGAAATTGTGATGGTCATGTGCTTATAATCCAGCTCAATTAGGGTGCAAGACTTCAACCAATCTCCACCCAGAATTAAATCACAACTCTCAGTATCTAGCAATCTTAGAGAATAGTTAAAATCAGTGTGTTGCATAGACCAACAAAAGGAATCCACCTGTTGAGAATTGACCATCTTTTGCCCATTCGGACCTAGACGGATGACGTTTTAAAGAACATGTTGCATTCGAGTGGGAGCTTTTCGAGACGAATGATGAATGTTATGAAGACGATTTCTCAAGATCAAGACATGACAAAAATTAACCGTGACAATTGGATATATGTGCCCAATGTGTTTAATTTTTTATTTGGATGTTTGCTTTATTTTTTCGTGCTTATTTAATTTGTTTAAATATGCTATGCATGAGAAATTGTTTTGAAAAAATCTCACTTTTGAAAATTACTAAGTATGTTTTGAAAACAATTAATTGATAATTTTATTCCGGATAATAAAATTGAATTAATTTTGACCTCCATGATTTATTTATTTGTGAATTCTTTTGGAGAAATTCCCCCCACGAGACGGCCAAAAGATGGTTTTCACATGAATAAATTCCGAAGGGATGATTGTTGATTATTATTATTGGCGACGATGACCCTCCCCACGAGGCTCGTTCAAAGCGAAATAATAATTCTGTATTTAATCATGGTTATTACTTAGGTATAAAATTGATATGCATATACTTCCCCGAAGTCCCTGTCAATTTTATATTGGTCAAGTGGGAGCCAACTATTAATCTGGACATTAAAGGTTTGTAACTGTTCTTGTTTGTAACCTGCTTGAATGTGTTTAAATAATGACCCACCCCACGTGGCTTATTTAAACTGTTTTGAGATGTTGGCTGATGCATGTTCATATTTTTTTCTGAGATTTTAATATGATTCATGTGATCGAATTGTGTGATAATTTTGTGCTTATACAATAGCTATTTATTTCAGTTCAGCATGTCGCAACTTTTTAATCCACTGTTAATATACTTAAAGTCAATAGAGTTGTATAGTAAACTATGTTGATTGGAAACAAAAACTTATGATTGTCTTAATTGCACAAAAGCACAAGTGGATTATTGACACACCAAAAACTAGATGAGCTAACTGACGAGCCAAAAATGCAGGGCTCGTCAGATCACCTTGCGAGAGATGTTGTCGCTGAAAATAGTGGAGGACAACCCCGTAAGGGATTACGTCCTCAAAATTGATGGCTCATCTGAACAAACTTGAGGTTCTGGGTACAAATTATGATTTGGAGACCCAGATTGATTTGGTACTCCACTCTCTGCCCAAAATTTTTTAGCACTTTGACCTCGCTAGATGACTTGTTGCAAGTTTTGGTCCCGATAGACACGTTGATGGGGCACCATACTCAAGCGTGACGACAAGTGGTCCGTCTTCATCTTCTAGGCCAAGAGAAGGCAAAAGGAAGAAGAGGACCAAAAGCCATAAGCAATCAAACTCAATTGTTGCCTAGGGCAATGGTAAGATGAATGATGCTGATGGTGTCAAGGAAAATCCAAAAAGAGGAAATGCTTCAACTGCGGTGAAAAGGAAAATGGAGGTTTGCCTGTTCCAAGCCCAAAAGGGCCGGAAAGAAAGGTAATTCTCACGCACTAGTTGTTGAAACTTGTTTAGCGGCGTATACTTCTCATTCATGGGTAGTTGATACGGAATCCACTGGCCATGTTTTCCTCACGGGTTCAAGAGGACCAGAACTTAGTGGGAGTGAGATCATCATCTAGGGGTGAGCAGAATATGGTAAAAACTAAAAAACCGAACCATATCGAACCGAAATATAAATTCGGTTCGGTTAAATTGGTTTTCGGTTCGGGATCGGTTTTCAATTTTAAAAATATTGGTGTTCGGTTTCGGTTCGGTTTTTTAGGTAAATATACCGAACCGAATCGAAATATTTACTTAATATATATATATATATATATATATATATATATATACCCTCCCTAACCCTAATTCAGATTTCAGACTTCAGTACTCTCATTTTCAATTTTCCATCCGCCACTTTCTTCACTCTCTCTAAATTCACACCCCACCGCCCACCGCGGTTACGCATCGCGCCAAGCCAGTCACAGGCTCACAGACGAGTCCGACCCACCGCGCGATGCACACAATCCCTCCACTGTGCGGCGCACGTAGTCCCTCCGCCGCACGATGCCTTCCCTGCCTATCCCTCCGCCGCAAGACTGATTCATTTTCCGGGTTTGAATTCTTTATTTTCATTTTTTCTTTTCTTTTTTTATCTTTTATTTGTTGTGGCTTGTTTTGCGCCGAATATGCTTTTGAGATTCTTTTAATTTTTTTAATTCATGCCTTGATTTATGGTCTTTGACTGGGTTAAATAATTTTGGAAGTGGGGTTTTTAGTGGTTTTGTAAAATTAGTTTGGTGCTTCACATGGTTTTGTTTTATTTTTTTGCTTTGGATTTAATTTTTGGTTTTGGTACTGTAATCTTGGATTGTTTTAAATGTTTGATCTGTTTAAAGCCTGAAAAAGATTCTTTGTAGCAAAATGGTGGTTCAGATTTTGAAATGTGCTTTTCTTGATGTTTTAATTTTCTTGATTATTTTATTTATTAACAGGTTATTTTCTAAATTTTTTTTCAGATTTGCCAAATATTGGAACCGAAGGAGCTGGAGCAGCAACATCAAACACCAACACGTAGATTTGGAGGAGATAGAGGCGGGCTGTATCATCAAGTACTTGCTGTTTTTAGACAGATTTGCAGTTTTTAGACTTACATTTGCATTGTTATGGACTGTAATTCAGTCTTGCATTGTTATTTGGGTTATATTTTGCAGCTTTTGGACATATTTGCAGCTTTTGGGTTATATTTTGCATTGTTATGGACTGTAACTCATCCATAAATTAGGTTATTTGGAGTCCTTTTGTGTTATGAATTTCTGGAATGTATTGTTATGGTTATGGACTTGAATTTCTGAATTTCAGACTTGAATTGTTATGGTTATGGAGTATGGACAGCAGTATCATCACTTAGTTGAATTTTTGTGTTATTAAATGACTTAATTCAATAATGTTAAATTTTTGGTTTTTTCGGTTTTAAACCGAAACCGAACCGAAAAAAATCGGTTCAGTTTCAATCGGTTTTAGGCTTAAATGGTTCGGTTTCAGTGTATTATGGTGTGAAATTCGGTTAATTTGGTTTGGTTAATTCGGTTCGGTTCGGTTCGATTTTTACCGAATGCTCACCCCTCTCATCACACTGAGCAGTGTTACGAAAGTAGCGGCTATTGCAATGCTACGTAAATTAGCAGATATTGTAATGCTACGTAAGTAACAGTTATTGCAATGCTACGTGATTAGCAGATATTGCAATGCTACATAAGTAACAGTTATTGCAATGCTACGTGATTAGCGGTTATTGAAATTCTACGTAAGTAGCGATTACTGCAGTGCTAAATGAGTTGCAGATACTGCAGTGCTACGAAAGTAGTGCTTAAAGCAGTGGGAGAAGTGCATCTATCTTTTAGTGATAGAATTTTAGTTTTAAGAGACGTTCTTTATGTTCCCAGTTTTAGAAAGAATTCACTTTTAGTTTCTAAAATTCTTTTGATGGATATTAGTTTCTTCTAATAAGAATGACATCATTTATCGAAATGATGAGTGTATCTGTTATGGGACATTGATGAACAATCTCTACACTATTAACTGTGCACACCACTCGCGAAATGCATCCTATAACACATCTACTATTTCGGATAAAAGAAAACGTTCATCAGACGTGAACGAAACACTTCTATGGCATCTGAGACTAGGTCATATTAATCCAAAAAGGATCCAAAGGTTAGTTCAAGATGGTTCATTGGAGACTCTCCGGGTTGAACCATTTCCAACTTGCGAATCACGTTTGGAGGATAAAATGACCAAGAGGGCATTTGGAGCCAAGGGGAATAGGGCCAAAGAAGTGTTGGAAATCGTTCACGCCGATGTATGTGGTCCAATGTCAATCAAAGCAAGAGGAGGTTATGAGTATTTCGTTACTTTTATCGATGATTACTCAAGATATGGATACATTTACCTTATGAAGCATAAATTTGAGATCTTCGATAAATTCAAAGAATTTAAGGCTCAAGCAGAGAATCATAGGGAAAAACGTATCAAGTCTCTACGATCTGATCGTGGAGGCGAGTACCTCAACGATGATTTTTTGAACTACTTGTCTGATGAGGGGATTGTATCCCAGTTGACTGCACCTTGAACCCCTCAACAAAATGGGGTTGCAGAACGAAGAAACTGAACTCTTTTAAAAATGGTCAGATCGATGATGAGTTATGCTGATCTACCCAAATCATTTTGGGGTCATGCCTTGGAAACAACGGCTTACATTCTAAATTTGGTGCCATCCAAATCGGTTCCCAAAACCCCTAAAGAGTTGTGGACCGGGAGCAAGCCCAGTTTAAGACACATGAAAATTTGGGGGTGTCCGGCATACGTGTTGGACAAGGAAGCCGGTAACTTGGATCCAAGATCAGAATTAAGGTTGTTTATAGGGTACCCCGAGGGAACGAAAGGGTGCATGTTCTATGGTCCCAAGGATCAAAAGGTGGTAATTAGTACGCACTTTAGATTCTTGGAAGAAGACTATATGAACAATAGAAAACCCAGAAGTGAGATTACCTTAGATGAGCTAAGAGGGCTTACCTCAATGCCAAGTGTACAAGTTGACATACCAAAATACACACTTACACAACCGGAACCTCATCGTAGTGGGAGGGTTGTGAGACAACCCGAGAGATTCATGGGGATAGAAGAGTCGTCGGACTTGGTCCCCGGTGAAGATGAATCGGACCCATGGACTTACAATGAGGCAATCCAAGACAAGGATGCGAATTCTTGGCAAACGGCAATGGAAGCCGAGATGGGTTCTATGGATCATAATAAGGTGTGAGAGCTAGTCGAACCACTTAATGGGGTCAAGCCCATTGGGTGCAAGTGGGTATACAAGAGAAAAAGAGGACTGGACGGGAAGGTAGAAACCTTCAAGGCTAGACTTGTGGCAAAAGGTTACACTTAGAAAGAAGGGATCGACTATGAGGAAACTTTTTCGCCTGTAGTTATGCTCAAGTCCATTTGTATTCTCTTGTCGATAGTTGTGCATCTCGATTTTGAGATCTGGCAAATGGATGTCAAGACAGCTTTCCTTAACGGAAGTCTTGAAGAAGAAATCTATATGCAACAACCCGAAGGCTTCATTGAAAAAGGCCAAGAACATTTAGTTTGCAAGCTCAAGAAATCCATTTATGGACTAAAGCAAGCGTCGCGTGCTTGGAACCAATGTTTTGATCAGGCTATAAAGTCTTACGGGTTCGATCAAAACGAGTTCGAAAGTTGTGTGTATAAGAAGCGTGTCGGAACTGCATTGGTATTCTTAGTATTATACGTAGACGATATTCTGCTCATCGGAGACAATGTAAAGGTATTGTCAGACGTAAGGGCATGACTGTCAAAACAGTTTGATATGAAGGACTTAGGGAAAGCCGGTCACATCCTTGGGATCAAAGTCACTCGAGATCGTAAGAAAAGGATGATAGACTTATCGCAAGCTTCATACATAGATACTGTCTTGAAGCGATTCAGCATGCAAGATTCCAAGAAGGGTTTTGTACCCTTCAGGCATGGAATACATCTATCCAAAGAAATGTGCCCGAAGACGCAAAAGGAGATAGATGACATGAAGGGCGTTCCTTATGCTTCGGCTGTCGGAAGCCTCATGTATGCAATGCTGTGCATGAGGCCAGATATCTGCTTCGCCGTTGGCATGGTGGCAAGATATCAGAGTAATCCGGGGAAAGAACATTGGACTGCAGTTAAAAATATTCTGAGGTATCTGAAGAGAACTCGCGATAGAATGTTGGTTTATCAGTCAGACAGTCTGATTCCCATCGGTTACACGGACTCGAAATTCCAATCAGACATAGATTCCAGAAACTATCTACCTCAGTTAGTGTGTTTTCATTTGGGAAGTGTACTCATGACATGGAGGAGTATGAAACATGATTGGATCATGAACTCAACCATGGGAACCGAGTAAGTATCTGCTTGTGCATGTTGGGATTATACTGAAAAGTATGCTTTTACTTTGTATAATCGAAACTGAATTTTCAGACTTATTTACTGAAATAAATTGTTTATCACTGATGCTTTAAATATGATTGAATGTTACATATATTTACTGCATAACTGTTCAATAATTCGTATGTGTTACACTGTAGTTAATTTAGTGATACCAGATCACAGAAGATTAAATTAACAGTCCCTTGTAACTTAAAGTAGATAATTCACAACCTAGACGGAAATGAACAATCCATCGTGAAAGGTTGAAGTGTAAGGCTCAGATTGACTTGTCTTGACCAAGAGATTACACTAGTGCATTAGGATGCGCTGAAGATGACCTACAAGAGGATAAATTCTCCAGTACTAAATATAAAAGAATTAGACCTCAGTGGTTAGTTATTTCGTAATCCCGTCCCTTAAATAGGACCGTGTGGAATTAATAACTATTGCTTTGACTTATGATGGGTAGAGAGTCAATGTGATTCAATACCTTGTATCTTGGGCAATATTAGTAGTTACATGACGATTGCTAAAATTTAATACGGAGAATCGGTGTGCAAGTGCGTCTTATTTGATTTGTCCCCTTGGGACGCTCAGAAGTTTTATCATACTAAATCTTGCAAGTGGAATTAGTTTTCGGTATGGATAATAATGTTGAGCTGTTCCTAAAACAAGGAAAAAAATATTAATTAATGTGAAGCTATTTTAGTGGCTTAAATTAATTAATGGAATGGATAATCTTAAACACCGAAAATAATAACCGGGAGCCATAAATTGTAATATGGGATAAGATGGATAGTGCAATATTAATTATGTAGTGAGATTAATTAATATTTATGGGCTTGAATAATATTGTGGCTCAATATTGGAAATTCAAGGTTCATTGGAAGGTCCAATCTTAATTCTCATAAAGGCCACTCAAGTAGCCCAAAGATAAAGTCCAATAACTGAAAAAAGTGTTTAAAATAAAATAAATTATTGTTGCCTAATTTTCCTATTATTTTCGAAAATAATAAATAAAAGAGGGAGAAAGATTTTCTTTTGAATTTTGTTATGGAATGAGGATAAGTATTCTTGGAATACAAGATTATCTCATTAAATTCAAGAAATCTCTCACATGGTTATTTATTAAGTAAATTTTCGAAAATCTCAAGATAATAAGGAGGAGAAGATTTTGTTGGGATTTATTTTGAAAAATAGAATATATTGGATATATTCAAGATTGTTTCTTGGAGAAGAAGCAAGAAAATTTCCCAATGACCCATAAACCCTAAAATTTTCGTTCCCCCTTATTATAATTAGGGGATGAATTTTTCATCTAAAAAATAACACAGAAATTGGTTTTTTCGGAAAAATATTAGCGTCGATAAAATATCAAATATTTTGAAACGTCGATAGATTGTGTATTTTCGAAAAACTTCAATTGTGAGTGTGAAATTCCATGTGTTGAAAAAATTAGAAATCCACAAAGGTGGTGCAACATAATTTTATTTTTCCTTTTGTTAATTGTTCGCGAGTAACCTTCCACCGGATTGTTGAACAATGACGAGAGAATACTTGAGAAGGCTCTTTTGGTTTGTTCGTGTGAACGGGATATCCATCTTCTCAACAGTTGTCACTCCGACAGGTTAGTTCACGTAAACTCCTAGCAATTCCGCATGTGTAGGATTTATGTTATGAATTTGTATGCATGATTTGTTGTTGCAATTATTATTTGAATTAATATAGGATTAATTCATGCTAGTAATAATTAAAGAATTAAATTTGTATTTAAATATTCATCCCGAATAGATCTGTGCAAAGAATTCCCCAACAGTGCAGCAGTGAAAGAAGCGTTTTGGCTCGAGAGACTTCTTAGTGGACTTGGATGTAGTTCTGAATTTGTCCAGCAATATCTACTGGAGGCAGTTACAAATTCAAGAGAACCAAAGAGTCTACGAGTCAAACAAAACACACCGAAGGAAAGAAATCTTAGACGAGAAATCATTAAAGAGAGGAGATTTAGAGGTGGCTGAGATCGCATTGGGGATAACCTAGTTAATCCTTTCACAAAGTGTCTAAACATTCAAGAGACGTGTGGGAGGAATGGTTGTCAAGTGCGTAGCCAATCTGCTTTGAGTTAAGTGGGAGAGATATTATTAGGTTCATGTAGGTGATATTAGATGTCACGTAGATTCTACACGAGACGTGCTATAGTATACTTAAAAGCAGACTTTGAGTATAAGTGGGAGATTGTTGGGGTTATACTGAAAAGTATGATTTTACTTTGTATAACCAGACTGAATTTCTGTCTTATTTGCTGAAATAAATTATTTATCACTGTTGCTTTAAATATCATTGAATGTTACTTATATTTACTGCATAACCCTTCAATAAATAGTACGTGTTACATTGTAGTTAATTTAGTGATACCAGATCACAGAAGATTAAATTAACAGTCCCTTGTAACTTAAAGTAGATAATTCACAACCTAGACGGAAATGAACAATCCATCGTGAAAGGTTGAAGTGTAAGGCTCAGATTGACTTGTCTTGACCAAGAGATTACACTAGTGCATTAGGATGCGCTGAAGATGACCTACAAGAGGATAAATTCTCCAGTACTAAATATAAAAGAATTAGACCTCAGTGGTTAGTTATTTCATAATCCCGTCCCTTAAATAGGACCGTGTGGAATTAATAACTATTGCTTTGACTTATGATGGGTAGAGAGTCAATGTGATTCAATACCTTGTATCTTGGGCAATATTAGTAGTTACATGACGATTGCTAAAATTTAATACGGAGAATCGGTGTGCAAGTGCGTCTTATTTGATTTGTCCCCTTGGGACGCTCAGAAGTTTTATCATACTAAATCTTGCAAGTGGAATTAGTTTTCGGTATGGATAATAATGTTGAGCTGTTCCTAAAACAAGGAAAAAAATATTAATTAATGTGAAGCTATTTTAGTGGCTTAAATTAATTAATGGAATGGATAATCTTAAACACCGAAAATAATAACCGGGAGCCATAAATTGTAATATGGGATAAGATGGATAGTGCAATATTAATTATGTAGTGAGATTAATTAATATTTATGGGCTTGAATAATATTGTGGCTCAATATTGGAAATTCAAGGTCCATTGGAAGGTCCAATCTTAATTCTCATAAAGGCCACTCAAGTAGCCCAAAGATAAAGTCCAATAACTGAAAAAAGTGTTTAAAATAAAATAAATTATTGTTGCCTAATTTTCCTATTATTTTCGAAAATAATAAATAAAAGAGGGAGAAAGATTTTCTTTTGAATTTTGTTATGAAATGAGGATAAGTATTCTTGGAATACAAGATTATCTCATTAAATTCAAGAAATCTCTCACATGGTTATTTATTAAGTAAATTTTCGAAAATCTCAAGATAATAAGGAGGAGAAGATTTTGTTGGGATTTATTTTGAAAAATAGAATATATTTGATATATTCAAGATTGTTTCTTGGAGAAGAAGCAAGAAAATTTCCCAATGACCCATAAACCCTAAAATTTTCGTTCCCCCTTATTATAAATAGGGGATGAATTTTTCATCTAAAAAATAACACAGAAATTGGTTTTTTCGGAAAAATATTAGCGTCGATAAAATATCAAATATTTTGAAACGTCGATAGATTGTGTATTTTCGAAAAACTTCAATTGTGAGTGTGAAATTCCATGTGTTGAAAAAATTAGAAATCCACAAAGGTGGTGCAACATAATTTTATTTTTCCTTTTGTTAATTGTTCGCGAGTAACCTTCCACCGGATTGTTGAACAATGACGAGAGAATACTTGAGAAGGCTCTTTTGGTTTGTTCGTGTGAACGGGATATCCATCTTCTCAACAGTTGTCACTCCGACAGGTTAGTTCACGTAAACTCCTAGCAATTCCGCATGTGTAGGATTTATGTTATGAATTTGTATGCATGATTTGTTGTTGAATTATTATTTGAATTAATATATGATTAATTCATGCTAGTAATAATTGTTAGAATTAAATGTGTATTTAAATATTAATCCCTAATAGATCCGGGCAATTAATTACCCAACACATACAGCAAAAGATAAGTGCAAGAAGTTGCACTTCTCTTAAAATATACACAGCTATCATACCTGCTTCTGCAAAAACTAGCTGATAAAATGAGCTCATCAAACCTGAGCACCATTGTCTTTGGCTTTGCTTCAATCCATACAATGATCTCTTAAGTAAACAAGCCTTACTCTCAGCATTCACCACAGAAACTCCTTCTGGTATCTTCATATATATTAGTTCTGATAAATTCCCATGAAGAAAAGTTGTTGTAACATCCATCTTATGTAGCACCGGATTGAACTGAGCTACTAGTGCAAGTAGAATTCTCATTGAGCAATGCTTAACCACTGAAGAAAATATCTCATTGAAATCAACCCCTTCTCTTTGAGTAAATCCTCTAGCTACTAGCCTAGCTTTAAATCTGATTCCACCTGACTTACTAGCTTCTGGTTTCTTCTTATAAATCCACTTACAACTAACAAGTTTCTGAGACTTTGGTTTGTCCACAATGGTCCAAGTATCATTCTTCTGCAGAGAGATTAACTCTTCTTCCATAGCTACAAGCCGTTTTTATTTCTCTTTACAGCTGATATCATCTATGTATGTTTTAGGTTCATAGGACTCCACCTCAATAGCTGTACACAAAGCAAATGATACCATATTTGTATCTCTGAACCTCAATGGTGGATGAATGGTCATTCTCTGTCTATCTCTAGCTAACTGATAAGAGCTATACTCTTGTTCTTCCTCTTCTGATCCAACTGCATCATTTCTGTCATCAGTTTGCCTTCTGATTTCTTGATGCTCCACTCAACTTCAGAAAACTTATTCTGACTTAATGAATCAGTAGACTTGAGAGGCATTTTACTCTCATCAAATGTAACATCTCTACTCACAATGCACTTTTGATTCCCAGATTCTAAACACCACAATCTGTAACCCTTAACACCTTGAGGATAGCCTATGAAGACACACTTCAATGCTCTGGGCTCAAGTTTATCTTGCTTGACATGAGCATTAGCTAAACAACCAATCACCCTTAACCTCTTATAATCAGCTGGATGTCCTGACCACACCTTTTCTGGAGTTTTGAACTTCAGTGCTGTTGATGGACTTCTGTTAATAAGATGCTGTAGTAACAATTTCTCACCAAAATGACTTTGCAAGTCCAGAACTACTCAACATGCATCTCACTCTTTCAAGTAAAGTTTGATTCATTCTCTCAGCAAGTCCATTCTGCTGGGGTGTGCTTAGTACAGTTCTATGCCTTTCTTTGCAGAAACTATTGAATTCTTTAGAGAGATATTCAAGCCCATTGTCAGTTCTTAGATGCTTAAGCTTCTTCCCACTAATGTTCTCAACTTCAGTAAGTCAATCCTTGAACTTGACAAATGCATCAGCCTTAGACTTAAGAATGTAAACCCAAACTTTCCTAGAGTAATCATCAATGATTGACATGAAGTATCTGTCACCATTCTTAGTAGTATTCTTAGCTGGTCCCCACAAATCTGAATGAGCATACTCAAGAACTTCCTTAGTAGTATGAGTACTAGTACCGAATCTTAATCTCTTAGCCTTTCCATATATGCAGTGTTCACAAATATCAAGCTTAGAGACTTTATCACCGCATAACAGATTTTTCTTAGCTAATTCCTGTAAGCCTCTCTCACTCACATGAGCTAACCTCTTATGCCACAATTCAGTATTATCAGTACTCTTAGAAACATTAGAATGACCCATCACAATACTTCCACCAAGAAAATACAGACCATTCCTTCTTTCACCCTTCAATACCACATTAGCTCCTCTAGTAACACTCAGCTCACCCTTTTCAGACTCAAACTTGTACCCCATTGAGTTTAGCATACCAAGAGAAATAAGATTTCTTCTGAGTTAAGGGACATACCTTACATTTCTCAGAATTCTTGTGACTCCATCAAACATCTTAATGTTGACAGATCCAGTGCCTTTGACTCTGCAAGTCTAATCATTCCCTAGCAAAATTGAACCACCTCTCTGATATTTGAAATCTTGAAACCATTATCTGATTGGACTCATATGAAATGAACATCCTGAATCAAGAACCCAATCTGTACTGATCTCTGAAGATGTGACAGACAAAGCTTCTGCAGATTCATAGCCATTATCATCCATCTTGTCTTTTGTCTGATTTGCTTGATCCTGAGGCTTAGCTGGTGTTGCAGATTGATCTTTGTTCTTGAGGTCCTTCCATTTAGCACAATCTTTCTTGAAATGACCTGGTTCATGACAGTGAAAACACTTCCTGTTATCACTTTCACCTCCTTCTCCAGATTTCTTCTGAGATTTCTTATTTCCCTGAGCTCCACCAGATTTCTTGTCTTTGAACTTCTTCTTGTGATTGTTTTTCTTCACAGATAACCCTTCACCAGTTGAAGCTTGATTCAACCCACTAGACTTCTGCAGCTCTTTTGATTTCAGTGCAATCTGCACATCTTCTAGAGTTAGAGTATCTTGCCTTCCAAATAGGATAGTATCCTTGAAATTCTCATAGGACTTTGGAAGTGCACTTAACAGGATCAAGGCTTGATCCTCTTCTGCTAACTTGGTGTCTATATTCTCCAGATCTTCCAAGATTTTGTTGAATTCATCAAGTTGATATAACACAGGCTTTTCATCAGTCATCTCGAATGCATAAAGCTTCTGTTTCATGTACAACCTGTTAGCTAGAGTTTTCACCATGTACAAGCTTTCCAGCTTCTTCTATACACCCCTAGCAGTTGTTTCCTTAGAAACCTCCCTCAAAGCCTTATCACCCAAGCACAAAATAATGGTACTATGGGCCTTCTCATGAAGAACTACAATTTTCTCTTCAGCTTTATAACCAGATGAAACTTCAGTTGCATCCTTTAGAGCATCTGCAAGCCCTTGTTGCACCAAGAGAGCTTTCATTTTGATCTCCATAGACCAAAATCAAATTTCCCAGTAAACTTCTCTATATCAAACCTTGTAACTCCCATCTTGATCTCCTTCTTCCCACAGACGGTGCCAATTGTTATGAAATTGAAGTTAATTTCACTCAACAATGATCAAGAAAGCACTCTGCACACAGTATTACTTGGTTCTAGGAAAAGTATCACTCACAACTCTCAAAGGTATTAGTTTTGGAACTAAAGAAAAAAAGTAAAAAACACACAGGAATTAAGTGGTTCGGTCAATGTGACCTACATCCACTGCTGAGAGATGAAGAACTTTCACTATGATGGATCCTAGAGCTCTATACAAGATACAATGATCAAAACTCTCTCTACACCTTGCTTATATGAACTGCTCAAGTTGCTAACTTGTGAGTGGAATAACTAACAACCCTCTGAATGAAATCACACTCTAACTGATCCTACTAACAACCTTATATGTCAAGAATATATAAGAGAAGGAATCATCTAGAACCATCCAATGCAACTCACAAAACAGACCTCCAAAGTAGCTCACCTGAGCATGCTCTCACTGGTGCTCTGCAGAATTGGTTGCAACTGAATTCAGTTGTAACCAACCTTCCAACTGTGTTACTTGACTCCAAAGTTAGTCCTCAAGCTTCTACATATTTGCAACTAGAGACATGCACATGCCATGCACACACTTAACCAAGTTTGATGCTATATATCTCACAGAAATGTTGATAAAAATATAATATTATTTAATAATTTATTTTTTTAATTATAATATATTATTTAATTTGTTAATATAATTTCGTTGTTGCATGTGTCGTTGGGGATCTGAGGTAGAACTAGTTAGTTGATTTAGTAGAATATTATGTGATTTTGAATATTCAACTAACAAATAAGAGATTGTGTAAACAAGTACTCGAGTCCATCAAAGTTACACCTACACTTTTGGGCATAAATATTTTTTAAAAAGTATATAAAATAAAAATAATAAAGATATTATAAGGTATTATGGTGTTGATTTAAATTTGGTGAATGGATGAATAAAACTAGTGGGAATAAATTTGAGGGATAAAGGATAACACTTTTGGTTGCAAGTTCTAGAGAGAGAAGTAGAAAATCTTTAGTGAGATAATATGTGTAAATAAAATGGTTGAAGATCTGTATTATTTAGTCAAATGACTTATTATTTATAATGCATGCATTTAATATGTTGTCAACACTACATTTAAGATAAAATTTAATAATATCACGCGTCCCATGAGGTGTCACTTGGTCAATTAGACTATATGACTAGCTTATTTGGTCCTCTATTAGTGCATGTAATTGGTGAGGCCATTCTTATTTTGTTGTTGAAAAAATAGTATCACATAAAACTAAGAAAAATGCAATTTATTGTGGAAGAAAGGGAGTTGTGTTAAAATAATAATGGTCTATTAAAGAGAAGACTTTGTGGAAGAATGCTGATAGTGAAGGTCTACGGCAGGCCAAAAGTCTTATAACCTTCCTTGAATTTTCCAATTCTTACAACAAAGTAGAAACACATTTGAGGGGTTGCTTTATTAAATAAATAATAAATTATTTTTATGTATACATGCTGGAGATATAAAAACTACATTTGAAAATTACATAAAGAATTTTTTTAGTACGAGCTAGATGAAGAAAAATCATATAAAAAGCATCTTGAAATTGGAGATTTTAACAGCTAAAATAACTTGCATTACACTCCCACCGTTCCTCCTATTTGAATATTTACCAAAAAATTCGTCTAAAATTTAATTGAGAATTCCTATAAATAATAATAATATAATTTTTTTTTCTTTTTTGTCTATAGTCTCAAACATCTCAATTTTACATATAATGTTAGAGTGGATACCGTATCTTGGACCAAAGACCACAAGACTTCATAAGACATTTAGAAGCGTCTGATTATACAAAAATAAACACGCAAAGATTTCCAAATGTAAGATTGCAACTACGTGTTCCCATATTAATAACAGACTTTTTCGTAATAAATAGACAAACTATTCCAAATGAAGCGTCTAACTATGTTATCATATATTAACAATTCTTGATTTTATGTGTAAATAAATTGTTTTTTTTTTAGCGTAATAAGTTGATCTTTAAAAATCTTATTTATGAGTCATAGTGCAAGACCCGTGTCATCTGAAGACCTAGCCCTAATGTTATTTTTTTTTCACATTAAATTTTATTTTATCTCTTTTAATTTATATATTTTTTATTTATTTTTTAAAATTCGTGTGAATAGTAAATGTTAAGGAAAAAAAACAGAAGGAGTATTTTATATACCTTTATATCGAGAATTATTTTGTCTTATAAGTTATAACTATGGGAGTCGTTTTAATTCAATAATTTAATAATCATCATCATCATTAACTAAAACGAGTATTTAAAGAAAAAGAAAATGGTGGGAATCAAAATGGCCCAGGAATAATCTAGAAAGCATCCCATTGGAGGAACTTACGTGCCAATTGGGGCGAAAGTGGACTTGAAAAGTCATTAAACGGGTTGACTTGGGGCAAGACTGTAATAAAGCATAAATTGCGGGTTATAAGAGCAACCGAGTTTCAATAATTGGGGGAAGCAGAAAGAGTGCTGCTTAGAATCCACACAAGAATGGGGAAATCTAAGCACAAATTACTCTCTTTAGCTGCATTTTTAGCTGTATTAGTTTGCTCTTCGTTGGCCGAAGTCATTTTCGAGGAGCGATTTGAAGGTCAGGTTTCGTCTTTCGTTTTTCTTCTTTTGAAGTGTTTAGTTAATGTGCTGTGGTTGCAGCAGTGATGATTAGTTGATCGTTAATTAGTAAATGAATGAAATCGAATCTCGAACTATTTTTATGCTTTTGAGTTCATTTATGGCGTTATGAACTTGTTGGTAGTGAGTGGAGTAGTCGATCATTTTCTTATCGAGCTTTTGAAAATTACATGAACTTTTGTGGAATTGTTGTGAAAATTTGTAAAAATACTTGCCTATTTGTGTTGTTTTTGTTTGTTTCTGTTTTCCTTTGGCGATTAAAGAAGAGTCGGGGTAATTTAATGTATGTATTAACTGATGTTTGTATTTGAAATTTGCTGTGTGGAAAAAAGATGGATGGCAGAGCAGGTGGGTGAAGTCTGACTGGAAAAGAAGTGAAGGAAAAGCTGGATCCTTTAAACACACAGCAGGGAAGTGGAATGGTGACCCCGATGACAAAGGTTTGAATGTTTTTTGTTTGGAGAAATTCGTAAAAAAACGACGTTTATCTAAAAGAGAGCCTCTTCAACTATAAATTTAATTTAATGTGAAATTTAAAGTGAAGTGCTCTTGATTTAGATGTTTTGAATTCACTTCAGGTATTCAAACAACCACTGATGCCAGGCACTTTGCCATATCGGCGAAGATACCCGAATTCAGCAATAAGAATAGGACACTGGTTGTTCAATATTCCTTTAGGCTTGAACAAGACATTGAATGTGGCGGGGGTTATATAAAGCTTCTTTCTGGTTATGTTAATCAAAAGAAATTTGGTGGAGACACACCTTACAGGTATACAATTGCTTTTGCATCATGAATAATATCTCCATATTTGTGTACTGTATGCAAGTTTTTTTTTAGTCTTTGATTCTGAAATTTTTAAGTAGTAATATCTTCACAATTAGGTTTTTTGGTCATTGATTTAATTGAGAAAATCGATGGAGTAGTGCTACATATAATCGCAGAAGTATGAATAATAGCATAAATGTATAGGCTTCATAGATTGACAAGTGTCTGATACATGTCATGAAGGGTGACGTTTTTGGTTCTGGAATAATGTTGCGGTAGTGACACATTATTTTTTCAATACGGCCATACATATTAGTGTACTTTATCTTTGTCTCATAAAACATCTATAATAAGATTTTATTTTTTAACTTAGTTGGATGTAAAATATGCAAAACAGAAATTTGTTACAAAAAACAACTTGATGACAATGAGTTCCTTCCACAGAACCTTGCCCTCTCACCCTATTTTTTAACTACTAATTCTTTGGATTTTTACTTATTTTTTCATCAGTTTGATGTTTGGACCTGATATATGCGGCACACAGACGAAGAAACTTCACGTTATACTTTCATATCAGGGTCAAAACTACCCCCTCAAGAAGGATTTGCAATGTGAAACAGACAAGTTAACACATTTTTACACATTTATCCTTCGGCCCGATGCATCATATAGTGTCCTCATTGATGGTCGTGAAAGGGACTCAGGAAGCATGTATACAGACTGGGATATTCTTCCTCCCCGCAAAATCAAAGCAGTCAATGCCAAAAAGGTTATTGTCTGCTGTAATCTTTTGTTTATGCTCATATGTAGAGTATTTTTTCTGGAAAGGAATGAGTGTAATTAAATAGTTTGTTGTACTTCTTTTCTAAAACCATCATGAACAGCCCGCTGACTGGGAGGATAGAGAATACGTAGATGATCCTAATGCTGTCAAGCCAGAGGTATTGCAGTTTGCATCTGTACTGTTTTTTCATCACTTCATTAATGTTTTTGCTTAGGCTGTTCTCTTATATCTGTACATTGCAGGGATATGATTCTATCCCACGAGAAATACCTGATCCAAAGGCTAAGCAGGTCTGTTGATTTGCTATAAATGTTGACCAGAATTTCTACAAACTAGCATATAGCATGAATTATAAATACCTTAAATAGTACCAACATTATGTATGTTAATGGTCAAGATGTTGAGGATATAGCATGAAATATAATGATGCATATTTATTTGTTTTATTCTGAACAGCCTCATGACTGGGATGAAGATGAAGACGGCATATGGAGACCACCTAAAATTCCAAACCCAGCATACAGGGGACCTTGGAAGCCTAAGGTAAGTCCACGTGTTCTGAAAACTACTAAGCAAGACTGGTCTTATTTCATTGTTGAAATCACATTTATGGGTCTTTCTTCTTTCTAAACAGAAAATCAAGAATCCTAATTATAAAGGAAAATGGAAGATCCCTTGGATTGACAATCCTGGTAAAGCTTTGTTAAATTTGAGTAGTTACATGTTGTAGATTTGACATCTAATTTCACCCGTTGCCTTTTCTATTGGTTAGAATTTGAAGATGATCCTGATCTTTATGTCCTGAAGCCTATCAAGTATGTCGGAATCGAAGTTTGGCAGGTGAGTTTATACAGTTCCCCCTCCCAATCTTATTACTTAATGTGCTGAACGTGTCTCAGCAGATGCAATATTATATATGGTTTATATTTGACTGGAGTTTCCATCCACCATGGATGCAGGTGAAAGCTGGTTCTGTGTACGACAACGTTTTGATTTGTGATGATCCTGCCTACGCAAAACAAGTAGTTGAGGAAGTGTTTGCAAATAGGGAGGTTGGTTTCTGCTTGTTTCTATCTTAAAAGAACATTATGGTCACTACCCTTCTAACTTCTTCTCCTTTCTCCTATGTTATACTTATAGATTGAAAAAGAAGCCTTAGAGGAAGTTGAAAAAGTGAGAAAAGCAAAGGAGGAAGAGGTTTTAGCCTGACTAACATACAACATAATTCATTTCTCATCGAAAGATGGAAACTGAAAAGGGTTCTTTTGACCTTGTTTGCAGGAAGCACAACGAGCAAGAGAAGAAGGTGAAAGGAGGAGAAGAGATAGGGGTGATGACCGAAGGCATCGTGACCGCTACCAAGGACAGATACAGGAGGGTTAGTATTTTCATGTCCAAGCTAATTCATTTGCATGACATGTTTATTTAGAATGTTTGGAAATGATTGTTTAGTTAATGTTGAAAAAGAACTTGACATTAGTCATCAGATTCATAAGTTGCCATTTTTCCTGTGAGATATTGATTCTTCAGTGATTGCATCACAGTGGAAAATTTATGACTCCGAAACATTTTTGAGTCGCATCTTTCTGCAGTCGGAAAGTAACATCCATCTTAATCTGTTTTTTTTTTTTTTGCAGCACCGTGATTACGATGATGATTATCATGTGAGTATTTTAGCTTTCACATTTAAGAGTTCTGATTTATGCATATTGAAAATACTCAACAATTTCAAGCTTATGTTTTAAAAAAAAAAATTATACTAAGCTACCAACACATAATCAGTTTGAGGAAGTTTTAACTAATATTTTTTCAGGCATTATCAACTCTTTTCTGATCTCCAGCCCATTAATGCTCTCTTAGCAAACTTTACCTGGAAAATGCTTTATTTTAACAGTAAAAGATTCAAAACCCCTAACATTAAAAAATAAACACCATATCTCTTGGTATAGAAATCTAAAAAATGAATTCTTGTGATAGAAAAGTGCAGCTTTCTGGTGTCTCTGGAGTTGCTAAGTTTTAGCTGTAGATTCGAACTTTTGATTATTTTTTGCTGTTTCCTTTATCAGGATGAACTTTGAGAGGTGCTCTCTTCAACTGCTTCATGAATTGAAGCAAGATTGGTTCTAATTGAAGTGAATTCCGAGATGCTAGTCAATTGTTATTTAGTAACCTGAAGAGTTGCCTAGTAGCTTCACTAGATTTGGATTTTGTTTAAAAAAGAGTCTCCCTTGTTCTTGTTGTTGTATGCTTAATAACATTTGTATTGAATCAATTAATGAAAAATGCGACTCCCATCTTTTTTGTCATGAATTACATTTTCCATCACTAAATCTATGAACATTAGGAAAAACATAAGTAGAATTTCATTATTTCAATTACTCTGCAATCAAATTTATCTTCACTGCTCTGTGGATTCATCTCTTTGATCAACAATTTTATCAAAGTGAAGATGATGAGTTTTGTCATCATCCTTGTTATGAGACCATAACCATGCCATGCTCATCGTCTCCTCGTTATACGTCCAATTATTTGGCCACTCCTCCCAATTCTTTACATTCTTCAATTTATCGATCAGCTCTCTTGGCAGCGAAACGTGTGAATTCACATCACACTTTTCCTTGCTCGTTTCTTCTCTCTGCAACTCCATTCTGTTAAGCAACTCTCTCAACAGTGAATAAGAGGTGTGTATACATATATATGTTGTATACTTTTGTTCTCTTATATAATAGCCTTGAGAATTTGTAATTAAGGTGGTCTGGATTGTATATATGGGAGGTATACACAAGCAAGGCAGGTTATACTGTCACGATTCAGATATTTGGTAATTGATGAAAATAGTTTTTCCTTACAAAAAATTAATTGCAAGATTCTATACCAAATATGTTTCTGATTCATGTTTTTTTGTGAAAGTTACTAAAATTCCGCATGCAATCATCCGTCTCTTGTTGACCACCAACTATTGTATAGGATTAGAGAAACTTTCCTTGCCTTGCCCTCAAGAAATTAATAACAGGATATTGTATGTACTATGTATATATGGTCATTTTTTATTTTTTATTTGCGTTTATATTTTGATTGTTATTTTAATACTTGTCATTTAAATTTTCCTTTTTTTATTGATATTTACCTTTGTATTTTATTGTTTTGATATTTTAATTTGAAATGTATTCTCGTTTTGACCACTTTAGGTATCGCAAAAAAGTAAAAATATTGAAGGTATGTGTAATTTGCACCAATGCTCGTTTTTACACTGGAAGTCCGCAATCGATGCTTTACGTCTTATTTCAACATATTATGTTCACGTTATAAAACAACATGTAGATGTTGTCCGTACAGAAAATAAACGTGTTTTGTCATAAATGAACTTCGGCAGATAAGATGGACATTAATGAGAAGTCTATCCGCCAGTAATTATAAAGAGACTCCGTCTTATCAGACAGGCTCGCGTGATCCGATATTAAAAAGTCATAATATAATTAATTAAAATGGGGAAATAATTAATGAGTGGAAAATTGAAAATACACTCAATTGAACAACAACAAAGAGAGAGTGAGAGAGGGAAGGAGACTCCAAATAATCAGAAAATCTTGGTTGAAATCAATCAAGAAATCTAATTGTCAAAAAGGAACAATTGAGAATGATACCTCAACTTAAATATTATGAGTACACCATGGAAAGAAAAGAAACACACAACTATTTTCATTTAATTTATTAAATCATCATTGATTTAGGTAATGAACTCTTAATTAGATTCATCCTACCATGCACCAAAAACACACAACTTTTCATCAAGAAGATGACGTCATCATAAGATCGCCAAGAATCGGAAGCCACCACATCTCCTCCTCGTCGTACGTCCATGCCCAACCCGGTTCGTCTTCCCAATACGTCACATTCTCCAACGTTTCGATCAGATCAGCCGGAAGAGCCGGGTGCATCTCCTTTTCACACATTTTATTCTTCTTTCTGCAATCGATTTTATTTTATTATATCGTTTTTTTCCTTTAAATAACTTTTGAAAAAACAAAATGGGTTCGTGGCTTTCCAATATTAAGACGATCACCATAATTACTATTTGTCATTTTAAGGCACGGTTGGTGAATTTCAGTTTTATGTTGCATGTAAATATGTAATCTTTTGGACCCCCATTTTGTAAAATTTATTTTGTTACCATAATCTTAGGATCGTATAGGAATTGTCAAAAGTACTTTTTTTTTTTTTTTTTTTTTGAGATGATGAATTGAATTGGCAAAAGTTGGTGATGCTTGACTGAATTTATTTCATATTGTGCTTATGACTTTATCTCCTAATAATTTCGCTTTTAATATTTTAGAGGTGCAAATTAGACCTTTAATAACGAACAAAATCGAGTCAGGCTGGATTTAATGCATTCGCACTTGTAA
Source organism: Stenogyne calaminthoides (assembly GCA_037126765.1). NCBI lineage: Eukaryota > Viridiplantae > Streptophyta > Magnoliopsida > Lamiales > Lamiaceae > Stenogyne > Stenogyne calaminthoides. The sequence continues at coordinate 286,105 of JBBCBC010000059.1, forward strand.
TTTGTTGTCCCGGCCCAAATTCTCCTTTTGTTTCAAGTTTCAACCCACAGGCATTGACATGGTGTCGTAATTATAAATTAATAAGCGTCAAATGGTTCATGCAATAAAATTATTGTGTCAATTATTATTTATTTAAAAAGAAAGAGAAACTTATATCTTTTTTTAATATGAAGTCAAAATTTTTAAATCAAAACATAATAAACCAGTTAACATGTAATTTGGGAAATAATTTTTTAAATCGACTCCACATTAGTCAAGATTTTTTGAGCAAATGTAAGTTTTTCATATTGTTTACCATTAATTAATAAAAGACAAAATCAGGTGGCTTAGCCCACCTAGTCACTGGGCTCCTCATTTAAGTGGGAGACCCAAGTTCGATTCCATTTGGGAACGAATTTGGAGTTATAAGGTGGATTGGTGATTTCGTGGAGTATTTGGGTGCTTGGTGTACTAACTACTAATAACTAACTTTGTCCGATAAAAAAAATATGTATATATTAATAAAAGACAAAGTCTGATGTGCAACTGGTGCATGATCTAAAATTCGTGCACTCACCCCAATCATACACATGTATCCACAGAACATGTTTAATATATTTAATGGGTCAAGTAATTTTTTTAATGGGTCATTCAGTTGCATGAGTGCACGGTACACTTGGGTGCACAAGAGACTCACTCTTAATAAAATTAATGATATAATTGGTTACAGTTGATTGATTGACACATCATCCCAATTATTTTAGATCAATTTCACATTATGATGCCACCTAATGCAATTAATAGAGACAATTTAATGGACACCTTTTAAAAATATGACACGTCATTTAATTCAACCTCAATACGACATACAAGGATAGGCTTTTCAACGGGGCGGGGCGGGGCGTGGCCGGGGGACAACTCTCCATCCCCGTCACCTCGAAATTCGGGGACGGGGCGGGGAATTCCCGGAAAGCATTCGGGGAAAAAACTGCCCCTTTTCCCCGCCCTGCCGGATATTTCCATTCCCGCCTTTAAAAAAAAAATCTAATTTACACAATATTGATACGAAAATGTAAAAATTTTAAATACAAATTTAATATTCGAAATATAAATTTAAAGCATACAACATCAACAAAAAATAAAAATAAAAATCAATGTTCATTGTTCATTTGTTCTCTCCTTCCATAATTTAGCAGCTTCAAAGTTTCATGTCAAGTGCATTTAATACATGTTATTTATATATTATATTTATTAATTTATATATATATATATATATATATATATATATATATATATATATATATATATTAAGTAACTAAAAATTGGGCCCTCATCCAATCCCGACCCATCCCGACCCGCCTTTCTAGGAGAAAATTTTCCCCATCCCCGCCAACGAGAATTTTCTTGGGGATTCTCCGCCCCACTGCCAAGCCTATACAAAGAAAAACAACTCCATGTTAGTATAAGATGATTAATGCTGATTTTAAAAATTTAAAAATTAAAATATTTTTTGAATTTTTTCTGATTAAATTGGTACTCTGGACATGATGTTCCTTTGAGTGTGTATGATTATTTTATTTTGACGCTTGAGAATGACAAGTTCAGGAGAACTACTTTAAGGACCTGGAGTTCCATCAAAAGAAGGAGCTCACAAGAGCAATATATGGACCAAGAGGTCTAATAGAAATAAAAGTTCACAAGAGCATACAAAGATAGAGATGGCATCTGGAAAAGGTAGACAAACAATTGTTGAGTCTATGACATTCGACATATTGATGGGTGTTGAATCCCTAAATTATGAGTACAACTTGAATTTCAGGTTAGTATGAATATCTGGTGAGATTTAAGAATTTGAGAACTTAGTAAAATGCCTATATTAAATGATAGATAATGATAGAATTTGATGGATGTTCTTGAATTATTTATGATTGTCTAAGTAAAATGCTCTAGATTGAATGATAGATAATGAGGATTACAAGCCCCATAAAGGTTGATCTAGGATTTGAGAACATAAGGTCCAAACTTGTATTTTAAGTGATTAGTGATTGTTGTGTCTTGATGATCTATCTAGATTTGATATTAGAATGTAATAAAACAAAAGCTTGTAGGAGCTACCTCGAGGACCTTAAGGTCCATTAAACATAGATCTTCATAAGAACTATTGAATGGATTATAAGGATTGCTTAAGGTAAGGCCATAAGGCCTAAATAAATCATGGATTAAAGTGTCTAGAAGTATTATCGAAAATTCATGAAGAATATTTTTTATATAAGACTACCAAGGCCAAAACCAATAATGAATTTGAGTAATAAAATATTCTGAAATTTATAAGGGTTATTAGGAGGCTATAAAGCTAGAAGGAACTATGTACTTGAGTACATAAAGTATTTATTGGAGTCCACTAGGACTGAAAATGTATGAAGTTATTAAGTATAAGACCTTGAGGTCTATAATTTTTAAATTGAACACGATCCCCTAGAAGATAAAAGCTCGTGAAAAATGTTGAATTTGAGTTAAAACCAAGAGATCGGCTTTCCAAATTGTTTGAAATCCATGGAAATTTCTAGGACTATGAAGACTATCACGAGTACTATTGAGTATATGCAGGTCATGCTGAAATTAAACATGATTGAGATTTGTTGATTATTTTGGGATCAAGAAAGATTTGATCGCGCTTTTGATTATTTTCTACTAGATCACCCTCTAAATGCTTGAGAAGTATTATGATTATTATTTAGCCAAGAAAGATTAGTTCAAAGCTTGTGATTATTTATTTGATTGAAATCTTCTGACTATTCGTTGTTTAAGGTATACTGTTTGTTATATGATCAAGATAAATTTGATCGGGATTTGCTAATTATTCTTGAGAAAGGCATTTTCTTTATTACAATGAGTTATTATGCTTTGAAATGTTTGATAGAACCGGACTTTGAAGGTCCTTGAGGTCCCTTAAGAGTCCGTAAAAAGTCTAAAGTAAATAAAAGAATTTGTTGAAGTATGGATAACCTAAAGCTAATAGTTTGAGTTTAAAATTGAGAAATAATGAGAAATTTGCTTTAACTTGGGAATACTCGGTTAAAATTTAATGAATCATTGATCTTATACCCACGAGGGTAGGTTGGAGGCCACAATTTGCCATGAGTTGAAATAACTCATTGGCTTTATACCCACGAGGGTAGATTAGAGGCCATGAGGCCACAATTCGCCATGAGTTGAAATAACTCATTGACTTTATACTCACGAGGGTAGATCAGAGCCCATTTTGGGGAAAAGGGTGTCTGGATCTATTCGAGTTGCAATTAAATACATATTTAAATTATTTTAACTATTACTAGCATGAATTAATCCTATATTAATTCAAATAACAATTAAAAGCCAACAACGTCATGCGTACAATTAATTTCACGTAAATTCTATACATGCGGAATCTAGGAGTTACGCGACCTCTTGGAGTGACAACCGTTGAGTAGATGGATCAACCCAAACACCTTCTCAAGTATGTCCCACGTCCTTGCTCGCAATCCGGTGGAAGGATTCACACAAACAATTTTAACAAAGGAGAAAACCAAAAATATATTGCACCACCTTTGTGGATTTCTAATTTTTCCAAGACTAAAATTGTGTTGGGGATGAAAAATTCATCCCCTATTCATAAGATCATGGGGGACGAAAATTTGTGACCTATTAGGGTTATGGGAAATTTCTTTGTATATTCTCAAGATACAATCTTGAATATATTTCATATATTATATTTTCCATATAAATCACAAACTATCTTTTCTTCCCTTATCTCATAAAATTTCGAAATTTTACTAGGAAACAAGAATCAAGATTTGATTTCTTGAATTTATGGGATAATCTTGTATTCCAAGAATACTTATGTCTTTCCATAAAATCTTTTCAAGAAAATCTTTTTCTCTTCTTTTTCCACAAAATTTTCGAAAAAATAGAAAAATTAGGGCAATAATATTTTCTTCTCATTTTCATTAATTGGACTTATATTGAGCTATTTGAGGAGCCTTTAGGAGAATTAAGAATGGATCTCCAATGTACTCTGAATTTGTTAATATTGAGCCACAATATTATTCAGCCCATTAATATTAATTTATTCCACTATAAAATTAATATTGCACTATCCATCTTAATCCGTATTACGATAATATGACTCCCGGTTATTATTTCCCGTGTTTAAAATTATCTAGTCCATTAATTAATTAAGCCACTGAAAAACTTTATATTAATTAATATTTTTTTTCTTGAAGTAAAGACAGCTCAACATTATTATCCATACAGGAAACTAATTCCACTTGCAAGATTTGGTATGATAAAACTTCTGAGCCACCAAGGGGACAAATCATACAACACTTTCCTTGCACACGTTGCTCTGTATTAAATCTTAGCAATTGTCATGTAATTAATAATATTGCCCAAAATGTAAAGTATAGAATCGATATCTGACTCTAAACCCAACGCATATCAAAGCAATAAATACTAATTACACACAATTCTATTTAAGTGACAGAGGTTAAGAAATCAATAACAATTGAGACCTAATTCTTCATCCCATAAGTCAGTACGGAAGAATTTAACCTCTCTGTAGGTCCTCTTCAGCACACCACAATGTGCTAGTGCAATATCTTGGTCAAGACAAGCCAATCTGAGCTTCTACACTTCAACCTCTACCAATGGAATGTTCAGTTCCATCTAGGTTGTGAAGATGTACTTATTTACAAGGAACTATTAATGTGATCTTCTGTGATCGGGTATCACCATATTAACTACAATGCAATATGTACTAATATTGAACGGTTTGCAGTAAGTAAATAACATTCATTCATATTTAAAGCAACAGTGATAAACAATTTATATTCAGTAAATAAGAGTACATTAGTATGTTATTACGTAAAATCATACTTTCACGTATAACCCCAACACCCACGAGGCCACAAATTATCATGAGTTGAAATAACTTATTGGTCTTATACCCACGAAGGTAGATCAAAGGCCACGAGGCCACAATTCGCCATGAGTTAAAATAATTCATTGACTTTATGCCCACGAGGGAATACGAAAGGCCACAATTTGCCACGAGTTGAAATAACTCATTGTCTTTATGCCCACGAGGGTAGATCAGAAGTAATGATGCCACAATTTGCCATGAGTTGGAATAACTCATTGACTTTATTCTCAAGAGGGTAGATCAAAGGCCATGAGGCCACAATTTACCATGAGTTGAAATGACTCATTGGCTTTATACCCACGAGGGTAGATCAGAGGCCATGAGGCCACAATTGTTCATGAGTTGAAATAACTCATTGGCTTTATACCCACGATGGTAGATCAGAGACCACAATTCACTATGAGTTGAAATAACTCATTGACTTTATACCTACGAGGGTATATAAGAGGTGACTGTTAGGGATATACGTGAAAGTATACTTTTATGTATAATAGACTAATGTACTCTTATTTACTGAGAATAAATATTTTATTGTTGTTGCTTTAAATATGAATGAATGTTATTTATTTATCGCAAATTGTTCAATATTAGTACATATTGCATTGTAGTTAATGTGGTGATACCCGATCATAGAAGATCACATTAACAGTTCCTTGTAAATAAGTACATCTTCACAACCTAGATGGAATTGAACACTCTGTTGGTATAGGTTGATGTGTAAATCTCAGATTGACCTGTCTTGACCAAGGGATTGCACTAGTGCATTGTGATGCGCTTAAACGGGCCTATAGAGAGGATAAATTCTTTCGTACTGACTTACGGGATGAAGAATTAGACCTCAGTGGTTGTTGATTTCTTAATCTATGTCCCTTAATGTCACGACCACCCATATTTAACCCCACTAAATATGAATATAAATATAATTTATATAAATATAATTTAGCATTATAAACCTCATCTATATATTTTTTTTTTTTCACGCCAACCATAACATTATGACCTTCATATATATATATATATATATATATATATATTTAAAGTTATAACAAATATCCCATAAACCGCATTCAAAATATAACCCCAAGCCAACACACACTAGTATGTATAAGCTCTAATAACATAATATAAAATAGCCATATCCCAACAAGTCATATAACAATGTACACAACCACTAAAAACCTCATCTATGAGCTCCACATCCTCGGCCTCCAGAAAAGTCCAAAGAAAGTCACATCTTATCAGAATTACCTACAATGCATAAACTAGGTGAGACATATAAATCTCAGTAAGCAGAAATTATGCATGATGTTGTGAATCTTTGAAAATCCTCCCCATGCACTCTCTTTTGAAATCACCAATTTATTTATGAAACACTTGCAGGGCCCCTGACACACTATTATACACCAGAATGAGCTCAACATCCACATTATTGCAATTGGATCAAGAGATACTTGATCATGTTTTTGAAAAGATACATGAGCATATTTTTTAAGATCAAGAGATAGTGAGATACTTGATCAATTTTTTTACTACCTCTGAGATCATCAGGTACTTGATTGTTCTTTCAAATTGTTGTTGAGATCAATAGATACTTGATCATGTTTCTAATTATGGCGGATATCAAGAAATACTTGATGACACTTCTTCTTGTTAGAAACCATTATGCCTGAATCTCTAATTATTTGAGGACAAGAGGCCTGAAATGACAATAAATACCGAACTCATTGAAACCTTGAGGTCCAGAAGAATTTGAGGCCAAAAGGTTAGACCCATAATGAACTTGAGTTCATAAATTAAAGGTACATGCTAAGAAGCGAAAGTTACAATGAATTAGAGTTCATCTAGAAAATACAAGCCCATGTGGACTTGCCTTACCTTGAGGCTAACATGACGGATTATTAATTAATGTGAGTTAGCTAGAAGTTTTAGTTACCACAAGAACTAAGGTTTTTTTAGTTTCCCAAGTCTTTGAAGACTAGGGTGATGGGAGATTACGAGGATTGAATTGAGTAAAAAGCAAGGACGGAGCCAGGATCTTGGGTGACGGGGGGCCGATCGTTTCACACTAATAAATGCTCGATAATAAAATTTAAGTACTACATTTTTTTAAATCAAAATATATCAATATTAATTTGTCTTGTTAAATATTTTATAATAAATAAATATATCTTTAATATTAAATTTAGAACGCCTCTCTTGTGTATCACGAAATCATTTATAATTGAGTCTATAAATTTATCTCAGTTGCACAAATAATACATTTATATTTTTGTAACTCTATAACAATAGCATAGAATAAAACAATATACAATTATAAATCATTTTTATATTATACTTATATAATTTGCAATTTAAATAATTGAAAGAATTTATATAATTTTCACACTATAATTCCAATTCACATGCTGGATCAGTGGCTTGTGTAATTCAAAGAATTGAAAATAATATTTTATGACAAAAAATTGTATGAGACGGGGTATAATTTAGTATAAATCTAACATTCGTTTCTTTTAAAGCGTTAAAATAGGCATGAGACTGTCTCATACTTAATAACACGTCAATGCTCAAATTATACTTCGTCCCACCATGAAACAGTCTCACACAAGTGTATCTCATATTTTATATGTTGGGGTGTCTCATACTTATGCACTTTCCTTTGTTAAATTAAACAAATATTAATATATCGATATATGTATATAAATAGTAATAGTAAAAAAATCAAAAGTTGGGAGGGGCCATGACCACCCTTGCTAGCAAGGTGGCTCCGCCTCTAGTAAAAAAGTATAAGTTCGTGAGAATTAGATTAAAGAACTTGAGGTCTGTAAAAGAAGAAAAGCTCATGTATGAATTACAACATAAGGCCAGGAGGCTTAGGGATTTGCAAGAATGAGTTTGAGACCGAAAATGAAAATTTGTAAGATTTGAGTAGGAATATTATGTTCTTACTCTCCTGGGTATCCGTACCACAAGAGAGTGGGGGATGGGGAAGTAGTTGATGTGGCACAAATTGCGTCTATTTTTTAAATGATGACACGTGTACAAGGATACTGGGATTGTGACATCTGAGCGGCTACCCTTGAGGGTCCTCATGAGGCTAGAGCTCCGAGAAATCTAGAGCTCCAACTATTTGGATAAGAGTTGACCAACTATTAAAGTATATTTGACTGAAGATAAGATTTCGTGGAATTAAGTCACCAAATAGATCACAATATTATTCAGCCATTAATATTAATTTACTCCACTATAAAATTAATATTGCACTATCCATCTTAACCCATATTACGATAATATGACTCCCGATTATTATTTATCGTGTTTAAGATTATTTAGTCCATTAATTAATTAAGCCACTGAAAAGCTTTATATTAATTAATATCATTTCCTTGGAGTAAAGACAACTCAATATTATTATCCATACTGGAAATAAATTCCACTTGCAAGATTTGGTATGATAAAACTTCTGAGTCCACCAAGGGGACAAATCAAACAAGACTTTTCTTGCACACGTTTTTCTATATTAAATCTTAGCAATTGTCATGTAATTAATAATATTGTCCAAAATACAAAGTATAGAATCACTCTCTGATTCTAAATCCAACATAGATCAAAGCAATAAATATTAATCACACACAATCCTATTTAAGTGACGGAGATTAAGAAATCAACAACCATTGAGGTCTAATTCTTCATCAGGTCCGCTTCAGCGCATCACAATGCACTAGTGCAATCTCTTGGTCAAGACAAGCCAATCTGAGCTTTGCACATCAACATCTACCAATGGAGTGTTCAATTTCATTTAGGTTGTGAAGATGTACTTATTTACAAGGAACTGTTAATGTGATCTTCTGTGATCGGGTATCACCACATTAACTACAATGCAATATGTACTAATATTGAACGGTTTGCAATAAATAAATAACATTCATTCATATTGAAAGCAACAACGATAAAAGATTTATATTCTGTAAATAAAAGTACATTAGTCTGTTATACAAAGTAATAACATAATTTCACGTATAACCCCAACAATATCCTCTCGTTATCATCATGTTCTTGTGTGCATAAAAGTATATCTCACTCTATATATGTGAATTCATTTGTATGTTCATGTTCGTATGAACGTGAGTTTTTGTGAATCTCCCTATGTGTAACTCCGTGTATTTCAGATTGTGTTTGTCAATACTCATGTCATGTCTCGATGAATATGGATGTGTGTTGTATTTATAACACCTAGATATAACTGTTTTGGCTACATTACCTCTCATGGGCTTAGTGGACTGAATCCATGACCTCCTCGGCCCTCATTGTTTCGAGAATATCTCAACCGACTCGCCCTTTTCTCAAGCTTCTGAACATATCTCAACAAATCTAACTTCCGCAGGAATATCGCTCTCAATCCTTCTTACCTCGAAGGCTGGCCAAGTTAACCTCATCCATGAGTAGTCCATCTCCTTGCTTACTCTGTCAAACCACTAGGATCTCTCAACAACCCAAGCCCTTCCATGCACATAGAGGAGATATCTTTTCCTAAACGTGTTGGAGACTCTAACTACCTTTCAAATATTGATAATTCAGAGCCCATTGAGAGGTCAAATCTTAATTCTCCTTAAGGCCCCTCAAGTAGCCCAAATACAAGTCAATTAATGGAAAGATGATTAAAATAAAAAAAATAATGATTGCCTAATTTTTCTTATTTTTTTCGAAAAATATGAGAAAAAGAAAGAAAAGATTTTCTTGGAAAGATTTTATGGAAGATAAGTATTCTTGGAATACAAGATTATCTCATAAATTCAAGAATCTTTGACTTTGACTTTTTCTCCTTGTTTTTTTTTTCGAAAATCATGATTTATATGGGAGGAGATTTTTGTGGAAAATTTATTTATGGGAAAGAGAATATATTGGATATATTCAAAATTACTTCTTGCACAAGAATTAAAAGATCTTCTCATATCTATTTTCTAGGGCAAAAATCGCCCACCTCTTTATTATAAATAGGGGATGATTTATTCATCCCCAACACAATTCCAGTTAGGGGTGGGCGTTCGGTCGGTTCGGGGCTATTTTTTGACCGAACCGAACAAACCGAAATATGCAAATCTAAACCAAAACCGAACCGAAATGGTGAGTAACCGAAATAAACCAAACCGAACAAGAAATTTGGTTTGTTCGGTTTATTCGGTTTAACTGAGAAAAAACCTTTTTTTTTACAGAACCTTTTTGTTGGTCCAGGTGCTAATGAGTCTTACACGTGTATGGGGGGGGAATACACGTGTTCAGTGATTTTTAAAACTTTTCTTCATTGAGGTCAGATGGGTCATGTTGTCCTGATGATTTGGCCCTGAGAAGCACAGATCGCCCTGAGTCAAAGTCTACTTGAGACAAAGATCCCGAAGTTGCTTTTAAGCCTCAGATTATCCCAACCGAGCTCGAGTTTTTCGAGAGATCCTGAGCTGCTTGGATCAGATAACTATCTTACTGAACCCTCAGTAGAGTGAGTTCAGTTTGGTAACTATCTGTTCTAGCTACTCAAGTGTGCGGAATGGTTGGCCCTAAGTTTATACTTGTTTTTAGCTTTCCTGAAAACCTTCCTTTTAATGAAACAAAGATTAAAGTCGGGATCGGTTAGATGCAAGTTCTATTGGATTGATTCCAACCAATATCGATGAAAATGCTTTCAGTTAAAGATATGCAACATATAACAATGCAGTACAGAAAGCAAAACAACACAACAAGTTATAGTGGTTCAGAGACTCAAGCTCCTACGTCCACTCTCTCTGACCTTCAGAGAAATTCTTTAACCACTTCCTAAGGTTTTCTGACTACCTCAATGTAGTTTACTAACCTTTCTACTTTGAGTTTTCTGACTACCTCACTGTAGTTTACTAACTCAAACACACACAAGCTTTCTGACTATCCAAGATAGTTTACTCACTTCTTCTCTAGAGTTTTAGACGACTACCTCAATGTAGTTTACTAACTCTTTTACAACTCCAACTCACCAACAATCACACTCAAACTACCTTACAAAGGGTTTGGGGTTTCGGTTGGTTTCAACTAGATGAGATATCCTTTACAATAAGTACAATGCAAAGGCTATGATATCTCTACTAAACTTTGAATATATCTTATCAAACTAGGATTAGTGAATGAGCTCTCTTCAATGTAAAGCACTTGGGAAATTCTTGGGTTTTCGAGTGCTTCAATTTTTAATAATAAGATTGAGCTCTTGAGTTGCTTACAAATTTCCGTAACCTTCAATGTAGAGGGTCACTAGTATTTATAGGCAATCACCAATGTCACTCTTGAAAAACTATCCATTGGAAGAGATAACTTCATGAGTTTCCTCTTATGGTGTTTGATGAACGACTATTTTTAGGGTTTGAATACTCCCTTGCATGTTTTAGGCAATATGCTTTCATGTAGCCGGTCACCACTTTTTGCAGTCTGGAACATAGTACTCTTGACATGCTTGATGACATGTAAACTTTTCGATGTCGATAAAATGCTGTCTTTGTCTTCTTCTGATTGGTTCTTGTCTTCAGTAAATGTAGACAAACATAATGGCTCTTTTTGGTCAATATCTCTGAGTGATATAACCTTAACAACACTTAATTTTAGTTCCTTTTGTCTGCATGTGAATGTCTTGGGCAATATCTATTTTTCTGAGTATTCACGTTTTTCTCAGTATTGTAGCCTTCAGATAGATATTATTCAGTGCCTCGGAACATTCTAGTTATACTGAGCATTCAGTAGATTACTGAGTCTTCAGTAACTATTGTGCCTTCAGTATCTTCTATGTCTTCAAGATCTTGATCTTGAGTCTTCGAGTCTTGAGTCTTCGATGTCTTGATTAATATCTTGAGTCTTGATTTCTTGATTTCATATTGAGTCTTGATTTCTCGATTTCATATTGAGCCTTGATTTCTCGATTTCATCTTGAAAATTGATTTCTCGATTTCATCTTTGAAACTTCAGTTTCTCGATTTCATCTTTGAAACTTGATTTCTTCGATTTCATCTTTGAAACTTCAGAAACTTCATAAACTTCATAAACTTACTGAGTCTTCAGAGTCTTCAGAATCTAACCTGATCTATATCTGCTGACTATACATGGTGCAGATAACATCCTGAACACTCTAAACCTAATCGACTCAACTAACTATCAAGATTATCCCAACATGTCATACTTTCGGGGTTTTTTGGGATCTAATCAAAATCTTCTTTATTAAATTCATCTCCCAACAATTTCCCCATTTTTGATGATGCCAAAACCATCTTTTTACAAAAACACTTAACCTATACTCAGGTTTCAGTTTTTCCTATTATAATCCAAGAATGACAAATTCTTCCAACAATTTCATCACAAAGGCATATCAAATATAAAAGACATGTAAAAAGATAATGAGATATTATCTTTGAACATAAAGATAAAGTTTCATTGATTGTAAGATAAAGTTACAGAGTACAATGAAATTATCAAAAACAAAGTAAAAAACAAAAGAAGTACAAAAATCTTCAGTCTTCAATCTTCTTCAGTCTTCAGCTTCAGCTTCAGTCTTCAGTCTTCTATTAGCTCTTCAATCTTCTTCAACCTCATCCTCAGGTACCTCCAGGTTGAACATCCCATAATATCTCTTTTTCAGTGCATCCCTTTCTTTGATGATATCTGGGTTGTTTCCTGCCAGTCCTAATTGGATGGCATACTGAGCAATTTCTTGAGAGATGGTTGTCTCATTCACCAGGCCATTCTCTAGTCTTGGAGCAGGGTAGGTATATGGACCAGGGGCAACAATCTGTGTATTACATTCATCTGCTAAGTTAATCCAACTCTGTGGGTACTTTGGATAGAAAGTTAATAAGTAATCAATGAAGGCTTCATTCGAGTCTGAGCTTGTCTCCTCCATTCCCTCAGAACTTCATAGTAGAACCAGAAGGTTCTCTTTATCTCCTCCCAGACATCATTGAATTGGATAGGCATCCATTTATCAATGTGCGGCCACTTCTGAGCTTTAAAAGTACCCATCCTCTTGCTTAGGAACCTCTTGAAACCACTTCTGCGCTTCTACTCTTCTTCTTTCTTTTTCCTGATTAAAGGAACTCCTGATACAGAAGCAACATTTTTCTTCTCTTTTTCCACCTGAAGTGATTTCAGAGCTTTCCTTGTGTTGAAGGCTTCCTTTTCAGCTTCTTCTTCTGACTCTTCAAAATCCATGATCAGTTTTCTTTGAGTAGTCCTTGAAGCTTTTGCTCTCTTCTTCTCTGGTTCAACAAATGCCACAACCTTTCTCTTGATAGCTTGCTCTGCACCGGCTTGGCTTGTTTCCACCTTTCTTCTACCACTAAGTTTTTCAGAAATAACTTCCTGCATTGTTTGTTCAGAAACATGAGTGTAGATTGGCTCTTCAGCTTGAAACTTGAGCTTCTCAGTGGCTTCTACTTCTTTTAAGGCTTCATCAAGAGTTTTCTTTTCAGCTTCCTTATCAGCCTTTTTCTTCAAGGTGTGTGCCAATAACTCCTTCAGCTTGCCTCCAGGACTTTCCCCCTTCTTGGAACCATACCTTGGAAGAAGTTGAGAAGAGGTTCCATGTGATATTGTTTTTTCGACATTCGCATCCATGTGATATCCATCTCACAAATGGTTCTTGGCCACCTTCTAAGGGTGCAAACCGTTTGATTTCTCGTCATTCTTGGTCAAGAGCCCATTTCCTCAACAACACTCTTGATCAATTGATCATTCTTCTCCACCACTTGTTCAAGAAATGAAGTCCTCTCTTGATACATTTGCTTCATCTCGCATTCACTTCGACTCCATCTACCTTCCCTTCTATGGCGCTCATTTTGTCATTAAGAGATGTCCGGTTGGCAAGTCCAAGAAGAACTCAGGTTCTCTAGATTCTGGGATTGGTTGGCCAATGTCTCTTCAATTTGAGCAACTTTTTCAACAATTGGCACCACCTTCTCCAGCTTGTCCACTATAGGACTGAAGTCAATCTCTGGAGCATATAAAACTTGTTGTTTCTCCTGAGCTGGTTGCTCCACCTGAGCCTCAGTCTCCACGTGGGCTTCAGTCTCCACCTGAGCCTCAGTCTGCATATCAGACATAACAAAATTAAAGATAGAAACTTCAGTAGCCTTGGCATAATGTTTAGTAGTGCCAAAAGTTACCTGAAGAGTACTAACTTTCGATCGAGAATGTGAGATATCGGTGACCCGGCCTCGATACTTTCCTCCATTTGAGATTGCTTCTCAGCATTTCCTTGTTGGTCCCCTTCTTGATCTTGATCTTTTGATCTCGGGCCACCAACATCAGCTTCCTCCTTTTCAAATGCCTTTTTCTGACCCATTTCATCAAAATTTGCAACTTTCATCCGGAGCTTGGTCTTCCTGAACCCAGAGAACTCAGTCAGCACTGCAGTCTCTTCATTCCACCAGTCTTCTCCTCTGAATGAGGCAATGTTCAACATTTCTGGCAGAGTTTGGTTCAGTATGTAGACTGTGGTCCTCGGTCTAAAGAAGAGATCCCGAAGATCGGGGATATGAGCTCGGCTTCGAGTTCATCCCAAAATGAACCGTTCCCCCCAACGCCACTCGGTCTCTTCTTCCTCTCCTTCTTAAGCTTCGGGCTTTTCGGGTTCAATAGGAATGGCTTCAGTCTTTGAGGATCAAAGAATGGTTCACTTTCGGGGAGCATGTCCAAATCGGCTCTGAGGAGAGGTTCGGATTGCGAGAGGTCCGAATAGGCATCTCCTCAAGAGAAACACCGAGGCCCTTGAATATCTCCCCGAGAAATCTTATGCGAGCTCGGAGATGTTTCAAGAACCTCGAGAACACTGTTCCTCGGTTTGCTCTTGACGATAGTCACAACTTTGAGCCAAGACTTGCAATGGAGATTTACGTCGCTAAGCGCCCCCTCGGTTGGACTTCTTCAGGTTCACTCACCTCCTCCTCAGTAGAAATTAGAACTTTTCTGCGCTTAGGAGCCAGTGTTTTCTTCTTCAGGGCTTCTCTCTTTTCTCTCTTCACCTCCATTAGAGCCTTCCCCCTGGCTTGATGGGCTTGTTCAGCAGCTCCTTCTGCAGCAGTCTCCTCCTTCTTCTCTTTCTTTCCCTTCAAAGTCTTTCTTGATGTAGTTGGCTTGAAAAGGATCTTAGACTTTGGAAAGGGTGAGGAGTTGGCGAAGATGTCTTCTTCTTCTCGGCACATCTCCAAGATGAATGCTATCTTGGTTGCATGTAGGATTTTGCCTTTAATGACAACCGAACCATTCTCCTTCTTGACTTGTTTTTCTTGGTCACTCACCACTCTGATTAAATATCGTAACCAGTTGAAATCAGTGGTGGGTGAGTCTTCAATAGCCGCCATCAATCTCAATTTCGGCGTACTAATTTGTTCAAAACTGCCGGATCGACTCATTATACATTTACTTACAATATCCAACAAAACTCTATACTTCGGCTTTAAATGCCTTTTATTAAGAGTAGCCTCAAACTTAACAGGATGCTCTGTAATCCTATCAAGATACTCTTGTTCCCTACCCATCATATACATTGTAGGGTCTTCACCTCTATCGCTCAACTCATATACATCATTAAGGTTCTTAGGAATTATATACAATTCCCTCACAAAATCGACATATTTTGAGCTATGCTCCAAATGAGAAACTGTAATTTGAGACTCTATACAGTCCTCTTTGTCTAATTTCAGATTAGAGATAAATTCGATTACCTCTTTTGAATATTCCGCCTCTGGTTGATTCACAACCAGGTTTGTGAGCTTTGCTACCCGTATCATGTGCAACGCTTCTTCTTCATGTGTTGCATTCGACGAGCTCTCGAGGGAAACAACATACTCGTACCACGGCTTGTTAGAAATAACAAGTTTATCATAAACCGAGAATGTCATTTTGAAGGATTTTTGGGTGAAGGGTTTTGAGAACGATGAAGGATTTCTGGGCAAATGAGAGGTTTTTTAGTTGCAGAGTATTTTGAGAACGAAGGTTTTTTGGAATTGGGGCTTTGAATGAGTTCTCAATGAATATATAGAATTTGATTCGTGGGAAAACGTATTGATTGAAGAAATCGACGGTTGAGATTGAACACCGACCAAATCAGGTATATGAAAGGACGATTTCACGAATAATACGCCACCAATTTAACCTTATTGGTGATTAATGAACAGTGTAATTAATTACTGTTCCTACAGACCATTGACCTCCTTCGGGTATTTCAAAGGTCCCGCCCAAATATTCCTTCAGGTGTTTTGTTATTTATTGCCAATGATTACTGAGATTCGGTTGGACAATAAATGCATTGCATGAGTCATTACTTCTTCAGACTAATTTTCCTCTATCAGTCTTACTGAGTTTTGACCTTGATAAAATGTCAGTATAATACTGAGTACTGAACGGGGTCAGTATAGTACTGAGTACTGATCTTCAGTATATCTGAGTTTCCCAAGACTCAGATTTCAGTACTTCCAATTTTATCCTGAGTTTCTCAGTAAAATCCTGAGAAAACTTCATGCATCTGAAAACCTTCAATTTTTCAGATTTGCTCTATACACCTGGATCCAACATCCCTAATTCAACTGATAGTTCCTGAAATCTTGATTCAGCCAAAGGTTTAGTCAAGATATCAGCTCTCTGTTTATTAGTACGAATTTCTCCATCTTGATGTCTTTCTTCTCAACATGATCTCTGATGAAGTGATGTCTGATATCAACATGCTTACATCTGGTGTGCAATACCGGATTTTGTGTAATAGCAATAACACTATTATTATCACAAGATTGGCTATAATCTTATAATCCCTCAATTGTTGTCTGAGCTAAATAATTTGTGCACAACAACCATTGTATTCAAATTTTCAAGTCTTTTTGCTCTTGAGGTCTGCTTTTTGAAAACCATGATATCAACTTACTTCCAAGAAATTGACAAGTTCTGTGGTAGACTTCCCGTCAATTTACATCCTCCATAATCGATCTCGAGTAACCGCTAATTGAAGGTTATCATCACCGATACCATAATCCTCTATTCACAAAGCCTTTAAGATATTTCGTAATCTTTTTGGCGAATTTCCATGTGACTAAATTTTTGATTAGCTTGGTATCTTGCATATATCCCAACAACAAATGTTATATCGCACCTACTTGTTGAGATATAGCAGATGATCCAATGATCCTCTATAATCAATGTGACTTCATCGATTTGCCTTCGTGATCGATCCATCTTGTAGTTAGTATTCATGGGAATTCTAATCGCATTGCAATTCAGACACCATACTTTGCAATCGTGATCCTCGTGTACTTTTGCTTGATTGATGAAAATTCCTTCATTAGTCCGTTTCACCAAGTCCAAGAAAGAAATTCATCTCCCCATCATTGACATCTCAAACTTTCCTTTCATCGATTGTAAAAACTTTTCACACAACCGATGATTTGGAGATCCAAATATGATGTCATCTACATAAATCAAACAAGTAAGATATCTTCCCCATCTTCTATCTTGAACAAAGTCCTATCAACAGTTCCTTTGATAAAACCATGGTCGAAGAAGAAACCGAGAAAGAGTATCATACCATGCTCTGGGGTGCTTGCTTAAGACCATACAAGGCTTTTTCGAGAGCTCAGAAACTTGGTCATTCTGTTCAAAACCGGGAGGTTGTTCCACATAAACCTTCTTCCTTAAGCACACCATTCAAAATGCACTTTTCACATCCATCCGATAGATCGTGAATTTCATGTGGGCAGCATATGCAAGAAACAATTTGATGGCTTCTAGTCTTGCAACAGGTTCAAAGGTTTCATCATAATCCAAGCCTTCTTCTTAGGAATAACCTTGTGCAACTAGCCTTGCCTTGTTTCTTACAATGTTGTTGTTCTCATCTCTCTTATTCTTGAACACCCACTTAGTTCCAATCACATTGTGCCTCTTAGGTTTATCCACTAGCTCCCAAACTTCATTCCTTGAGAATTGATTCAGCTCTTCTTGCATAGCAGTAATCCAAAATGAATCTTGTAGAGCTTTTTCAATCTCAGTTGGTTCTTTTTCAGATAGAAAGCAGCAGAATAATGCACTTTCACCATGGAACCTTCTTGTTTTGACACCATCTGATAGAACACCCACAATCTGACTTGTAGGATGACTATCCAACCATTTTCTCCTGGATGTCCCCCCTTCAATAGTATCCTCAACATTAGAAATGTTAGGTTGCATAGATTCATTAAACTCGAACAACAGAAAAGAGAAAGGAATCATCTTCCTCGAAATTCCATTGAACATTGTCGAGACATTTGTTCCCTTTGGTTGATAGATTCAGTTTGCCTCACCGTGACCACATCTTCATTGGCATTACATACCCGAGTCCGAATCGGTGTCTGCTCAGATTGGTCACTTTTTAGCTGTGTTGGCTTTCCTTCAAGAATTTCCATCCCGAGTCTCACCATCCCGAAGTTTTTACATCCCGAACTTCTTTGTCGAGTCTCATTCACTCCATTCATAGAAAGTGACCGACTTTCTTCTTTTCGTGTTCGGAGGATGTTTTATCATTCTTTTTTTTGCTAAGTCTCGGTGATTCTCTTGGTCGAAATCATGTTCCTGTTTTTCCGAACACATGTAGATTCATCAAAAACAACATTGTTTCTTCCACAATAAGAGTCCTACAACTTGTAAACTCGAAGGCTTTCTCGACTTGAAATATCCTAAGAATATTCCTTCATCGAAAAGTTTTCAACCGATCTTTACCATTATTGTGTATGAAACACTTGCAACCAAACACACGAAAAGAAAAAAACAAGAGGCTTCCATTCCACATTTCATATGGAGTTTTTCCTTGGTTCTTGGTCAAGATGGATCTGCTACGAGGATAAAGTGCGGTGTTGATAATTTCAAATTTCAAAATCTTTTAGGAATATCGACCAAGAATCATTGTCCTTGCAACTTCTTTCGAGTCCTATTTCTTCTTTCAAAGAACACCATTCTCATTTGGGGTCCTTGTAAATGTTTCATGAGTTATTCAATTTCTTTTGGCGATATAATATGATTGATAAACTCGGTTCCTTTTATCGATCGATTTTGACCACACTCGATTCTTTTTCAAGATCTTGAGCCTTTTCAAGTTCAGTTTTTGTTCGAGTCTCTTTCTTCTTGAGTAAGAATATGACCCATGTGTATCTAGAGTAGTCATCAACTACCACAAGTGTATATTTTTTCGCCATTTGTGCTCTCACAGTTCTTACCGACCAAAAAAGATCCATATCTGACACTTGAAGTATTCTTTTAGTAAAACATCTACTTTGCTTTTAAATGATGCTCTCGATTTGTTTTCTTTTTGACAAGCATCACAAACATGTTCTTTCTTGAACACTTCATTTGGTAACCCCCAAGTGCTAATCTTGCAAGTTTGTTCGGGGTTTTGAAGTTTAGGTTATTCATCCTTTTGTGCCACAACCAACCGGGTATCAATTGGAACTTTTGAACCAAACATGTATCTTTAGGAGTTGAACTCCAATCGCCAAGATACACATTTCCTTTTCTAGTACCATTAGTAGAATTTTTTTGTGAAATATTGTCTTTTCACATAACATAAGTTCTTTGAGAACTCAACATTGAAACCTTTGTCCGCAAATTGGCTTATAGAAAGCAAGTTATGCTTCAAACCGGACACATATGAAACACCATGGATATGAACAGAATCAACTTCAAGAGTTCCATATCCTTTTTGTCCTTTATTGTCTCCAAATGTGATCTAGGCCTCTTTTGCTCAACATAGTCAAGTGAGTATTTGCTTATATCCCGTCATATGTCTTGAACATCCACCGTCAAGATACCATACAAAGCGGAGCCAATTCATCTCCACTCATCGGTCTTTATGTTGTCTTCATTCAAAAGTGCCCTTGTTTTCAATTAAAAACAAATCCGGTTCTTAGGTACCCATTTGGTGTAGGGTCCTACCAATTAGTTGTACCTTTTGGAATCCAAATCTTTAACAACTCTTATTACTTTAGAGTGGTGATTTGTCTCCCATAAAACATCTACATACACATTCACCACCCTTGGTGCCTTGATAGTATCCTTGATGAACATGAGCCTTAGAGTTCTTCTTGGGTTGCCTTTTGTTCAAGTCTTTGGCTTTTGTCTTGGTAGTCTTTGTCTCTGTTGATTGGGTTCGAGAAACCTTTAACCTTAGGCAAGTGGGGTTTGGGTTGCTCATCTTGAAATTTCTTTTAATGTCCCGAGGACTTGGTCTTTTTCAAATGAGAATATCTCTGTGAAAGTGTTTCTCTTCTGAAAATTCCTCTCTTCGGTTCGATCTGAATCTCTTCGAGTTGGTATTCTTAATTTGAGGCTTTGAAGCATCGGGCTTGATTTTACATCGGGGTTTTCTAGTCTTTTCCCGAGGTCCTTTTCTTCCCCGAACATTCAATCTCTCTGAAACCATAGGTCCTTTACCCTTTCTCTCTTTGGGCGATTCTTGATCGAGAAGATTAGGTGCCACTTGTTTAACAAAAGATATCTTCTTCTTTGCGGCATTGAAGATTCTTGTGAGGTTCCAGGATGTATCCCAATTCAAATTTTTATAGTTGCTTGTCTTTGATAACTCAAATTTCATCTATCACTTTTAGATGCGAAATTCAATAGAGCTAACTTTCTCTGATCCTCACACTTCTTTAGAGTTTCATACTTCTCAAAGAGGTCATTGAACTCGATTCGATAAAATTCCCTCTTCTCGAAATTTTCCATTTAGGGTCTCTATCACCCTTCTCTTTTTAAAGAGTTGTACTATCGAACATCTAGTTCATCGATAGTTCCCATCAATTGAGAAGTTGATATCAAGCATTTTTAAGTCTTTCCACTTTAGATTCTCGTGATCGGTTCCTTGTTCCGCTCTTGAGTTTCATTGGCGATTCTTGTAACACAAAGATAGTCCTTCATAAGATTCTCAAATGAATCCATCATCACAAAGTTATTGTTTATAGAAACTTGAGAACTCATGTGCTTGTGTAGGAGCAACAATGAGAATTGGCCATTAGAGCGATATCATCAACAATCATCATCTCATCTCAAGAACCGAACCTTCTTCGAATGTTCTTTCTTCCTCTGCAATCATGGCTTTCTTCTTTGGAGAACTTCTTGTCTCTCTTGGCTTGTCTTTCCTTTCTCTTTCTTTAAGACTTAGCTCAGGACAGTCATATTGAAAGTGACCATTCTTTTGACAATTGTAGCATCTGTTGGCATCATCATCCTGATCACTTTCCTCCTTAGTCTTGGAGTCCTTCTTTTTGGATGAAGATCCTTCAGTTTTCTGGTCCTTTCTTTTCTCAGTGGATCTGTCCTCAGCTTTTGAGTCTCTCTGGTACTTGTGATTCCTATAATATTTTTTATATTTTCCATATATGCTATTAAGTATTTCAAACCTCCTTGCCATCAGTACTAGCTTATCCTCTAGCTCATCCTGATTTTTGGCAAGTGAGTTCTCAGACTCTCTAGTCTTACAGGATTTTTCTTTGGCTTTGAAAGCCACATTTTTGCTGGATGAAGAATCATCTTTGCTGTCAGCTTTCTTAGGTTTCTTATCAATCACAAACTCATAAGCTTTTAGCTCAGAGAAAACTTGTTGATAGGGCATTGAATCGATATTTTTGGTGTTTTCAATCACCACAGCATGTATATCCCATTTCTTAGATAGTCCTCTAAGAATTTTCAATGCCACTTCTCTCTGTGGGTATCTTTTCCCAAGAGCATTCAGATCATTCATTATGCTAGTGAATCTGACTTCCAGTTTGTCAATGGATTCACCATCTTCCATTTCAAAGCTATCAAACTTTCCAATAGCAACATAAAGTTTGTTCTCTTTAATATGATATGTGCCTTGACACATCACAGCAAGTGTGTCCCATATTTCTTTTGGCGAATTAATAAATGTTAATCATCCTCATAACACCATCATCAATAGTGCTATATAAAGTATCTTTGGCAATATAGTCAAGATTGACTAACTTTCTCTCATCAGGAGTAAGTTGATCATCAAACTTTGGAAATTCAGTTCTGGGATCATTTCTCTCATTTTCAGTAACTCTGGGATTCACAACAGTGAATTTGAATGGTCCTTCAGAAACCACTCTCAACATTCTTTCATGCTTCGAATACAGATGAGCCTGCATTCTTAATCTCCATAAATCATAGCTCTCAACTAAGAACATAGGAAGTTTCTTAGAAGGCATGATGTCTGAGCCTTGTAAGATTTCAGCAAATAGATCTATTCAGTAGACCACAAGAGTATTTCAGCAAATTAGACTATGGTCAACAAAGCAAGTGGTCAAGTTGAACTGCTCGATACCACTTGTTGGTCCCGGTTTCTTACAAGTGTATGGGGGGAATACACGTGTTCGATTGATTTTAAAACTTTTTCTTCATTGAGGTCGGATGGGTCGTTATCCTTTGATTTGTAGAGAAGCCCAGACGCCTGAGTCAAAGTCTACCCGAGACAACGATCTTCATTTCGATCGACCCAACCGAGCTAGTTTTTGAAGATCTGAGATCTTTGGATCGATAACTATCTTCTTGAACCATCGATTGAGTTCGATTTGGTAACTATCTCGATCTAGCTCTCAAGTGTCTTTCGGTTTGCCCTAAGTTTATACTTTCGTTTTTAGCTTTGTTGAAATCCTTCATTTTAATGAAACAATTAAAAACATCCGGTTAGATGCAAGTTCAAATGGATTGATTCCAACCCAATATCGCTGAAAATGCTTTCGATTAAAGATATGCAACAGATAACAATGCAAAGATGAAAAGCAAAACAACACAAAGAAAGTTATAGTGGTTCAGAGACTCAAGCTCCTACGTCCACTCTCTCTGACCTTCAGAGAAATTCCTTAACCACTTCCTAAGGTTTTTTCTACCTCAATGTAGTGTACTAACCTTTCTACTTTGAGTTTTCTGACTACCTCACTGTAGTTTACTAACTCAAACACACACAAGGCTTTCGACTATCCAAGATAGTTTACTCACTTCTTCTCTAGAGTTTTCAATACACCACAATGTAGTTTACTGTTACGTTTTTGATATTTTCTGGGATGTTTGTAATGTGTTTTTTAGATTTTACGGAATAATGTTGCTAAAATATAAATTCTTTGGTAGAACAAGATGAAGATTTGAAGAAATTGGGAGAGAGAGAATTAGATAGGAAGAGAGGTTTAGAAGAGAGGAATGATGCAAATTTTCTGATATTCTCATTCATCGGCCAGAGGCCGTATTTGTAACTAACAATGGGGGTCCACACAATGGATATTCCTTATGTAATTTAAATGCAGAATCTAAAATAGATAATGGATCTTCCAAATATTCTAAATGTTTGGGCCCCATTGGTGAAAGCCCAAACATTTCCTCATTCGGATAAACCATTCAGTGAATTTGTCTTGAGCGTATCCTCGAGACTCGGTCCCTCGATCGATAATTAACCTCAAAGATCATTTAAACCTCGGGTTCCTTGTTCGATAATTTACCTCAAATCCCACAACCTCGTGTTTCTTATTCGTAATTTGACTCGGTGGATCCCGATCCTCGTGTTCCTCGCTCATCCCGAGCCTCGTGTTCTCGTTGAATAAATATATTACGAACCTTTCTTTCCCAATCGATAAAGGAAACCCCCAATTTTAACTCCCCTTTCGTACCCATCTCATTATTCTTCATGTTTCTCTCGGTCTCTTTTACTCCTCTCAATGTGTCCCCAAGGATGGAGTGAAGAAAATTTCCGCGTAACAAAGGTGGTATCTTCCCACTAATCGATTTTCCACTTCGATAACCCAATAGAACGAACCTCGATCTATCTCCTTTCCGTTTTCCGGTGTCGACGTCGCTGCGGACATAAAAGGGTCGGATCGCAAAGAGGCCGTTCTTATCAACATCCGGAAGACTCTTATTTAACCCCATTAAAGAAACATGGAAAAACCGGATGAATCTTTGACCCATTGGTAGATCTAACTTGTAAGCCACACTCCCCCTTTTTTGCGGATAGTATAAGGGCCAAAGTATTTTGATGACAACTTCAAATTCTTTTCGGTATTGAATGGAATTCTTGAAGTTTGAGAAAAACTTGGTCTCCTACCTCAAAAACCCTCTCTTGTCTATCTTGTCCCTTGTACCTTCATGCGATTAGATTAGATTAGCCTTGACTTGTCACATGATGTGTTTTATCTCGTGAGTAAGCGGATCTACCTCCTCATTTGTTGAATCCAAATAGGGCCCATAAGTAAATCCTGAGGAGTATACCCGTAGAGCCTCCTCAAAAGGTGTCATCTTCGGACTTGAATGATAATTTGTGTTGTACCAAGATCTTAAATAGGTAGCCACTTCAACCATTTGCTTTGTCAACTAAACACCTCAAATCTTGCTCCGGACATTGATTTACCCTCTCGATCTTCCCATCGATTGGGGGTGATAAGATGAACCGAGGTGTAATTGAGTTCCCACCAACTTAAATAGTTCCTTCCAAAAAAAACAACTAGTAAATATTTTGTCCTCACACTCACTATACTAGCCGGTAATCCATGCAACTTATAGACAACATCCAAAAACACCTTAGCTAAAAAGTAGCGGTATATGGATGTGATAGGGCTATGAAATGTGAATATTTAGTGAATCATCCCACTATCACCCATATCACATTCTTTCCCCAAGAGTTAGGAAGCCCTTCTATGAAATCCATAGAGATATGTGACCATGCTTGCTTTGGAATGGGTAAGGGTTGTAGGAGGCCGTGGTATAAACCTGGCTTGACTTATTTTTTGCACATACTTCACACCTCTTGACCCACATCAACACATCATCTTTCATATTAGGCCAAAAACATCCTCTTAAGCCTCTCGATAAGTTCCTCAGAACCCCGTGCCCCCATAGGTGTGGAGTGCATCTCGAAAAGGATTAAATCTCTTAATCCATTATTGCTACCCACAACCAAATCTTTTTTATATCTCAAAATACCATTAGTGAACCCAAATAGGGGGTAAGTATTAGGATCGAGACTTTGGCTTTGATGATTTCCTCAATGTAACCATCATCGATTAGTAACTTAGCGGGACTCGATCCAACCAAAGTTGGGGACCATTGTAGTTAGAGCCCAACAATTGTTCTCCCTTCTGGATAGTGCATCAGCTGCACTGTTCTCACTCCCCTTTTTATACAAAATCTCATAGTCAAGGCCCAACAACTTAGTAATCCATCTTTGTTGTAGTGGAGTTACCACCTTTTGGTCCGTAAGGTGTTTAAAGGATTGTTGGTCATCTTTTATAGTGAATTTCGACCTATGAATAGTGTTTCCACTTCTCAATGGCCATTAATCTTGCCAAAAACTCCCTCTCATGACAGAGAGTGCTTGATTCCTTGGACACAAGGACTTACTCACGTAAGCAATGGGCTTTCCTTCTTGCATGAGTACAACTCCAATTCCTTTCCCACTAGCATCAGTTTCCACCACAAATCTCTTTGTGAAATCAGGTAATGCTAGCACTGGGACACTCACCATGGCTTCCTTCAATTTCTGAAAAGCTAGGTCTGCCTCAGAGTTCCATTTGAAATTGTCCTTCTTGAGTAAAGAAGTGAGTGGTTTCTTTAATGAAACCATATCCCTTCACAAATTTCCTGTAATACCCAGTTAAGCCCAAGAAACCCCTTAATTGTTTAATGGTTTGTGGTTTTGGCCATTGAACCATACACTCAATCTTTCCTGGATCAGTGGCAACTCCATCTTTAGAAATTATGTGGCCCAAATACTCCACACTAGTCTGGCCAAAACTACATTTGCTTCTCTTAGCAAACAACTTATTGGCCCTCAACAATTGTAAGATCTTCCAAGTGAATTAAATGTTGTGTTTCCTCGGTCTTTGTAAATGAGGATGTCATAAAAAAGACCAACACAAATTTCCTCAAATGATCCCCTCGAACACCGATTCATTAGTGATTGAAATGTAAGCGGTGCATTGACAACCCAAATGGCATCACTAGGAATTCATAATGACCATTATGGGTCCTGAAAGTAGTCAATTGCCTATGCTCTTCCTTCATTAGGATTTGAAAGTACCCTGACCTCAAATCTATCTTTGAAAAGATCTTAGCACCCTTAAACTCATCTAGTAACTCATCAATGATAGGAATAGGGTAGTTGTGCTTGATTGTGAGCTCATTAAGGTACACCTTAATCCACACATAGACTCAGTGCCATCTTTTTTTTCTTCACCAAAAATCACAGGTGAAGCAAAAAAGGGCTCTTACTATGTTGAATTACTCCCGTAGTCGACAAATCCTTTACAATCTTTTCAATTTCCTCCTTATGGCTGTGAGAAGTTCTATATGGGTACTGTTGTTTAAGGGTTGCTCCCTGGTTTGAGAATAATCTGGTGTTCCACCCCCTCCATGGTGGTAATTCCACTGGTTCCTCAAATATATCCTTGTAAGCTAGTAGTAGCTTATGTAACTCGGGATCATCTTTAAAGGTGGGTAGGAGGTGTTGATGTAATTAAGTACATCTCATTAACTTCCTTAAAGGCTTCTGTGTGGATCATCTGATATAATCTCACATCAGAAATCAACTTACATTCAGCTGATGAATTAAGTGCTTGTAGTTTCACCCTCTTCCCAAGCAAGCTGACTGTGAAAGTCATCTTTTCATAGTTAAGCTCAATAGGTGTGCAAAATTTTAACCAATCCACTCCTAGGATCGATCACAACCCTCATTCTCCAACAAATTTCTCGATTGGGTAGGTGAATTGATGTCCTGCATGTTCCAAAGTGAAAGGGTTCACTTGTTGTGAGTGACCAATCTTTGCCCATTAAGAACCTTCACCAAGATGGGTTTAACATCACTCAAAGGCCATTTGAGCCTTTTAGCTGTAGCATTTTGTATAAAACTCAGGGTGCTACCTGAGTCTATGAGAATGTGGAGTTTGTGGTGTTCAAACTCCCAAAAAAGCCTCATGGTAGTAACTCCATCTTCACCACTTAGAGCATTTAGTGACATCTGGACCTCTTCCATGATGTCAGCCCCATAAACAACCTGTTCTTCCCCTTCAGTGGTAGGAGAAGAGAAGGATTGAGTATCTTCCTCTTCTTCTGCCAGA
This sequence comes from Stenogyne calaminthoides, assembly GCA_037126765.1. NCBI lineage: Eukaryota > Viridiplantae > Streptophyta > Magnoliopsida > Lamiales > Lamiaceae > Stenogyne > Stenogyne calaminthoides. The sequence continues at coordinate 313,156 of JBBCBC010000059.1, forward strand.
ATCATGTATGAAATTCTCTGTTTACATTTGTGCCCATGCACAAAAGGTTCATCACAATTGTAACATAACCCCTTCTCCTCCCTAGCTGCCCATCTCTCAGGGAGATAAGACCTTGAAATGTGGTTTCCCTTTCTTTGGTAGGGCCCCCCAAGAGCATCACCCTTCTTCCAATTTGCATAAAATTAGAGTTAGAGTTAGGGTTAGGGTTAGGGTTGGGATTAGAAACCCTTGAATAGGGCTTAAGTTTTTTAGTTAGTGCAACAAAGAGATGCGATCTTGCTTCTGCCTTGATTTAATAGCATGTTGAAGTGTGGTAGGTTTAAACATGGCTATTGTTGCTTGTAGCTCTTCATTAAGTCCTCCAATGAAACTTGCCACAAAGTAAATTTACGAGAATACATCCCCAAAAATTACCAAAGATACAAGCTTTCAGTTCCTCATACTTATCAACATAATCTTCATAGCTACCAGTTTGTTTGAGTTTGTTAAACTCAGAAATCACTGTAGAATCCTTAATCTCCTCAAATCTAGTTGAGAGAATAACAAAAAATTGTGCCCAAGTTAATTTCACATTTCTCTGATTGAAATTCTGAACCCATAGTGTTGTTTTACCCTCAAAATGGATAGTAGCCAAAGTTATTTTTTGTTGATCAGTCATACTGGACATAAGCTTAACATACCCATTGGATCTCAATACCCATAACCTAGGTTTAGAGCCATCAAACCTAGGGAATTCAATCTTAGGCACTGTGTTGTGAAATTGGATACCATCAGTTAACTTCCTTGGAGATTCCTGATACTGATAAGATGATGCCCCACCAGTAGTTCCAAAGGTAAGCCCTCCACCAGCAGGTCCATAGTTAGGCCCTCCACCACCAGATCCAAAGCTAGGACTCCCCAAAATAGAAGACCCTTCATTGTGACCCTTGCCTTTTTCCATATTCAACAATTGTAACTGCATAGCTGCCAAAGTGTTAGTCATAAGATCAAATTTCTCCTCCATCTTGGTTGTTAAACCTTGCATATTGTCTGTTAGCTTCCCCTCTACTGCTTCCAGCTTCATGGCTTCCGTTTGAATTAATAATTCCAGCTTTCTGTGTGATTCTTGCAGATCCTTGGAGCGCGTTCCCTCGACCATGATCAAACTTGGCTCTGGAATACCAAATGTTACGCTTTTGATATTTTCTGGGATGTTTGTAATGTATTTTTTAGATTTTCTGGAATAATGTTGCTAAAATATAAATTGCTGGTAGAACAAGATGAAGATTTGAAGAAATTGGGAGAGAGAGAATTAGATAGGAAGAGAGGTAGTTAGAAGAGAGAGAATGATGCAAATTTTTTGATATTCTCATTCATCGGCCAGAGGCCGTATTTGTAACTAACAGTGGGGTCCACACACAGATGGATATTCCTTATGTAATTTAAATGCAAAATCTAAAATAGATAATGGATCTTTCAGATCATTCTAAATGTTTGGGCCCATTGGTGAGAAGCCCAAACATTTCCTCATTCAGATAAACCATTCAGGTGAATTTGTCTTCAGGCGTATCCTGAGACTCAGGTCCCTCGGTCAGATAATTAACCTCAGGCGCATACTGAACCTCAGGTTCCTTGTTCAGATAATTTACCTCAGGCGCATCCTGAACCTCAGGTTTCTTGTTCAGACAATTTGACTCAGGTGGATCCTGATCCTCAGGTTCCTCGCTTAGATAATTTGGCTCAGGTGCATCCTGAGCCTCAGGTTCCTCGTTCAGATAAATATATTCTGAACCTTTCTTTCCCACTGATAAAGGAAACCCCAAGTTTAACTCCCCTTTCGTACCCATCTCATTATTCTTCATGTTTCTCCCAGGTCTCGCAACATTTACTAACTCTTTACAACTCCAACTCACCAACAATCACACTCAAACTACCTTACAAAGGGTTTGGGGTTTCTGGTTGGTTTCCAACTATGATGAGATATCCTTTACAATAAGTACAATGCAAATGCTAGGATATCTCTACTAAACTTTGGATATATCTTATCAAACTAGGCTTAGTGAATGAGCTCTCTTCAATGTAAAGCACTTGGGAAATTCTTGGGTTTTTGAGTGCTTCAATTTTCAATAATAAGATTGAGCTCTTGAGTTGCTTACAAATTTCCCGTAACCTTCAATGTAGAGGGTCACTAGTATTTATAGGCCATCACCAAGGTTACTCTTGAAAAACTATTCGTTGGAAGAGATAGCTTCATGAGTTTTCTCTTATGGTGTTTGATGAACGACTATTTTTAGGGTTTGAATACTCCCTTGCATGTTTTAGGCAATATGCTTTCATGTAACCGGTCACCACTTTTTGCGATGCGGAACATAGTACTCTTGACATGCTTGATGACTGTCGCTTTCGATGTCGATAAAAGTACAGTGCTGTCTTCTTCTGATTGGTTCTTGTCTTCAGTAAATTTAGACAAACATAACGACTCTTTTTGGTCAATATCTCTGAGTGATATAACCTTAACAACACTTAGTTTTAGTTCCTTTTGTCTGCATGTGAATGTCTTGGACAATATCTATTTTTCTGAGTATTCACGTTTTTCTCAGTATTGTAGCCTTTAGATAGATATTATTCAGTGCCTCGGAACATTCAGGTTATACTGAGCATTCGATGAGATTCTTGTCTTGATAACTATTGTGCCTTCAGTATCTTCTATGTCTTTAGTATCTTGACTTGAGTCTTGAGTCTTGAGTCTTGTCTTTACGAGTCTTGAGTCTTGATTAATATCTTCTTCTTGACATCTTGATTAATATCTCTGAGTCTTGATTTCTCGGTTTCATCTTGAGTCTTGATTTCTCGGTTTCATCTTGAGTCTTGATTTCTCGATTTCATCTTGAAACTTGATTTCTCGGTTTCATACTTGAAACTTGAGAAAGTTTTTTGAGTCTTCAGAATCTAACCTGATCTATATCTGCTGGCTATACATGGTGCAGATAACATCCTGAACACTCTAAACTGAATCCTGACTCAACTATCAAGATTATCCTGAACATGTCATACTCAGGGGTTTTGGGTTCTAATCAAAATCTTCTTTATTAAATTCATCTCCCAACACTTTATCAATTTAATTTGATGCAACTAACATTGGAAATGCTTCCAACATTGAAATTGCAACTAACATCAACCACTGTCATCTAATTTTAACTGATTTCATCATCTCCCATTTACACACCCGTATGGAAATTGCTTCCAAAATCACAAATTCATACCTCTGCAAAATTTTGATACACACATGTTCATACCTTTACAAAATCTGACCAACATTTATAAAAATAAGATTTAGTTGGTTTTAGTCTTGGCCATGCCCTTTGGCGGACGGTCTGGTGCGTTAAATTCTTGATGGTGGTGGTCGGGGCGCTTTGGGCGTGGCGACTTGCATCTCTGTGTGATGAAGGGGTGCTGTCAGTGGTGGCGGTGGACCTTGAGTGGCGGCCGGTGAATGGATTATGGGCTGGTGTGGCGTGGTGGGAGGCTGCGCCACTGCGGCTTGAAGTTGGGAACTGAAAAAATTGAAATTGGGGTTGGGAACCGTAATTAGGGTTATTTAATTAAATTTATATTTAATATATTTTTATTATATATATATATACTCCCTCCGTCCACCAAAACTGTGCTCATTTCGTTTTGACATATTGTACGGAAAGGTAAATTAAGTCCATTTATGAATAACATAATTGATTGTGAGTTTATTAATGATTTTTTCAAAATCATAACCGATTGTTGGACGAAACCTAATAAAAAAAATTTTTAAACGCGTTTAAAATTTAAAATATGTCAAAAAACGAAAAAAACCGAACCCGATTTGACCAAAAATATTTTTTGTTCGGGTTTGGTTTATTTGATTTTTTTCAAAATCATATGCCCACCCCTAATTCCATTAAAATTGAAAAAAAAATTAACCGAAATTGACCAAAAATCTTTGGTTCGGAGGTGCCCAATAATATATATATATATATATATATATATATATATATTTTCCTTTGTTTAAATTGTTCATGCGTATCTTCCACCGGATAACGAGCAAGGACTTGGGATATACTTGAGAAGGCATTTAGGCTGATCCATCGTCTCAACGATTGTCTCTTCAAGGGTAAGAATTCGTGTAAACTCCTAGATTCTGCATGTTAGGATTTTACGTAAATTATTTGTACGCATATATGTTGTTGGTAATTGTTATTTGAATTAATATGATTAATTCATGCTAGTAATAGTTGTTTATTTAAATTTGTATTTAAATTGCACCTCGAATAGATACGGGCAAAACGTTCCCCAACAAATACATGACTGTTCGATTGAAATACTCGGATATAGGCGAGTTTCTAGATGATTCTTGGTGAAGACAGGACGAAGTCCCTATAAGGACCTTGAGAGTTTCGTGTGAGATATTTACTTCGAGATAGATGATTCTGACTCAGTTTCTTACTATAAGTTTTCTATTATTCTTCATGATCAAGAGAGACTTGATCACGTCCCTAATATTTATCGAGATCAGTATAACAGTATTTCATGGATCAAGAGAGACTTGATTCGTTTCTTTTGCTTATTTCTTAGTCATATTGATATGATTTACAATTATCCCCAATTATCTGACTTGAGCGTCAGAGTGCCGCGCCGAGGACCCCCCGATGTGTTTGCAGGTCTAACTTAGTAATCACGCGGAAGCAACCCTAAATGTTAGTCCAAGGGTGCAGGCGTGGAAAAAAAACCTTGTCGTCCGCTCGTTTAGATCCGATTTGAGATTAATACAAAAGCTCCCATGATAACTTACCACTCTCGAGGTACTTGTTGATTCTGAATAGGGGTTTGTTCCCATTTACAACCCGTTATCGCCTTGGAAAATCATCAATTCAGGTCCCGATTTTCGATTTTTGTAAATGCATTTAATTTGCATCTATCACTACTAAATAAAGGGCTCTAAATAAAACTATAAACTACTATAAGATAATATTTTATGAATTTTAAATTGTCAATTTCTACCTTTCAAATTTTATATTGAATTTTAAATTAATAAAATAATCTTTTAAGTTCCTAATTAATAGTTTTACTATACATAATAATTTTTTTTTTTATTATTTTTTGTGAACTGACGATTCTTTCTATGAAGCGTGAATTTTCTAAAATAACAATCCTATAAATTTAGGGGGCTACAAGTAATTTCGCAGTTTCTATGTGGCTCTGTCATATAAAAACCTTTCATTGGACGCAAATTGGAAAACCCCTTTTATCTGTATTCCCAAATTTCGAACCAAACCCTCGTTCGCTCGCTCGCTCATTTTTACGGGTTTCGAACAGAGGAAGGTGTAGGGTAGAAGGAGGAGAAACAATGGATGCGCTGAGGAAGCAGTTGGATGTGCTCATGGGAGCCAATCGGAACGGCGACGCTCAGGAGGTGACCCGAAAGTACTTCGATCGCGACGTCTGCCGCCTCTTCCTCGCCGGACTTTGCCCCCACGAACTTTTCCAGCTTACGGTACGAATATTGTGTTTATTGATGTTTTAAAAGTGGTATGAAGTTGATTGTGCTGATTGTGTTTACTATTTTTCTAGTTTTAAATGTGCAGAGATTGTGTTTATTGATGTTTTACTGCCGGAAATTGGTATGAAGATGGGGGCACCAGTGATTATAGTGTTTTATAAATGAATCCAGGAATATCATGAAGTGATTATGTATATATGTCTCGAAATATTCATGAAGTTAATTACTTAATTTTATTTCTTTTAGTTGGAGAGCAGTAGTGGTGTATGATCTATTGGGAAAATACATTTGTGTGTTATTTATTCCATTATTCGTTTTCTGGTGTAGAAAATGGACAAGGGACCATGCCCGAAGGTGCACTCTTTGCAGCTGAGGAAAGAGTATCCTTTATTGAGGAAAATGTGCATTTTTGTTGAAGTTTTTTGTTATTTCTCTTTGTTTGGTGGATTTTGGTTATCCCTTGATGCCTTGACCATTTTCTTCAGATATGAGGATTGTAAAGGACAGGGCATTGATAATTATGACAGGGATTTAGAGGATAATATAGACAGGCTTATTGTTGAGTGTGATCGTAAAATTGAAAGAGCTCTAAAGAGGCTTGATGAAGAGGATGCTAAAGCAGCTGTTGCGATTTCTGTATCAGAAGTTACCCTGGTAAATTACTGTATTTCTAACGCTTGACTTTCTGACCCTTCCATTCATTCTGACACAAGTGAGTTAATTTTGTGGCATTGGCAGACACCAGAGATTGTTGAGATGTCAAAGCAAATTAAAGAGAAAATGAAAGAAGCTGATCAGATGGGTGAGTTTGTTATGAACTTGCGGTTGTAATTGGAATCATGGTGTACTATAGGTGTTCTTGTTCTGCAGACATGAACTGTTAGATTAATTTGGAGATCAGTGATATGTTGTCTAAATAGATTAAATGAACTCGTATGAAATAGAGTTTCCTGGTTATGTGCAATTTTTGTCTCATTCTTGTATCTTTCTGGTCTTGATTTTTTTCTTCATTTATCCATTCACCATTAGTAATTCCAGCAATATATATGTGTTAGCCAGTATGCATTTATCTTAATCTGCTATACTCTCAGTCTGCTGATGCTACTGAGCATTATTTGGTTATTTAGATCTTGAAGGCAAGACAGACATGAAGGATTAGAGCTCTGGAAGAGGTTGATGAACTTAGAATTAAAAGAGCTGACAAACAGGTTTTTAAAGTCTTTTGAAATTTTACATTATGTTTCTATGACAATTCGAAAGCAGCAGAATAAGTTTTGACTGCTGTTTAATTGCAGTCTATGCTTCTTTTGGATGCTTTCAACAAAGATCGTGCATCTCTTCCTCAGCCCCTGACAAATGCTCCTGATTTGGCGCCTTTGCCACCAGCTGTTCCAGATTCTCACATACAAGAAATGATCAATGAAAAGCTAAAGAAAGCTGAAGAGCTTGGTAAGTTTTTATTTTACATTTTTAATAAATGGATTCATGAGCAGGACTGGTAAAATGCATGGACTGATTGTGTACAATATATTCATTGATTTTTGTATTTATTATTTTGTAATGTATATGGAAGTAGAACTTTCTCATTCTTTATTGTTTCTCTTGCCATTTGTGTCTTTTGATCTTTGATTCTGAGAGCTGAGCGCCCTTTTTAATGGGAATATCAAACTCTGCTTAAGGTCTTGGAAATTTGTAAATTTAATGAAATAGCATGAAAAAGCTCTCTTTGGTAGAAATTTCATGATATAGCTTTTTTTTCCCCCAGGTCACCTTTTTGTTATTTTGTTTGTTTTCGCTGTATTCATAATACATGATTTTTTGCATTTTCTTTATTCTTCAGGTGAACAGGGAATGGTAGATGAAGCACAGAAAGCATTGGAAGAGGCTGAAGCACTCAAAAAGGTTAGCGTGTTGTGTTGTGCCTATATTATATCGCATTTTGATTCTCAGCAATTACTCTATTTTGCCATCATCTCCTGTCGAGTTGCCACTTTATACTTCTGCTTCACCGGCCACATTATCACTCTGAACTTGGCTTAAATTTGACCCTTTCTCTGAATCTTCATACCATCCAGCTGCCAGCTCGACATGCACCTGTACCAGATTCCTCAAAGTACACAGCTGTCGATGTCCGCATTGTGAGTTCCTGCCTCTCTTCTCTGATTTTTTTTTTAATAATCTATCGCTGAAAATATAATCTACTTATAATTTCGCCACTTCCATTGAATATATGAGGTAAACAGTAAACCAATTTGAGGTGCATTTCCACTGGTTCATCGTATTGTGAAAATGATCAAGTCTGCCAATATGATGCCAGTTTCATTATCAAACACTTCATTATTTTTGAACCGGAAAGTAAGTACTAATTGAATTTTGTCTAATATGCGACTCTGATACATATCACATGCTTGCAGACTGATCAGAAGCTTCGTGTCTGTGACATTTGTGGAGCATTCTTGAGTGTTTATGATAGGTAAATTATTTGTTTTTGCGAGTTATTTAATGTACTTCCTAGAGTTAGGATGGGAAAGTAGTTATAAGAGTTTCCCGTACTTCATTGTTTGACCTGGCGATTATACCTCCTTGTCACCAGCAGGCTTTTGGGCCCAGTTTTACGAAGATAACTTTTGCAGCTAAAGAATGTGCGTTATTTTCTGTTTTATATTTGTAGATCATGCCATTGTAACTAAACATTCTATCAGGCTACTGTGTTACAATTTATTAAATATTAATGGTCTTGAGCTTGTTATTACAAGAGAATTTGTGTATTTGGCTTTCAGTGATCGCCGTTTAGCTGATCATTTTGGTGGAAAGCTCCATTTAGGGTACATGCTAATTCGTGAAAAGCTAGCTGATCTCCAGGTATGAATTCACAATCTGCTATACTTATTTACTTAATCTTTATCATTTTTGGAATCAATAAGATCTTTTGCTTGTTAAGGCAGAAGTGCTTCAACATCTAAATGTGGAATCTCATATGTATCTCTGTGTGTGTGTATTACAAGTGGTTTATCTTTTTATTCTGATTTTTCTTTGTCTTGGGAAGCTGAAATGTTCCTTTTTAGTTTGTGCACTTGAGATAGTGGCATCATTTTGTTTGCTTTGTGTAAAAGATTACTCATTCTTGCTATACCTAAGTTGGTACTGTGAATATTTTGGTTCAGGTGCTGCTATAATCTTTCAATTTCTTCTATAGAGATTCTCAGTTTACTTGTCCTCTGTGAGTTTTTCTTATCCTAGCAGAAGTGTCCATTCATAATTGCTTCAATTTTGATATTGATAAAAATCAGTGTTCTCGGCAACATGCATGGGATTTGGGTAACCATAAAGGTAAGTTAACTGTGGGTAATCATCCACTAGATTTTAATGTATGCCCTCTCAATTAGGATTATAAACTAATGAGAGTAAAACAACTGATTGGATCAATCATGAAAAAGAAAAGATTAAGAGTTGGAAGGATAAAGATAAGGATAGGTTTAAGTATTTATATTTTTTTCTTTTCCCCCATCAGATAGGCTTCACATTGAGTGATGCAGCATGCTCAGTGCAGCAACCGATTTGATATTTGTTCCTTGAGTCATGAATCAATGGAAACAGCCTGTCCTGTCTATTAGGAAAAACATTTGTTAACATAATATTTGGTGATCAAGGTGTACACTAGCATGTGAATCTGCAGTCACAGGTGATATCTAACCCAGCTTCACTTGGTATGGTGCTTTCTTGTTGTTTCTTAAACAATTCAACGTGTAAGAAGTTCTAACTATTGCAACATGCAATACCATATCTTTTTGATGTAACAAAACGTACCCTGTATAACACCGGCTCCAGATATCTGCAATGAAACCTTACAATGGTTTTTGGTGATTAAGAAGCACAGAGTGCATCTTCTTGCAAAGTTATCTCTAGAAAACTGTCTCTCCAACTGAGATTGACCGGGAGGGCATTAAAGTATCTTCAGTTGGTTTGAACCTTTATGTGTTTTTCTCATTTACACTTTACCTGGTATGAAATGCAATATGTTTTATATCAAATGTGATTTCCTTTTTATCTTATCAGGAAGAGAAGGACAAGAAACGTAAAGCCCATGAAGAAGAAAGAAGGTTGATGTGAATTTTAATTGCAATTTTTTTTTTTAATGTTTTCTCCAGCGACATGGGGATGATAACTGTATAATTTTGTTCAGATCAAAAGAACGAAAAAGCCGGGAGCCCGAGAGAGAACCTAGCAAGGACCGTGAAAAAGGTGATAGAAGGGATAATGATTATAGGAACAGAGATCGTGATAGGCATTATGACCGCAACCGTGGTTCTGATCGTGAGCGTGTAAGAGAGAGAGACAATGCACGCAGCCATGACTCACGGAGTCACCGAAGATCTCGTTCCCGATCCAGAGAACGATCAAGAGATTATGATCGCCTCAGGTTCCGCTTCTAACCCTCAACTCTACTCCTGTATATATAATCTCTCTAATTAATCGGTGTTTACTAACCTCGTGTGTCCTTGCCAGGCGTAATAACTATTGACCCAGATGATGGATCTGCAGTTAGTATTTTCTATTTACCAATGATGTGGAATTGAATTCGGAGTTTTTGATATTGGATTGTTTGTTAGTGAAGGCATGGTGTATATGTGCCTTGTGCGTTGATAGCAGAGACAAAAGATTCATTTGATTTCCTGTTGCTTAACTGAATTGCTGCTGGTCATTCATTCTTGTTTAAATTGGTAAAATGTACGTGGATCATATATCTTAAAGCTGTGTTTGGCTAAGCTTTATTGAGGAGGATTCTGGGACCAATACCTCCCCATCATTCTTTTCAAGTTGCCACCCTTTTTCCATTATATCATTTGACTAGCTGTATGGCCAAATAGGTATCTTGCTTCATTACTCATGGTTTGTTAGGCTATGATGATAGCATATTCAAGATCTTGACAGGAAATAAATCTAAACTCGAGTAAATGACCAAAAAAATATAATTGGTGTTTGTTTATTTTGAATTTGAAAAATTGAATCTACTGTGTTGAACCAAAAAACAAGGTTTATGTTTTTCTTTATTTGAACAGAATTAATTTCATTATAGTAATAAAATATGTAAGTGAAATCAGGTACTTTCTATAAAAGTAAAAATATAAAGGGATACTTGTATGAGATAATTCACGGTGAGATATGACATAAGTTGGACATTAATGCTTTAATGTTTTGGAAGAGGTGAGTGTAATTTGTGTTAAGTTGTATCCTATTGGGTATTAATGCTTTAATATTTTGAAAAAAGTGGGTGTAATTTGTGTTTAAATTGTACCCCAATTTATGCATTAAACAGTCTCATGATTTTTTTTCAAAAATAAAAATTACGAGTGAAATGAAGTGAAAATCAAACTAAATAAGAGAATTGGAATATATTTATTTGAATAAAAAGGTAAATGGTTATGTAATTTTGTAAAATGACCACTTGTCTGTCCCACGCACATTTCAAAAGGTACGCCACTTCTTTTCTTAGCCCTATAATCGAAAATCTGCAACGAAACCTCCCAAATCAGAAAAATAACCCCTAAAAAAAAAAAAAAAAAAATGGCGTCCTGTTATTGCCCTAGAACAACAATGATCACAATCTCGATGATATTCTTCACCGCCGTCGCCGCATCGGACGACGGCCTCACCTCAGCGGCGATGTCGTTTTACGAAGTCCTGCAATCAAACGATCTTCCAATTGGGCTTTTCCCCAAAGACATTGCCGAATTCTCGGTGGACCCTTCGTCGGGTCGGTTCGAGCTCCATTTGGTGTCTCCTTCGCCGTGCAAGGCCAAATTCGAGACTCCTGTTAAATACGATTCGAACATCACGGGAAGCGTGAGTTCCGGGAAGATTGCTAATTTGTCGGGGGTTGCTGCGCAGGAGCTTTTTTTATGGCTGCCTGTGAAGAGTATTCAGGTGGATATTCCGAGCTCCGGATTGATTTACTTCGACGTCGGTGTGGTTTCTAAGCAGTTTTCCTTGTCCGTTTTTGATACGCCCAAGGATTGTGATGCTTTGAAGGGATGATGATGATGATGATGCCGTCTTGTATTTGGGTGATCACCATGAGGTTCGTATTTGTTTAATTCCTGAATGCTGCCTATTTATCTTATAATTTTCTGTCGTAGCTCTTGAAATTGGGGCATTTGGTTTTATGCAGATTATGTTCTTATTGTGTTTGCATTGGTAACGTATTCCTGTAGTATACCTGGATAATTGTTTTGTGGAGGACATTTAAAATAACGATTTAATGATAGGTTGATGGTAATTTGATAAAACCATTTTCTTCCAGTATGAAATTTGATAAAACAATGTCATGTTACGTTCCTTTGATTCTCAACTTTTGATTTGGTATTACAGCCTATATTTATTTTTGAGTGCATAATTTGGGGACGCTTTAACATGTCGGGAGGGTGGGGGTTAAATTATCTCTGGTTTGTGAATCGAGATGGTCTCACACAAGTTTTTGCCATTTATTTTTTGACAATTTCAAGGACACCTGGGATTTAAGTTGTAATTTTTTAGTAGAATCTAGTCTGGAAGATTTGTTGCCAAAGCTGGTTATAGTTATATATGAGAATTTGTTGTTAAATTGACATGTTATGTGGATAAATATAAACATTCACAATCTAAATTAATTTGTATGTTTCTTTTAGAATTTATTGAACCATTGGAAAGAAAGGAAGAAGATGATAATCTTTGATGTTTTAGTTATTGCAGAATGGACCAGAGAAGTCTGTGATAGAAGAGTCGAAAGATGAGGAACGAAGAGCCGATTCTTGAATTTGATATTAGTTTAACTTGTGTGGTGTTATAAGTTGTAGTTGCAGAGTTTGTTGTTTGATGATATAGCATAGCAGGAGATAATTATGTTTGTGAGGAATGGATGATCTGATTTGAGTTGTATAGTTGTCACCACTTGTTGTTTCCTTTTCCCCTTTCTGTATCAATATTTACCTATCTATCCTTACTTTGAATCTTCATTGTTGATTTTGCCTAATCGTCTTTGTGGTATGAATATTCCCTTTTAATTTTTCCGTTCAATGTGGTGTATAATATGAGTTCGATTCCTCCATTTTATTTTTCGTATTTCACACTGTTGAATTTTTAATATATAAACCCTGGGTATGGTGGTTTTTTAAAAAAAATTATGACTAGAATGATATCAGAGAAATTGACTAGAATTGTTAGGAAATTAAATCGTACAACGCAGTTCACCCTCAAACTTCGTTTTCAAAATTTCTCTCATAATTTAATCTTAAGCTGATCTAATTTTTTTTAAGGGAAAATTACGCATAAGTACCATTTTTTACATACCATTACTATAAGGTGTCGTACATTTTTGCTCTTACTATAAGGTGCAAATGGTTCCAAATTTACCCTCTCACTCTCCACAAATTACACCCCTCAACCGGTCCCAACCAAACCAAATAAATCTCCCGCCTCCATTTTCTCATCCTCATTTCTTCTCTCAAATCTTCCTCCGCCGCCGCCCCCTCCCCCAACCCACATCTCTCAAAATCTTCCACCGCCCCTCCGGCGTGCGCGCAACCCTCACCAGCAAAGGAGGCAAAAACCCACCCCCACCTCCGGAACCAAACGGCCGCCATCATTTCTCGAGCTGCCGCCGACCAATCGCGTGAGTGGGTGGCGGATCGACAAAATCCCGGCGAATTTGGGCGGCGGCGGTGTTGGTCGCGACTTTACATTCGTGGGATGGACAAAATTCCGGCGGATCTGGGCGGCAGTGGCCAAGTGTTTTTGGGCCACGGCGCCGCCGATGGCTGCGACGATTAGATAGTTCTTGTTATTGGGTTTTCACGTTTTGGTTTCTGTGTTTTATTTCGGTTTCTTGTTTTGGGTCGGGATTTGCTTCGTTTGGTCGTTGCTTTCCTTTCGTGTTTTTGGGGTTGGGGGCGATGTGTTTGGTTTCGTGATGGATCTAGTTTTCGTTCGCAGGCGTTCCGAGTTCTTCAGTCACACAGTGCCAAAAAAATTAGAATTTCCGTTCGAAGAGTGCACCAGAATTGCAGAAAATTTGGGCTGAAATATTGTGTTTCACTTGCACTACGTCACAGTTTAGATCAAACACTCGTTGATTGTGCATCTTTTCACCCACTATTTTGTTTGTTTTTGCAGAAATTAGTGATTGGCGCAGAGTAACGCGGTTCAAAAATGAAAAGCTGAATGGAATTCAGGTTTCTAACGGTACGTGCTTTCGATTATAATTGTAATTTTTGCAATTCCAAATTATCAAAGCGTTGGATCTCTTAATTAATTTTGTTTGGTCGATGTTGCAATGTCTTATTGGGTTGGGATCGTTAGTCTGAGACAAAACGTGTGTTTATAAATTAATTGAAGTATTCAAATCTAAAGTAGTTCATTTATTAGGGAACTATTTGATAGATCATAATTTGGCCTATGGTGTACTGAATAGAAATATGTGTTATGCATGCCTGCATTTTCGACCAGAGACTATGGCTTTGTCAATATAATCTAAATATCTTAGAATTACATGTGTATAATTTTAGGATGTTTTGATTAACTAGAACCCGAATTCTTAAAAGTTTGAATTTATAGTTCCTTGTTATCTTTTGGCATTTGCTACTCTGTTTCTCCTGGTTTTGGATTGAAGGATTTAGGATTTTATGAGTTATATGCAATTAATTTTTTTGTAATTTTGGGTCATGTGTGCAAATTTTCGGGCATTTGTTAGCATTTGTTGTTTGTGATTTTCAAGTCTTGTTGCAGATTTTCAAAATTTGTTGCAGATTTCCTTCTATTGTATATTTTTTATTTGTAGACTTGTTGCAGATATTTAAATTTTGCACCATAACTGATTTTTTGATATTTTGAATGGTTGCAAATGATATTTTGGTCGATCTCAAGAGAGAGATTATGGAGCAAGAGAGAAAGAAAGAGATTTTTGTATATCTTTTTTTAATTTTTCTGTAATTTATAGTAGATATATATTTTTGCAATTTTGGGTTAGCATTTTGTCATGTATGAGTGCAAAACTTCGGATGATCGGGTGTGCAATTTTTATACGGGTGTGCAAATTCACTTTCTAGTTTGAATAATTCCGGAGTTATAGATGCATAATATTTTACCGGTGTGCAGAATTTATTACGGGTGTACATAAATTTTTTTAAGTGTGCAAAATTTTTTACGAGTATGCAAATTATTTTATGTGTGTGCATATTTTTTTAGGGGTATGCATAATTTTTTATGGGTGTGTATAATTTTAAAATAAAAGTACAGATAATTTAAAAAAAAAAATTGGTGTGCAAACATTTTTACGGGTGTGCAGAATTTTGGGGTGTGCAGAATTTTTTAATAAAAGGACAGACGATTAAAAAAATGGGTATGTAGAATTTTTTATTGGTGTGCAATTTTTTTTTTTGAATTTTTAAATAAAAGGACAGATGATTAAAGAATTTTTTGGGGTGTGCAAATTTTTTTGGCTAATATTAAAAAAAATAATTAAATAAAATTATAGATAATTAAAAAAATTAGTAAAATTTAAAATCTGAATATTTAATTTTTTTACTAATATTTTTATTTCTGAAAAAAAAAATTAAATAAAAGGACAAATAAATAAAAAAATTAATTAGATAAAAAAATATACAATTAAAAAAGTTTAGTAAATTTAAAATTTTAAAATACAAAATTATTAAAAATGTGGAGTGCATTAGGAGTACAAATTGGTGGTTGAAGAAATTAAGGACATTTAAGTCTTTCTTACCTAATTTTTGGACTTAGGAGTAAGAGTTAAAAATGGTGGCACTTAAGAGTAAGAACACTCTATAAATGACACCCCATTGTAATTGTCCATTTTTTTTAAAAAAAACCTAACTATGGAAACAAGAACAAAATCATTGCAAAAAAAGGTTTGAGATCAAGGTTTTTACGTTATCCAAAGGCGAATGTAGCCAGGAAGCGTAAGTTGGTGGAGAGTCGAGTTTGAAATCGGAGTTGAGGCGGCAAACGCCATCACCGTGGTTGCACTTCTTCGAGAGGCTGATCTCTATCTCTCGAGAGCATTTAAGTGACCGCCTAAAGCTTGAGAAATGCATAATTTGCGGTAGCAATTGACGAGAGAGGATAATTTTGACGGAGGATTTCGGTTTTTTAGTGGCTGATGACTTGAAGAAATCGAATGCGCTAGGATTCACCATATTTTGTGATTAATTAGGAGGAGAGAATGAAGTAGAGAAATGACTAGCTTAGCCATATATATACCAACCGACCTAGTTATTTCTCTACTGCATTCTGTCCTCCGAATTAAACACAAAAAATGACGATCCTAGCTCATTCAATTTCTTCAAGTTCTACACCCATCAGCCACCAAAAAATTGAAATCCTCCATCAAAATTATCATCTCTCGTCGATTGCTACCACAAATTCTGCATTTTCCAAGCTTTAGGCGGTTACCTAAATGTTCTAGAGATAGAGATTTGCCTCTCGGATAAGTGCGACCACCGGTGATGTTTGCCGCCTCAACTTCAGTTTCAATCTTGACTCTCCGCCAATTTACACTTTCTGGCTACGTCGACCCTGGATAACTCTAAAACCTTGATCTCACACTTTTTTTACTATAATTTTATACATGTTTCCATGATTAGGATTTTTTTTTAAAACTAGATCTGAATTCGATTAAATTAGGGTTTAAATTATGAGAGAATTTTGGAAAACAAAATATGGGGGTGAAATGCTTTGTACAATTTAATTTTCTGACGATTCTATCCAATTTCTCTGATTTCATTCTAGCTAATAAAAAAGAGTGGATCTCATGTGCATTATGCACTCCATAGTGTATTTTAGAATCATGTAACTTATTACATTGAAATATGTAATTTATTTATACTGAACACCGTGCAACTTTTTTCTTATATTAATAATTGCAAAATTTAGTGTAAACAAATATTCAGTACAACAAATTGTATATTCTAAATTACATTGTAGGATGCACGGTGTATCCTAGTGCATACAAGACTTAAAAAATAAATATAGTAAGCACCTTTTTATTTTCTGAGTTGGTTTCCCATGAACCAAGTCTATGCTATGAACTTGAATTATTTAACTAATTTAACTCATTTTCAATATATTTTTCTAAACTACTAAACTTGACCCGTATTATTCTCAGAGTAAGGTCAAATGTCATGAATTAAAAATAAAATTCATAGCATGAACCAGGTCTATACAATATTTTTTTACGTGGATTGGGTGTGAAGTCAGAATTTATTTTTCTCTTAAAATGAAAAATAGATATAAAAGGCCTAAGAAAAGTAGGAATGTGTAAAACCCCTAAAATGGCTTCAATTCCGCTGCTCCGCCTCTCCCTTCACATCAAATCCACCGCCCTGAAGCCAACCCTCCCGTCGCAACGCCGTTTCCGCTACGCGACGCCCAAACCAACCACCACCACCACCACCACCAATTGCGCATACACTCCCACTCCCACCCCCGCCACCGACCGCCTGATTTCCGCCGCCTCATACTTCCTGCCGTTCTTCAACGGCCTCCAGTACGGGCGATTCCTGTTCGTAAAGTACCCAATTCTGGCGGCGGCGTTGGAGCCCCTCATCCCTCTCCTCTCTCTCTACCACTCCCTCCCCTACGCCAGCTTCGTCACTTTCTTCGGCCTCTACCTCGGCATCGTCAAAAACCCTAATTTCAGCCGATACGCCAGGTTCAACGCCCTCCAGGCTCTCGTTCTCGATGTTTTGCTCGTGCTCCCGGTCTTGCTGCAGAGGATTATTACCCCGGGCCGATCCGGGATTGCCCTCAAATTGACGGCTTGGGCCTATTCTGGGCTTTTCTTGTTTGTTTTGGCCTGTTTTGGATATGGGCTTGTATCCAGTATTATGGGTAAGACTCCATATATCCCCTTCGTTGCTGACGCTGCCGCCCGCCAGTTGGACTGACTCACTTTTCTCATTTTATTTATTCAGCCTATTATAAATTTGTCATTTTATCCTATCACACATTTATGAATCATCTTTCTTTTTTATGAGAAATCGGCTATGAAATAATTCGCTAGGGTTGAGTATTTGGCAAATATGGTTGAGATTTATAATAGGATTAAAAGTATTATGTTGTTGGTTATTGCCTTATCGGTGCATTACTAATTTTACCACGTTTGAAGTTTAATGCAAGTATTTTTTATTTATTTTTTTGTATTGTCCAAGAATTGTATTAAAATTTATGTGAATCCTAAGTTCACGGTGAACTCTCTAATTTTTTAATATTATTGTTAACGCATAAACTCTATCACTATTATGCATAAAAACTATCACAATTTAAAAATGAATTTTTATGCATAAGTATCATTGTTGTAAAAGAGTTTTTTTACGCAGAACATGTATTAAGGAGAACTTGATTCCTCCTTAAGTTAGATTTATAGGAACGACTACTCTTGTACAACACTGTCTAGCACAATACTTTGCCACTTCAGTTATGAGAAATTGGTAAAAACCACATTATCAAAGCTACATCTAGATTAAAATATAAGTAGTTACATGGTTTACGTTCAAGGAAATTGATTATTACAAAAATTATAACACAACTTTCCGTTACATCAAAGTTCTTAAGCTTTGTACTACAATGACCACATACTCAAATCATAAACAAGACTATTGAAATGAATGAGTTAACAAAGTAGGAGAGCCAATAAGATAAAGGTTCCAATAAGGCAATAACTTCTAAATCTGATGAAGCAAAAATGAAAAAGAAAAAAGACCAGCTCACTCAGTAGGATCTCTATCTCCATGACAAACAAAATGAAGAAAAATTAAATAAATTCCTCAGCTCTCAACATGCCTAAGTCGAACCGACAGCCTCCTCCTATTCCAGTGCAGCTTTTGGCTTCTTCTGCTTTATGGTTCAATCATAAAGAGAGGCTGCAGACAATAAACATCATAAGAGTAAGGACCAATCTCAAGACGGGTAGATGATAGGTAATAAGTGTCAGATATGTTCGGGAAACTCACAGTATCGATGCTGACAGGTTTGCCATCCTCCGCAACTATCTCAACTAAAGTTCCAGACTGATCGGCCTGCAGATGTGGTTCATCCATTAGTAAGATGAGAAACCCAGTAAGAATCGATTATTCAATTTGTATTCAAACATTACAAACTGAATAAAATCCATAGATATACTAATATTATACAATATTAACAATAAGGCAAAGGGAACCAAGAACATGACATTCTTCAATTTTTGTGGATATTTCACTACAGCAACCAGTGCAGTCACAGCCAGGAATCCAGTCTCAGGACCTAATATTCTTATAATTTAGATACCTAGAAAAGGTGTATTAACCTGTGGCTAGTGTGCCTCAATCACCTTAATCATAATCTGGCAGCATGAGTCAATCTACTGTTTCTTTTCCATACTAACCCCAAAACCACAAACCAAATCGTGTTTAGATTATGTTAATAGTGTAATATCTCAAACTTTCATAATTATTCTGAGATGGTAGAAAAAAGAAAAATCCATGAAATGTACTCTTTTGCATTGTTATATTCTACTTACTTGGTGTCACAATGTTATAGGTCTTTGTTAGACATGGTTGCATCAAGAATAAATTATCAGTAGCAACTCCCATGAGATCCCAGTTCATCAGAAATAAGATTCATTACTAAAAATCTTGTCAACAAGTCATATCATCACTTAGTTTAGGATACAATATGATTCTTTATACAAATGCTTTGTTCAGTGAGCTCTGCACAAACAATCTCGTATTTCAAAAGTCTCTAAGCCAACATTTTAATGAGCCACTGAACTAAATGCTCTTAAGGTCAGTATACAATTAATTAGGACTTGATATCCCCAAGATCAGGCAGCATGACAGCATCATGAGATGTGAAGCTCATGGGAATATTAAATGCATAATCTTGAATTCAGGACAAGTTATTAACAAAATGGAAACACAAAAGAAAAAGGAAAAGTAACCCTCCACCCCCCAAAAAAAGATATTGAACGAAAAGGCCAGAAAGCAAAATTAATCAGTTATAGACATCAATAAAAAAAAGCAGAAGAAATTGAAGTTCTGCTGGCAGTAACTAATGCAAATAAATATGCTTACTTCTATTTCATTCATCAACTTCATGGCTTCAATGATACACAAAACTTGTCCCTTCTGTACTTTATCTCCAACCTGTGAAGATGGTAGCATGTGACGTAAATGGGCTGAGAGAGAATTATAAGAATCTGAGGATGGAACGAATGTGGAGCTTCATTATGCCCTTTCAGATGATGTTGATTGTTTATTATTTACAGGTGAAACACATATTCTAAAAAATTCATGGAACTATTCAACGAAACATAACAGGTGTAGTCCTGCTTACTAATTCTTGTCACATTTATGTCAATTACCTTCACAAATGGTG
The DNA here is from genome assembly GCA_037126765.1 of Stenogyne calaminthoides. Taxonomy (NCBI): domain Eukaryota; kingdom Viridiplantae; phylum Streptophyta; class Magnoliopsida; order Lamiales; family Lamiaceae; genus Stenogyne; species Stenogyne calaminthoides. The sequence continues at coordinate 333,068 of JBBCBC010000059.1, forward strand.
GTTCACCGGGTGCTGGACTACAGTAGAAGGTTCCTGCCATGGGGCATTTTATAGGTCGATGGGACGACTTAGATGGTTGGGCTTTGGGTGGAGAAGGCACTGGAGTTGGCGGAGGTGAAGATGCTGCAGCTGGCACTGGAGATGGGGTCGAAACCGTTTGCATTGCAGGCTGAGGTTGAGAATGAATATATGCAATAGGAGGAGATGGGGGTAGAGGTAAGGCCTCCTTTTTGCGTATTAAGATCTCACAGTCGAGTTGTTTCAATTTTAGTTCTACAATATCTTTAGAATCAACCAGCCTACATGAAAGGAAGATGTTGTGATTTCATTTGAAGTACGACATGCACTTAAAGGGATCATATGGGTGAGATGCATACTTGACAAGACTTCTGACTTGAGCGATAAATTCACTTATTGAAACTTCAGATGCTAAAGTGGTTGATGTAAGTTCACTGGATTTGGCGTCAGCTGGTGACATCTCTGATTTGGCAGTGGAGGCTCCATCCACATCAGCCTTGAAGGGCAAAAACATCCCAGAAAGGGTTTCTAGTGAAGAACAAAAATTTGGAAAAAGATTCTTAAATGGAAAATTCGTGGGAAAAACCTTACCTCCTTTAATTGAGCTTTTACCACGGAAGAACAGTTCCAACCAGTCTGCAAACCCTGCAAAACATACACATTAGTATATTACAATGGGAAGAGAGTGACGATGCGAGTACTGAGAAAATGATAAATGCAATTCAATTTTAGATTCCATCAAAAAGCCTAGGCTAATTAAGAATGAGTAAAAGCAGCATATTACAGGCTTCTTGCTCTCTGGTAAATTTTGGAATGAGGAAAGTAAAAATAAAGAGAGCACAAGAATTTCTTCAGATACTATTTGTGATAAATCAAACATCTTCATAAAATTCCCCATTGATAAATTTAAGTCTAAGTTATCCGAGTCTTCAATCAACAAACTGATCAAAATTTGTACTCACAATCGATAGACATGAGCATGAAGAACAACACTAAGCTTCCTACATTCTCACAGATCGATCTCACAACACTCACATCAGTACAATAGCAACCAATCATTAAAACGGATGAAATTTAAAAACAAAGCAATTACAGAAAAAAGTAAACAGCTTATTATTATTATTATTATTATACCTTAGAAGAGAAGCGGAACTTAGGTCTGGGAGGAGAAAGGCGAAAGGAAACCCTGGTGGTGGAATTAGAGCGAAGGAAGAAATGGCGATGGCAAAGCGGTAAATAATTGGATGATTTGTCAGTAACGGAGGCCGCCGGCGATGCGGTCGCTGCTCCAAACGAAGTCGCCATTGTTGCACCAACGAGTGCCAGAAACAGGGATCGATGGAACCAAAGAGGGGATATAACAGCTGTACTACTTTGGGTGATGGAACGGCGCCGTTCGGATAGTGGATTGGGCCACGTCACCAAAGACCAGTCTCCACTGGGGCCACAATTAGTTGTACATTGCGTTGCAGGGGAAGTACCCACCGAACTAGGCTAGTTGCGGAGTTCATGCCACTTGCCCTTACCCACACGTGCGGAAGATTCGTAAATTACATTTGGGTACTTGCCTTTAGTTGTTCTTGCTAATTGGTACTCTTTAACTTACACAAATGTTCAAATTATTGCTCTCACCTTCCAATAGTAACTTGCACTTTTTTTTTTAATTTCGACTTCCCGCAATAAATTGTACGTTTTAAAAATAAAAAAAGTTTTTCATAAACTTTATTTTAATTATATTCATAATATTACACAAAATGTCATTACTTTTGACCCATACATAAATACTATTCAACTTGTTTTTTAACCTTATACATAAATATTTACAAAATTACTCTTCAAAACTCTACTAATTACTACACTTTCTTATTTTGTGTGTCCATCACATAGTGCAAATTATTTCGGAACAAAGGAAGGTATTTGCTAAAATTCTAAATAAGAATACAAAAAAGTTGTCTAATCAACAAAGAAGTGTTTATTGAATTTACTATTATAAAAAATAATACTCCATCCGTCTCATATTCAATTACTACCTCCATTCCAAATTAATTTTCATACTAATCTAGACATAAAAATCAAGAAAATATTATTTTTTGCTTTATTAAACTATTTTATCGGTGATCCCCAACCTGGGTGTCACCGAATAAATCCAAAAACTTTACTGAAAAAAAAAAGAAAATTGTATATAAAATGGTGACATTAGGCGATTGACCACCCCCAGTGTCACTCTCATCATCTTCATCCAGAAGTGCACACATGACACATTCTAATTAATTCTTATAATTTTTTTTAATATAAGTTAGATTTGTAAATATCGAAGATAATGTATATTTTAAAAAAAGTAAAAAAATTAAAATTCGTAAAAAAAATCATCTACAAATAGTGTTCAATATCGAAATATTTTAAAACACAAACTAAAATTTTCTCTTCCCATATTTCTATTCTAATTTTTATCATTCTTTATCATGGATCCAAATAATCTCAATTGTTCTTCAAACTCTCAAAATTATCTAGCTTATTCATTTATTTTTAATTTTGTATTTTCAAATCTTGTAATTTTAATTTTGTTATTGAGTTTGAAATATATTTTAAGTGTATAGTAATTTATTTCATATTATAATTATGAATTTAGAATATCAAATAATTTTTATATACTTTTTTACTTATTAAATATAACAAGATTCGATTATACATTATACGTATTTAAAAAATAATAATAATAGGTGGGGTTGGTGTTACTAATAAAGTATAAAAAAATTAAAATTAAGTTGAATGATAGATTGTGTATGTGGATGAGAGATAAATTAATATTATATTAGAAGGTTGGGTTGGGATGGGTGTCATAAATAAATACATTCTTAAAGTGGTAAATAAGAGTATTCGAGTCAAATAAACTTTAATTGTATGATTGTTAGTTAATTGTATTAAAAAATTGTATAAAGCATGGTTGCAGAAATCGGGCTAGGCGCCATCACCGCCTGCGTTGCTGCGTCCTTCTCCGCCTTCCCTGCGACACCTCCATCGCACACCGCCCTGCTGCAGGCTGCGTCGCCTGCTCGCCACCGTCTTCCACCCGCTGCCATCCGCCGCAGGCCCAAGAGCCAAGGTCTATATATATGAAGAAAGGAGACGCTTGCTATGGTGATTGGAGAAAGGAGATGATTGCCGCCATGGAGATTGAAGAAAGAAGAATGGAGAGATGAAAACGTTTGCTTTTTGCTTTCTACTATCTACTTTATGTCAATTAGAAAAGATGAAGAAGGGAGAGAGAAAATCCAGATGTGAATATTAAATATTATCAATAAAAAAAGTTGCGTACTCCACTTTCTAGGTCCCTTTCTCAAGAAAAAGTAAAAACAAAAAGACATGCTACATAGAATAACAACTGACTTCTGTATTAAAAAAAAAAAATCAAACAAATGCCTAGGCGGTCAGTATTCGATATATCCATAAAGTGTAAAAAATAAGTGACTTTTCCGAAACACTGCATCCTTGGTATAAAGTATAAAAAATAAGTGTACATTATAACGGGTGAAAGTTATAAATAAATAAATATATATATATATATATATTTTAGTGTAAAATTAATGTGGAACAAAAAAAAAAAGTGTAAAAACTCATCCGATAATGAGGGAGTATAAGATATGTTTATAATAGTCATTCTCATATGACCAATAAACAACCCATATGGCCATAACAATAACCATACCTCACTACTGTCATCTCAATTTCAATCTATCATGCACAGAGGTTGAGGATATACCAAAGTTCACAAAATCAATTTAATTTTTCAAAAATGATTTTAGTATGAAAAATCTGGGAGGTTGAGGATATAATGAAGTTCATAAATCAATTTAATCAATTGTAAATTTCATATTTTTTTAAATATTTTGAGAAAAGGATGAGCAATCATATTCTAAGATATGATGAACTCGTATTCCCACAGTGTAATTTTACAAAAAATTCTACAAAACACAACAAATTTGGATGACTTGCTAACAGATTCATCTCGATCCACAAATCAAACTCCCACTTTTGTGTCTAAGACAAGTCTTTGTTTTGCAATTTAAAATGTGTGGCTGGAATGAGACTCTCAAATTTGTTCATTTTGTGCTTCCCAGTATTTCAATTATCCAAAACACCCCCAAGATATTGGGACAACCCAAAAGATGTGGAGGGTAATCATGTAACTGGATGCTCCATAAACTAAGGGTCCAGTTTCATCGGCCACCACCAGCTCTAAACTCCCCATAAATTCCACTCTTAATTCTTTCTTTCTCCCTTGCATAAACATAAACATAAACATAAACTGTAAAGATTCATCAATGGCTTTGCAGGTGTACAGTGCAGCAGGTCTAAGAACGTCAATGGTGCAGAGCTGTGGGATTACGAACAAGCAGGCCGCCGTTACGGTCTGCGTGGCAGGGGATTACCCCCAGCTGACGATGATGAAGAAAAAGGAGAGGGGGTTGAACATGAGTTTCCGGGTGAGGTCCAGCTTGGATGCGACGGAGGTGGTGGCGGAAGTGGGACAAGTGACGGAGGTTAACAAGGATACTTTCTGGCCAATTGTGAAGGCCGCCGGTGATAAGACTGTAGTTCTTGATATGTATACCCAATGGTGAGTTTAGTTTATCATCTCTCAAGTTTTGACTACTTAAGTTGTAGACATTGTTCTTGTGTAGTTGCAGGTGGCACTGTGTTTATATTGATCATAGTGATGGATAAAAATGTGGGGGGTCTTAGATTTTGTGGGTAATGTGTGTTCAATATTAATGTCCAATTAGGTTTCTTTTAGATGGAAGGATTTGAGATTAATAGTTTCAATTGCACCTTATAAGTTCATAATCCCAAAAACATTCTTAAAATTGTCTAATCCAAACATAGCCCAACTGTTGCAATCATCCTGGATAATTCATTATGTGATCAGAAAGATGCAATATATTATACAAGCAATCAGGAGAGGTTGTACAGTTTCTTCAACCTAGCATAACCTGGGATTTTTATGTTTTTTGGTAGTTTTGGTTATTGGGGGCATGTCTTATTCTTTTGAGTTGGTTTGGAGTAGTTAACAAGATAGTGAGTTCATAAACTTTCAGGTGTGGACCATGTAAAATAATGGCACCAAAATTTGAGAAATTGTCTGCAAAATACAACGATGTTGTCTTCTTAAAGCTCGACTGCAACCAAGACAACAAGGTTTGCAGCAATACTTAACTCTGTGTGTGTGTGAGGTGTTTTAAGTTTGATGTGATGATGAATTTATTGTTGGGTTGGCAGCCATTGGCAAAGGAGCTAGGTATCAAGGTGGTTCCTACATTCAAGATATTGAAGGAGAGCAAGGTTATTAAAGAAGTCACAGGAGCCAAATTTGAGGATTTAGTTCATGCAATAGACACTGCTAGATCATCCACATAACTCTCTCTGTTATTTTCTTGTAATTTTACGCTCGCCCTTTTAACTTGTTAATAGGCCAACAAATCGGGAAAAGGAATCTGCATTATTATCAGTAATTCTGTATGGTTGATGAATTACATTTATAACTCTACTTGTGTTTAATATTTTTCAGTAATTGTGTTTGATGTCATCATAAGGCAAGCTATCATAACACACGAGTTAAAACCAAAACCCAGAAATATCCCAACAAGTCTTAACCAAAATGAAATGGCTCAACAATTTTCACCTTCATCTAATATTCAAATGTTTTCACACACCAATTATTAATGCATTTCAATCATAATTAACATGAAAATGGCCTCGTTGACGTCAACTAGTAACCACAAAATATGTTGCATTTCCAACTAAATTTTTTATGTGCAATTGAATTACTATGATACTATTACTTGCCAATTCATGTGGTCTTTGTCCTTGTAGCACAAATCCATTGTCTCGGTGTCTCAAGATCGTCCCCAGTAACAGTTGGTATGTGCCAACTACCACTTTCCGACTCCTGAAATAGAACATGATTAGTGAACCTTGAGACATGAAAGAAGCAATGTGGATAGTTCCATTTCAAAGTGATTTGGAGTTAATCACCCACCTGGATAACACGTGAATAAGGTGGGGGCATGTGCAATGTGAGCCCATCTTCATTAGAGTATTTTAGCCGGACCTGCCATTCATGGGACGAATCACGAGAATGGAAAAGAATATAGGTAGTTCAATTTCAACAAATCAACCAACAGATCATTGTCAAAGCTACATGAAAGGGGAAACAAAATACCTGATGATTTTCTTTCCATCTAGGGAAAAAGCTGTCACCTAAAAGGTTGAACAAGTGATCCCTCATCTCATCATTCGTCACAAGCAAACACTTTGAACTGACAGCAGCATACAACCAATACCTATGGAAAGAAGAAAGGAAAACATGAATGCATAACTGCTCTATAGTACCTCTTTAACATAGCTCTATATCTACACATGCTTGCACTCTTGAAGGTTAGATGACTTATGGCCAAAAGGAAAGTAAGAAAGAACAAAAGACAAGACAGTAGGAAAACCACAAAAGTTGGACACTTTACAAAATAAAACTTGGCAGAATGCGTGGTCATATGATGTGTGTCTAAAACAACAACACTACCACATAACAGAGTAGTATGTTAAGACATACTCTAGAATGCATTTTAACTTCCTATGGTGGTACTCATCAATAATTTTCCACCAGAACTAGCGAGCACTATCTAGAAAGTGTATACTAAATTCTTGTAAATGATGAACTCTTCTGATCCATATAAATTATCAATAGATGCAATTTCTTGGGTTAAACATAAATTGGAGTGGTGGAACTAGAGACCACACTGGCAGTAAAAAAAACATTTTGTTCTAAATGAATCTCAAAATCTTGGTTTATCGAACACAATTATCAGTGACTATCTGATTACTTCAACTATCAGTGACTATGAAGGTGTACGGGAAAATATGCGGAATCACGTGTTACTCAGCTGCACAACTTAATGTGGGATGTAATCTGGTGCGATCGAGTGCAGTGGCCATGATAATCTTTACAGACAGGATCAACTTGTAGAACAAGTCATGCATAACCCTTAACAAAGTAAAACAAAAATGACATATTACTGCTGTAGACAGATTATTGAGAAAGTTACCAGTGTTTTTTTGTTAGGCACATAAATTACCAACTTATCTTATATAAAAGAAAATTATGTTACCCTGTCCAAAATAAAGATTAAATCAATTGTCGAAGCAATGCAGTCATTCTTACTGTTGGATGGATTTTATTCGCACTCAGAAGTTAATATGCTTCAAATTCAGAAAGGTTATGTATTTTTGTCACGCAGGAAATCAAAAAAAGAAAGCAAAAAGAACCAAAGCAAACCAAATCATACTATTGCAGTGTATAAAGAAGAAGAAGGATCGAGAGTCACTAATTACCAATCATCATTTGAACCTTGAGGAGTTGAATAAAGTGCACCAGCCCTTTTCCAGCTCTCTATCAATTTCTTATTGTTTGGATGCAGAGCAGGACCACCAGTAACTCGAGAACGGTGAAGAACAACAAGGGGCAATTTCTTTGATGGACTGATTTCACACATTTGATACACAACTCTCTTGATCTGTAAGTGAATTATATATACATAATCATTGAAGGCAACCCAAAGACCTGGAGGCAGTAAAATTTCAACTTTTACCTGAGGAAAACTGAAACTATGTTGATTAGTAAGACCCAAATTTGCACCATCAACTACAGCATCAAATGGACCATTTCGTTGAAGCCACTCCTGAACCACCACAATTAGCATAAAAATTCTGTGACAATGGAGAGATCACTACAAAATGGATCTCAAATAAAAACCAACTAGGCAGGTTAAATATACAAGTTTTAGAAACAAGAATCTAGTTATATCCAACTGCATTTAGCAGACATACAGAGTATCTATAAACCCCATCATTACCTGAAACCGTGTAAAGTTGCCTTTGGTTTCTCTCTTGGCAGCTAATTTAGCGACAGACTCAGCGAAATTCTCTGTTTCCTTTGGATCAATATCAATACAGACAAGCTTCTCCCCACATGATTGGCAAATCCCAGTCTCATTCATACTGGTTCTCATCACTCTCCAGTTCCCTTTCCCCAACCACCCTTGCCCATGCCACCCACCCCCTCCCTCCAAAACCCCTTTCTTCACCTTATCCATATCCCATTTTTCGACCCCGACTTCACTAGCCCTACTTGAATTAAACCATCCCTCCATCACAAGGGCAGTTTCTTCAGACACCTGCCTCACTGACGTCCTCAACCTATGCATCATTTCATACACTTTCCCTTCTCTCTTGTCTTGAGAGCTAACTTTGAGGAGTGCAGAAAGCTCAGTCTCCTCGGAGGGTACCCCATTGTCCGCCATATGGTAATCCACCTCATAAGCGTCATCGGCCATCCCCTTCTTAACAAACCCCAGCAATGCTGGTCCGTAAGACCTCAACCTGGGAGTGATTCCATCTTCCTTCATTTGCTTGATTAAACTAAAGGCCAATTCCGGATCCTGTTTTGCAGCTGCTAGTCTTGAAATGTTTGTGTATGTCGCCTCATTCGGGGCAACATTATCAATTCCCATTTGCTTAAAAATTTCGAATCCTTTATCTAACCTCACAGGATCCTCTGCATCCTCCTTACTATCATCACTTTTTGAGGAACACAAGTACAGCAATATATTGTAATGATACACATTAAGCTGAAGATTATTGCCTCTGGCCTCATTGTAAAGGCGAAGGGCCTCAACAAAGTCACCATTTTTGGAACAAGAATCGAGTTTCCACCGAAGAATCGAGTCCGGGGACTCCATACGCGCTTTTTTTCTAGATGCTCGACTACCCGAATCTCTAGAGTCTTGGGGGACAGCTTTTTCAGCGGAAATTGTGGAAAAAGGTGCTGCTTTTCTGGCCATGGGAATGGGGCTCTTGAGCTGGTGTTTGGTCATCGAAGAATAGCTATGCCGGATATAATTGATGCATTTGGAACGGAAAATAACAGTATTAGAGCTCTTGCAGAAGTGGGAAAGAAGCAGTGCAGTTTTGGGCGAGAGTGAAGACGCGCGGCAGAGCATCTCTTATGCAATGGAGGCTATATTCCAGAAAAAGCACAACGCTTGTTCACCGGAATTACTCCTCGCATTCAAATCATAGTAAAAATTTTTGCTCTTAAGTTACTCTACGATGAAACTGCTTACATACGAACTGCGGCTAGAATGCACACCAGTTGTTCGATGAAATTACTCAATGAACTTCAGCACGGACGCCGAAACGCCTAATTCTCTTGCATATAACATCCTCAAAAATGGGCTTTCCAAAACAAAAACAAAAATAAAAATAAAAATAAAAAAAAAAGGAACGGGCGAGTGACGGCGGACAACCTTGTATTACTCGAACCTCAGTAGCAAAGGAGTGACTTTTTGTTGTTGCTATGTGTGGCTATGATGAAATTAAATGGAAATTTGTCTAAGTTCTCCGATTATGCTTATATACAAAAGAAATCAATAAAAAATCATTTTGAGATTCGATTTAAAAAAAAAAAAAAAAAAATTACTATAATCTTCATAAGCTTCAGGATCGGTTTTTAACAAAAAAACTTTTTACACGTTTTTCTTGGCGAATTTTTTATTAGTAATTAAAATTATAAAGTTATTTTTAAGGAGATGTATGATAGATGATATGATTATCTATCATTCAACTCCTTAAAAGTCAAAGTATCATTTTAATTACTAATACGAAACTTACTCACAAAAACGCGTGTAAAAATCAACTGTGAAAATTTATCTGGGACGGAAGAAGTATTTGACTTCTTTTTAATTCTTGAGAGAAAAATATTGACTTCTTTATTAAAAATTAAAATTAAGTCGAACCCCTTTATTTAAAACAAAGTTGTGTGAGATGTATGTAACTCGTTCTCATCTCGTACATTTTATATACTTATGATTCTATACTAATTATATTTCAAAATAAATTTAGTTTAAAATACTTAAAATTTTGTACATGGCATCCTCTCATACAAGACTATCTCATTTAGATTATTTGATGTTAGTATGTAATTAATGTTATTCAAGTCACGTAACAATCCCTCTATATATTAATAGAGAGTTTTTTTTTTAATGTGTCATTTTGTGGTTAATTTGAATGATGCACTACAAAAAAGGCGCGTTTTAACGATGGAAATTAGCGACGGTTAACGAGGCCGTCGGTAATAGCGACGATTTTAGTCAAACCGTCTGTAGGTCCCGAACGGGTTTTGTGAGGGCAAAAGTCTAGAGGGGAGGGGTGAATAGACTTTTGAAAACTTTTTCTTGGATCAGGTGTGATTGCAGATTGCCTGATCAGAGTGCTAGTGAGTTAGTTTGGACTGATGTTCAATCTTACTGAGTGCCTGGGGGCATATCAGTTTGATATCTGTCAGTTTTAACTGAGAGTGCGGAAGCTTGTAAATACCCGTGCCGGTTTTATCAAATCAAATTCTCAAGTTAGTTTTCAACCGGCTGACTAATGTGTCAACCTGATCAGATAAGTTGCTTGGTGCAAACTGATATTAACTTAGAATATGTATGCAATTTTAATATCAGTTGTGTGAGTAGTGTAAAGCAATAACGAAAGCAAGTAAATGCACACAAGATTTTTATAGTGGTTCAGGCGAAACCCGTCTTACGTCCACTCTTCCCTTAACACAGGGGCAACTTAACCGAACTTAACCGAACTTAACCAACATGACTTATCTCCCTCACGGGATTGCCTATAGATGTTTACCGAGTTCACACTCAACCGAACCAGAAATCAGAAAACTAGAATCCCTAGTCTGAAATCTTGTGGTAACAAACTTAACCTAACTTTGAGTTTGGGTAAAGAATGTTTGAGGGTTCCAACTGGAAATCTATCCTGGTGTTTAGGTAGCCAAATGCTAGTGGATAGGATTTCTTGCTAAGACCAATGGGATGAACACTCTAAGAATAATCTTCAAATATGGTGTTCTTCCAGCGGAAATTCTGAAGCCTTTTTTCCTTCTTGAGAATTTGCGTTAATGTTGTTGTTCCGCTTTTCTCAATTGTTCATGTGATGGTATTTGGTCTCTTGTCCTCTCTTTTTCTTCACTTGACGAGCAATCCCATTTTATAGACCTCGAAATCAAAGAGCCGTTGGAGAGCAATTTGAATTTCGGGCTATATTAGGTAGGTTATAGGATATGATTGTGACGTGCTTCGAATATTGGCGTGGCCGTAGGCATGATTAGCGTCGTTTATGTCCGCAGCGTCAAATCCCATAATGTCAGCTCTTTTTGTGCACGTGTAAAGCTTCTCTCGAGCCCAGGCGGGCGGCACTTGATAATTTGTCCGTTAGACGATTGATATTCCTTTTGTAGAAGATTCGTCTTGTCTGGTGTATCATTTTGATTGACGCCAGGTGTGAGCTGACTTGATCAGATAACTGATCAGTCTACCTTGTTGAGTCTTCTGATGCAGATTGTCTTAGCTCAATATGCAGACTCGGCTGATTGTAGGTCTTGGTCTTCGGTAGTCTTCGATCTTGGGATGACTCTCGAGCCTCGATGTCTTGATCATCTTGAAGTCTTGAGTTTATTCTTGAGTCTTTAGGTTTATCTGAGTCTTCAGGTTTATCTGAGTCTTCAGGTTCATCTGAGTCTTCAGGTTCATCTAAGTCTTTAGTGTCTTCTATCTTCACCTGATCTTCTGACTTCTTGTCTTCTGATCCGTCTTAGTCTTCTGATCATCTGACCTTATCTGGGTCATCTGATACTTCGACCTGACCTATACATATTGAGTTCCTCCTCAATATGTGACCTATCTTTTACATCAGCTATCTATACATTTCAGCTGGTCATCTTAATCTGATTATAAGTCATCGATCGGTAATATGGTCCGACCGGTCCTATTACAACCTGTTTTGGAACTTCCATCAAAACTAAAATACATATTTCCCAACAATTTCCCCCTTTTTGATGGAACCAAAACACTTAATCAGAAAAACAGATACCATGAATAGAAATGCAGATTATGAAATCAGTACATACCTTAGAAGACAATGAGATGTTGTCTTAGAATCAGAGAGATGGAATATTTCATTCAGATAGGTGTGTGCATTATAGAATACATGATAAGCGTACCTATCATCTGATTCCAAGTTGTCTTCCTCAGGTGTACTTGAACATTTGCAGCTCTTTGGGAATGCCAAACATCTTGTACATCCTTTGCATCGGCTTGTCCAGATCTTCTCTTCTATGGATCCCTCCTTTTTCAGCAAATCCATAGTAGGCATTCTTGAACTTTACAGCATCTAGCTTTTTGTCTGGACGCAAAGGTGGAAGGAGTTGTTCAAAGGGTGGAGCTTCTGGTATCAGTGACATGATCTTTCCTTCTTTCATCACTGTCTGGTAGAAGTCTGGATACTTCGTTTCTAACCAGTTCTGGAATTCATCATCATTTTCTGTCTGATCTTGATGAATCGAAATCTTCTCCAGGATGTATACGTCACATAACCATTCTCCTCTGATTTGATCCCATTCTGGAAGCAGATCTAGCCGTGCACAGAGGATGTCTTTAACAGGTGCCGGAATGGCATTCTTCTCCCAAGCAATCTCCTCTGCTGCAGCTTCGTTCTTCCTCTTCATTCGGATGTATGCGATGTTCAGTCTCTTGGCCTCTGCTAACTTCTGCTTCTTGATGTCGGCCTCTCTTATTCTCTGTCTTGTTTGCGTTTGAATTTGTTCAGGAGTCATCTGGCTTTTGGTAGAGAATAATTGGCCTTGTCTATGATCTTCCGCAGTAGCTTTCGCCATCTTGCCTTTGCCTTTCTTTCTCCTCAGAGTCTGCTCAGGTTCATCTTGTTCGTCTTCTTCAGCTAATTTCTTAGTGAGTTCAAGGCTCTTGTCCTGATCATCAGTTTCCATTCTTTTCTGAACGAACGAAGAAAAGTCTTCAATCTTGTCGACTCTGGCAATAACCTCTGAAAGAGCAATTTTCTGCTCAGTGATCTCTTTGCTATGTTGATCCACAATTTCTTTCACTTTAGCAACGAGATCAGTAGATGTAGTGGCTGGCAAGTCAGATACAGTGGTTTCTTGTAGAGATGTAATTGTTACCAATTGTGTCTGTTTTTCTTTCTTCTCTTTATTCTCTTGTCCTTCCCCCTTTTTGGTTTCATCAAAGAGGTTGGACAGCCTACGGTTCAGAGCATTGAATTGCCGTGAGATCTCCTCTCTGAGTTCCTCGACAACAAGAGGAGTGATCTAAACGGTGGCAGAAGGTGCAGGATTCAAAAAGCGTCTGAGAGCAAATTCGATGTCCTGTCTTGCTCGTTCTGTAGAAGCTACAAAGTGTTTCCAACCCATATTCATGTGGTTGTCAGTTTTCTCCAAAGATGCCCAGACATTCTCCAATAGTACATGTGTCTGATTGAGCATATCTGTCTGAACTTCGAGTTTGTCAGACTGGAGATTGAGCTTCTCGGCAAGAGGATTTACTAGTTGCATTACTTCAGAAAGGATGGTATTATGTATCCCAACTGTGTGACTTCTCTCTTTGTCAACTAGTTTTGCTTGCTCTTCTTCAAACCGCTTCATCAGATCTGCTGTGAGCACTGCGAATTTGTCTTCAATAGCAGCCTTGATCCCATCCTGAGTCTTCTCAGTATAAAGATCTAGGGTATCAGAGCTCATCTTAGCAGTCTGGTCAGATGTTGAAGCCTTGCCAAGTCGGGTCTCATCTGCAGCACCCATTCTTGGTTCATCGGCAGCTCCCTCATGATCTGTAGGAGGTTGAACAGTTTCCTCCCTGTTATCAGCAATTTCGAACCTTTCATGAATCAACCATCTGATATCATCGTCAGATGCCAATTCAACAGCGCTTTCTATCCCAGCATTGTTCAAGCACTTCATCTCCAAGTCTACAAAGAAATCTGATCCCAGAGTTATCATGAGAATAAAAAATTCCTCGATGCTTTTCAGTCTGATGTCCCTCCAGAACACAATTTCTTCTATCTGTTGCTGGATGCCAGGATGTTGATCCAATTCAGGGCACAGTTCCAGCAGATACTCCTTGATCTGTTGCTTCATTATCCTTATGATGGGGCTTTCTGAAACAGGTGAAGCAAGCAAGGTTCCGGTATTGAAGGGATTATGAGAGATGGACACTCGTTTGTCAGATCTCTCAGGTTCTTGTGACCTGTTTGGAGATTGGGGTGAGATAGGGATATTTGTGGTTCAGGTTCGTTTTCAGCGTTTTGAGGGTGTTCAGTTTCCTGAACAGGTACATTGATTGGGGGAGTGGGAGATCTGGGTGATCTGATAGGTGAGGGTGAGGGTGAGGGTGAGAAGGTTTTATGAGGAGAGGGTGGCGGTGATGATTTTTTAGGAGAGGGTGATGGCGATTTAGAAGTGGGTGTAGGCGATCTTGGTCTCTGGAAGATCTTAGTGAGAGGCAGAGAATCAGATGGTGATTCTTCCTCAGATTGCTCCACTTCTGTCCCTCTGACAGATTTCTCTCATTCTGCTTCGATCATCTGCTCTTCCCTTAATTCTCTGGCAGTGGGCTCAGAGCGGACTGCTATCTCCTTTTTTGATTCCACTTGCATCAGATCCTTCGCTTACGCTTAACTTCCCAAGGCAGAACTTGGAGCAGTCTTCAGAGGAGATGTAACTCTCTTCTGACGTTTCCGCTGAGCATCTGGTTTCTTGGCCAGATCCTTCCTCTTCATTCTCTTCTCTGGAATGGCCGTTCCCTGCGCTTCAGAAGATGCAGTTGCCTTATCTTTTCCCTTCTTTTCTCCCTTGGGTTTGGGCACATAAGGAGTTGGATCCTCATTAGATTGTCCAGATAGGGGCTCATCCTTGCCCAATATGGCCTTGTGCTTTGCTTGGTCTATCTTCACTCCATTCTCATTCCATTTATAATTCTGTGGCAACTTATCTGACAGAATGATTGAGATTTTGTGTATGAAGGAGCACTTGGAAGATAAGCACACTTCATTTCTCTAGGTCAGTTCGAACTTTCCCGAGTCTTTCCGTAGACGTGCCTTGACCATACCTAACCAATCCATATTTGAAGCCTTCTTGATTATTGCAGCCATAACACTGATCTTATATGAAGTGACAACATCAAGACTGTAAGTTGAGCACATGATCACCTTCTGAACGATCTCAAGAAGAAGGCGATATTTTCTCTTCAGGTAGGAGGCTTTGACGTTAGTCGTGTTCTCCTTGTTTGCTGTTCTCAACAGCTCGGCTTCAAGAAATTCCTTCTCTCCTACATCAGTTGTGTAGGTCTCTGGATTGATGCTTCCTCGAGTTAGGCCGAATATCCTCTGGAGATCATCATTCGACACTCGCACTTCCAGTCCACCAACTGAAGAAATCAGGTCAGCATCAATGTCTTCATCCCTCTGTAGATTGTATAGAAACTCCAGGGCTTCATGTCTGTGGACGATGTTCTGATGTGTAGAGCAATATCGTTCAAGCCCACACGCTCGCAAGCACTCCAGAATTTCCAGCGATTCAGGATCTGAGGTGATTGAGAATACTACATACTTCTCATCAATGATGTATTTCTTCATAGATGCAAAGTTGCAGAACTTTTCCCCTTGGCCCGGTCGTGAAACAGATATGCCATTTCTGTACGATATGCAAATTGATGTTAGTTTGAGTAAATTATTTCAATAATCTCAGTCAAACCGGTAATTTTAGCATCAATTTAGCAAGTAAGCGTATAGATCAAATATAAATTACAGAAACATAGCATCACGACTCGTAAACCTAGGTACCAGAGTGAATTGAAATAATGCAGTATATAAGCGAGAAATTACTAGAAATTGATTCGTAGGATTGAGAAATCGTAAGAATAGAATCAATTGATTTTGAAAGTAGTTTTCTGAAGATTTTGAAAGTTTTGATCTTTTAAGAGCTTTTGAGAAGACGAAGTAGTGGAAAGAAGTTTTCTGAAAAAGATTTGGATTTTATAGAATGCGAGGGAAAACTTTTGCACAACTTTCCAAAGTACTCAAGTATCCGTGTTTTGAAATCAGTGGCTGAGATTAGTCGGCCGAAAAAGTTTTAAATCGCACGATTGAGAAAGGTAGTCTTCTCGTATTCCGGACTCGAAAATTCGTAATAAAACGCATTAAATACACATTCCCAAGTCCCCATTAAAAGTTTTGCAGAGCATGCGTCATAAACAGAATAATAATTAATTAATTTAAATAACGCATATATGATGTTTAGAAAGGGATAAATAAGAAAACGTATCTGACTAATTGATATAGTAATCAACCAGTTACCAATGTGATCTGATCTGGTACTTGTTGACCTTACTGATGGTAGCTTTTAGCATTTCCCAACAATATTCCACTTATCTGATCAGATTCTTGCTCGAACCATTTCGTTACTTATCTGATCCACTTATCTGATTCTCTTATCCGATCCACTTCATCCTTCAATCTTCTTCTATTCAACCCGCATTTTCTATGCACTTAAGTCTACTCCCGCCAAAACATTTACTTCGGGGAGTCGAAAAGTCGCCTCGATTCCCAAATCGGCTTGATTTGACATTCCATAATAATGGCATAGATACGCTGTGATTACTCACACCGTCAACTCATCCAACCATTAGCCGCGTGTTCCTTACGCGTTGTCGATGCAAATTTCTCTTAAGGTCTTCTGAGAACCTAAATTTGCATTTATACCCCTAATTTACTTCTATAAATTAGCCTGGGGTGTTAGGCAAACAACACAACATAAACCATTTATCTTCTTTAGCATATACTTCATGCTTTTCCGATGAGTTCCTTATTTCCGGTGAAACTTCCTGCAAAAACCTTTAACCCTTTTCTAATGAATTCAGCATCTCAAATCAACCCTATGTGTTCCTTCACACTGCTTTCGTCGTCATCGAAGATTACACATACGATCAATGCAAAGCTTCTTTACCACCAAGGTGGCGGATCTGCTAAAGCAAATGAGAAGGCACTTCTCCTAACCGTATGCACCTTGTGCGCCTATCGAGATGACGAAATTAGCATCAACAGACTCAGTCTGAAACAAAACATGAGTTTGGTATACGATCTCGTGTATTAAACTCAATATTTGCATGTGACACTAGTGTCCGTTTGGTCCTTGTGACCAAACCTGTGGCACTGTGCTCCATTTAACAGCTGGAGAGCCCATTGATTTCACGTCTGAGGGCTCCTGGCTTGGACATCCTTCAAAGCTCGCTCTCGCTCCTCACTCCGAAGCTCTAAGAGTGGCTTTCAGGATTCTAGAAGCTTCTCTGCGCCCCTTGGGTCGGAGAAAATGAGAGCATCAACTCTTAAAATCTCTCTCTCTCCTTCCCTACCTTAGGTTGGCTTATGGTTTATGGTTTATGGTTTATGTAATGACCTCCGGGTCTTCTTGTATTTGTAGCTTGTAATACCACTTGAAGGTAGCTTGTGATATCACTTGTAGCTTGTAAATCTGACCTCCGGGTCCTTATCAATGACCAAATTCTGTTATTTCATTGTTGTGTTGCTTCTTCTGACTTATGCGATCTGTAGCTTTAAACTTGTAATGCTTGCTTGTTGATTATAGCTTAATCGACTTATAAAGTGTATTCTTCCAATCTGACCAGTTCCCCCTTAATCTGATATATCTTGAACTGATGCATTTGTCTGAACTTCAGATTGGCTCCTTGTCTGACTTTCTGATCGGCTCCTTGTATGAACTTCAGATCAGCTCCTTGTCTGACTTTCAGATCGGCTCCACGTCTGATCGTCTGATCAGTTGAGATTCCTAACTCAACTTATTCCTCTTAACCTGGTTAGTCTTTTAACCAACTGGTTCTGGAGATCAGTCCACCAACCATTTCTGGTGCACTTTCTCCGAGATCCAGAAGCCCTAGCTCGTTGCATAATTCTCTGAATCTGATCTCAGCTAGCGGCTTAGTTAAAATATCAGCTTTCTGCTTGTTAGTATGGATCTTTTCCATTCTGATATTTTTCTTTTCAACGTGATCTCTGATGAAATGGTGTCTGACATCCACATGCTTGCATCTTGTATGTAGAACAGGATTCTGAGTGATTGCAATAGCACTATTCTTTGTCACGTAATATAGGTGCGTTCTTAGCTATGATGTTGTAATCCCTCAGCTGCTGACTTAGCCAGAGCAGTTGGGAACAACAGCTTCCTGCAACCATATATTCTGCTTCAATAGTAGATGTCGCAACTGATGTCTGCTTCTTCGAAAACCAAGAGATCAGTTTATTTCCCGAAATTGACATGTACCTAGGTTGACTTCGTCGATTCTCGCAACCTCCGTGTCGTAATCGAAATACCCACTAAGCTCTAGATTATCATCGATGGGTAAAATAAACCCGAGATTTCTTGTCCCCCTTCAGATACTTGAGAATTCGCTTAGTCGCTTCTAGGTTGCTTTGCATTGGATTTGCTTGAAATCTGACACATACACCTCTTGCAAAAAGTGATATCTGGTCTGCTGGTAGTCAGGTATAGTAGAGATACAATCAAAGCCCTATATTCTTTCTGATTAGTTTTCTGACCGTCCTCATCTGGATCCATCTTGAACCCGGTCATCATGGGAATTCTGGCTTCCTTACAATGTTGAACTCCAAACTTGGCGATGAGATTCCTTGTGTTTACCGACAGATGAATATCCCTTCAGACTCTGGCTGACTTGTAAACCCGTAAAGTAATTCATCTGACCCATCATGGACATCTCGAACTTCCTTTGCATCAATTTGCTGAACTTCTCACATAGTTTCTTGTTGGGAGATCCGAAGATGATGTCGTCCACATAAATCTGAACCATCAGAATATCTTTTCCATCTTCTATTCTGAATAAGGTTCTGTCCACTATTCCTTTAGTGAATCCACTTGTTGTGTTCGATATAATTACTCAGAATTAATCGAACACGTCGGAGGACACGTGTAATATTCAATTATTAAAATAACCACGCTTAATGGATAAGTGTGCATGAAGCTTGACGAACAAACAAGTTTGTTTGCCAGCTGGCCACTTGTCAACCATGCGGGTATGCTCGCCTATGAAGTTAGTATTGTTCGCCAGATCACCATTTACCAACCAAGGTTGGTAAACCAGCTTACCGAGCAAACAGGTATGTTCGCCAGACTGACCGAGCAAACAGGTATGTTCGCCAGACTGACCGAGCAAATAGGTATGTTCGCCACTCAGATCAGGAAAGAAGAAATCAGAGCTGAGTCAAGTGACCTCAGGATCAGTATGCTCGATGCACAGATATCCTGAGGGCTCAGACATCCTGAGGGCTCAGACAACCTGAGGGGTCAGTATGCTCGATGCTCAGATATCCTGAATGCTCAGACATCCTGAAGGCTCAGACAACCTGAGGGGTCAGTATGCTCGATAAGGATAATATTCCAGCATAAAATTGATGTGGTTTAATGGGGCGAACAAAGCATTCAGTCGAGCAAAAGATTGATTTGGACGATCAAAAGAGTGCCTTATAGATAAGCAAATGCAAAGATCAACCAGGAAGACGAAGTTGGAAACGTGGCAGTAATACACGAGTTCTTGCAAGACTCGAAGTCTCCAGCTCATGCTTGCCAAACCAGCTCATGCTTGTTAAAGTACTATAAATAGAAGAAAAAACAACAAGAGACGGGTTCAGAAATTTCCCAGAGGGGTGAGGTTCAGAAATTATTCGAGAGTTCATCCATGCACATAAAAAACCATAGCACTCATATACCAACTCTCCAAATCATATTCAGCGATTCATCTTCATGAGATGTATCATATATTGTACGTGTAAAACTCGTAATGCTACATCCCTGGCTTGGAACGCCCCCAGAGTAGTCATTTCTTGACGAACTGGGTCAACAAATTCCTCTTATTTACAGTTTATTTTACACGTACATATTTTGTTTGTGAGTTGTCATCGAATTAGCCACATAATATTCTCCATATAAAACGACTCGCAACAAACTGGCGCTAGAAGGAGGGTACCAAAAAACCAACCCATACACAAACCCGTAGTTAGCCGAGGTAGAAAAAAGAAATATAATGCCTCAATCTAGGAATACACAAACAGAGAGGTCGGGACAAAGTCGACCTCACGACCGAAAAGAGGCTCAGCGCCAGCCTCACAAAGATCATACAGTGGAGAGCATCAATCTTGAAGATATTGCCAACGATCCGGCGACCACAACGAAGGCCATCACTTTCTTGCTACGAGCACAGAAAGAGAGGGCCGAAAAAGAGTTGGCCAAGTTAAAAAATCAAGATAAAGATGAACGATGCTCGTATACACCTGATAGCGAGCAAGTTAAGATAAAAGCTGCACGAAAGCGGGCTAATAAAAAAATAGATGATATGTCTGAGGACGAGCAGCCTCAAGGGTCCAGACCATCAACGTTTGGACGTTTGAGGCTCTCCGCCAAAGACCGAATCAGCAATTATAGGCGATAGGATC
The DNA here is from genome assembly GCA_037126765.1 of Stenogyne calaminthoides. Taxonomy (NCBI): domain Eukaryota; kingdom Viridiplantae; phylum Streptophyta; class Magnoliopsida; order Lamiales; family Lamiaceae; genus Stenogyne; species Stenogyne calaminthoides. The sequence continues at coordinate 353,525 of JBBCBC010000059.1, forward strand.
CAGGGAAGGAACAACCGATAAACATGCCCGCTCATTCAGATCCTCATGATCATCCGCATGCCGAACAAAAATCGGCTGGAACAAAATTATCTATCCATCATCGATTGGGTAGTCAAGCACGAACTTGGAAAGGGGGACTGCCCCATCACGAGCATGACCCACTGGGTCCTCATGATGGGATACAGCCCCGATCCAAGTCTATCAGTTCCACAAAATTTGTGGAAATGCAGAAAGTCATCGAAGGCTTACAGGCCGACCTGGCCGCAACTAAAGGACACCCTCGGGCGAGCACAATACCTTGCTCACCACTAACACCGGCGATCATGGCGGCCAAAATACAAGAGAAAGTGGCAAAGATCCGACCACCAATCCCCATGTTCGATGCTGAGTCTGACCCACATGTTCATCTCAGCAAATACTCAGACTTTATGATCGCCATGGGCGCCACCAACGCTGACGCAAAGGCTTGGATCATTCCCCATGACTTTGGGTGATCGGGCTCATAGATGGTTCTCTACTTTACCCGGCCAAGGCCCATCACATCTTTTTCGCTTTCGGTTGGGGACGGCAATTCTGTCCCCATTTCTCATCCATGTGTGCTTTCCAAATACCAAAACAAAGATTGACACATTTTTCCCAACTAAGGGGTGAGTCTGATCGAGCATACATCGAAAGATTTGATAAATGTTTGTACGATGGGGCCCCAGTTGAAGAGGATGTCAAGATTCTCGCGGTGGTCGGAGGCCTGACCCTGAATACTGACATGTGGAAAGCTATGCATCAAGAATGGCCGAACACATATTCAGAATTTCGAGAGCGAGCAGCCAAGATCATAGCCATGCAGGATCTGCTCGTCCAGTCACGATTGGGTCAGGAAACAACAACTAAGAAAGTTTTTGGGAAGAAAGTGATGAATGAAAGGGGGTACAAGCCCCCAGGGTCTTTCAAACCATTCGAAGAAAGAAGCGGGCAAACGCCCCTACGAAGTCTTCTCAGGCGTTTCAAATAAAAACAATTTTCAATCAAATCAAAGATCGGGACATGTTGGATAGGCCGAGAAGAATCATAATGGACAAGAATCGGCTTAATGCTTCCAAATATTGTAATTATCACGAGTATATCAGGCACAATACAGAAGATTGTCGCGATTTACTTTGTCAACTTTGGAAGCTATACGAAGATAATCGTCTTACCCAGTTCCTTAAAAGCCGGTGAGCGAGACTTTTAACGTAAAAAATAGGAGATCGTAGGGTAAGCGAAAGGTCGAGCAAACATCCGATCTGATCCCGAAAGAATCCCAGAAGAGATCCAATTACCCAAAAGAGGGCTCGTGTCTTATGGGTAGAGGTCGAGAAAGTCAAGAAATCCACATGATACATCCTGAATATGGTCCAGTGGGTGGATGCTATCAGACACCAACATTATCGAACAGACGTAAGAAGATGGAGATGCGTGCCATGCAAAGCATCCATTAGGTGAAGGTGGCGAGTACATCAGCTAGCACGCCTCCCTCTCACCAAATTATGTTCTCAGAAGACGATCTCGACGGCATAATCACCCCACACAATGACTCTCTAACCATCGATTTCGGCTCCTCGGCGAGGTGCACCCTCCTGGTTGATACCGAGCATATGCGAACATTTTGTTCACAACACTCTGCACCAAATGGAAAAGCAAGTTGGGGACTTGAGCAGTTATATTGAACCATGTGATCACACCATTATGGGTTTTCGGGAATCAGAATCTGGACCCTATGGTATGATTAGGTTAGAGTCGAGTTAGAATCAACTCTAAATCCGGAGATCCCATTTAACTAGAATGCTAGATTTTGTAATTGTCGATGCTCCGCCTACTTATAACGGGTTTCTAGGTCGCCATTTATTCGTGAATTTAAGGTCACTGTTTCTACTTATTATTATCGTGTCAAATTTCCAACACAAGATGGAACGGGTAAGTGTAAAGCGATCGTAAAAAAAAAAGAGATTGTTTGCTATCATGTGCACCAGAAAAGCAAAATATCGTTAACATGATGGAGCAAACACGGGAGATCGGAGAGTCAAGCCAGCAGGCAAATACGCTGCCAAAATACTCTTTGGCGAGCACACCTCCATGGGCGAACACAGAATCCGGGATGGTAACTCATAACCCAGATCTCCCAGATCTAATGAGTATTGATCCGCCAAACGAGCTACCGGACCTAGAACCTCGCGTAGGTTATGAACCTATGGAGGTAGATGACGAACACCGGGGGTCAATCGAAGATCCTCGGTGGAAACAAAAAAGAAAGCGAGCAACACCTGTCGAACAATTGGAGTCTATCAATATCGACCCGAACAGACCTGAGTTAGAAGTGTTCATTGGTTCGGAATTACCGGAACCAATCCGAACAGAAATGATTGCTTATCTTCAAGCAAACTTGGATGTGTTCACCTAGTTGCACGAGGACATGGTTGGCATTGATTCAAAACATGCATGCCACTCCCTCAACCTTGATCCAACACAAACTCCAGTTATCCAGAAGCGCAGAAAGTTCAGTCCGGAAAAGTATGCGATAAAGAATAGTGAAATCAAAAAGTTGCTCGACAATAAACTGATTCGAGAAGTAAAATGCCCAAGATGGCTTGTGAACCCTGTGCTCGTCCGCAAGTCTAATGGAACTTGGAGACTATGTATTGATTTCACTGATTTAAACAAGGCATGCCCGAAAGATAATTTCCTGATGCCGCATATCGATTATTTGGTCGATAATACAGCAGGCCATGAGCTCATGACCTTCATGGATGCTTTTGCTGGCTATCACCAAATACCCATGCATCCGGACGATCAAAATAATACTGCTTTCTGCAGTGAAAAGAATATGTACTGTTGGCGACGCATGCCATTCGGATTAAAAAATGCCGAAGCAACATATCAACGTTTGGTGAACAAAATGTTCGACGAACACATCGGCCGAACAGTTGAGGTGTATATTGATGACATTGTGGTAAAAAGCGAACACAAGGAAGACCACATCACCCACCTCGCACAAACGTTTGATATTCTCAGGGAGTACAACATGAAGCTAAATCCGAAGAAATGCAGCTTTGGGGTTCACTCGGGAAAATTCCTCGGACATATGGTCAGTCAACGGGGGATTGAAGCGAACTCATCAAAGATTCAAGCCATGCTCGACATGCAGGCCCCCAGGAGTGTGAAAGAGGTCCAAAAGTTAACCGGACGTTTAACATCCGTAAGCCAGTTTATATCATGAACTGGGGACAAATGCAAACCTTTCTTTGATGCATTAAAGAAAGGGAAATTCCAGTGGACCGAGCATTGCCAAAATGCATTCGAATCATTAAAGCAGTACCTTGCAGATACTCAAACACTATCCAAGCCTGTTCCAAGCGAACAACTTTATCTGTATCTTACTGCATCCGAGCATGCAATTAGCGCTGTGCTCGTTCGGGCAGAGGGGACGACCCACTTGCCCATTTACTATGTAAGCCAGGTGCTCAAAGAAGCCGAGCTCCGGTACCCACCACTGGAAAAAATAACATATGCTCTCGTTATGAGTGTTCGAAAACTGCGACCATACTTTTTCGATCACTCAGTCGAGGTACTGACCACATTCCCATTGCGACAAGTCCTCCACTGACCAGACACTGCAGGCAGACTACTCAAGTGGGCGGTGGAGTTAGGACAATTTGGCATTACGTTCGCCCCACGAACAGCAATGAAGGGCCAAGCTATGACCGATTTCATAGTCGAGTTGACATACCCGCAAATGCCCGAAAGATCCATCGACCAACCTTGGCATATGTATGTTGATGCTCATCAACAAGTTCAAGAGCCGGAGCAGGCATGGTTCTCATCAGCCCAACTCGACAAACTTTCACAACAGCCATCCGTTTTGATTTCCCAGCTACAAATAATGAAGCCGAGTACGAAGCATTGATCGCTGGACTACAGATGGCTATGACAATGGGAATTCAAAGGCTGATGATTTATAGCGATTCTCAGATAATCGTGTACCAAGTAACAGGCGAGTACAAGGCCCAAGGCGAACAGATGGCACAATATCAGCAACTAACAAAGGAGTTGCTTGAGCAATTCGAACAAGTTTTCATAGAACAATTACCACGATTGGGTAATTCGTTCGCTGATGCTTTGGCACGCCTGGCAACAGCAGAAGAAGTGACGAACACGACAGACATTGTGGTCGTCACAACTTGTTTGCCATCAATTCCAAGAGTTATGGTCGCCTATGTGACAGGCGAACAGGAAACTTGGATGACTCCAATTTTGAACTACTTACAAAAAGGACTTCTCCCTGAAAATAAGGCACAAGCTACTCGCCTCAGATTACAAGCTGCTCGTTATACAATCTTAGACGAGCATTTATACAAAAGAAGTTTCTCACTTCCACTATTGAAGTGTATCACTCCTGAAGAGGGTCATGTAATTCTAGAGCAGATTCATGATGGAGTATGCGGAAACCATACAGGTGGGCTTGTCCTGGCACATAAAATTATCAGACGAGGTTATTACTGGCCGACCCTCAAAAAAGATTCGCTCACGTATGCTCGCGCGTGTCACAAGTGCCAGGTACATGCCCCACTTATTCATAGCCCACCTGAAGAACTTGTGTCAGTTTACAGCCCATGGTCATTTGCTAAATGGGGAATCAATTTAATCGGCCCATTTCCTACTGGCACGTCGGGAGTAAAATATGCTGTGGTTGCCGTTGATTATTATACTAAATGGGCAGAAGCCGAAGCTATTGTTAAAATCACCGAACAAAGAATGTGGAACTTTGTTTGGAAAAATATCATTTGTCGCTTTGGGCTTCCCCAATCATTGGTGACAGATAATGGCAAACAGTTAGATGGAAGTGAATTCCGACAACATTGTGCTCACTGGGGAATAAAAAAGCATTACTCAACTCCGTATTATCCCTAGTCAAATGGACAAGTTGAAGCCGTTAATAAAATTATCAAGCATACCCTTAAGGCCAGACTTGATAATTCCAAGGGGGGAGGATGGGCTGAAGAGTTGCCCGAAATATTATGGGCCTATCGAACAACTTTCAGAACATCAACTGCGGAAACCCCGTTTGCCCTAGCATTTGGTGCGGAAGCTGTTATACCCGCAAAAATAAAGATTCCGAGTCATTGGACAATGACTTTTGGAGAGCACATCAATGACCAGGCGCTCGCCCTGAGTGCAGTCCTGTTAGAAGAAAGAAGGACGGAGGCTGGTTTCAAGAATGCCATGTATAAAAAGAGATCAGAAAAGTTCTATAACTCCAAAGTCCGAACACGCAGGTTCAATGTGGGCGAGCTGGTTTTAAGACGAGCAACGGGGGGATCAGGTGGTGTGTTTGGCCGAGCATGGGAAGGACCATTCAGGGTTACAGAACGTTTGTTAAACGGGGCATACGATTTGGAAGACCTGAATGGAGTCCCATTGTCCTACTCGTGGAATGCGTCAAATTTGAAAAAAATATTATCAGTAATGACGAGCATAGCTGGCCGAACATAATTAGCCACACAGCTGAAGCGAGCACAGTTGGCCGAACATAATCGGCCACGTAGCTGAAACGAGCACAAATGGCCGAACATAATCAGCCATTCAGCTAAGACGAGCAGGACAATCCTGAAGGAAGAACACATTTGTGTTCGACACAAATCTTCTAGAAAAATGTTAGCCAGCACTATTGAAAGATAGAAGATACGTGTCAAAACAAGTTGAGAAGTGGTGGCAACCAAAAAAAGGAACGTGTCAATCCTTGAATAAAAGCTGGCAAAAACCGAACAAATGTCAAAAGAAGGATTCAAAGCGGACAAATGTCAAAAGGGGAATTAAAAGCAAGAAGGCCAGCACCAACTAGCTATGCCAGCACCAGCTTGGATAGTTCTTTAAATAGAGGCATATTGATAGCTGAAGAAAGCAGAGAAAAACAGATAAAAAGAAAAAAAATATATACTACAGTTATCGGAAGAAAGTTGGTTCAGTATGCCTCCAGACGAAGAAGAATCCAGCACTCGATTCAGCTATCATTCTGTTGAATCGAGCATCTGTCATAGTACGAGCTTTATACCCCATATGATACTCCGAGCACAGGTTGACGCTCGTTGCGGACTCAAGATGCTGGGCAGAGTCATGGTTGCCGCTCCACGTTACTCACTGCTTATGCAGTAGTAAATCACTAGTCCCCTACGCATCCCCAAAATCTCCTCCGAAGGGGAGGAATGTCGTGGTATCCGCTCGAAACAACATGCGGATGCTGATGCTCAGGCATCTACTGAAGGGGACAGAATGGTGCGATCTGAGATTTTGCTCGCGCCTGATATAGGCGAGCAGGCGTGCTCGCCACATGCTCATGTCCGTAGCTACCCGCATAATCACAACTTGTCCAGGAGGGACAAACACTTATGCTGCTGCTGCTTGAGCATGTTATTTAAAGAAGGGTAGACAGAATGATGCGCCACATGCTTGTCAACATCAATTCCCCGGACAAGGTGAGACCAGTTTATGTCTACTCAAGACAAGGTTTAAATTCAAAACCATAGTCTGATGTATATAGTTGTGTAATAGACAGTCTTCTTCAAATGTAAAAGTTGTAATAGAATACAACGTGTTGCAAAAAATATTTTTGTTTGTTAAGATTTTCTAGTTGAAGCCTATTAGAGGTCGCACCTAAGCCGGACGGCCCTAACAAAGACGAACGAGCCCAAGTCTATGTTCACCTGACTAACAAGTTCGTACTCTGATTCCCACGGTGAAAAGCGAGTAATGGGTACGCAGTCGCAAAAGACGACTCATACTTACAGATACCCGTAGCAAAAGTGGGTGATGAGTGCGGGGTCTCAGCTAAATAAGACGGCCCTAGTACGAAGTGATCGCGCCTAAATAAGACGATCAACCGATTGCACATCAATAAGATAATCAAAAAACGAAAGAAGTCAGGAGCGGGCATAGGCAAACACAATGTTCGAATTCATTCAGAAGAAAAGAGGCATAAACTAGAAAGCAACAAAGCAAACATCAAGCAACACAAGTATCAATCATTCATCAGCAACAACATTCATCCTCAACGATCAGGTTAGAGGAAATTGTTCAATATGCAAATTCAACCATTCAATTTTGAAGTTGTTCGAACAAGATAGAAGAAAGCAAAAAATTACACAAATTCAGAAGAAATTGTTCGAGCAAAAAATGAAGAAGACAAAAACTACACAACATTTGTTCGGCAAAGCAAAAATTAGATTAAGGAACAAATTCGTTGTTGGAGGTGGGCGAAAGCAAAGTATCGAACAAATCATGCCCCATTTGCTCGGCCCCTTCAGGAACAGTCCCTCCAACATTGGCAGGCCTATTCTGCTCGCCAGGGAAAGCACTTTGCTCGGTTTCGGGAGGCCCCCTTTGTTCGTTTTGCGCCTGATCAACAATGACTGCATCCGAGCCATCTTCCTCATCCAGGATAGGATCATCAATCTCGATCCCTTCAGGAAGATTGGATAAATCACACAGATCGTTCAAATCAGACATCGAAAGGTTACGATCTGGGGGGTTGTCGATCAGGTACTGCTGAAAACTGGATATGAGCGGGGTAATTTGTTCGCCAGTGAGCGTGTGGTGAGCAGACCGGATGGCATCGGCAAAAGCACATATGTAAGAGAAGTTCGACATGGAATCAACATACTCCTCATTGTGCAACCTTGAATTTTCGAGACCCAAATGAGTGTTGGTCTTTTCAGCAATGATGAGTTATTGGCCGAGCGAATTCTTCTCACATTCCATGACCTCGACATCAGTTCAGAGTTTACGAAGCTCGACATTCATCTCATTCTGAACTCTCCGTATGCCGACCACCTCCTCCTGAGCATGGTTTAGCTCCTCTCTTGCCTGGCGAGCAACTTCTTGAGCCTAGCGAGCATCCTCTTGAGCCTTACGAACATCTGCTTGAGCCGAGGATATCTGTCCCTGAGCCAACCTCAATTCATCCTGAGTTTTGCTCAGCTCGTTCACCTTCTCTTCAAAACTTCTGATCAGAGCCAAGTAGTTGGCATGAAGATTGGCGGACTCAGCATAAACTTTCTCAAGGATGACCAAAGATTGGCCCTGGTGTACCAGACCAAGTCGCATGTTTTCCAAAGGTGTTGGACCCGTGGTGGCCTCTTCCAGCTCAGTAGTCCATGCTCGAATGGGGTCTCGCACGCCTTCTGAACATGCTCGGGAATGCCAGGAACCTTGCGAACTCTTGGCGAGCAGTAGTAGTTTTTCAATTCGGGCATCAAAGGTGCCAATCTGCTCAATCTGCATGTACACCCGAGCAAACGAACATGACAAAAGCGACCAAAATCAATGAAACAACAAATACTTTAATAAAGCGAACAAAACGTACCTGTTCGCCCGAGTCGGATCCCATCCCAAAAATGATTTATCTTCTGGGGACCGGAGCTCAAGGTTCAGAGGGGTCCAACTTCGGGGTCCAGCAGGAGGTGGAGAAGATGTGCCAACCTCCATTTCAACTATCTGCGCGACCGGACCGACCACGGAAGCGGCCATTCTGATCGCTTCGGCAGTGGGAGTCTGGATCTCCCTAACAACATCGATGCTCGTCTAAGCCTGTTCGCTTGCCCCCTGCTCGTCGGTTTCCACCCTTGGTCTTTTTGGTGACGGAGCCTGTTCGCTCGCCCTCTGCTCGGCCGAACGAGTTGTCCTCTTCGGTCTGCTAGACTCCCCAGGGCCAGATGCAGATGCTCGGCTCACCCTGCTCGCTTCCCCTCGATTCGCTCGCTGAGCCTCCCGCTAGGCTTGAATTCGAGCAAGCTCCTGAGGTCTTTTTCTTCGAGCCATTTCAGTATGCTCGGATGTACTCACGACAACAGTAACAGCAGGGAAAGCTATAGATAAAACAATTCATTATACAAGAAAGAGAAACAACGAGCAAAAGGTACAAAACATGCAAAGGCAAAAAAACAATCCTTACCAGCGGGATTAACAGCAACAAGATGGTGAGGGGGCACGTACAAGCCTCCTTTCTTCCTCTGTTCGGCGGTATTCAGAGTCTTCACAGATCGTTCTGAGCGAGGCTCGAGATCGATTTGCCAGATGCTGCTAAAATAGCCGTCGTTGGTCTCTTTGTCCGTCGCAGCTGGAATTCCTGAAATGGAGAATAAGTTAAAATCAGTTCAAGCTGAAGAATAAAAGACACAAAAATACTTACTTCGATAAACCCCAAAATCGGTGGGGATGTCTAAACGAGCATCTGGTTCGCTTCCAGAAGCCGAGCTCTTCCAATCGCCCCCAACGAACCAGAATTTCTCCTTCCAATCACTAATTTTGTTCGGCACATCCTCAATGATCTTGCACTTAGCATTTGCCTGCATGAACAACCATCCATGTTCGCCCTTCGGACGGGTCAAATGCACTAGTCGTGCGAGCTCAGCTGCTGTGGGATAATATACAGGCTTCGTTTTGCCGAACAAAGTCAAGAAGCTCATAATCATGTGCCACCCATTCGGCTTCAGTTGCGTAATGGTAATGTTCCATTCTACGAGCAAACGAGTGATAGCCAGATGGAGTGGAAACCGAAGACCCGCTTCCATCGTGTCCAAATTCACAGCAACACAACCCCCAGGGGGCTGGTCTGCTCGCTCATCGGGACCAGGTGCCCAGAAAAAGACATCATTGGGGGTTTCATAGTTTCTATACAGCTGAGCGAGCATATCTACATCTATCACGCTCACAATTTTGTTCGCCGGGTACTCATTCTCAACCCTAATTCTATGAGGTTGTTCGAGCAAATCAAAATTATAACGAGCATTATACTCGCTATATGTTGGACTATGAGGAAGACCAACAGGGATATCAAGCCCCGTGTTCGGCTCGCCGTCGAACCCTTTGTTCGATCCATCAACATTCTCAGCTACCAAAATTTCCTCCCTCACATTATCATCATCCCTATTTACAACCCTAGACCTAATTTGGGGTTGGGGGTAAAGAATCTTCATCTGAATCATCCAAAAAATCGGTACGAGCTAAATCCCTATCCAATTCATTTAGGGCATCATCGGAATCAGAGGAAAGAATGGCAAACGGCTGCCGAACTTGCCAACGAAACCTTGATCCCAAGGCATTCATCTCTGACGCATCAGCATCGATACGAGGGATTGTACCGAAAGAGGGGGAGGAGGAACTATGGCGATTTGATTCTACTGAAGCAGAGGAATTTGAACGAGAAGCCATAATCGGAATTAAAAAGGGGATGAAATAATTAACTGAATAAAATCCATCGCTGAAACAGGAAAGCCCTCGCCGGAATTTTCAGAAAAGAAAGAGAATGAAAGCAAGAAGAAGAAGTAAAGAAAGAAAGGGCACTGAGGCGGCAAAAATAGGTATTTATAGATATCGGGTTTAATTTTGAAATCTGGCACAGAATACAAAACGACACTTACTATGGCCCAATCAAATTATAACAGCCGGGCCCCATGATGAAAACAAAGCAACCCAGCCGGGGGGTATTGTTGTGTTCGATATAATTACTCAGAATTAATCGAACACGTCGGAGGACACGTGTAATATTCAATTATTAAAATAACCACGCTTAATGGATAAGTGTGCACGAAGCTTGACGAACAAACAAGTTTGTTCACCAGCTCGCCACTTATCAACCATGCGGGTATGCTCGCCTATGAAGTAAGTATTGTTTGCCAGATCGCCATTTACCAACCAAGGTTGGTAAACCAACTTACCGAGCAAACAGGTATGTTCGCCAAACTGACCGAGCAAACAGGTATGTTCGCCAGACTGACCGAGCAAACAGGTATGTTCACCACTCAGATCAGGAAAGAAGAAATCAGAGCCTGAGTCAAGTGACCTCAGGATCAGTATGCTCGATGCACAGATATCCTGAGGGCTCAGACATCCTGAGGGCTCAGATAACCTGAGGGGTCAGTATGCTCGATGCTCAGATATCCTGAATGCTCAGACATCCTGAAGGCTCAGACAACCTGAGGGGTCAGTATGCTCGATAAGGATAATATTCCGGCATGAAATTGATGTGGTTTAATGGGGCAAACAAAGCATTCAGTCGAGCAAAAGATTGATTTGGACGATCAAAAGAGTGCCTTATAGACAAGCATATGCAAAGATCAACCAGGAAGACGAAGTTGGAAACGTGGCAGTAATACATGAGTTCTTGCAAGACTCGAAGTCTCCAGCTCATGCTTGCCAAACCAGCTCATGCTTGTTAAAGTACTATAAATAGAAGAAAAAACAAAAAGAGACGGGTTCAGAAATTTCCCAGAGGGGTGAGGTTCATAAATTATTCGAGAGTTCATCCATGCACATAAAAAACCCTAGCACTCATATACCAACTCTCCAAATCATCTTCAGCGATTCATCTTCATGAGATGTATCATATATTGTACGTGTAAAACTCACAATGCTACATCCCTAGCTTGGAACGCCCCCAGAGTAGTCATTTCTTGACGAACTGGGTCAACAAATTCCTCTTATTTACAGTTTATTTTACACGTACATATTTTGTTTGTGAGTTGTCATCGAATTAGCCACATAATATTCTCCATATAAAACGACTCGCAACACCACTGTCTATCAAGAACTGAGAGAGTGTATCATACCAACTCGAGGAGCTTGTTTCAGCTTTTCTTAAACGGTACACTTGGTTACCTTTTTCAAAGCCTGGAAGTTGTTCGACATAAACTTCCTCTGCTAGTACCTCGTTTAAGAATGCACTCTTTACATCCATCTGATACACAATGAACCCTCTGTGGGCAGCATATGCCAGAAATAGCCGAATGGCTTCTAGGCGAGCGATTGGTGCAAAGGTCTCATCATAATCAATTCCTTCTAATTGTGAATACCCTTTAGCAACAAGTCTTGCCTTATTCCTGGTTATGACATTATTCTCATCTCTCTTGTTCTTGAACACCCACTTCGTGCCAATCACGCCTTGATGAGTTGGTCTGTCCACCAGTTCCCAAACTTGATTCCTCTCAAACTGTTCTAGTTCCTCTTGCATGGCTAGAATCCAGCTTGCGTCTTGTAGAACTTCTTCTACTGTAGTTGGTTCCTTCAAGGACAGATAACAACAATACATGGCACTTTCACCAATCTGATGTCTAGTTTTGACTCTATCAGATGGGTCTCCGATAATCAGATTAGTTGGATGATTGGTAATCCAGGTCCTTCTTTTCTGATTTGCGTCTGTTTGGAGAACATCATCCATTTCTGACAGTAGTTCATTACTAGTGATCGGGAGTGGTGCGTAATTATGATCCACTTGATAAGAACATGTCTCAGCTGATGTTGGACTCATCATGTCTTTGATGTTCCGTTTATAGGAACTTCAGAGTTCCCCCTAACTAGATGGTTCGGTTGATATTTATCTCACCGCATGCGAACTTCTTCACTTGATTGTGCGTACCTTTATGGTCCGATTGACTGGTGAATCAACAAGATCAAGTTCGATATATACACGCGATTCGTGTTCGATTCTTTCTCCTTGATACTTAGGTCGATCCATTTTCTCGTGTCGGGTAGCGGTTGATCCGCACGGCTTGTTCTCGGCGCGCTTTCTCTTGTTCAGAAGATGTCTCATCAAAGACCACATGGGGTGTTTCTTCCATAACTAGGGTTCGTTTGTTGTAAACCCTAAAAGCCTTGCTGGATGAGGAATATCCTAAGAATATACCCTCATCTGACTTGGCCTCAAAAGTCTTCAACTGACTTTTCCCATTGTTGTGTATGAAACACTTGCACCCAAAAACATGAAAGTATGAAACACGAGGTTTTCTGCCCTTCCACAGTTCATAGGGTGTTTTGAAGTGAGTCTTAGTCAGAGAACATCTGTTCTGAGTGTGGCATGCAATGTTGATTGCTTCTGCCCAGAAACGGCTTGGTGTCGCATGTTCAGCTAACATAGTGCGAGCAGCTTCCTTGAGAGTTCTGTTTCTCCTTTCTGCTACTCCATTTTGTTGTGGTGTTCTTGCAGCTGACGTCTCATGCTGTATACCAAACTCAGCGCAAAAATCAGTGATAAAAGAATTCAGGAATTCTGTACCTTTATCTGATCTGTTTTTTACAATGCTGACACCCTTTTCGTTTTGTAGTTTCTTGAGCAGCTCGGGTATCTTTGTCGTTGTCTCGTTCTTATTGTGTAAGAATACAACCCAAGTAAACTTGGAATAGTCATCCACTATTACCAGAGTATATTTGCGTCCACTGAGACTGACTGGTGTAACTGGTCCGAATAGATCCATATGCAGCAGTTGCAGTACTCTACTGGATGCTGGTCCTGGTATTCCCTTGAATGAGGTTTTAACTTGTTTTCCTTTCTGACATGCGGCACATGTCTGATCCTTTGAGAATACCTCATTCGGAAGTCTCTCAACCAAAGGCACCCTAGCTATCTTGTTAAAAGTCTTGAAGTTCAGATGACTCATTCTTTTGTGCCAGAGCCAACTGCTATTCTTGGAACTCTTAACAATTAAGCATGCATTTCTTGGGCAACTGTTCCAATCTGCTGTGTAGATCGTGCCTTTCCTTGAACCAGTTAGCAGGATTTGTTGAGTAGCTCGATTCCTTATCGTACATTTGTCGCTCGAGAACTCAACGCTGAATCCGTTGTCGCAGAATTGTGATACTGATAGAAGATTGTGCTTTAATCCTTCGACATACGAGACTCCAGTTACTTGTACATCATTATTCTCTAAGGTTCCGAATCCTTTGGTGAAACCAAAGTTATCATCACCGAAGAGTACACGTGGGCCTTCTTGTTCTTTGTAAGAGCTAAGGAGATGTTTGCTTCCAGTCATGTGCCTTGAGCATCCACTATCGATGTACCAGATAGTTGCTTGTACACCTCCTTTGTTGGCCAGTCCCACGCGAACCTGCAGTCGAATCAGGCTTTAGGTACCCCTTTGGAATTGGGTCTTGGGGGGTTAGTGGTGGATTTAGGGATCCACACAAACAGAGCACTTCTATGGTAATCAGATAGATAAGAAGGTCTAATTTGTCTCCCACACATATCAACATAATCATACGTCTCTTTACATGCTTTCTGATTAGTATGATTACTTGTGTGAGCTTTGGGTGAATCAGAAGACTTGGGATTTTTCTTTACAGATTGTCTTATTTTAACCCAAAGGTGGCTCAAAGAGTGAGCCCTAGGTCTCTGGTTATAAGGGTAGGTACGACTGCTACCATCAAAAGATTCATATCTTTTTGGCATAGATGGTCTTTGCAGTTTACCTATAGCTTGCTTATTAAGCAGCTGACCTTGATTGGGTCTCAGATTAGATTTCCTTTTTACAGGTTGTCTCTTCGATACCTAATCACGATCGAGTTGAGGTTTCTTCAAAAGAACCGGTTCTTCTCGTTGATTCCTCTACCGATGCTTAATCGATTAAGGTCCATTTCGCTCCCTTTCCGATTAGGCACTTGCCTTTACTTTCTCAAAGTCTCTTTCCCTTATCATATACATGTTTAGCTTTTTGTGTATCTTTGTCAGAGACTCGTTTGATTACACCCTTCTAAAGTGAACCAAACAGGGCTTTTGAGGATGTAGAGGGGTTCTCAAACCCAATTCCCTTCTTGTTAGTCGGCGTTAAAAAATAGGTGTTCATATCTTGAACAGTTTTTTGATGACTTTGTGAAAACCTCTATTTTCTTAAGAAACTATCCTCGATGAGATTTTAGACTCTCATGTAGTCGGAATAGCTCATCAAATTTAGCTTGTAGAATTTTGAAATCATCGACTTCTTTGTTTGTTGATTACTAGTGATCTTTGATATCTTCTCCGTCGAGAAGATTTAACTTTCGAAATGTTAAGTTCCTCGGTTACCTTCGAGCGGTTTTAATTTATTTCGATTCGGCTTTCTTGATAGCGTTCTCTTTAACAAAGTGATTATTTACGATCCTTACCTTGTCATTTTAAACTTCCACTATTGTATAAGTGTCTCTTGCGTCGGAGATCATCAAGCAATTGCTTTCGAGTAGAGCGCAAGTCAATCTCTCTAGCGGTGTCTAATAATAATTTGGTGTGGAAATTGAAAAAAGCGAAGGTTTGGCGGTTACCTCAGTTGGTCTTCCTCCCCGCCCATCAGGATTTCATCGTCATCCGAAGAGAATATCGGATCTTCATGGTCGAGAAATCAGCAAAGATATATCGAGCCGTCTTCTACGGATGAGTAGCGAGAATCCTCGGAGAAGGCGAATAGGAATCATCAATTCCGGATATGTGTCAAAACATGGCTTTTCTATATCTGAAGCGTTGCTCTCTTCATTCGCTTCTCATCTCTTTCTCTGGAGTCGTCGAGGCGTCCGGTCTTTGTAGTGACATGGTTTCTCGCAGTTGAAGCATGATCCTCAATCTCACGGAACTTTCTCTGTCGGTGAGTCACTTTTTTGTAGAGGTTCTATCGGTGACTTTCCTTCTCGATTATGTCTCAACTCCTTCTGTCGATCTCTGTTATCTCTTCTCTCATCTGACCGATCATCTCTTTTCTTTTCATCTATGTGATCCCTTCGATCATCAGATCTAGTCCTCTCTAGTGATCTGTCAGTTGGCCTCCTATTTCTTCTGTTGTCTTGATAGTCTCTGTAGAATCTGTGATACTTACCAAGTTGAGTATTTGATCTTTCAAGTTTCTGATAGCGGAAGCGTCTGTATTACCTTGACTCCATTATGTTTCCAACGGAGTTCATGGGCCTTTGATCTGCTGCTGGTTGCTTTGAATGCAACTGATTTAGATGTTGAGGCTTCAGCAGGCGTTTCGTCTTCATCTGCTTGCCCTCTTTCGATTAAATCGAACTCATGGCCTTTAAGGTTTAGGAATAAGCTACTCGGCTTCATCTTAGAAATGTCTTAGCAATCCTTGATTACCGTGACTTTCATGTCCCATTTCTTGGTGAGAGATATTAGGATCTTGTAGTTGATGTCTTTGTCTGACATCTCTCTTCCAAGTTCTCGTAGCTTATTTACTGACATGGTGATCCTCCCATCGAGCTCGTTGATGGTCTCGTTGGGCAACATCTTGAGCTTTTCGAACTTCACCAATTCAGCTTGTAGTCGGTTGTCTTTGATCTGATCATTTCCTTCGCACATCTCAGCAATAGTATCCCACATTTGTTTCGCTGTTTTGAGATACTTTATTTTCTCCTTGGTGACTTTATCCATCGTCTTCATGATTATATGCCTGGCGATTGTATCTAGAGTATACAACTTTCTTTCTTCTGCATCCATCAGGGCTGGAATTTTTCGTACAAGGCTTCCAGGTGCATGATCTGGATCTCCTCCAACCGCTGGGTTGTCGTGATATATGATGATGGGTCCTCGTTCAATGACTTCCATCATTCTGCCGCTTATCGATCCCAGATGATTGCACATATATATAGTCCAATCTGCATACTCATCAATTGAAAACTTAGGCAGATCATGATACATACCAGATGTATTATCCATGCTAAATGTGATTTTGAAAACGAATGAGTTTTGTAAACGGTTTTTCAAGATCTGTTCAAATGACCACAAAGATTCTTCCTCAAGAATTGATGATACTCAAAGCCAGTGGTCTGTAGAACCACTGCTCTGATACCACTTGTAGGTCCCGATCGGGTTTTGTGAGGGCAGAAGTCTAGAGGGGAGGGGTGAATAGACTTCTGAAAACTTTTCATGCGGATCAGGTGTGATTGAAGATTGCCTAATTAGAGTGCTAGTGAGTCAGTTTGGACTGATGTTCAATCTTACTGAGTGCCTGGGGGCAGATCAGTTTGATATCTATCAGTTTTAACTGAGAGTGCGGAAGCTTGTAAATACCCGTGTGAAAAACCGGTTTTATCAAATCAGATTCTCAAGTTAGTTTTCAACCGGCTGACTAAGGTGTCAACCTGATCAGATCAGTTGCTTGGTGCAAGCTGATATTAACTTAGAATATGTATGCAATTTTAATATCAGTTGTGTGAGTAGTGTAAAGCAATAATGAAAGCAAGTAAATGCACACAAGATTTTTATAGTGGTTCAGATAAAACTCGTCTTACGTCCACTCTTCCCTTAACACAGGGGCAACTTAACCGAACTTAACCAACGGGACTTATCTCCCTCACGGGATTACCTATAGATGTTTACCGAGTTCACACTCAACCGAACCAGAAATAAGAAAACTAGAATCCCTAGTCTGAAATCTTGCGGTAACAAACTTAACCTAACTTTGAGTTTGGGTAAAGAATGTTTGAGGGTTCCAACTGGAAATCTATGATGGTGTTTAGGTAGCCAAATGCTAGTGGATAGGATTTCTTGCTAAGACCAATGGGATGAACACTCTAAGAATAATCTTCAAATATGGTGTTCTTCCAGCGGAAATTCTGAAGCCTTTTTGCTTCTTGAGAATTTGCATTAATGTTGTTGTTCCGCTTTGCTCAATTGTTCATGTGATGGTATTTGGTCTCTTGTCCTCTCATTTTCTTCACTTGGCGAGCAATCCCATTTTATAGACCTCGAAATCAAAGAGCCGTTGGAGAGCAATTTGAATTTCGGGCTATATTAGGTAGGTTGTAGGATATGATTGTGACGTGCTCCAAATATCGGCGTGGCCGTAGGCATGATTAGCGCCGTTTATGTCTGTAGCGTCGAATTCCGTAATGTCAGCTCTTTTTGTGCACGTGTCACTTTCTCCTTGGCTTCGTGAGGTGGCACTTCAGTAATTTATCCGTTAGACGATTGATATTCCTTTTGTAGAAGATTCGTCTTGTCTGGTGTATCATTTTGATTGACGCCAGTGTGAGGTGACTTGATCGGTAATGGTCGATCTCTATGTTGAAGTCTTTTTGATGTAGTTGTCTTAAATCAATATCGAACTCGGTGATTGTAAAGGTCTTGGTAGTCTTCGATCTTGGTGACTCGAGCCTCGATGTCTTCAAATATCTTTGAGTCTTGAGTTTTATTCGAAGTCTTGTGTTTATCTCGAGTCTTAAGTTTATCTGTGTCTTGAGGTTTATCTTGTGTCTTGAGTTCATCAGAGTCTTCGAGTTCATCACCGTCTTGATGTCTTTTGTCTTTCACGATCTTGGCTTCATGTCTTGATCCGTCTTAGTCTTGATCATCGACCTTATCTCGGGTCATCGATACTTGACTGACCTATACATATTGAGTTCCTCCTCAATATGTGACCTATCCTTTACATCATCTATCTATACATTTAATTTGGTCATCTTAATCCGATTCTAAGTCATCGATCGAATAACTTGGTCCGACCGTCCTATTACAACCCTTGTTTGGAACTTCCATCAAAACTAAAATACAGATTTCCCAACACCGTCAAAATCACAACATTTAGCGATGGATTATAAAACCGCTTGGGCGTCGGGATCGATGGTTCATCGACGGATAGTCCTAATCGACAATATTAGCGATTTTAATTAGCGACGATTTTTTTGAAAAACCGCCGCTATACTTTGCGTAAAAAACGAAGAGATACGCCCGCTTGAGGAGATCCGCCCATTGGGAGGCGGTGTCATTAATTTTGGTAGATTTTATCGATGGATTTAATGACGGTTTTTTTGAAATCCGTCGCTAAATCCAATTTATAAATACACGCCAAATTTCCGCCCATTTGTTTCATCAATCAAATCGTAAAAGCAATACAAAACAAGCCTCGTTCATCTGTATTCTTTGATATTCACGGTACTACTTTAATTATTTTTTCGTATATTTATTTATATTTTATTTTATTTTATATAATATAATTAATATATAAATTTCATAGTTTATTTAGATGACTGCTGAAAGTGGTGACGTTCCTGCTTCATCCAGAAGGCATACTACTGGTTTGTTTATCAATATTGTTAATGGAGCGTAAGTGTTGTTGTTTTATACGATAATAATTATATAATTAATTAATTTAATACAATAATTATTAATTTTGTATTTATTTTTTAATGTGTTATAGTATTGTACCTGGTCACGAGGCTTCCTGTATAACCAACAACGTCATTATGCGGGTGGGAATTGTTGTCAACGCTTATCATTGGAAAATGTGTCAACTGATCAGCGTCAATTGTATTTTTAGGAGTTTAAGGTATAAAATTTACTTAAAATATTTTATTTTAATATATATTGTTAAAATTAATTAATTTAATTAATTATTGTATTATTTTCGAAATATAGAAACAAACTACGTGGAGTCCCGAGCTCGAGACCGATGCAGTTTATAAGGCATTTTGTAAACTTGCTTAATCGCGTTACCATGACATGATGTACAAGTGGCGTACACAGTGGAGGGAACACGGGTGGATTTGTCAGAAGAACTTGGGCACGAAGTTTGGGAGTCGATTGTAGGTGTTTGGAGGACAGATCCCTTCTAGGATCATTGTTATTTTAATTATGTTATGAACAATTTTTAATTTTATGTTTTTGTTTTTAATTTTTAATTAGCACTGAACAATTTTAATTTATGTTTTTTTTTAAAAATCGTGTATTTTGTGAGAAAGTCCAACCGTACATTGAGTAAGTATTTGTTGGGATATTTTAGTTTTGATGAATTATACCAAAACATTATCAACTTGTGTTATTCAAGCTAATTTACAAATAACAAGTTGAGGGGGAACTCACGAAATCGAGACGATCGAGATGATCGAGATTAGATGAGATTTCTGAGCGGAGTTAATCGATCGAGATCGAATGAATTAGATGAGTTCGGAGTTAATGATGAAATTTTGTATTAGAATCAAATGTGAAGAAAAAATATAAAAACAACCATCAAAACCCGAGACTCAAATGAGAAGGAAAGGAATGTGAGCCTAGAACATTCTCCTAACCATACTTTGTTGTGTTCTTTAGTGCTTTATGTTCTTATCTGTCATATGCATTCGCTTATAAACACAAACAAAGTATATAGGGTTCAAGACTCAAGCCCTACATCCACTCTCCTGCTCCTAGGAAATTCCTTCAAACGACTTATTCTTATCACCCTCCCTCCAGATATTTAATGAGCTCTCACTCAAATCCAGACTTATCACTCCTTCACTTGATCGCCATGCTTTCAGTTAACTCATCAGAGCTTACCACTTCTTCTAAAGAGTTTTCGGGTCAGACTCATTGCGTACCATCGACTTTTACAACTTAACACAAACTACCTAACAATAGGGTTTAGGCTTTGTTGATGTTCTCCATTCAAAGTAGATTTTCCAGACATTTGTTTAAATTTCAATGCTAAGGTTGGGAAAATCTCTAAACTTAAGATATATCATGGTTGCTTAGATCGGGTTTTAGAACACTCATGAATGTATTTGTAGATATTCCTTCCACTCAAAGAAATGGTGGAATGCCTTGAGCTATATGGCTTCTTCTCAGGAAGATCTTTTTCCACATTCTCCACACTTAATTTGATGGAAGATCTCTAAATAGTAAGGATTTGAATGTTACCGCTCCAGGGTAAGAGAATCACATTAAAATCCTTACTATTCTCGTAAGTGTCCAAAATGTTCAAAATAGGTTGTCTTCCTCATCATCGGTCCACGCCTTTTGTAATGTTAATGGATGGAATAACGCGCTATTATCTTTGGCTTAAGATATTTTCGAATTCTTTAATTTGATGAAGTCTTCTAAAAAAATGTGGGATTTCTAAGCAATTACATTCAAATCTATCTTAAATATCTGGAGGAGTTTCCCAATAAGTCGAGTCTCAAATTTCTTCAGGAAAAATCGAGTCTTCGTAGGAGCTTGATCGAAGAACCTTATTTTTATTCTTTAAGTCTTTAGAAACTTATCGAAGTATGCATTCTTCGTAAACTAAATCGAACAAAGTCTTCGCCTAAACTTCATCGAGTCTCGTGTTTCTTGATTCAAATAGACTCTCTTGACCGACCTTTGTCCGATCAAAGATATCGACGAGCCGACCGAGTTCAAATTTCTGTTTGACATCCCCCCCTCGTTCATTTTTACTTATCATCGACCTCGAGGTCAGTTATTTCAGTTATCCGATTTTTCTTGACCACAACCGACCGATCCGATCAACATATCTTCAGTCAAGATATCAGATAGCATCAGTCAAGACATCGTTAGCATATCGGGTTTATCATATCCGATCTCATCACGCCTCGATCTTGATCGTTTATATGCTCATCTTCCGATCCGCAAACTTCTCTCGACGGTCGGCTTTAGCTTTCTTTACATTTGATTTGCACAACTCATCCGTTAACTCCGGACTTCATTCGATCTCGATCACCTCTACGTCCTATCAAATCGATCTCGATCATCTACTTCTGATTTCGTGAGTTCCCCCTCAACTTGTTCTTTCATTCCCCATCAACTTGTTATCTGTAAATTAGCTTGAATAACATAACTTGATAATATTTTGACATAATTCATCAAAACTAAAATATCCCAACAATTTCCCCTATAATGAAGCCAAAACATTAAAATATATGCATTTTAAAAAAAAATGAGTTTTCGTTTAAAAAGATTAGTTCAGGTGATCACATTAAAAGTGATCTTTTGAACTCCTGCTCTGATACCAATTGTTTGTCCCGGTGAAAAACCCATGAAATGCGGAAAAAGATTATGAAATGCATATAAAAACAGGGGTGAAGGAATGGTGATTCCAGATTTTTGCGTTTTAAGTCCATGTGTTGTGTTTTGCTTATAAACGAATGCATATGACAAGATAAGAACGTAAAGCAATAAAGAACACAACAAAGTATAGTGGTTCGGAGACTCAAGCTCCTACATCCACTCTCCTTGTTCCTAGGGAACCCTTCAAACTGGACTTATCACCCTTGTTCCTTTACAATAAGTACAATGCAAAGGTTGGCAAAATCTCTCTAAGCTTAGGATATATCGTGGGTTGCTTAGATTGGGTTTTAGAACACTCATGAATGTATTTGTATATCTACCGACTTGTGTTCTATTGTGGGAATGCCTTGAGTATATGGCTCTTGGCTCTGTAGCATCTTTTTCCACATTCTCCACACTTAATTTGATGGAAGATCTTGTATTTATAGTGTGGATTTGAATGTTACCGTTGGAGAGAATCACATTCAAATCCTTACTATTCTGTAAGTTCTGCAGCTTCTCCAGGCTGGTTGTCTTCCTCTCATTGGTCCATGTCAGCTGAATTCTAACGGCTATATTCTTGATTTCTTACGAGTCTTGAGGTTCTCCCGAGTCTCGGTGTCTTGATGACATCTTGAGTCTTGATGATTATCTCGAGTCTTCGAGTTTCTCTGAGTCTCGAAGTCTTGATGTGACATCTTGAGTCTTGAGGTTTCTCTGAGTCTTGATTCTATCTGAGTCTTGAAAACTTCTTGAGTCTTGATTTCTTGAAAACTTTTTTGAGTTTTCAGTTCTTGAGAAAGCTTCTTTTGAGTCTTGATTTCTTGAAACTTCTTGAGTCTCGGGTTTCTTGATTCAACACTTCTCTTTAGTTGACCTTATACGTCGAGACATCTTGACTTTTCGAGTGGTGAGTTATTTCTTCCCGAATCGGACATCGACCCTCGAGTCACTTTTACTTCTTGACCCTGGTCGGTTGGCTCGAGCTATCGATTTCTTCTTTTGATCGATCGGCTCGTGACGGATCAACATATCTTAATCGACATATCGAATAGCATCGTCGATTACATCGGGTTAGCATATCGGTTTATCATATCGATCTCGATCACGTCGATCTTGATCGATCTAAATACACTCGTCTTACGATCGCAACCTTTTTTCTTCGATTTCTTGGCTTTAGCTTTTCTTCACATTTGATTTGCATGACTCATCGCTTAACTCCGGAACTCATCTAACTCATCGATCTCGACGGTCTCGTCTCTGACCTCGGCCCGATCTCGATCATCTACTTCCAATTTCGTGAGTTCCCCCTCAACTTGTTCTTTCTTTCCCCCTCAACTTGTTATCTGTAAATTAGCTTGAATAACACAAGTTGATAATGTTTTGGCATAATTCATCAAAACTAAAATATCCCAACAGTATTTCATATACGTATCATTTACATAATTAGAATATTAATTTATTATATAATAGTTGATTAATATAATATATTGCTTTCAATTAGGATCTTTACTAAAGAGCTACACCATATAGATCCAAACATCTCAGATGCACAAGTAGGTGAATATATTATTCGTGGTTTTGCAGAGTGGTTCCAAAACTATGCGAGTGGTTCTAAACCGTTGTTTATTAATAAATTCATATTAAATGTTTACAATTATATATTTAACCTCAAATCATCGGGTCACATGGCTATAATGGTGGAATTGTGAACCCATTCATGCGGGATCTCAGTAGAGGACCACTACGTGTGGTCAACACGTACCAAGGATACTATGTAAATGGTTACAAATTTCATACAGTGGATTATGCATCGACCAAATCTATTGTGAACAGTGGTGTTTGCATTAACAGTGCAATGTTCGATGGAGAAAGCCGTGACTACTTCGGACACCTGCAAGAAGTCGTTGAAGTAGGATATCCGGGGTTCCCTGAGAAGACTGTTGTGTTGTTCAAGTGTGATTGATATGATCCATCTGCTTCAGGAATAAGGATTCATCTCGAATACAAACTGCTCGATGTTCATAGAAGAAGAAGATATCCGGGCTATGATCCGTTTTTGTTTGCTACTCAGGTATCCCAAGTATACTCTTTGCACGATCCGTGTTCGAGAGCAAATAATGAATGGATGGTCGCTTTTAAAAGTAAAAAAGCGAGATCATCGATGCAAGTTCCTAAACCGGATTCAACTGCCAGAAGTTGATTTATGTCCGTTCCAAACGGAAACAGTTGCCACTCAAACTGAAGTGCATACAGGAGATTTCAATCTTTTCGTAGACTTAACAGCTACAAATCCAGATTTAATAGAGATTGACAGCGGCGGGGAAGGGAATGAAGATGGTGAGGAAGAGGAGAATGAAGATGGTGATGAGGAAGTGGAGGACGAGGAGGAGGAGGATGAGGAGGACGAGATTATGATATTACTAGTTATTTAATTTTGTTCTAAACATAATTAATTTTTTGGTAATTATCCAATATAAATTTAAAAAACTATAATCATTGTAAATATAAAAATAACTAAATTATTATAATAAAATGTAATTATTGGGAGATGAATTTAATAAAGAAGATTTTGATTAGATCCCAAAACCCCTGAGTATGACATGTTTAGGATAATCTTGATAGCATGAGTCAGGATTCAGTATAGAGTGTTCAGGAAGTTATCTGCACCATGTATAGTCAGCAGATATAGATCAGGTTAGATTTTGAAGATTCTGAAGACTAAAGATGTTTCTCAAGAAATCAAGACTCAAGAGTTTCAAGAAATCAAGACTCAAGAAGTTTCAAGAACCGACTCAAGAAAGTTTCAAGAAATCAAGACTCAAGAAGAATCGCTCTAAGAAATCAAGACTCAAGTAGTGAATCAAGCACTCAGAGCCATCAAGAAATCAAGACTCAAGAAGTTTCAAGAAACCAAGGCTCAGAAAGCCAAGAACTGGAAGGCTCGTAAGAAAGTTTTCAAGAAACTGGGAGAAAGTTTTCAAGAAATCAAGTGCTCAGTAGTCAAGAAATTGAAGATCAAAGAAAGCCAAGAATCAAGATTTCAAGAATTCAATCAAGTCTCAAGAAGTTGTCAAGACTTTAGTAATCAAGACTCGAAGTTATCAAGAAATCGAAGACTCGCGGATATTAATCAAGCCCTAAGGATACAACAAGACATCAAGAATCGTACACATCAAGACTCGTACATAACCTCAAGACTCGTAAGACATCAAGACTCAGTAAAATACTGAATACTCAGTATAACCTAAATGTTCCGAGACACTTAATAATATCTACATGAAGACTACAAAACTGAGAAAAACGCGGATATTCAGAAAAATAGATATTGCCCAAGACATTCATATGCAGACAAAAGGAACTAAGTCCAAGTGTTGTTTAAGGTTATCTCACTCAGAGAGGTTGACCAAAAAGAGAGCCTATGTTTGTCTACATTTCATCAAGACAAGAACCAATCGAGGGAAGACAACACTCGATTTTTATCGACATCGAAAAGTGACAGTCACATCAAGCATGTCAAGAGTACTATGTTCCGCATCGCAAAAAGTGGTGATTGGCTACATGAAAGCATATTTCCTAAAACATGCAAGGGAGTATTCAAACCCTAAAAATAGCCGTTCATCAAACACCATAAGAGGAAACTCTTGAAGCTATCTCCTCCAACGGATAGTTTTTCAAGAGTGACCTTGGTGATGTTGCCTATAAATACTAGTGACCCTCTACATTGAGAGGTTACGTGAAATTTGAAAGCAACTCAAGAGCTCATTCTTATTATTGCAAATTGAAGCACTCGAAAAAACTAGAATATCCCAAGTGTTTCACATTGAAGAGAGCTCATTCACTAAGCCTAGATTGATAAGATATATCCAAAGCTTAGTAGAGATATCCTAGCCTTTGCATTGTACTTATTGTAAAGGATATCTCATCCTAGTTGGAAACCAACCAGAAACCCAAACCCTTTGTAAGGTAGTTTGAGTGTGTTTGTTGGTGAGTTGGAGTTGTAAAGAGTTAGTAAGCTCTGATGAGTTAGCCGAAAAAACCTAGAGAAGAAGTTAGTAAGCTACTTGTGGTAGTCGATCACTTGTGTGTGTTTTGAGTTAGTAAAATTGCGTTAAAGTGACGGAAAAAAACTCAAAAGTAGAAAAGTAGGTCACAAGTGAGTTAGCCGTAAAGCTTTAGGAAGTGGTTAAGAATTTCTCCGAAGGTCGAGAGAGAGTGGACGAGGAGCTTGAGTCTCTCGAACCACTATAATTGGTGTGTTGTTTTGCTTTATGTACTGCATTATTATCTGTTGCATGTTTTTCACTGAAAGCATAATTCACTGATATTCAGTTGGAATCAATCCACTGAACTTGCATCAATTGATCACAACCTTAATCACTGTTTCATTAAAAGGAAGATATTAAGCAAAGCTAAAAACGAGTATAAACTTAGGGCCAACCATTCCGCACTTGAGTAGGTAGAACGGATAGTTACCAAACCAACTAACTCTACCGAGGGTTTAGTAAGATAGTTATCTCGATCCAAGCGACTCGAGATCTCTGAAAAACTTCGAGCCCGGTTGGGCTAATATAAGCTTAAAGCAAACTCGGGATCATTGTCTCGATGAGACTTTTGACTCGGGCGATCAGTCTTCTCGGGCAAATCATCGACAACTCGACCCCATCCGACCTCGATGAAAAGAAAAGTTTTAAAAATCACCAACACATGTATTCCCCATACACGTGTGAGACTCAAGTAGAAGACCGACCAACAATAATTGAATCATTAATTAATTAAGATAATTGAAAAAAAATTAATTGTAAATTAATATAGAATTAATTGTAAATTAATATAGAATTAATTTTATTAAAAATAAGTTAAAAAAATTCGATTTTAATTTAATTAATTTAATTATAAGTTATAAATAAAAAATATAAATTATTATATTAAAATGTAATTGAATTATTAAATAAGATAATTGAAATAAAAAAAAATTAATTGTAAATTAATATAGAATTAATTTTATTAAAAATAAGTTTAAAAAATACGATTTTAATTTAATTATAAGTTATAAATAAAAAACATAAATTATTATATTAAAATATAATTGAATTATTAAATAAGATAATTGAAATAAAAATTTTAAAAAAAATTAATTGTAAATTAATATAGAATTAATTTAATTAAAAGTAAGTTAAAAAAATACGATTTTAATTTAATTAATTAATTTATAAATTATAAATTAAAAATATAAATTATTATATTAAAATGTAATTGAATTATTAAATAAGATAATTGAAATAAAGAATTTTAAAAAAAAATTGAAAAAAAAATGAATTTTAGGACATATACAATTAAATTCATTAAGTAAACGAAGAAAGAAGTGCCGCCCGGCGAATTGATCCTCGCTCTAAAGCGCCAAGGTCCCATGTTCGGTCCCCCACGGGAGCGAATAAATGTCTCATTTAATTGGGAGACTTGGTGGCTTATATATGAGATGCTTGTTGGTTAGGTTTGAGATGGCCCGTGGCTCGGGTGGTTCAGTGCCCACCCGGGCGGCCCCCGGGCTCGGGTTCGAACCACCGTGAGTCATTTTTTTTCGAAAACTCCCGATTTAGCGACGGTTTTAGAGACGAAAACTACCGTCGCAAATGTCGACGATATATGTCGTCGCTAATAACGACGGATTTTCGTCGTTGTTTGCGACGGTATTATGACATCATAACCGTCGACAATATATCGACGGTTTAGCGACGCTTATTCCGCCCAGGAATCGGACCCACTTTTCCGTCAACAAAACCGTCGATAAGTAGAGATGGATTTACTGCTGTCGTTAGTAGCGAAGGTCTTGGAAAATACCGTCGCTATATTTTAGCGACCCTCGTTTCTCCGACGGTCAGAAAACCGTCGCTACAGTCTGTAGCGACGGTTTATATCATCGCTAAAACCGTCGTAAATCACCGTCTTTTTTGCAGTGATGTGTCATCTTGAGATTAATTTAGATGAGAGGTTACATCTTATTATATTGATGTGTTATTTTTTTATTAGTTTGTAGTTATATGTGGCATCCATGTGACATTTTAATATGTAGTTTAATAAAAAAATGCAAGTCATAAACCATGCACATCTTAGATTATATATATGTTACTTAGAAACTAAGTAAATCTATAAATTTTTAAATATCTTGAATATTTATTTTATTGAGCATTAACTTATTTGTATTAACCTTTATTTTATATCTAATATTTTATCATACATCGATTTTGAAAACATCCCTCAACTAGCTAATATGAAATTTCTACTGTTTATGTGTCGCATTATTGTGAATTTCAATGGTGTGTCATCTAATTAAGAAATAAGAATTATATAAAAAGTAAATAATGAATTTGCTTTATAGATAATGATTACATGTATGTCACAATATAATTATTTTTTAATTATTTATGTATTTAAAGTATGTGTAAATGTTATAAAATGTGGTAATTAATCTTTATTATTTTATGTTTTATTTATTTAACTTTATTATATAGTTTATTTATTGTTGTTTATTTAATTTTTATTTTGACTTAATTTAATACAAGTAAAATATTCAATCTAAATGTATTTTATGTTAATGTGAATCATATTTAATTATTAATTCTTTAATGATTAATTTTATTTTATTATTACTCTTATGTATATCTTAATTTATTTTGTGTAACATAATATTTTATATTATAATTCATTCACTTTTATTTTTTTATTAGTACATATTAATTAATATATTAATATTTTTTCTTAATCGATTTATTTTTATTTTAATTTGCAGGTTTCAACTTCATATTAAAAGGGATGATGATTAGTATTTGACATAATAATTTTATTTCAAGGTTTAAGTAAGATTGTTAATATACAATTTAAATAATTATTAATTCATATTTAATGTATTTATGTATATATTTAATGTTGTATTTTTTAATTAAAGAACCGCGTAACACGCGGGCATTAAACTAGTTATTTATAAATACAAAGTAGAATATAAACTTGTAATAAGAGATCTCAAATCATAATTAATAAATATTTGCTACTACCTTCGTCCTGTTTTTGTTTAGTAATTTCACTTTTGACTCGTGTTTTAGCAAGCAAATTGTTTATTAATATATGATCATGAAAAAATGACTTTTAAGGAGGAGTGGGATAGATGAGAGGTAGGACTATCATACCCCACCGTAATTTTTTTTTTATCATTTCAAATACTGATAAACAACTCGCTTGCTAAAACACGAGTCAAATAGCAAATGGACAATCTAAAACAAGACGAAGAGAGTATTATATATCCAATGGTCAGTGGTGCCAATTTCTTCATTGTGGACCAATTCAACCAATTATCCCTCTGACATTTTCTCGTGTGCCTTTGAGGAGAGCATTGTAATGGCTTTGTTATTGACTACAACTTTTGAACTTCAGTAAATGCTTCATTATTAATGATGATGGTATGAGAGTCACAACAATCAAAGGTCACACAATCCCATCTCATAAATGTTGTTATGTCAAAGAAATGAAAAGGTAAAAAGAAGTAGAGGAGGGTAGGTTCTGATAGTTTGGGGTAGTTTTTATAGTTTTTTTGTCCTTAAGCCACTACAATCTCATTGTCTTTTGTACTTAAAAACTTTTGTGCTTATAATGATTTCAGATTGTGGTGGCTTAAGATTGGAGGTTAATTTTGCTGAATCTTATGCGGGTGAAACAACTTTATTGGTTTATTTTGCAGTTGGTGTATCGTTTGCTATATTGGTGTATCATTTTGGATGATAAATATGTGTTTCAGTGTTGGTTTATTTTGTATTTGATGGTATATTGGTGTTTCATTGTTGGTTTAATTTGTATATATTGGTGATCAGTAGGATAACATTACAAAATAGGTAATTACATGAGATAGTATTAGAACATTACTAATAGGACATTATATTAAATAGTATTACATTACTAATATGACATTACATTAGATACGACATTAGTACTAGGACATTACAAAAGTGTACAAAAATAATCTATGATCCTGGATAGACCCAAATCCTTGCATTGGTATGATATTGTCGGCTTTGGGCCAAGCCCGTCACGAATTTATTTTTGGGCATCTCCCAAAATGCCTCATACCAATGGAGATAATGTTCATCCTAATAAACCACATGATCCTCCCATATTATTTTGATTTAAGATATTATTTGATATTCCAATAAATATGACTCACATTAAGATGCAAAAACTAACCAAACCACTGGATATAAGGTCCTAGATGCAAGAGTGACAAATAGTACAATCAAAAATAGTTTTTTCAGTTTCAATAGTTCCTTGATTTGTTCAGTCAAAACCATGATTTCTTGAACCAATTTCTTCATCTCCCCATTAATCTTAGTGTTAGTATCTTCGCCTTAGCCATCATTCTTGTCAACAACCTCCTTTGAGTTATCATCAGCCCACACAAAGAAATCACATCCACCACCTTCACTTAGAGAGTCAGGACAGTTATGAAATAACCTTCATTTACTTCTAGGTTTCTGAGAAATGTACGTACGACAAGCTTTTTCACAATAACGAATAAGATTGTGTTAGATTCGAGTGGAAGATGAAAACGACATTGTATTTTGGTGTTTTTGGATTTGGATATTTTATGAGTTTTTTTTTTTTTGTTGAATGTGATTCATATATTTGTGTTGAAGTTGCTTTGAATAGGTTGAAAATAACCCGGTGGAAAAAATCAAGGTTTTTCCACCATTTTTTGCTCATTTTCAATCGTATGAAATCAGTTTTGCAAGTTGATTGCCGCCAAAATTCTGGAGTAGGTGAAGATTTGGCGCCGAAATTGATACATGTTGGTTAATTTCGATTTTATTAACATGTGGGACCATGTGTGTAAGTGGTTGAAGTGGTTAAATATATATTAATTATGTTGCATAATGTTTGAGACCAAATATGCAAGTCCAGATAACGATTTTCGTCACGGTAGGACCAAGTTTGCAAGTACAAATTTATATGTGACTAAATCTGCAAATATTGAGACTATTTCCAATATAAAGTGTGTCCTATGGGATCAAAAATAAAAAAAAATCATTTACAAATACAAAGTAGAATAGAACTTGTAATAAGACATCTCAAAATCATAATTAATAAATATTTGCTATTATATATCCAATGACCAAAATCTCATTTGTAAATACAAAGTAGAATAGGGACTTGTATAAGAAATCTCAAATCATAATTAATAAATATTTGCTATTATATATGTTGGGATGCTATATGCCAGGATCTATCGGGATGACCTCATAAACACAAATTTAAATTACCGATTATTATTAGCATGAATTAACCTCGAATTCATATAATAATCAATCCAACAACAACATGCAAAAAATAATTCACGTAAAAGATCCTAGCATGCAGAATTTTTAGGAGTTTACGTAAACATACCCATTGGAGAGACAATCTGAGACAGGCAGGATCAGGTATCTGGCTACCAACCAAAAGTCCTTCTCAAGTATTCCCAAGTCCTTGCTCAACAACCTTGGTGGAAGGTTTTCCAATGAACAATTATAAAACAAAGGAAAAATAAATTAATTGTTGCACCACCTTTGTGAATTTCTAATTTTTCCAACTCATGGAATTGTGTTGTTTTTCATCCCCTATTTATAATAGAGGGGGGGAACGAAAATTTGAGCCAAAATAGGGGTAGGAAAGATCTTTTCTTGATCTCCAAGAAACCTTGAATATATCCCATTTATTCTTCTTTCCATGTGTATTTTTTCACAAAAATCTCACACCATTATTTACCCTAAATTTTGGAAATAATAGGAAAATTTGCAAGATTGAATCTTTCTTGAATTTATGAGATATTCCTGTATTCCAAGAATACATATCTTTCTCCATAAAATCTTTCCAAGAGAATCAAAAAAAATCTTTCTTCCCTTTTATTCCTCTAAATTTTCGAAAAATACAATTAAATAAACCAAGTGGGAGATTTCTTGAATTTATGGGATAATCTTGTATTCCAAGAATACTTATTATCTCATTTCCACAAAATATTTCCAAGAAAATCCTTCTCCCTCTTTTTCTCTAATATTTTCGAAATAAAGGAAAAATATGCAACAAAAATATTTAATTTATTTTAAACACCTTTTCATTTAATGGACTTTAATTGGGCTACTTGAGGGACCTTTAGGAGAATTAAGATGGATCTCTCAATGGGCTTCTGAATTCCAATATTGAGCCACAATATAATTCAGCCCATTAATATTAATTAATTCCACTATATAATTAATATTGCACTATCCATCTCAACCCATATAACAGTATTATGGCTCCCGATTATTATTTTCCATGTTTAAGATTATTTTGTCCATTAATTAATTAAACCACTGAAAAGGTTTATATTAATTAATATCTTTATCCTTGGAGTAAGGACAACTCAACATTATTATCCATACCGGAAAATTAATCCCACTTGCAAGATTTGGTATGATAAAGGTTCTGAGCCCACCAAGGAGACTAATCATGCAAGACTCTCCAAGCACACGATTCTATGTATTAATTTAGCAACTGCCATGTAATTAATATTATTGCCCAAGATATAGAGTATCGAAGTCGCAGTGATTCTCTTCCCATTATAAGTCAAAGTAATAATTACTAATCGCACACAGTCCTTATTAAGTCAGAGATTAAGAAATCAACAACCACTGAGGTCTAACTCTTCATCTCATAAGTCGGTGCGAATGAGTTTATCCTCTCTATATGTCTGCTTCAACGCATCAAATGCACTAATGTAATCTCTCGGTCAAGACAAGTCAATCTGAACCTTACACATCAACTTCTACCAATAGATTGTTCAGATTTATCTAAGTTGTGAAACACACACTTGTTTACAAGGGACTGTTAACGATCTGGTATCACCACTTTAACTACAATATAACACGTGCTATTTTATGAACGGTTTGCAATAAATATATATAACATTCAATCATATTTAAAGCAACAGTGATAAATAATTTATTTCAGTAAATAAGTGTTTAATATATAGGTTATACAAAGTAAAAACATACTTTCACGTATAACCCCAACAATATATCCAATGGCCAAAATCTCATTTATAAATATATAGTAGAATAGAAACTTGTAATAAAAAATCTCAAATCATAATTAATAAATATTTGCTATTATATATCCAATGGCCAATTGTGGCAACTTCTTCATTGTGGACCAATTCAACCAATTATCCCTCTTTGACAATTTCTCGTGTGCCTTTGAGGATTACATTTTAATGACTTTGTTATTGACTACAACTTTTGAACTTTAGTAAATGCTTCATTACTAATCCATATATTGGTATAACCATTTTACATTATAGCACAAAGATGATAATATTTTGTCAGGTTTACAAAATTATTACGTGTGGCGGTCTCACGATTAGACGGAATATGATTTCTACATTGATATTTTAATATTTTGTGAGAGATAAATATTGATTTGTCATACCCCATCTCATGTATGAAAACGTCTTATGCGAGTTTTTATCTATAAAGTTTTAGTTTGATGGGGATAATTAGGATATAGTTTGGAAAGGTTTTTAATTGTATAATTTGAAGAAAATATTTCATAACAATGACTTAGTGAGATTATACTTGAACGTAATACTGTAATAATTTGTGTTTAAATCACCGTCCACTAACGAGTAACCTGTGTCTAATAAAAGTAGAAAAAGAAATAATCATAACTTGGTCACGTGTATCTACCATTATACCCACAATGATCGGCCATACGGTTGTTGTTCATAACGGTAAAGAGCATTTGACTATTTATATAACAAGATCGTATGGTCGATCACAAATTGGAAGAATTTGTACCTACTTTAAATTTTCAAGATCATGCAAAAAGTGATAGTAGATCTTGCCAATAGTTAATTTTATCTTAAAAAATATATAGATAGATACTTATGATTCATTAGCAGGAGAACGACCTTATGCTAAGTAAGAAAAAAACAGAAGTATACGCTTTTGGTCGAAATATATCTTTATTGAGTGGGTCTCTTGTGCACTAGTTGCATGGTGCAACCGGGTATAAAGATATCCATTTAATCAAACGGATCCTGTGTTCGCTACTAATAGGATGTTGGCGGATTTTGCTTCAATTGGCTTACATGGCCCAGCAGCTTAGGTTCTATACTAGAATATATATGGCAGGGGTTCGAGACCTCTTTAACTCTTTTTTTACTTGTTTTTTTTTCTTTTGCATTTCTCTTTATTAGCTTGCTTTTTTTTTTTTTGTATTTTGTTTCTTTTTATTTTTAAAATTTTACGGAAAATGAGATACACTTATACGGGTAACAAAACCTAATGTTTTTCTAGAAATCATAAAACATTAACTCTAAATATATAAACACCAATCCATAATTGCTTATTTAATATAGAAACACACAACTATATAACAAAAAAACATGCAACTAGCTAATACAAAATCATGCAACTACTTATAACAAAAGCGTGCAATTACTTATAACAGAAGCGCGCAACTACTTATAACAAGGTGCATGTTTTAGTGGTATCAAGTTGTATATTTCAGTTATAGTAAGTTGCATGTTTCTTGATATTTGCATGCTTTTCAGTGGCTCAAATTTTAACACTGGCGAAAAATTAGGTCTTTGAAGAATGAAGAAACGAAAAATGAGATACACTTATACAAAAACTTGCAATTACCTAATGTTGAACCATGCAACTAAAAATTATAGAAACATGCAACTAGCAAATATATAAACACACAACTGTATAACACAGAAACATGCAACTAACTAATATAGAAATACACAACTATATAACTCAAAAACATGCAACTAGCTAATACAAAATTGGTCAACTACTTATAGCAGAAGCGTGCAACTACTTATTACAGAAGCATGGAACTACTTATAACAAAAGTGTGCAACTACTTATAACAGAAGCGTGCAACTTATAAACATTCTTCTGAATCTATTCATCCCTTCAAACCACGGATAAAATAAGCCAATTGATGAGAAAAATCCCCTAATATATCCACAAACTGTTGGGTTGTGGAGCCTGAGTCGGAGAAGGGGATCCGGAGATATGGTGTTAGGTCGAGATGTATGAAAAAAAAAGTCTGACGAGAGACCGAGCATTGGAGGCACTCGAGCTAGCGATCTGATCGAAATAACAAGTTCCATCCCCGTGGTTGAGGTTATTCAACGTAATTAGGATTTGCGTCTCATTGAAAATTGGTAGTAAAACCACCTCAACGAAGTTCAATATGATCATTAGTAGTGCCCCCAATTGAGCATTCGGTTGAGATTGATTTTGAATTCCTAGGAAGTTCAAATTGATTTAATTCCTAACAACCGAAGTTCATTGGGTTAAAGGATAGGGAAGGCGATGATGGTGGTTAAATCGCTTTGTTGAGAAGTTTGATGGAACGGATTTTGGATCCGAAATTGCAGACGAAGATTACTCCTAAATATCTCTGTATCAACCGAAAGTAAAAACCAAAAAGATGAAGATCTTTGGAGATATTGATAGGAAGGCGATGATGTGGTTAAAAACCGTTATCCAACGAACAAGGTTTATCAAAAACCACAAAGGAGATCTTTGGAGATATTGACCGGTTATTCAACCGTCTGCGGCCGAACAAGGTCCATGGCGGAGGTTATTCAACGTAAGGATGGCCACCACCTCAACGAAGTTCAATATGATCATAGCCCAATTGAGCTCGGTTGAGATTGATTTTGATGATGAAGTTCAAGCCTTGGATTTTGTTGAGTGTGGTTAAATGCTTTAGTTATCCGGAAAGTTGGGGTGGAGATCTTTGGAGATATTGGTATGTATGAAAAAATACAGCTTCGATCAACGAACAAGGTTTATTCAACTTTGAGGATGGCGGAGGTTAAAGTGAAACTAAAATTCAATATGATCATAGCCCAATTGAGATTGAAACTAAAGGGTTAGGGATTTGGTCATGAAGTTCAAGAAATTTTGTTGTCTTCTTTTACCGGAAAGAGTTGGAAGGTGTGGCCACAGGATCGACTTTGAGTCTAAAATTGATGAGGTTAAGGTCTTGAGGCGAAGAAATCTGAATCGAAGGAAGCCAAATCTGAATCGGGTACAAATCGGGTACATCGAAGTCAAGGGCAAAGATAAGCCCAAGAAGGATAAGAGTAAAGTTGAGTGTTATAAATGTCATGAACTTGGTCATTACAAAAGTGAGTGCAAGGCACAAGGAATGAACCAAAGAAGAATGACAACTCAGCCAACGTTGCATCGATGAGGACTTCGGATGCATTAATTACGAGTGTAAGCGATCCCATTGGAGTTGTGGGTGTTAGATTCTGGAGCATCGTTTCATTCGTGCAGCAGTGCTGACATAATGGAAAAGTACACTTTCGGGAACTTTGGGAAGGTATATCTAGCTGATGATGAGCCTTTGGAAATCAAATGGGAGGGGAATGTTCGGATTAAGACACCAAATGGGACTGTGTTACAATTGAAAGATGTGAGACATATTCCTGGTTTGAAGAGGAATTTGATTTCAGTTTGGCAACTTGATGACGAGGGCTACAAGGTGACCTTTGGGTGTAACTCATGGAAGATATCCAAAGGTGTCATGGTAGTGGCTCGTGGAAATAAATAGGGGACGTTGTATATGATAGACAACACCCGGGATAGCATTGCTCTTGCAAGTGAAAAAGGGAATGCAAATTTGTGGCATTGTCGTCTAGGCCACATGAGTGAAAAGGGGATGAAAGTTATGTGCTCGAAGGGTAAACTGCCAGACCTCAAGACAATTGACATTGGTTTGTGTGAGGACTGTGTATTTGGAAAAGCGAAAAAGGGTGAGTTTTTGAAGGGAGGCGGGGGCTTTGAAGAAGCGGTTTGGAGTTAGTTCACGAAAGGATTTGTGGGGTCCAAAGACAAGTGACATCCCTTGGTGGAGCATCATATTACATGACTTTCATTGACGACTCTACGAGGAAGGTATGGGTTTATTTCTTGAAAAATAAGTTTGATGCCTTTAATGCTTTCAGGAAATGGAAGGCTCTTGTAGAAATTGAAACGGGTCTCAAGGTGAAGTGTTTGAGATCTAATAATGGTGGAGAGTACGAGCTCCGTGAGTTCAAATGATTCTATGAGGCGAATGGAATCCGAATGGAGAAAACCGTGAGAGGAACCCCACATCAGAATGGCATAGCAGAACGTATGAACAGGACCCTATGTGAACGTGCTAGGAGCATGAGATTGAAGTGTGGGATGCCAAAGATGTTTTGGGCAGAGGCAGTTAACACAACAACTTACTTGATAAACAGAGGACCCTCAACTCCTTTGGAAAATGGCATATCGGAGGAGGACTAGTCGGGAAAGGAGGTAAATCTGTCTTTTCTTCGAGTATTTGGGTGTGTTGCATATGTTCATGTTGATTCTATGAGTAGAAGTAAGTTGGATGCAAAATCTGTTAAGTGTACGTTTGTTGGATATGGCGGTGATGAATTTGGCTATCGATTTTGGGATGAGGAAAACCGAAAGGTGATTCGTAGTCGAGATGTCATATTTAATGAACAGGTGATGTACAAAGACAGGTTGGGGGTATCCAAAGAAGGTGGTTCTGAGTCTCAGGTTGTGGAGTTACACATTTCGAACTCGGGTGGGAGCAAAGGGGTTCTAGATGATCAGGTGATTGTTGAGGAAGAACCAAGTACACCACCGCCAACAATTCCGATGCGGAGATCCACGAGAGATCAGAGATCTCCTGATAGGTATTCACCCCCCCTTCATTATTTATTATTAACTGATGGTGGTGAACCTGAATGTTATGCAGAGGCAACACGTAGTAAACAGGTGGACAAGTGGAAACTTGCAATGGATGATGAGATGAATTCATTGATGACCAACGAAACTTGGGAGCTAGTTGAGCTTCCTAAGGGCAAGAAAGCACTGCATAACAAGTGGATTTACAGAATAAAAGAGGAGGCTGATGGAAGCAAACGCTACAAGGCAAGATTGGTTGTGAAGGGGTTTCAACAGAAACATGGTATTGACTATACCGATGTTTTTACTCCAGTGGTGAAGCTAACTACCATTCGATTGGTTCTGAGTCTGGTGGCTGCAGAAAATTTGGTGTTAGAACAGATGGACGTAAAAACCGCCTTTCTTCATGGTGATTTAGATGAGGACATCTACATGAAACAACCGGAGGGATACTTGTCTAAGGGGAGTAGTGAGCTAGTTTGCAAGTTGAAGAAGAGCTTGTACGGTCTGAAACAAGCTCCATTACAGTGGTACAAGAAGTTTGATGGGTTCATGCACGAGATTGAGATCAAGAGGTGTGAGGCTGACCATTGCTGTTACTTCAAGAGGTATGATGATGGTTATATCAATTTGCTATTATATGTTGATGACATGTTGATAGCAGGCTCTAGTGCTCGAGAGGTGAGCAAGTTTAAGGAAAAATTATCTGAAAGGTTTGCTATGAAGGACCTTGGAGAGGCCAAGCAAATCTTGGGTATGCGAATCAATCGTGACAAGGTGGCAGGAAACTTGTATCTTTCACAGGCTGAATACATAAAGAAAGTCTTGGAGAGATTTAGTATGGAAGATGTAAAAGCCGGTTCGGGTCCCGTTTGGGAAGTCGATTCAAGCTATCCAACAAGGACTCACCTAGTAGCGAAGAGGAGCGGACCTACATGCAAAACACTTCGTATGCTTCAGCAATTGGAAGTTTGATGTATGCAATGGTGTGTACAAGACCAAATATTGCACAGGCGGTGGGAGTTGTTAGCCGGTTTATGGGCAATCCGTAAGGATGTAGACATTGGGAGGCGGTGAAGTGGATCCTTAGATACTTGAGAGGTACTTCTTGAACAAGCTTTGTGCTTTGAGGGCAAAAGCGTTGGGTTGGCAGGATATGTTGATGCAGACTTGACATCAAATGATCTCGACAAAAGGAGGAGTACTACAGGGTATGTGTTTACTTTTGGTGGTACAACAATATCTTGGGCTTCTAAGTTGCAAAAGATCGTAGCTCGATCCATTGCGAAGCGATGCGTTCTTGATCACCGAGGCTAGTAAAGAAATGGTTTGGTTGCATAATCTGTCTTGTGAGTTGGGGAAGGAACAAAAGGATAGTATTCTGTATAGTGACAGTAAGAGTGTTATTCACTTGGCGAAGAATTGACCTTTTACTCGAGGACAAAGCACATTAAGTTGAGGTAACATTACATTCGTTACCTCATCGAGAACAAGATCTTGCAGCTGATGAAGATCCGGGGAAGTGAGAATCCTGCTGACATGTTGACTAAGGTTGTGACCTTAGAGAAGTTGAAGTTATGCATGACTTCAACTAGCCTTGAAAAACCCGAACATAAGGCGAAACACTACTACCGATTGAGAGAAACCGTTGGAGCAGGGAGACAAGTTCTGGTTGAGTCGGTCTCGGTGGGAGATTGTTGGGTTGTGGAGCCCGAGTCGGATAAGGGATCCAATGAGCGGTGCGCCGACCATGGTGTTAGGTCGAGCACTTCTGCTCGACCAAAGGAGGTCGAGCGCAATGGGAGACCAGAGTATTGGAGGCGCTCGAGCTGGCGATCTGATCTAGTGGAACCGCTCGACCAAGGCCCGTGGTCGAGTGGGTTCCGTAGTTATGCGCGTGAATTAGGGCTTTGACCCATGTCTCATTTAAATACCTTGACTCATTGTATTTGCCTCCTTGTACGAAAATAACACACGAAAAGAGTGAATCTCCTGGCTTGGTAGTGCCCCCAGACGTAATCATTCCTGACGAACTGGGTAACCAAATTGTTTGTCTCTAAATTTCTAGTTCTACTATTTTCTCCATAATTGCTTGTTTAATTCCTAACACAAACCAGTCAATTGATGAGAAAAAAACCCCTAATACATCCACTATGTCTTCATAACTCTGAAGTCCATATACGAAAAAACAATGTAAAATTCAATAGTTTCACTGATATAACTAAACGAAAGAAATTAACTACTTTTCAACGAATTTTGCAAGTGATAACATAGTGTAATAGGATCAACATTGTAGTTCAAAGATTACAGAGTTTCAATCGAGATTTAAGCAAGCAAAAAACGTTCTACACTACACTGTAGAAGCTGAAAAATAATAATTGGAAAGCAACTGATCTGAACCGGGGTAGAGACGGTAGTGTTGGGAAATTTATAGTTTTGATGGAAGTTCCAAAACAGTTGTAATAGGGCCAGTCGAACCTGTTAGTCGACTGATGATTTGATAGGAAACCAACTGAACATGTTAGACAGCTGATGAATTAGACTAGGTCACATTTTGAGGGGGAACTCAAAATGCATAAGTTAGATCAGAAGCGAAGATCAGAAGCGTGGATTAGAAGAAAATAGTTGTAAACGCAGCAGACCAGAAGACCTATTCTATGGAGATATCAGCAGAGTCGATAGGTTGAAGCTAAGACAACCATATCAGAAGACTCAAGGTGACTGATCAGTAGAGTATTGATCAGATCAAGTTTAGTCAGAAAAGTAATAAGCACAACTACTTATCTAAGGCATGCGATGTAAATCAGACCAGAAGAATGTCAACAGAGTTGGCTTTACAAGACGCCGAATAAGTGTACTTGTTAGCCACTAAGGGGTCGACACGTATGTACGGATCTGACGATGCAGGATATGGCATATCAGGGCAAACGACTACAAAGGACATATATAAATGGAGACGTCATGGCCTTCCTGAAGCACGTCACATCAAGCCTGCAAACTACCTAAAATAGCCTAAAATTCAAATTGCTCTCCAACGACTCTTTGATTTCAAGGTTTATAAATATAGGATCAACCTTCATAGTAAGGAGACGGAAATTATCATCAAGCTTAAGCTATCCGCAATTTCAGCACGAAGAATACAAAATCAAGAATATTTTCTAATTGTTCATCCCATAGTTCTTAGCATAGAATTCTTATCCTTGAGTTTTAGGCTACTCAAATACTAGGATAGAATTCCAGTTGGAATACAACAAATCTTATACCCAAACCCACAAAGTTAGGTTAAGTTTGTTCAGCAAGATTTCAGACTAGGGTTTCTAGTTTCTGATTTCTGGGATTGGTTGAGTGAGAACTCTTGAAACATCTGATTGTACTGTGTTGGACTAACACATTAAACTAAGTCCAAGTTGGTTAAGTTGGTGCCCCTGCTGATATGGAAGAGTGGACGTAGGACAAGTTGTCCGAACCACTATAAAATTCTGGTGTGCCTTATATGTTCTTATCTGCTTTACACTGTGCACACTACCTGGTTTTAACTTTACATGCATATTCTGAGTCTGGATCAGATTTGCATCAAGCAACTGATCTGATCAGTTTGACACTTTGTCATCTGATCTAAAACAGATCACTCAGAATCTGTTTTGAGCAAACTGGTTTTCACACGGGTTAACTTAGCTTCCGCACATCAGTTAAACTGATAGACACCAAACTGATCTGCCCTCAGGCGATCAGTAAGTTGGATATCAGTCCAAACTGATTCACACGCACTCTGATCAGGCATACCTGCTTTGCACACCTGATCTCACTCAAAAAAATTTAGAAGTCTATTCACCCCTCCCCTCTAGACTTCTGCCCTCACGAAAACCCGTTCGGGACCTACAAGTGGTATCAGAGCAATGGTTCTACGGACCACTGGCTTTGAGTATCATCGGTTCTTGAGAAAGAACCATTGTGGTCACTTGAACATATCTTGAAAAACCTGTTTTAAAACTCATCTGTTTTCAAAACTCACGTTTAGCATGGATAATACTTCGGGTATGTATCATGATCTGCCTAAGTTTTTGATTGATGAGTATGCTGACTGGACCATACTCATGAGCAACCATCTGGGTGCGATAAGCAGCAGAATGATGGAAGTTCTTGAACAAGGACCCATCATTATCTATCACAACAACCCAACTGAAGGAGGTGATCCAGAATTTCCAACTGGAGCCAGAATCAGAAAGAGTCCCTCACTGATGGATGCCGAGGAAAGGAAATTGTCCAATCTGGATACTGTAGCCAAACACATCATCATGGAGACAATGGACAAGATAACACGTGAAAAGATCAGGTATCTCAAGACTGCCAAACAGATGTGGGATACTCTTGCTGAAATGTGCGAAGGAAATGATCTCATTAAGGACAGCAGATTGCAAGTTGAACTGGTAAAATTTGAGAAACTCAAGATGCTACTAAATGAAACCATAAATCAGCTCGATGGACGAATCACCATGTCAGTCAACAAGCTTCGTGAATTGGGACGAGAAATGTCTGATAAAGACATCAACTATAAGATCTTGAGATCCCTGACCAAGAAATGGGATATGAAAGTAACAGTTATAAAAAATTGTCAAGATATTGCAAAGATTAAGCCAAGCAACCTGTTTCTCAGTCTGAAGGCCCATGAATTTGACCTGATTGAAAGAGGCCAAGAAGAAGAAGGCGAATCACCTGCTGAAACCACACCTGCCACATCAAAAGCAGTTGCATTCAAAGCGGTAAAGAAAGCTTCAAAAGCCTCTGAAGCTATTGGAAATATTGTGAGTCAGACTGAACAAATTACTTTGTTGACCAGAAAGCTTGAAAGATCAAATATTCAACTGGAAAAGTATCGAAAATTTTATAGAGACTATCAGAACAACAGAGGAAGAGATAGGAGATCTACTAAAAGATCACAAGAAAGGAATTGATCTGATGACATAAGAGATGATCATAGAGATGATCGTAGAGAAGATAAGAAGAGAGATGATCGTTCTTATGATAGAAGAGACAACAGATCAGAAAGAAGAAATTCATATTACAGGTAAACTGGGAAGTCACCTGACCGATCCTACAGAAGAAATGATTCACCTGGCAGAAGAAAATCCATGGAACCTAGAGCATGTTTCAACTGCCGAAAACCAGTCACCTTCTACATCGCCTTTAACGACCTAACTCCAAAAGAAAGAGAAGATAAGCGGAACAGAAGAGAGCAAAGATACAGAGACAGGAAAGCCATGGTTGCTGATACATCTGGGATAGATGACTCTTATCTACCTTCAGATGATTCTGGTTACTCATCGGTAGAAGTCTTCTGTCTGATGACCACTGCTGATGATTTCGACAACTTCGACGATCTGATGTTCTCATCTGATGATGACATCTGCCTCATGGCCAAGGATGCTGATCAATCTGAGGTAACTTCTAAACCTTCTGTGATTTCTGTTTCCACACCTGTTGTGTTGAGCACATCTGCTGGAGAGATTGACCTGCAACTCTACAATGAGCAATTGCTTGATGATCTCTCTAATGCAGTAGACACTTATACAATAGTGGAAGCTGAGAACGATAAGCTGAGGGCAGAGAACATTCAGCTTGTCAAGGATAATGCTATGAGAAAAGTTGTTGAACTAAAATCAGATGAGACTGTTCAAAAGATGACTGCAGAATCGGAGTTTACGAAAAGTCGATTCTTTTGATCGAGGTAAACCGGTTTAAAAACGACAAAAGTTATCAACAAGCAGCAAGCTGATGATCTCAAAATCCTCCAAGCTAAGTTCGATGAACTCTTCCGACTGCATGAGAGTCTAAAACAAAGTGAGGACAGTTTGCGAAAGAAAGTAGAGATTTTTGGAAAAGCTTCTAAAAATGTTGATGAAATAACAAGCTACTTTCGGAAGCCAACTGATAAGAAGGGTATTGGGTTTGATAGCCCTTCTGGATCCTCATATGTCCAACCTGGTTCACAGTCCAAAAGTGAATTTAGGAAGATTTTTGGACAAGATACACGAAATGCCAAATATGTATCAAAGAAGGGAAATAGACTTGCTGAACAGGTAAGGCGAGTGCCTGATCAGAGAGGGAATAGAAATGGACCTCAACTGATCAAGCATCATCCGAGGAATCAACAGAAGAACCCTGTTCTTCTGAAGAGACCTCAATCTGATCAGCAGATTAGGAATCAGAAAGGAGAATCTCGCAAGGGAAAGTCTGATCTGAATCCTAATCAGGTCAAGCTGTCTAACCAGCATGCCAAGGGTAAACTGCAGAAACCATTTGTGCAAAAGAGATATGAATCTTTTGATGGTAGCAGTCGTACATATCTGCACCAGAACCACACTGGATTAAAAGAAGACACACTAATCAGAAAAATCCCAAGTCTTTTGATTCATCCAAGGCTCACACCCATAATCATAATGACCAGAATGCACATGAAGAGATGTATGATTATGTAGATGCTTATGGGAGACAAATCAAGTCTTCTGATCTTAATGATTACCATAGAAGTGCCCTGTTTGTTTGGATCCCGAAAGGTAACTCTAACCCCTCAGGACCCAATCCTACAGGGGTACCTAAAGCCTGATTTGATTGCAGGATCGCGTGGGTTTGGCCAATAAAGGAAGTGTACAAGCAACTATCTGGTACATCGATAGTGGATGCTCAAGGCACATGACTGGAAAGAAACATCTCCTCAGTTCATACACAGAACAAGAAGGCCTACGTGTACTCTTTGGTGATGATAACTTTGGTTTTACCAGAGGATTCAGAACCTTAGAGAATGATGATGTACAGGTTACTGGAGTCTCGTATGTCGATGGATTGAAGCACAACCTGTTATCGGTTTCACAATTCTGCGACAACGAATTCAGCGTTGAGTTCTCGACTGATCAATGCACTATC
This sequence comes from Stenogyne calaminthoides, assembly GCA_037126765.1. Classification (NCBI taxonomy): domain Eukaryota; kingdom Viridiplantae; phylum Streptophyta; class Magnoliopsida; order Lamiales; family Lamiaceae; genus Stenogyne; species Stenogyne calaminthoides. Next base: position 397,763 of record JBBCBC010000059.1, read on the forward strand.
AAGAATCGAGCTACTCAACAGATTTTGTTAACTGGTTCTAGGAAAGGAATGATCTACACTGCAGATTGGAACAGTTGTCCAAGAAATGTTTGCCTGATTGTTAAGAGTTCCAAATGTTGGGGAATTAATTGTCCGGATCTATTCGGGATGAATATTTAAATACAAGTTTAATTCTAACAATTATTATTAGCATGAATTAATCCTATATTAATTCAAATAATAATACAACAACAAATCATGCATATAAACAGTTCACGTAAATCCTACGCATGCGGAATAACTAGGGGTTTACGTAAACTAACCTCTCGGAGTGACAACCGTTGAGAAGATGAATCCCGCTCACACGAACACACCAAAAGACCTTCTCAAGTATTCCCTTATCCTTGTTCAACAATCCGGTGGTAGGAACTCGCGAACAATTTAACAAAAGGGAAAAATAAAATTATGTTGCACCACCTTTGTGGATTTTTAATTTTTCCAACACATGGAATTGCACTTGGGGATGGAACATTCATATCCTATTTATAGAGAGGGTGGTGGTCGAAAATTGTGTGTGTGAATAAGATGGGAAAATCTTTTTCTTGGTCTCCAAGAAATCTTGAATATATCTAATATATTATTTTCTCCATATTTAAAATATTCCACAAAATCCCACCTCCTCTTGTTATGGAATTTTCGAAAAAAAAAAGGCCAAGATTTCCAAGATTGGGATCTTCTTGAATCTATGAGATATTCTTGTATTCCAAGAATACATATCTTCCATAATATCTTTTCAAGAAAATCAAGAAAATCTTTCTTTCCTTATTTTTTCATTATTTTCGAAAGTTTCAAGATAAATAGCCAAGTGGGAGATTTCTTGAATTTAATAAGATAAACTTGTATTCCAAGAATACTTATCCTCATTCCATAACAAAATTCAAAGAAAATCTTTCTCCCTCTTTTATTTATTATTTTCAAAATATTAGGAAAATTAGGCAATTTATTTTATTTTAAACACCTTTTTCAGTTATTGGACTTTATCTTTGGGCTACTTGAGGGGCCTTTAGGAGAATTAAGATTTGACCTTCTAATGGACTTTGAATATCTAATATTGAGCAACAATATTATTCAAGCCCATAAATATTAATTAATCCCACTACATAATTAATATTGCACTATCCATCTTAACCCATATTACTGTTAATATGGTTCCCGGTTATTATTTCCCGTTTTTAAGATTATCTAGCCCATTAATTAATTCAAGCCACTGAAATAGCTTTCCATTAATTAATATCTTTTGTCCTTGGTCAAGGAACGGTTCAACATTATTATCCATACCGAAAACTAATTCCACTTGCAAGATTTGGTATGATAAATCTTATGAACCTCCCAAGGGGGCAAATCAAACAAGCGTACTCGCACACGATTCTTCGTATTAAATCTTAGCAATCGCATGTGACCAATAATATTGCCCAAGATATAAAGTATTGAATCTCATTGATTCTCTACCCGTCATAAGTCAAAGCAATAGTTACTAACCACACACAATCCTATTTAAGGGACGGAGATTAAGAAATAACGAACCACTGAGGTCTAATTCTTCCTAATTAAGTGCTGAAGAATTTATCCTCTTGTAGGTCCTATTCAGTGCATCAGTCATGCACTAGTGCAATCTCTTGGTCAAGACAAGCCAATCTGAGCCTTACACTTCAACCTTTCACGATGGATTATTCATTTCCATCTAGGTCGTGAACAACGTACTTTTAGTTACAAGGGACTGTTAATTTAATCTTCTGTGATCTGGTATCACTAAATTAACTACAATGTAACATGTACTGTTTATTGAACAACTATGTAGTAAATATATGTAACATTCAATGATATTTAAAGAATCAGTGATAAATAATTTATTTCAGTGAATAAGACAGAAAATTCAGTTTGGTTATACAAAGTAAAAGCATACTTTTCAGTATAATCCAAACAATCTCCCACTTATACTCAAAGTCTGCTTTTAAGTATACTACAGTATGTCTCGTGTAGTTCCTAATGTGTGACATCTAATGTCACCTACACGAACCTAATAATATCTCCCACTTATACTCAAAGCAGATTGGCAACAGTCTTGACACCCATTCCTTCCACATGTCTCTCGAATGTATTCTGAGGCAGACCCTTTGTGAATGGATCTGCTAGGTTGTCTTCTGACGCGATCTTTGCCACCTCTATATCTCCTCTCTTAACGATTTCTTGTATAAGATGGTATTTCCTTTCAATGTGTTTGTTGGCCTTGTGGGCTCTTGGTTCCCTTGAATTTGCAACTGCTCCGGCATTATCACAGTAAATAGTGATTGTGCTGGGCAAAATTCGAACTACATCCAAGTCCACTAGGAAGTTCTTGAGCCAAACCGCTTCTTTTGCTGCCTCGCAAGCAGCTACATATTCGGCTTTCATGGTAGAATCGGCGATGGATTTCTGCTTAACGCTTCTCCATGTCATGGCTCCTCCCCCAATGCAAAACACACTACCGGAGGTAGATTTTCTGGAATCTAAGTCTGATTGGAAATCCGAGTCCAGTGTAACCGATGGGGATTAGACTGTCTGACTGATAAACTAACATAAATGGACTTCTTAAGCTTGCAAACTAGGTGTTCTTGGCCCTTTTCAATGAAGCCTTGGGGTTGTTGCATATAGATCTCCTCTTCAAGACTTCCGTTAAGGAAAGCCATCTTGACATCCATTTGCCAAATTTCAAAGTCGAGATGCGCATCAATCGACAAGAGAATTCGGATGGACTTGAGCATTGCTACAGGTGAGAAGGTTTCCTCATAGTCGATCCCCTCTTTCTAAGTATAACCTTTCGCCACAAGCCTTGCCTTGAAGGTTTCCACCTTCCCGTCCGGTCCTCTTTTCCTCTTATATACCCACTTGCCGCCAATGGGTTTGACCCCATTAAGTGGTTCGACTAGCTCCCACACTCTGTTATGATCCATAGAACCCATTTCGGCTTTCATTGTTGTTTGCCAAGAAACCACATCCTTGTCTTGGATTGCCTCGTCGTAAGTCCATGGGTCTGATTCATCTTGACCGGGGACTAAGTTCGAGGACTCTCCTATCCCCATGAATCTCTCGGGTTGTCTCACAATCTTCCCACTATGTCGAGGTTTCGGTAGTGTAAGTGTGTCGTTTGGTATGCCATCTTGTACAGTTGGCACTGAGGTTGGCCCTCTAAGCTCATTTAAGGTAATCTCACTTCTGGGCTTTCTTACGTTCATATAGTCTTCTTCCAAAATTCTAAACTGTGTGCTTATTACCACCTTTTGATCCTCGGGACCATAGTACATACACCCTTTTGTTCCCTCGGGGTATCCTATAAACAACCTTAATTCTGATCGAGGATTCAATTTTTGGCTTCCTTGTCCAACACGTAGGCCGGACACCCCCAAATTCTCATGTGTCTCAAACTGGGCTTGCGCCCGGTCCACAATTCTTTGGGAGTTTTGGGAACCGATTTGGATGGCACCAAGTTCAGAATATAAGTTGCTGTTTCCAAGGCATGACCCCAGAACGACTTGGGTAGATTCACATAACTCATCATTGCTCTAACCATTTCTAAAAGAGTTCTGTTTCTTCGCTCTGCAACCCAGTTTTGTTGAGGGGTTCCAGGTGCAGTTAGCTGGGATACAAACCCTTCATCTGACAAGTAGTTCAAAAACGCATCGCTGAGGTACTCGCCTCCAAGATCAGATCGTAGAGACTTGATACGTTTTTCCCTATGATTCTCTACTTGAGCCTTAAATTCTTTGAATTTGTCAAAGGTCTCAGATTTATGCTTCATAAGGAAAATGTAGTCGTACCTTGAGTAATCATCAATAAAGGTGACGAAATACTCATAACCTTCTCTTGATTTGATTGACATTGGACCACATACATCTGTGTGAACGATTTCTAACACTTCTTTGGCTCTATTTTCCTTGGCTCCGAATGCCCTCTTTGTCATTTTACCCTCCAAACATGATTCGCAAGTTGGGATTGGTTCAATCCAGAGAGACTCCAATGAACCATCTTCTACCAACCTTTGAATCCTTTTTGGATTAATATGTCCCAATCTAAGATGCCATAGAAGTGTCTCATTCATGTCTGATGAACGTTTTCTTTTATCGGAAACAGTTGATGTGTTATAGGATGCATTTCGTGAGTGGTGTGCACAGTTAATTGTATAGAGTTTATTCAACAACGTTCCATAACAGATAAATTTATCATAAAAAGAAATGGTAACAACTTTATCAAAAGTAACTGAATATCCATCAAGGTAGAGTTTAGAAACCGAAATTAAATTCTTTCTAAAACTAGGAACGTAAAGAACATCTCTTAAAATTAAAACTCTGTCTTCAAAAGACAGGTGCACTTCTCCCACTGCTTCAGCTTCCACTCTCGTAGCATCGCCCAGTGTGATGAGGATCTCACTCCCACTAAGTTGTCGGGTCCGCTTGAACCCTTGTAAAATGAAACAAACATGATCAGTGGATCCCGTATCCACCACCCATAAATGGGAGGCATACGCCGCTAAACAAGTTTCAACAACTGGTGCGTGAGATTTACCTTTCTTTCCATTCCTTTTGGGTTTGGAACAGGCTGACCTCCAATGTCCTTATTCACCGTAGTTGAAGCACTTCCCCTTAGCTGGTTTACTCACTCCTCCACCTCCCTTCACCTTTTCCTTGCCCTTGGCAACACTTGAGTTCACTTGCTTGTGGCCTTTGTCCCTTTTCTTTTTCTTACCACCTTTTGGCCTAGAAGAAGAAGAAGATCCTTTTACCACCAAGGCTTGGCTCTTTTGCCCCAATATCGCCTCTGCTGAGACCAAAGCTTTTAACAGGTCAGGCATCGAGAACTTTTGATTATTCATTTGGTAGTTCAACCTGAACTGTTCAAAAAATTTCGGCAGAGAATGGAGCACGAAATCGATTTTGGGTCTCGATATCGTATTCAGCGCCAAGAGCCTCAAGTTTGTTAAGGTGAGCCATCATCTGGAGAACGTGCTCCCTTACGGGCGTTCCCTCCACCATTTTCATAGAGAGCAAGTCCCTCATGGTGATCTGACGAGCCACACGATTTTGATGTTGAAACATCGCTTTAAGACTAGTCATGATGTCTGCAGCGGTCTCAACATCTTGGTGTTGGTGTTGTAAAACATCTGACATTGAAGTCAAGATGGTACACTTTGCCATTTCGTTGGAATGCTCCCAGTCAGCATACTCTTTCTTAACCGCTTTATTTGACTCATCATTTGGCTTTCTGGTTTAGGTGTAGTGAGAACCCAGTTATGGCTTTGTGCAGTGAGGACATAGTAAGTTTACGATTCCAATCAACGAAGTTTTCACCAGTAAGCAAATTGTCTTTAAGTATATTGAACAGTGGATTAAAAGGTTGCGACATGCTGAACTGAAATAAATAACAATTTGTATAAGCACAAACATATCACAAGGTTCGATCACATGTATCATATTAAAATCTCAAAAAAAATATGAACATGCATCAGCCAACATCTCAAAACAGTTTAACTAAGCCACGTGGGGTGGTCATTATTTAAACACATTCAAGCAGGTTACAAACAAAACAGTTTCAAACCTTTAATATCCAGATTAATAGTTGGCTCCCACTTGACTGATATAAAATTAACAGGGACTTCGGGGAAGTATATGCATATCAATTTTATACCTAAGTAATAACCATGATTAAATATAGAATTATTACTTTGCTTTGAACGAGCGTCGTGGGGAGGGTCATTGTCGCCACTAATAATAACCCACAATCATCCTTTCGGAATTTATTCATGTGAAAACTATCTTTTGGCCGTCCCGTGGGGGGAATTTCTCCAAAAGAATCCACAAATAAATAAATAAATCATGGATGTCAAAATTAATTCAATTTTATTATCCGGAATAAAATTTTCAATTAATTGATTAAACATACTTAGTAATTTTCGAAGGTGTGATTTTTCAAAACATATTCTCATGCATCACATATTTAAACACAATTTAAATAAGCACAAAAAATGCAAAACATCAAAACAAAAAATTAAACACATTGGGCACATACATCCAATTGTCACAGTTAATTTTGTCATGTCTTGATCTCGAGAAATTATCTTCTTAGCCCTCATCGTTCGTCTTGAAAAGCTCCCACTTAACCGTCTTAAAAAAATTCCTCGTCAAGCCACGTCATCGACCAGCTCGCGGGTCGGAGTGCACGCCTTGCACTCCCCCGGCCGTGTCGATCTGCGCCCAAGCGCCCAGCGCACGTCACCCAGCCGCGCCCGATCACCTCGGCAGATCTCGACAGGCGCGCCGCGTACCAGCGCGCTCCCATGCGAGCACTCACTCGCTCGCCCAAGCCGAGTCCCGCCTGCGTCAGTCGCCCATCACGCGCGCCTAATGCGCATCAGCGCCCGCTGGCGTCCGCGAGATTCCGCCTTATCCCGCGCGCGCTCGGCCAACCAGCCTTTCCCCACGCCCATGCGCGCCTGCGTGCGTCCGCATCGCACGCTTACCTCCATTGGCACGTTTCGCGCGATGCACGCCGCCTATGCCCGGTTCCAGATCCGTCCTTTAATTCTCCGTCTCTGCCTCCGTTTCCAATCCGATTACAATTTATTTACAAAAAATAAATAAACTTAGATCTAGACTAGTCTATTACATTGAACGAATCAAACAAATCCTAATCTACTCGTGGATTTTCTTACGAGGCAAAACGAATTCGAACGAATTGAATTAAAATCACAATTTATATGCATGCATAAGTATAAACATTCATCAAATACCATGACAATTGGATACCTACAAAAAAGATCTAGCAATTCTACTATCCAATTTCAAATTTAATGAAAACAAATTAAATTACAATTTAAAATTCAGAGCCCGAAACCGAGGCTCTGATACCATTTGTTGGGGAATTAATTGCCCGGATCTATTCGGGATGAATATTTAAATACAAATTTAATTCTAACAATTATTACTAGCATGAATGAATCCTATATTAATTCAAATAATAATACAACAACAAATCATGCATATAAACAGTTCACGTAAATCCTACGCATGCGGAATAACTACGGGTTTACGTAAACTAACTACTCGGGTTTAACGTTAAAAGATGGATCCCGCTCACTAACAACCAAAAAAAGACCGAAACCGAAGAAGGATGGATCCCGCTCACACGAATACATACCAAAAGACCTTCTCAAGTATTCCCTTATCCTTGTTCAACAATCCGGTGGTAGGAACTCGCGAACAATTTAACAAAAGGGAAAAATAAAATTATGTTGCACCACCTTTGTGGATTTCTAATTTTTCCAACACATGGAATTGCACTTGGGGATGAAACATTCATCTCCTATTTATAGAGAGGGTGGTGGTCGAAAATTGTGTGTGTGAATAAGATGGGGAAATCTTTTTCTTGGTCTCCAAGAAATCTTGAATATATCTAATATATTCTTTTCTCCATATTTAAAATATTCCACAAAATCCCACCTCCTCTTGTTATGGAATTTTCGAAAAAAATAAGGCAAAGATTTCCAAGATTGGGATCTTCTTGAATCTATGAGATATTCTTGTATTCCAAGAGTACATATCTTCCAAAATATCTTTTCAAGAAAATCAAGAAAATCTTTCTTTCATTATTTTTTCATTATTTTCGAAAGTTTCAAGATAAATAGCCAAGTGGGAGATTTCTTGAATTTAATGAGATAAACTTGTATTCCAAGAATACTTATCATCATTCCATAACAAAATTCAAAGAAAATCTCTCTCCCTCTTTTATTTATCTATTTTCGAAAAATAGGAAAAATAGGCAACAATAATTTATTTTATTTTAAACACATTTTTCAGTTATTGGACATTATGTTTGGGCTACTTGAGGGGCCTTTAGGAGAATTAAGATTGAACCTTCTAATGTACTTTGAATATCTAATATTGAGCCACAATATTATTCAAGCCCATAAATATTAATTAATCCCACTACATAATTAATATTGCATTATCCATCTTAACCCATATTACTGTTAATATGACTCCCGGTTATTATTTCCCGTGTTTAAGATTATCTAGCAGATTAATTAATTCAAGCCACTGAAATAGCTTTCTATTAATTAATATTTTTTGTCCTTGGTCAAGGAACGGTTTAACATTATTGTCCATACCGGAAACTAATTCAACTTGCAAGATTTGGTATGATAAATCTTATGAACCTCCCAAGGGGACAAATCAAACAAGCGTACTCGCACACGATTCTTCGTATTAAATCTTAGCAATTGCATGTGACCAATAATATTGCCCAAGATATAAAGTATTGAATCTCGTTGATTCTCTACCCATCATAAGTCAAAGCAATAGTTACTAACCACACACGATCCTATTTAATGGACAAAGATTAAGAAATAACGAACCACTGAGGTCTAATTCTTCCTAATTCAGTGCTGAAGAATTTATCCTCCTGGGGTCCTATTCAATTCATCGATCACCATGCACTAGTGCAATCTCTTGGTCAACAAGCTTCTTACACTTCTTTCACGATGGATTGTTCATTTCCATCTAGGTCGTGAACAGTGTACTTTTAGTTACAAGGGACTTTTAATTTAATCTTATGTGATCTGGTATCACTAAATTAACTACAATGTAACACGTACTGTTTATTGAACAACTATGCAGTAAATATATATAACATTCAATGATATTTAAAGCATCAGTGATAAATAATTTATTTTAGTGAATAAGACATAAAATTCAGTTTGGTTATACAAAGTAAAAGCATAGTTTCCAGTATAATCCCAACACCAAAAGCAGCAGTTGGCTCTGGCACAAGAGAATGAGTCATCTGAACTTTAAGACTCTTAACAAGATAACAAGGATGTCCCTGGTTGAGGGTCTCCCAAATGAGGTATTCTCTAAGGATCAGACATGTGTTGCATGTCAGTGTTGGGGAATTAATTGCCCGGATCTATTCGGGTTGAATATTTAAATACAAATTTAATTCTAACAATTATTACTAGCATGAATTAATCCTATATTAGTTCAAATAATAATTCAACAACCAATCATGCATATAAACAGTTCACATAAAACCTACGCATGCGGAAATACTACGGGTATACGTGAACTAACCTCTCGGAGTGACAACCGTTGAGAAGATGGATCCCGTTCACATTAACACACCAAAAGGTCTTCTCAAGTATTCCCTTATCCTTGTTTAACAATCCGGTGGTAGGAACTCTTGAACAATTTAACAAAAAGGAAAAATAAAATTATGTTGCACCACCTTTGTGGATTTCTAATTTTTCCAACACATGGAATTGCACTTGGGGATGAAACATTCATCTCCTATTTATAGAGAGGGTGGTGGTCGAAAATTGTGTGTGTGAATAAGATGGGGAAATCTTTTTCTTGGTCTCCAAGAAATCTTGAATATATCTAATATATTCTTTTCTCCATATTTAAAATATTCCACAAAATCCCACCTCCTCTTGTTATGGAATTTTCGAAAAAAATAAGGCAAAGATTTCCAAGATTGGGATCTTCTTGAATCTATGAGATATTCTTGTATTCCAAGAGTACATATCTTCCAAAATATCTTTTCAAGAAAATTAAGAAAATCTTTCTTTCATTATTTTTTCATTATTTTCGAAAGTTTCAAGATAAATAGCCAAGTGGGAGATTTCTTGAATTTAATGAGATAAACTTGTATTCCAAGAATACTTATCATCATTCCATAACAAAATTCAAAGAAAATCTCTCTCCCTCTTTTATTTATCTATTTTCGAAAAATAGGAAAAATAGGCAACAATAATTTATTTTATTTTAAACACATTTTTCAGTTATTGGACATTATGTTTGGGCTACTTGAGGGGCCTTTAGGAGAATTAAGATTAAACCTTCTAATGTACTTTGAATATCTAATATTGAGCCACAATATTATTCAAGCCCATAAATATTAATTAATCCCACTACATAATTAATATTGCATTATCCATCTTAACCCATATTACTGTTAATATGACTCCCGGTTATTATTTCCCGTGTTTAAGATTATCTAGCAGATTAATTAATTCAAGCCACTGAAATAGCTTTCTATTAATTAATATCTTTTGTCCTTGGTCAAGGAACAGTTTAACATTATTATCCATACCGGAAACTAATTCAACTTGCAAGATTTGGTATGATAAATCTTATGAACCTCCCAAGGGGGCAAATCAAACAAGCGTACTCGCACACGATTCTTCGTATTAAATCTTAGCAATCGCATGTGACCAATAATATTGCCCAAGATATAAAGTATTGAATCTCATTGATTCTCTACCCGTCATAAGTCAAAGCAATAATTACTAACCACACACGATCCTATTTAAGGGGCGAAGATTAAGAAATAACGAACCACTGAGGTCTAATTCTTCCTGGTTCAGTGCTGAAGAATTTATCCTCCTGTAGGTCCTATTCAGTGCATCAGTCATGCACTAGTGTAATCTCTTGGTCAAGACAAGCCAATCTGAGCCTTACACTTCAACCTTTCACGATGGATTGTTCATTTCCATCTAGGTCGTGAACAGCGTACTTTTAGTTACAAGGGACTGTTAATTTAATCTTCTGTGATTTGGTATCACTAAATTAACTACAATGTAACACATACATTTTATTAAACAATTATGCAATAAATATATGTAACATTTAATGATATTTAAAGCATCAGTGATAAATAATTTATTTCAGTAAATAAGACAGAAAATTCTGTTTGGTTATACAAAGTAAAAACATATTTTCCAGTATAACTCCAACAATCTCCCACTTATACTCAAAGTCTGCTTTTAAGTATACTACAACATGTCTCATGTAGTTCCTAATACGTGACATCTAATGTCACCTACACGAACCTAATAATATCTCCCACTTATACTCAAAGTAGATTGGCAACGGTCTTGACACCCATTCCTTCCACATGTCTCTCGAATGTATTCGGAGGCAGACCCTTTGTGAATGGATCTGCTAGGTTGTCTTCTGACGCGATCTTTGCCACCTCTATATATCCTCTCTTAACGATTTCTCGTATAAGATGGTATTTCCTTTCAATGTGTTTGCTGGCCTTGTGGGCTCTTGGTTCCCTTGAATTTGCAACTGCTTTCCCAATTATCACAAGAAATAGTGATTGTCTTTGGGCAAATTCGAACTACATCCAAGTCCACTAGGAAGTTCTTGAGCTAAACCGCTTTTTTCTTTGCCTCATGCCCTACATATTCGGCTTCCATGGTAGAATCGGCGATGCATTTCTGCTTAACGCTTCTCCATGTCATGGCTCCTCCCCCATGCAAAACACACTACCGGAGGTAGATTTTCTGGAATCTAAGTCTGATTGGAAATCCGAGTCCGTGTAACCGATGGGGATTAGGTTGTCTGACTGATAAACCAACATTCTATCCCGAGTTTTTTTTAGATACTTTAGAATGTTTTTAAGTGCCGTCCAATGCTCTTTTCCCAAATTAGTTTGATATCTCGCCACCATGCCAACGGCAAAGAAGATATCCGGTCTCGTGCACAACATTTCATACATAAGGCTTCTGACAGCCGAAGCATAAGGAATGTCTTTCATGTCATCTATCTCCTTTTGTGTCTTAGGGCACATTTCCTTGGATAGATGGATTCCATGCCTGAAAGGTACGAAGCCTTTCTTGGAATCCTGCATGCTGAATCGCTTCAAGACAGTGTCTATATATGAAGCTTGTGATAAGTCTATCATCCTTTTTTTGCGATCTCGAGTGATCTTGATCCCAAGGACGTGTCCGGCTTCCCCTAAGTCCTTTTTATCAAACAGTTTTGAAAGCCATGCCCTTACGTCTGACAACACCTTTACATCGTCTCCGATGAGCAGAATGTCGTCTACGTATAATACTAAGAATACCAATGCAGTTCCGACACGCTTCTTGTATAGATAACTTTCGTATTCATTTTGATCAAACCCATAAGACTTTATTACTTGATCAAAACATTGGTTCCAAGCTCTGGATGCTTGTTTGAGTCCGTAAATGGACTTCTTGAGCTTACAAACTAGGTGTTCTTAGCCGTTTTCAATGAAGCCTTGGGGTTGTTGCATATAGATTTCCTCTTCAAGACTTCCTTTAAGGAAAACCTTCTTGACATCCATTTGCCAGATTTCAAAGTCGAGATGCGCAACAATCGACAAGAGAATTCGGATGGACTTGAGCATTGCTACATGTGAAAAAGTTTCCTCATAGTCGGCCCCTTCTTTCTGAGTATAACCGTTCGCCACAAGCCTTGCCTTAAAGGTTTCCACCTTCCCGTCCGATCCTCTTTTCCTCTTGTATACCTACTTGCAGCCAATGGGTTTGACCCCATTAAGTGGTTCGACTAGCTCCCACACTCTGTTATAATCCATAGAACCCATTTTGGCTTCTATTGTTGTTTGCCAAGAAACTGCATCCTTGTCTTGGATTGCCTCGTCGTAAGTCCATGGGTCTGATTCATCTTGATCGGGGACTAAGTCCGAGGACTCTCCTAACCCCATGAATCTCTCGGGTTGTCTCACAACCCTCCCACTACGACGAGGTTCAGGTTGTGAAAGTGTGTCGTTTGGTATGTCATCTTGTACAGTTGGCACTGAGGTTAACCCTCTAAGCTCATTTAAGGTAATCTCACTTCTGGGATTTCTTTCGTTCATATAGTCTTCTTCCAAAAATCTAAAGTGAGCGCTTATTATCACCTTTTGATCCTCGGGACCATAGAACATACACCCTTTTGTTCCCTCGGGGTACCCTATAAACAGCCGATCCAATTTACCAGCTTCCTTGTCCAACACGTAGGCCGGACACCCCCAAATTCTCATGTGTCTCAAACTGGGCTTGCGCCCGGTCCACAATTCTTTGGGAGTTTTGGGAACCGACTTGGATGGCACCAAGTTCAGAATAAAAGCTGCCGTTTCCAAGGAGTGACCCCAGAATGACTTGGGTAGATCTGCATAACTCATCATTGATCTAACCATTTCTAAAAGAGTTATGTTTCTTCGTTCCCCCGTTTTGTTGAGGGGTTCCGGGTGCAGTTAGCTGTGATACAATCCCTTCATCTGACAAGTAGTTCAAAAACTCATCATTGAGGTACTCGCCTCCACGATCAGATCGTAGAGACTTGATACGTTTTTTCCTATGATTCTCTACTTGAGCCTTAAATTCTTTGAATTTGTCAAAGGTCTCAGATTTATGCTTCATAAGGAAAATGTAGTCGTACCTTGAGTAATCATCAATAAAGGTGACGAAGTACTCATAACCTCCTCTTGCTTTGATTGACATTGGACCACATACGTCCGTGTGAACGATTTCTAACACTTCTTTGGCTCTATTCCCCTTGGCTCCGAATGCCCTCTTGGTCATTTTACCCTCCAAGCATGATTCGCAAGTTGGGATTGGTTCAACCCGGAGAGACTCCAATGAACCATCTTCTACCAACCTTTGAATCCTTTTTTGGATTAATATGTCCCAATCTAAGATTCCATAGAAGTGTCTCGTTCACGTCTGATGAACCTTTTCTTTTATCGGAAACAGTTGTGTGTTATAGGATGCATTTCGTGAGTGGTGTGCACAGTTAATTGTATAGAGATTATTCAACAACGTTCCATGACAAATTTATCATAAAGAGAAATGGTAACAACTTTATCAAAAGTAACCAAATATCCATCAAGGTAAAGTTTAGAAACCGAAATTAAATTCTTTCTAAAACTAGAAACGTAAAGAACATCTCTTAAAATTAAAACTCTGTCTTCAAAAGACAGGTGAATTTCTCCCACTGCTTCAGCTGCCACTCTCGTAGCATTGCCCAGTGTGATGAGGATCTCACTCCCACTAAGTTGTCTGGTCCGCTTGAACCCCTGTAAAGTGAAACAAACATGATCAGTGGATCCCGTATCCACCACCCATAAATGGGAGGCATACGCCGCTAAACAAGTTTCAACAACTAGTGCGTGAGAATTACATTTCTTTCCATTCCTTTTGGGTTTGGAACAGGCTGACCTCCAATGTCCTTTTTCACCGCAGTTAAAACATTTTCCTTTTGGTACCTTCTTGACACCCATCCATCTAGTTGCCTCTCTCTCACTTTTCTTGGTAATGAGTTTGCTTTGGATCTGACCACTTTCCTTTTCTTGAATCTTGCCTACCACTGGCCTAGATTCTGAGAAAAGTCTTTTGGTTACCAATGCTTCGTCTCTCTTTCCCAAATGCTTCTCTATTTTCTCCAAGGCTTCTTGCAGAGTTTCCATAGTAAACATGTGATCACTCATCACAAAACAACAGTAAAACCCATCGAAGCACCTTGGAAGAGTTAGCAAAAGAAATTCGATTTGAGCCTCATCACAATACTTAGTACCGAGATAAACAAGTTTGTCAAAATGATGTTTTATTCTGAGAACATGCTCCCTTACGGGTGTTCCCTCAACCATTTTTAGCCTAGCCACGTCGTCATTTTTAAACTGATTGATCATGCGGTCTTTTGTTAAAAATATTTCTTCAAGACTTTGTATAATTTCCGCAGCAGACTCAACACCTTCATGAATGTTTCTCAAATCATCAGACAGTGAAGTCAAGATTATACAAGTGTCTTTCCGCATCTGTTGATCCCTCAGTAGGCATACGGGGCTTGGGTACATCAAGAACCCAATAATGTTGTTGTGCAGGTAGGACAAAACTCATATTTCATTTCCAAACAACATAGTTATCACCAGTTAATTGGTGTTCTTTGAGTGTATATAACAGTGGATTAAAAGGTTGCGACATGTTGAACTTAAATAAATAACAATTTGTATAAGCACAAACATATCACAAGGTTCGATCACATGTATCATATTAAAATCTCAAAAAAAATATGAACATGCATCAACCAACATCTCAAAACAGTTTAAATAAGCCACGTGGGGTGGGTCATTATTTAAACACATTCAAGAAGGTTACAAACAAGAAACATTTATAAACCTTTAATATCCAGATTAATAGTTGGCTCCCACTTGACCAATATAAAATTGACATGGACTTCGGGGATGTATATGCATATCAATTTTATACCTAAGTAATAACCATGATTAAATACATAATTATTACTTCACTTTGAACGAGCCTCGTGGGGAGGGTCATCTTCGCCACTAATAATAACCCACAATCATCCATTCGGAATTTATTCATGTGAAATCTATCTTTTGGCCGTCCCGTGGGGGGAATTTCTCCAAAAGAATCCACAAATAAATAAATCATGGAGGTCAAAATTAATTCAATTTTATTATCCGGAATAAAATTGTCAATTAATTAATTAAACATACTTAGTAATTTTCAAAGGTGAGATTTTCCAAGACATATTCTCATGCATCACACATTTAAACACAATTTAAATAAGCACAAAATAATGCAAAATATCAAAACAAAAATTAAACACATTGGGCACATATATCCAATTGTTACGGTTAATTTTTGTCATGTCTTGATCTCGAGAAATCATCTTCATAGCCTTCATCGTTCGTCTCGAAAAGCTCCCACTCATCCGCAATATTTTCTTTAAAACGTCCTCCGTCTAGGTCCGAGAAGATGTTCGGCATTGGGTAGCTCACGGCCCGGAACACGTACTCGTGTCCAGGCCGGCCATCCCCACCCGTCGCTCGGCAGCTCTTGGTGGCTTGCACGGATCCGCCAGCCCGTGCATGAAGCGCCGCCACTTCGCTTCGCGCCACCTCGCGCTCTTGGCCCTTGGCGTATCGTCGCGCTTACCGTCTTTCGACCTTTTTGCCCCTTCTTCGCTCACGCCCCACATATCCGCGCCCCTCGGCGTCGCCCTCGCTCGATCCAAGGCAGCCGTCGGCCCTCGCCCCACGACAGGTGTGCACCCTCGATCCGTCCGCTTCGCATGAATGCCTCCCTTGGCACATTTCACGCAACGCACGCTGCTTGCACCCGGTTTCGGAACCCGTCTTTTTAATTCTTCATTTCCGATCCGGTTACAATTTATTTACAAAAATAAATAAACCTAGATCTAGACTAGTTTATTACATTGAAAGAATCAAACAAATCCTAATCTACTCGTGGATTTTCTCACGAGGCAAAACGAATTCGAACGAATCGAATTAAAAAAAAACAACAACTTATATGCATGCATAAATATAAACATTCATCAAATACCATGACAATTGGATACCTGCAAAAAAGATCTAGCAATTCTACTATCCAATTTCAAATTTAATGAAAACAAATTAAATTACAATTTAAAATTCAGAGCCCGAAACCGAGGCTCTGATACCAGTTGTTGGGGAATTAATAGCTCGGATTTATTCGGGTTGAATATTTAAATACAAATTTAATTCTAACAATTATTACTAACATGAATTAATCATATATTAATTTAAATAATAATTCAACAACCAATCATGCATATAAATAGTTCACATAAAACCTACGCATGCGGAAATATTACGGGTTTACGTGAACTAACCTCTGTTGGGGAATTAATTGCCCGGATCTATTCGGGATGAATATTTAAATACAAATTTAATTCTAACAATTATTACTAGCATGAATTAATCATATATTAATTCAAATAATAATTCAACAACAAATCATGCATATAAACAGTTCACATAAATCCTACGATGCGGATTACTCTTGGGTTTACGTGAACTAACCTATTTGGAATGGCAATGGACTCGGTTGATAAGAACACACCAAAAAGCCTTCCCAAGTATTCCCTAGCCCTTGCTCGTCAATCCGGTGGAAGGAAACTCGCGAACAATTAACAAAAGGGAAAATAAATTATTTGTTGCACCACCTTTGTGGATTTCTAATTTTTCCAACACATGAAATTGCACACTCACAATTGAAGATTTTCGAAAATACACAATTTGTTGACGTTTCAAAATATTTGATATTTTATCGACGCTGATATTTTTCCAAAAAACTAATTTTCGTGTTCACCTGGGGATGAAACATTCATCCCCTATTTATAATGAGGGGTTGGTCAAAATTTTAGGTGAAAATAAAGATGGGAAAATCTTTTTCTTGATCTCCAAGAAATCTTGAATATATCCCATATATTCTTTTCTCCATAATTAAATATTCCACAAAAATCCCAACTCCTCTTGTTATGGTATTTTTCGAAAAATAAGGAGTAGGAATCCAAGATTTGGATCTTCTTGAATTTATGAGATATTCTTGTATTCCAAGAATACATATCTTCCATAATGTATTTTCAAGAAAATCAAGAAAATCCTTCCTTCCCTTATTTAATCAAAATTTTCGAAAATCCCATAACAAATAACCAAGTGGGAGATTTCTTGAATTTAATGAGATAATCTTGTATTCCAAGAATACTTATCCTCATTCCATAACAAAATTCAAAGAAAATCTTTCTCCCCCTTTTATTTATTATTTTCGAAAAATAGGAAAATTAGGCAACAAAATTTATTTTATTTTTAAACACCTTTTCCAGTTATTGGACTTTATGTTTGGGCTACTTGAGGGGCCTTTAGGATAATTAAGATTGGACCTTCCAATGGATCTTGTATTATCAATATTGAGCCACAATATTATTCAAGCCCATAAATATTAATTAATCCCACTACATAATTAATATTGCACTATCCATCTTAACCCATATTACTGTTAATATGGCTCCCGGTTATTATTTCCCATGTTTAAGGTTATTTGGCTCATTAATTAATTCAAGCCACTGAAATAGATTTCCATTAATTAATATCTTTTATCATTGGTTAAGGAACGATTCAAAATTATTATCCATACCGGAAACAAATTCCACTTGCAAGATTTGGTATGATAAATCTTATGAACCTCCCAAGGGGGCAAATCAAACGAGCATACTCGCACACGATTCTTCGTATTAAATCTTAGCAATCGCATGTGACCAGTAATATTGCCCAAGATATAAAGTATTGAATCTTATTGATTCTCTACCCGTCATAAGTCAAAGCAATAATTACTAACTACACACGATCCTATTTAAGGGACGAAGATTAAGAAATAATGAACCACTGAGGTCTAATTCTTCCTGGTTCAGTGCTGAAGAATTTATCCTCCTGTAGGTCCTTGTTCAATGCATCAGTCATGCACTAGTGTAATCTCTTGGTCAAGACAAGCCAATCTGAGCCTTATACTTCAACCTTTCACGATGGATTGTTCATTTCCATCTAGGTCGTGAACCGCATACTTTTAGTTACAAGGGACTGTTAATTTAATCTTCTGTGATCTGGTATCACTAAATTAATTACAATGTAACATGTACTTTTTATTGAACAATTATGCAATAAATATATGTAACATTCAATGATATTTAAAGCATCAGTGATAAATAATTTATTTCAGTAAATAAGACAGAAAATTCAGTTTGGTTATACAAAGTAAAAGCATACTTTTCAGTATAACCCCAACAACCTCTCGGAGTGATAACCGTTGAGAAGATGGATCCCGTTCACACGAACACACCAAAAGTCCTTCTCAAGTATTCCCTTATCCTTGTTCAACAATCCGGTGGTAGGAACTCACGAACAATTTAACAAAAAGGAAAAATAAAATTATGTTGCACCACCTTTGTGGATTTCTAATTTTTCCAACACATGGAATTGCACTTGGGAAAGAAATATTCATCCCCTATTTATAGAGGGGTGTTGGTCGAAATTTTTGTGCATGAATAAGATGGGAAAATCTTTTTCTTGATCTCCAAGAAATCTTGAATATATCCAATATATTATTTTCTCCATATTTAAAATATTCCACAAAAATCACAACTCCTCTTGTGATGGTATTTTTCGAAAAAAATAAGGAGTAGGAATCCAAGATTTGGATCTTCTTGAATTTATGAGATATTCTTGTATTCCAAAAATACATATCTTCCATAATATCTTTTCAAGAAAATCAAGAAAATCTTTCCTTCCCTTATTTAATCAAAATTTTCGAAAATCCCCTAACAAATGACCAAGTGGGAGATTTCTTGAATTTAATGAGATAATCTTGTATTCCAAGAATACTTATCCTCATTCCATAACAAAATTCAAAGAAAATCTTTCTCCCTCTTTTATTTATTATTTTCGAAATATTAGGAAAATTAGGCAATTTATTTTATTTTAAACACCTTTTTCAGTTATTGGACTTTATCTTTGGGCTACTTGAGGGGCCTTTAGGAGAATTAAGATTGGACCTTCTAATGGACTTTGAATATCTAATATTGAGCAACAATATTATTCAAGCCCATAAATATTAATTAATCCCACTACATAATTAATATTGCACTATCCATCTTAACCCATATTACTGTTAATATGGTTCCCGGATATTATTTCCCGTGTTTAAGGTTATTTGGCTCATTAATTAATTCAAGCCACTGAAATAGATTTCCATTAATTAATATCTTTTATCATTGGTTAAGGAACGATTCAACATTATTATCTATACCGGATACTAATTCCACTTGCAAGATTTGGTATGATAAATCTTATGAACCTCCCAAGGGGGCAAATCAAACGAGCGTAGTCGCACATGATTCTTCGTATTAAATCTTAGCAATCGCATGTGACCAGTAATATTGCCCAAGATATAAAGTATTGAATCTCATTGATTCTCTACCCGTCATAAGTCAAAGCAATAATTACTAACCACACACGATCCTATTTAAGGGACGAAGATTAAGAAATAACGAACCACTGAGGTCTAATTCTTCCTGGTTCAGTGCTGAAAAATTTATCCTCCTGTAGGTCCTATTTGTTGGGGAATAATTTGCACATATCTATTCGGGGTGAATATTTAAATACAAATTTAATTCTTATAATTATTACTAGCATGAATTAATCCTATATTAATTCAAATAATAATTCAACAACATATCATGCATAAAATAATTCACGTAAAACCTACGCATGCGGAATTCTACGAGTTTACGTGAACGTACCTCTTGGGATGGCAACGGTGTGGCTGATTAGACTAACCGAAAGAACTTCCCAAGTATTCCCTTAGCCCTCGTTCGACTATCCGGTGGTAGGACACTTGTGAACGATTTAACAAAAGGAAAATAAATTATGTTGCACCACCTTTGTGGATTTACTAATTTTTCCAGCACATGGAATTGTACTTGGGAATGAAAGAATCATCCCCTATTTATAGAGCATGAAGTGGACGAAATTTTGTGATAAAACAATGTGGAAAAATCTTTTCTTGATCTCCAAGAAATCTTGAATATATCTCCTATATTCTTTTTCCCATAATTATAATATTCCACAAAAATCCCACCTACTTTATTTTATGGTAAATTTCGAAAATATAGGGTGCCAAGAATCCAAGATTTGGATCTTCTTGAATTTATGAGATATTCTTGTATTTCAAGAAATACATATCTTCCATAATATCTTTTCAAGAAAATCAAGAAAATCTTTCTTGCCCCTTATTTTCAAATTTTCGAAAATCTCTTATGAATTAACCAAGTGGGAGATTTCTTGAATTTAATGAGATAATCTTGTATTCCAAGAATACATATCTTAATTCCATAACAAAATTCAAAGAAAATCTTTCTCCCAACTTATCCATAATTTTCGAATTTTTCTTGGAAAAATAAGCAACAATATTTATTTTATTTTAATCACCTTTTTCAGTTATTGGACTATATGTGGGCTACTCAGGGGGCCTTTAGGAGAATTAAGATTGTACCTTCTAATGGACCTTGAATATCTAATATTGAGCCACAATATTATTCAAGCCCATAAATATTAATTAATCGCACTACATAATTAATATTGCACTATCCATCTTAACCCATATTACAGTCAATATGGCTCCTGGTTATTATTTCCCGTGTTTAAGATTATCTAGCCCATTAATTAATTGTCTTCTGACGCTATCTTTGCCACCTCTATATCTCCTCTCTTAACGATTTCTCATATAAGATGGTATTTCCTTTCAATGTGTTTGTTGGCCTTGTGGGCTCTTGGTTCCCTTGAATTTGCAAAATCGCTCGGCATTATCACGATAAATAGTGATTGTCTTTGGGCAAATTCGAACTACATCCAAGTCCACTAGGAAGTGCTTGAGCAAACCGCTTTTTTTGTTGCCTTCGCAGTTACAATATTCGGCTTCCATGGTAGAATCTGCGCGACGATTTTACGCTTGACGCTTCTCCATGTCACGGCTCCTCCCCCATGCAAAACACACTACTAGATTTTTTGAGTTTATATCGATTGGAAATCCGAGTCCGTAGTATGGTGACGGGGATTGGACCATCTGACTGATAAACCAACATTCTATCCCGAGTTCTTTTTCGATACTTGGAATGTTTTTAACTATCGTCCAATGCTCTTTCCCCGGGGTTACTTTGATATCTTGCCACCATGCCTACGTAAAGCGGATATCCGGTCTCGCGCATGACGATTGCATACATGAGGCTTTTAAAGAATGCCTTTCATGTCATCTATCTCCTTTTGCGTCTTAGGGGATATTTTCTTGGATAGATGGATTCCATGCCCGAAAACACCTTTCTTGGAATCTTGCATCTTTGAAGCGTTCAAGACGCGGTGTCTATGTATGAAGCTTGATAAGTCGATCATCATTTTCTTGCGATCTCGAGTGATCTTGATCCAAAGGATGTGTCCGTTCCCTAAGTCTTTCATATCAAACTGCTTTTGAAAGCCATGCCCTTACGCCCGATAATACCTTCACATCGCTCCCGATGATCGTAATATCATCTACGATAGTACTAAGAATACCAATGCACGATTCCGACACGCTTTTTTGTATACACAACTTTCAAACTCATTTTGATCGAACCCATAAGACTTTATAACCCGATCAAAACATTGGTTCCAAGCTTTTTGAGTCCATAAATGGTCTTCTTGAGCTTACAAACTAGGTGTTCTTGGCCTTTTCAATGAAGCCTTGGGGTTGTTGCATATAGATCTCTTCATCAAGACTTCCGTTAAGGAAAGTCGTTGACATCCATTTGCCAGATTTCAAAGTCGAAATGCGCAATCGATAAGAGAATCAGATAGACTTGAGCATGGCTCGAAAAAAGTTTCCTCATTCCATCCCTTCTTTCTACGAATCCTTTTGCCACTAGTCTTGCTTTAAAGGTTTCAACCTTCCTTCCTGGTCCTCTTTTTTTCTTTATATACCCACTTGCATCCAATGGGTTTGACCCCATTAAGTGGTTCGACTAGCTCCCACACTCTGTTATGAAACATTGAACCAATTTCGCTTTCATTCTTTGTTTGCCATAAACCCGCATCCTTATCTTGGAGTGCCTCGTCATATGTCCATGGGTCTGATTAAGTCTTGTCCGAATCAAGTCCGGGACTCTCCTATTCCCATGAATCTCTCTCGGTTGTCTTACAACCCTTCCACTACGACGAGGTCTTGGTGAAAGCGTGTCGTTTGGTATATCGTCTAGTAATGATTGGCATTTAGGTTACGCCCTCTAAGCTCATTTAAGGTAATCTCACTTCTGGGTCTTCTTGCATTCATATAATCTTCTTTCAAAAATCTAAAGTGGGTGCTTATGACCACCTTTTGATCTTCGGGACCATAGAACATACACCCTTTTGTTCCCTCGGGGTATCCTACAAACAACCTTAACTCTGATCGAGGGTCCAATTTATCGAACTTCCTTGTCCAACACGTGGGCGGACACCCCCAAATTCTCATGTGTCTCATACTAGGCTTGCGCCCGGTCCACAATTCTTTGGGAGTTTTGGGAACCGATTTGGATGGAACCAAGTTCAGAATATAAGCCGTTGTTTCCAAGGCATGACCCCAGATCGACTTGGGCAGATCTGCATAACTCATCATAGATCTAACCATTTCCAAAAGAGTTATGTTTCTTCGCTCTGCAACCCCGTTTTGTTGAGGGGTTCCTCCCCAAAAAAAACATTCCTTAGGTGTTTTTATATTTATTGCGAATGATTACTGAATTTACTTGAGCAATAAATGGATCGCATAGTCATTACTTCTTCACCAATTTCCCTTCGGGAGTTCTTGATAAAATGTCGATAATAATCTTGAGTCTTGAATTGGTTCAAGATCTTTCGAAGTTTTCAGATTGATTCAAGATTTCCATTTTATCTGAGCTTCTCGAAAGATTAGAAAACTTCATGCATCCGAAAACCTTCAATTTTTGATTTTATTCTATACACCGTTTAGCATCCCTAATTCAACCGAAAGTTCTTGAAATCTTGATTCCGCCAAAGGTTTAGTCAAGATATCGGCTCTTTGTTATCGAGATGAATTTTCTCCATCCTTATATCCTTCTTCTCGACATGATCTCTCGATGAAGTGATGTCCGATATCCACATGCTTGCATCCGGTGTGCAATAGGGTTTTGTGAAATAGCAATAGCACTATTATTGTCACAAAATATTGGTACTTCATTGGCTACAACTTTATAATCCCTCAATTGTTGTGCAGAGCCAAAGAATGCATGCACACCAAATTCTGTTATATTCATATATTCTTTACTGTTGCTCTTTAGGTCCGCTTTCTTCAAACCAAGATATCGATTCTATAGAAATTGACAAGTTCTGAAGTAGACTTCAATCAATTCGTGATCCTCCATAATCAACATCCGAGTAACCATTTAACTCTAGGTTATCATCAATACCATAATCCTCTATTCATCGTGCCCTTAAGATATTTCAAGATCTTTTGGCAAGATCCATGTGACTAGCCTTTGGATTAGCTTTGTCTTGCACTATCCCAACAAAGAAATGTTATATCCGACCTTTGTCCAATGATCCAATGATTCCTCTATAATCGCTTCTTGATTTGCCTTTAGAATCGATCCATCTTGTAGTTAGTATTCATGGGAATTCTAATTTAAATGTACTTTGCAATTGATGAATATTCCTTCCTTTGATTGTTTCACTTGAAGTCCTAGAAAAGAAATTCATCTCTCCCATCATTGACATCTCAAACTTGCCTTTCATCATCAAAAACTTTTCAAAATGGTTTGCGATCCAAAAATGATGTCATCAACATATATCCGAACTAGTAAGATATCTTCCCCATCCTCTATCCCCGACGAGTTCTATCAACAGTTCCTTTGACAAAACCATGGTCAATGAAAATCGAGAAAGAGTATCATACCATGCTCGGGTGCTTGTTTAAGACCATACAAAGCTTTTTCTTAGCTCAGAACTTGATCATTATGTTTGAAACCAGGAGGTTGTTCCACATAAACCTCTTTCTTTAAGCACGCCGCTTCGAAATGCACTTTTCACATCCATCCGATAGATCATGCACTTTTTCACCAATCTCAATTAGGAAGCTAATAGTGCACTCTCTCCATGGAACCTTCTAATTAACACCTTCGGTTAGATCACCCATTTTTGTAGGATGGCTATCTAACCATTTCCTTCTTGATGTTCCCCTTCAATGGTATCCTCAACATTTGAAATGTTAGGTTCGGTAAATCGAAAACTTCAACAAAAGCAGAGAAAGGGAATCATCTTCCTCGAAATTTATTCGAACATTGTCGAGACATTTGTTCCCTTTTGGTTGATAGATTCAAAATTGCCTCACCTCTTCATTGGCATTACGTGCACTGATGCGAATCGGTGCTGTTCGGATTGGTCACCTTTTGAGTGTTGGTTTTCCGGGTCTCACCATCCCGATTTCCATCATGAACTTCTTTATCTCTAATCTCAGTCACTCCCGATCATAAATAATGACCGACTTCTTCTTTTCGTATTCGATGGATGATTTATCTTTTCTTTGGGCTTAATCTGGTGATCCTCTTTGTCAGGTGCATCATGTTCTCTGTTTCTTAAACACAAACAATTCATCAAAAACAACATGGGTTTCCTCCAAATAAAATATCCTAAGAATATTCCTTCAATTTATATCAAATGTTTTCAACCCGATCTTTACCATTATTGTGTATTTTTTCAAGAGGCTTCCTTTCATTCCAAAGCTCATAATTTTTTGCCTTGACTTTTTTGTCGACATGGATCTATTCCGAGAGTAAAATGCGGTGTTCCTTTCAAAAAAATCTTTTAGGAATATCGACTTCGACTATCATTGTCCTTGCGGCTTCTTTCGAGTTACATTCCTTCTTTCAAAGAACACCATTTTGTTGAGGGGGTCCTTGCGGTGATGTTTCATGTAGAATTCCATTTCTTTGCATTTATGATTTATAAACTTCGGTTCCTTTGTCGATCGATTTTGACCAATTTTCTCATTCTTGATTTTTGATTTTCGAAAAAAGAATATGACCCAAGTATATCTTGAGTAGTCATCAACTACTACCAATGTGTATTTCACGCCATTAGTGCTCACAGGTTTATAGGACCAAACAGATCCATATCAAAAAATTCTCTCGGTAGAAACTTCTACTTTGCTTTTAAATGATTTTGAATTTTCACAAATGTGTTCCTTCTTGAACACTTCATTAAGGCTAATCTTGCAAGCTTGTTCAGGGTTTTTGAAGTTTAGGTGATTCATTCTTTTTATGACATAACCAATCTTCATGGAACTTTTTAGCAATTAAACATGTATCTTTAGGAGTTGAACTCCAATCGAAAAGATACACATTCCCTTTTCTTGTACCCAAGTCGATATACTTTCAAAGATGTATCATCTTTCAAAAGCATAAGTTCTTGGAGAACTCAACATTGAAACCCTTATCACGAATTGGCTAATTGATAGCAAGTTATTTCAATCCGGATACATATGAAACACCATGGATATGAATCGATTTCCAAAGTTCCATATCCGTCGATGAGTTATCTCCAAAAAGTGATCTCATCTTTTGTTCAACATAGTCATTTCTCTTCTTGAATCTGTCATATGTCTTGAGCATCCGCTGTCAAGATACCATACATCGAATTTTTTCATCTCTAATCGATTGTGTTCTTTCATCGACTTAGTGCCTGGTTTTCCTCCCAAAAATCAATTCTTTTTACCCATTTTGTGTAACGAGGTTAATTGTGACCTTTCGAATCCAAATCTTGGCTAATTTGTCTTCCATAAACATCAACATATACATCCACTACTCGGGTGCCTTAAAAATGTGTGCTAGCTTTAGCATGAACATGTGCCTTAGAGTTCTTCTTTGGTTCATTCGTTCGGATGCTTAGGCTTTTGTCTGACCCCGTCTAAATCTTTGATGACTCGGGTTTAATAACCTTTACCCTTAGGCAAGTGAGGTTCGGTTATGCAAAGATTAACTTGGTCTCTTCATTGAGAATGTCTTAGTGTTTCTCATCCGAGGATTCCTCTGATGGTTCAGTGGAGCCTTTCGGGTTTGCATTCTTAAGGCTTTGGACTATTTCCAATGGACCTTGCCTGTTTTCTTGCCTTCACATGAGGTTTGGGCTTTCTAACACGATCATTCGATTTTCTTGAGACCATAGTCCTTTTCCCTTGTCTACAACCTTGGGCATTTCTTAAGTGTAGGTGCCTTTTGGTTTTACAAAGATAGTCTTCTTGCTACTTGACGCACCATTTAGATGACCTTGTGAGGTTTCCCCAATATCCCAATCCAATAGTCACAGATCTCTGGTAACTCAATTTCATCTATTACATTAGATGCATTATTCAATAGAGTTAACTTAATCCTCCTCTTCTGTAGAGTTTTATGCTTCTCGAGAGGTCATTTGAACTCGATTCGATTAATTCTCTTCATGGATTTCTCTAGCTTTTTCGCCAGGACACTATCAACTCTTTCTTTCGAGAGTTGTACTTTCGTAACATCCATATCAAGAGCTCCCATTAATTGAAAGTGACCGATATTGCTAGAGTTTTTTCATTTTAGATTTTCACTTCGATTCGCTTATTCGCTCTTGAGTTTGATTTAGCGATCCTTGCAAAAACAAAGATAGTCCTTCATTAGATTCTCGAAAGAATCCATCAGTCAAAATAGTTTTTCGGTGGAACTTGAAAACTCTTGTGCTAATAGGAGCAACAATTTTATCCTCAATGGCCATCGACCAGATGTCATCACTTTCCTTTCTCGAGAATATCTCATCTGAAGAGCTAGATCCCTCCTCAGAGTGTTCTTCTTCTGCAATCATGGCCTTTTTGCTTGAGAACTTCTGGTCTCTTATAGCTTGCCTTTCTCTTCTCTCCTTAGCACTCAAATCTGGACAATCATACTGGAAGTGACCTTTCTTCTGGCAGTTATAACATCTGTTGGCATCATCATCCGATCATTTTCTTCTTTGGACTTGAAGTCCTTTCTTTTGGATGAAGATCCTTCAGCTTTCAGGTCTTTCTTCTTCTCAGTTGATCAGTCCTCAGGTTTCTTCTGGTACCTGTGGTTCCTGTAATAGTTTTTGTATTTTCCAAATCTACTATTGAGTCTATCAAACCTTCTTGCCATCGATCTATAGCTTTTCCTCAAGCTCATCCCCGATTTTTTGGCATGGGGGTTCTCGAAGTTTTACAGTTTTTATCTTTGGCTTTTAAGGCCACATTCTTACTTCGATGAAGAATCATCTTTCTTTGTCGGCCTTTTTTGGATTTCTTATCAATTACAAATTCATAGGCTTTCAAATCGGAGAAAGACTTGTTGGTAAGGCATTGAGTTAATATTCTTGGTGTTTTCAATCACCCTTTGCATGGATATCCCATTTCTTAGATAGACCTCTAAGAATTTTCAATGCAACTTCTTCTCTCTGTGGGTATTTCTTTCCAAGTGCATTTAGATCATTCATGATCTTTAGTGAATCGACTTCCAGTTTGTCTATTGATTCACCATCATCCATTTCAAAACTGTCAAACTTTCCAATTGCCCTTTGAAAGTTTGTTTTCTTTTATATGATCGTGCGCTTTACATAACAATTAGTGTATCCTGGATCTCTTTAGCAAGATTACGGTGAGAGATCATTCCCATCACACCATCATCAATTGTGATGTATAGTGTGTCTTTTTGCAATGTAGTCTAGATTGACTAACTTTCTCTCCTCGAGTTCGGTTGGTCATCGGACTTAGAAATTTCGCTCTAGGATCAATTCTCTCATCTTCTCGTTCTTCGGATTCACTACAATGGGCCAATGGTCCTTGAGAGACCACTCTCCACATACGCCATGTTTGAAATACGAGATGAGCTCGCATTCTCGATCTCCATAGGTCATAGTTCTCCACCGAGAACATGTGAAGTTTTTTAGAAGACATTTTTCCGATCTCTTGAAAAATAAAAGGTTTTGAAGAAATATGATCGATTCGGATAGACCACAAGTATTTTTGAAAATAAAACTTTGGTCAACACAATTTTGAACCAATCGCTCTGATACCACTTGTTGGTCCCGTGCAAACGAAGTCTTACACGTGTATGGGGAATACACGCGTTCAGATGTTTTAAAACTTTTTCTTCTTGAGGTCGACAGGTCGATAATCCTAAGATTAGGTTACGAGAAGCCTGACGCTTCTCGAGTCAAAGTCTCTTCGAGACGGTGATCCCGAGCTACTTTCGAAACCTCGGATAATCCCAACCGAGTCCTCGAAGTGTCATCCCGAGTTGCTTGGATCGATAACTAACTTCTTGAACTCTCGGAAAATTTCGGTTTGGTAACTATCTAAATTGGCCCTTAGTTTATACTTTCGTTTTAAGCTTTGCGAAAAAACCTTCCTTTATGAAATAGTGATTAGGTTGATTCAAACATTTTCCAAATAATATCGATTAAAAGTATGCTTTCAAAATCAAGTCAATTTCTATAAGGAAAGCAAAAAGAACACAACAATTATAGTGGTTCGGAGACTCAAGCTCCTCGTCCACTCTCTCCGACTCTTGAGAAAATTCACTATCAACAATGAGCTTTTCGACTACCTCGTAGTTTACTTACTCAACTTCGCCCTGAAGTTTTCTAACTACTCCACGTACAACATTGAGCTTTACACTACCTCCGTGGTTTACTTACTCAATCACACATAAGCTTTCACTACTACCCCGTAACTTACTAACTTCTCCTCTAGAGTTTTTTGACTACTCCGCGTGGTTTACTAACTCTTTACAACACTTCTCACCAACAAACACACTCCAACTACCTTCACAAGGGTTTGGGGTTTCTTGGTTGGTTTCAACTAGGATGAGATATCCTTTACAATGAAGCACAATGCAAAGGGTTAGGATATCTCGACTAAGCTTTGGATAATTCTTATCAAGCTAGGCTTAGTATAGTGAGTTCTCTTCAATATTGAAGCACTTGGGAAATTCTAAGTTTTTTAAAGTGCTTTTAACTTTTACAAGAATAGGCTTGAGCTCTTAGTTGGTATAAATTTCCGTAACCTTACAATGTAGGGTAACCAAGATTTATAGGCATACACCAAGGTCACTCTTGAAAACTATCCGTTGGAGAGACAACTTTGTGAGTTTCCTCTTGTGGGTGTGTGAAACGGCTATATTTAGGGTTTGAAACTCCCTAACACTTTCTAGGCAATAACCTTCCATGTAGTCGGTCTTCACTTTTTGCGATGCGGAACTTTTGTACATCCGACATCTTTTTTCGAGACACATCCTTTGTCGATGTCGGTATAGTGCATGTTGTCTTTCTCTTTTTGATTTTTGTCTCCGGTTAAAGGTAGACACCTTCAACGGCTCTTTTTTGTTACAAACTCGAGTTTGATATAACCTTAACAACACTTGACTTAGTTCCTTTTATGCGCATTTGAATGTCTTGCCAGATATCTAACTTTCTAAGGAATCGCGATCTTCTCGATGTTGCATCCTTGAGATAGATATATTGATGCCTCGGAACATTCGAGTTCATCTTTGAGCATTGATTACATTCTTGATTTCTTGATAATTCTTGCCTTGATATTCTTGATCTTTAGTTTCTCGATCTTGATCTTTGTGTCTTGAGTCTTACGAGTCTTGAGGTCTTCCGAGTCTTGAGGTCTTCTTCAATCTTTGTAGTTTATCTTGGTGATGTCTTTGAGTCTTCTCGTGAGTCTTGATTTACTCGGTATCCTCTCGAAGTCTTCAAAGAACTATCTGAACTATATCTGCGACTATACATTACGCAGATAACATCCTAATATTAAAAAACCTGAATCCTGACTCAACTTATCAAGATCATTCTGAACATGTCATACTCAGGGGTTTTGGGATCTAATCAAAATCATAAATCTTTATTAAAATTCATCTCCCAACAATTGGGATGCAATCCCTTCATCAGATAAGTAGTTCAAAAACTCATCGCTGAAGTTTTCGCCTCCACGATCAGATCGTAGAGACTTGATACGTTTTTCCTTATGATTCTCTGCTTGAGCCTTAAATTCCTTGAATTTCTCGAAGATCTCAGATTTATGCTTCATAAGGAAAATGTAACCGTACCTTGAGTAATCATCAATAAAAGTGACAAAATACTCATAACCTCCTCTTTCTTTGGTTGACATTGGACCACATACTGTTGGGGAATAAGTTGCACAGATCTATTCGGGGTGAATATTTAAATACAAATTTAATTCTTTAATTATTACTAGCATGAATTAATCCTATATTAATTCAAATAATAATCCAACAACATATCATGCATATAATAATTCACGTAAAACCTACGCATGCGGAATTCTACGAGTTTAAGTGAACATACCTCTTGGGATGGCAACGGTGTGGCTGAATAGACTAACCGTAAGGACTTCCCAAGTATTCCCTTAGCCCTCATTCGACTATCCGGTCGAAGTATTCTTGTGAACGATTTAACAAAAGGAAAATAAAATATGTTGCACCACCTATGTGGATTTACTAATTTTTCCAGCACATGGAATTGTACTTGGGAATGAAAGAATCATTCCCTATTTATAGAGGCCAAGGTGGTCGAAATATTTGTGCTAAACCAATGTGGGAAAATCTTTTCTTGATCTCCAAGAAATCTTGAATATATCTCCTATATTTTTTCCCATAATTATAATATTCCACAAAAATCCCACCTACTCTATATTATGAGAATTTTCGAAAATTAAGGGTTCCAAGAATCCAAGATTTGGATCTTCTTGAATTTATGAGATATTCTTGTATTTCAAGAAATACATATCTTCCATAATATATTTTCAAGAAAATCAAGAAAATCTTTCTTGCCCTCTATTTTCAAATTTTTGAAAATTTCATGATAGATAATCATGTGGGAGATTTCTTGAATTTAATGAGATGATCTTGTATTCCAAGAATACATATCTTCATTCCATAACAAAATTCAAAGAAAATCTTTCTCCCAACTTATCTATTATTTTCGAAATTTGTTGGAAAAAATAAGCAACAATATTTATTTTATTTTAATCACATTTTCAGTTAATGGACTATATGTTGGGCTACTTAGGGGGCCTTTAGGAGAATTAAGATTGGACTTTCTAATGGACCTTGAATATCTAATATTGAGCCACAATATAATTTAAGACCATAAATATTAATTAATCTCACTACATAATTAATATTGCACTATCCATCTTAACCCATATTACAGTCAATATGGCTCCCGGTCATTATTTCCCGTGTTTAAGATTATCTAGCCCATTAATTAACTCAAGCCCTTTTAGCTTTCCGTTAATTAATATATTTTATCCTTGGTCAAGGAACGGTTCAACATTATTATCCATACCGGAAACTAATTCCACTTGCAAGATTTGGTATGATAAAGCTTATGAACCTCCCAAGGGCAAAAATCAAACAAGTGTACTTGCACCCTTCTTCAGATTAAATCTTAGCAATCACATGTGACTAATAATATTGCCCAAGATAAAAAGTATTGAATCTCACCGATTAAGCAATAGTTACCAATCCCACGTGATCCTATTTAAGGGACGAAGGTTAAGAAATAACGAACCACCGAGGTCTAATTCTTTCTTGTTCGATTAAAGAAGAATTTATCCTCCTGTAGGTCCTATTCAGATTACATCGAATGCACTATTGTAATCTCTTGGTCAAGACAAGCCAATCTGAGCCTTACACTTCAACCTTTCACGATGGGTTGTTCATTTCCATCTAGGTTGTGAATGGCGTACTTTTTAGTTACAAAGGGGATGTTAATTTAATCTTCCGTGATCCGGTATCACTAAATTAACTACAATGTAACACGACGCTTATTGAAACAGTTTATCAAGAAATATATGTAACATTCGATAATATTTAAAGCATCGATGATAAACAATTTATTTCAAGAATAAGTCAAAATTGGTTTCGATTATACAAAGTAAAAGCATACTTTCCAAAGATAATAATCAACAACCTCCCACTTATACTCAAAGTTTACTTTTAAGTATACTACAACATGTCTCGTGTAGTCCTGACATCTAATGTCACCTACACGAACCTAATAATTTCTCCCACTTATACTCAAAGCAGTTGACAACGGTCTTGACACCCATTCCTTCCACATGTCTCTCGAATGTATTGAGAGGCGGACCCTTTGTGAATGAATCGCTGGGTTGTCTTTAGATCTTATCTTTGCCACATCTATATCTCCTCTCTTAACTATTTCTCGTATAAGATGTCTTTCCTTTAGTGTGCTTGTTTGACTCGTGGACTCTTGGTTCCCTAAAATTTTGCAACCCCTTAGCAAATATTGCTAGACAAATTTAACTCCATCCAAGTCCACAAAAGAAGGTCTAGAGCCAAATCGGTTCTTTCACCGCTTCACAAGCGACTACTTACCCGACTTCCATGGTTGAGTCAGTGATGCATTTACCTTCACACTCGTCCATTTGATGGCTACACTTCCCAAATGGAAACACACTAACTGAGGTAGATAGTTTCTGGAATCTAAGTCTGATTGGAAATCCGAGTCCTTGTAGCCTATGGGGATTGGACTATCTGACTGATAAATCAACATTCTATCCCAGTTCTTTTCGGATACTTGGAATGTTTTTAATCGTCGTCCAATGCTTTTCCTCGGGTTACTATGATATCTTGCTACCATGCCTCTGACAAAGAAAGGATATCCTGGTCTCGCTCACAAAGATTGCATACATGAGGTTTCCCAATAGGAAGCCTGAGGAATGCCTTTCATGTCATCTATCTCCTTTTGTGTCTTAGGGAACATTTTCTTGGATAGATAGATTCCAAGTCTGAAAGGTACGAATCCTTTCTTGGAATCTTGCATGCTGAATCGTTTCAAGACAGTGTCTATGTATGAAGCTTGCGATATAACCCGATCATCATTTTTCTTGCGATCTCGAAAGTGATCTTGATCCCAAGGATGTGCCCCTTCCCTAAGTCTTTCATATCAAACTGTTTTTGAAAGCCATGCCCTTTACGCTCGATAACACCTTCACATCGTTCCCGATATCGAAATGTCATCTACGTATAGTACTAAGAATACCAATGCGATTCCGACACGCTTTTTTATACACACAACTTTCAAACTCGTTTTGATCAAACCCATAAGACTTTATAACACAATCAAAACATTGGTTCCAAGCTCGGATGCTGTTTGATCCGTAAATGGACCTCTTGAGCTTACAAACTAGGTGTTCTTGGCCTTTTTTAATGAAACCTTTGGGTTGTTGCATATAGATCTCTTCATCAAGACTTCCGTTAAGGAAATTGACATCCATTTGCCGATTTCAAAGTCAAAATCTTGTGAAGAATCGATAAGAGAATACGGATGGACTTAAGCATGGCTTGAAAAAAGTTTCCTCATAATCGATCCCTTCTTTTACGAGTATAACCTTTCACCACTAGACTTGCTTTAAAGGTTTCAACCTTCCCGTCCCGGTCCTCTTTTCTCTTATATATCCACTTGCATCCAATGGGTTTGACCCCATTAAGTGGTTCGACTAGCTCCACACTCTATTATGAAACATAGAACCCATTTCGGATTCTTTGTTTCCCAAGAATCTGCATCCTTATCTTGGAGTGCCTCATCATATGTTCATGGGTCCGATTAAATCTTGTCGGGGAATCAAGTCCGGGGACTCTCCTATTCCCATGAATCTCTCGGGCTCTAACAACCCTCCCACTTCTGACGAGGTCTCGGTTGTGAAAATGTATCATTTGGTATATCATCTAGTACACTTGGCAGCGAGGTTTGCCCTCTAAGCTCATTTAAGGTAATCTCATACAGGTTTTTCTTTGGTTCATATAGTCTTCTTCCAAAAATCTAAAGTGGATGTTGATGACCACCTTTTTGATCTTGGGACCATAAAACATACACCCTTTTGTTCCCTCGGGGTATCCTACAAAACAACCTTAATTACGATCGAGGGTCCAATTTACCCTTGTCCAACACGTGGGCGAACACCCCCAAATTCTCATGTGTCTCATACTAGGCTTGCGCCCGCCCACAATTTTTGGGAGTTTTGGGAACCGATTTGGATAGCACCAAGTTCGAATGTAAGTAAGCCGTTTCCAAGGCATGACCCCGAGCGACTTGGGAAGATCCGCATAACTCATCATTGATCTAACCATTTCCAAAAGAGTTCTGTTTCTTCGCTCTGCAACCCCATTTTGTTGAAGGGTTTCGGGTGCAGCGAGCTGGGATACAATCCCTTCATCAAATAAGTAGTTCAAAAACTCATCGCTGAGGTATTCGCCTCCACGATCAGATCGTAGAGACTTGATACGTTTTTCCCTATGATTCTCTGTTTGAGCCTTAAATTCTTTGAATTTCTCAAAGGTCTCAGATTTATGCTTCATAAGGAAAATGTAACTGTATCTTGAGTAATCATCAATAAAAATACTCATAACCTCTTCTTGCTTTGGTTGACATTGGACCACATACATCTGTGTGAATGATCTCAAACACTTCTTTGGCCATATCCCCCTTGGCTCCAAATGCCCTCTTGGTCATATTACCCTCCAAACATGATTCGAAGGTTGGAATCGGTTCAACTTGGAGAAGCTCCAGTGAACCGTCTCTCACCAACCTTTGGATCCTCTTTGGATTTATATGACCCAATCTTAGATACCAAAGAAGCATCTCGTTCACGTCTGATGAATGTTTTCTTTTCTCGGAAATAGTTGATGTGTTATAGGATACATTTCGTGAGTGGTGTGCACAGTTAATTGTATAGAGATTATTCGTTAATGTCCCGTAACAGATACACTCATCATTTCAAAAAATTATGTCATTCTTATTAGAAGAAACTTAGTGTCCTTTAATCGAATTTTAGAAACTGAAAGTGAATTCTTTCTAAAACTGGGAACATAAAGATAATCTCAAAAAAACTTTATCTTCAAAAGATAGGTGCACTTCTCCCACTGCTTTAACCACTACTCATGTAGCATTGCAATGTCCGCTACTTGCGTAGTATTGCAATAATCGTTACTATCGTTGCATTGTAATATCTGCCACTTACGTAGCATTGCAATAATTGCTACTTTAAATAACGTCGCCCGATTGATGAGGATCTCACTCCCACTAAGTTCTTGGATCGGTTTGAACCCGAAGAAAACAACATGATCATTGGATCTCGTATCAACCACCCACGAATGAGAAGTATACGCCGCTAAACAAGTTTCAACAACTAGTGCGTGAGAATTACCTTTTTTTTCGTCCCTTTTGGGGTTGGAACAGGTAAAACCTCCATTGTCCTCTCTCACCGCAGCTTAAGCACTTCCTCTTTGGATTTTCCTTGACACAACAAGGATTCCTCATCTTACCATTGCCCTTGGCAACAGTTGAGTTTTATTGCTTATGGATTTTGGTCATCTTCTTTATCTTTATTTTGGTCCTCAACATTTCTGCCGAGACCAAAAGCTTGCAACAAATTAGCTAGCGATGCCAAAATGCTCAAAAACTTTTTGGGCAGAGAGTGAAGTACCAAATTCATCTGAGTCTCCAGATCATAATCTACACTCAGAATCTCAAGTTTGTTCAGATGGGCCATCTATTTTGAGGACGTAATCCTTACGGGTTTGTCCTCCACCATTTTCGATGACTACATCTCTCATAAAGGTGATCCGACGGGTCCCGTTTTTTACCCGTCGGTTAGGTCATCGATTTTGGTGTGTCAAGAATCCACTTGTGCTTTTGTGCAGTTAGGACAATTATAATTTTTCGTTTCTAATCAATATAGTTTCCATACATATTGTATTGACTTTAAGTATATTAAAAGTGGATTAAAAGGTTACGACATGCTGAACTGAAATAAATAACTATATGCATAAGCACAGATATATCACAAGGTTCGATCACATGCATCATATTAAAATCTCAAAAAAAATATGAACATGCATTAGCCAACATCTCAAAACAGTTTAAATAAGCCACGTGGGGTGGGTCATTATTTAAACACATTCAAAAGCGAGTTACAAACAAACGATTTACAAACCTTTAATATCCAGTTAATAGTTGGCTCCCACTTGACCAATATAAAATTGACGAGGGACTTGAGGAAGTATATGCATATCAATTTTATACCTAAGTAATAACCATGATTAAATACTGAGGATTATTAATTAAAAACTTTGAGCGAGCCTCGTGGGGAGGGTCATCGTCGCCACTAGTAATAACCCACAATCATCCACTTGGAATTCATTCATGTGAAAGTTATCTTTTGACCGTCCCGTGGGGGGAATTTCTCCAAAAGAATTCACAAATAAATAAATCATGGAGGTCAAAATTAATTCAATTTTTTTATCCGGAATAAAATTGTCAATTAATTATTTAAACATACTTAGTAATTTTTTGAAGGTGAGATTTTTCATTTTGGGCAATTCTCATGCAAACACATTTAAACAAATTAAATAAAGCATAAGATAGCACAAAATAAATCAAGCAAAACAGAAAAATAAACATATTGGGTGTAGGTCCCGAATGGGTTTTGTGAGGGCGTAAGTCTAGAGGGAGGGTGAATAGACTTAAAAATTTTTTCTTGATCGGTGTGATGGTAGTTAGCTTTGATCGAGTGCAAAAAATGAATCGATTTGGGTGATATCTAACTTACTAATCGCTGAAAGCGATTAGTTCGGTATCTATCGGTTTAACCGATTGTCGGAAGCTAAGTTTTTACCCGTGTGAAAAACCGGTTTTAATAAATCGATTCCAAAGTCGGTTTTTCAACGAAATGACTAAAGTGTCAAACTTGATCGGATCGAAGCTTGGTGCTAGTGATCTTAACTTAGAATATGTATGCGGCTTTAATTAAGTGAAGTGTGATGTGTAAAAGCGATTAATCAAAAGCGGTAAAAAGCACACAAAATTTATAGTGGTTTCGGACAAACCCGTCCTACGTCCACTCTTCCCTATCATCCTGAGGGCACCAACTAAACCAACTGGACTTAGATTTTTGTGTTAGTCCAACACGAGACACCAACAGATATTTAAAGAGTTCTCACTCAACCGATCCCGAAATCGAACTAGAAACCCTAGTGCGAAATTTTGCTAAACAACTTATCCTAACTTTGGGTTTGGGTAAGATTGTTTTTAGTTCCAACTTTGAAATCTTTTCTAGTTTATAAGTAGCCTATCAGCTAGATGAAAAGATTTCTGTGCTAAGAACTTATGGGATGAACACTAAGAAAATAATCTTCAAGTTCGTGTTCTTCGTATGCGGAAATCGATTATAGCTTGAGCTTCTTGATTGTTTTTGGTGTTTAGTATCTTCACTCACGAAGTGTGATCCCATATTTATAGACCTCGAAATCAAAGAGCCATTGGAGAGCAATTTGAATTTCAGGCTATATTTAGTAGACTTCTTGAGGATTGATGTGACTTGCTTGAGAATGGCATGGTCGAAAAAGCGTGAATATTATCTTTTATAGCCATTAAAAGCGGCGCCAAATCCGTAATTGCCGGCTCCGATCATACGTGTCTCGTTCTTATTGGTTAACAGAGGCACTTTTCAGAGTTGTTCTTCCAACTAAGGTTGACATTCTTCTTGTTCAGATCATAGACGTATGATTTGGTGAAACATCGATTTTCACGGTGGTGACTTTCGATCAAAACTGATCAGTCTACCTGATAGAGTCTTCTAGTGCTAGTTGTCTTAGCTTCAACTAGCAGACTATGCTGATGTAGATCTTCTGGTCTGATCTTCTGAAAGTCATCTGATCTTTAAGTCTTCTGAGATTGAACTTCATGACTTCAGCTGTGATATCTGACTTGATCAGATCGATCTGAT
This sequence comes from Stenogyne calaminthoides, assembly GCA_037126765.1. Lineage (NCBI taxonomy): Eukaryota > Viridiplantae > Streptophyta > Magnoliopsida > Lamiales > Lamiaceae > Stenogyne > Stenogyne calaminthoides. Next base: position 435,807 of record JBBCBC010000059.1, read on the forward strand.
CTTCTGTCCTTCTCTTGCCTTCTGGCCTGTCGGATATCAGTTGTTCTTCATATCTTCAGATTTGACCTATACATATTGAGGTTCCCCCTCAATATGTGACCTATCTATCAGTTGTTCTATACAGTAATTATCAACTGGTATCCTATAACCGGTAATAAAAATATCAGTCAGCTAACAGGTCTAATTGGTCCTATTACATGTGTTTTAGAACTTTCATCAAAACTCTAAATTTCCCAACAATTTCCCCCTTTTTGATGAAACCAAAACACCTTGAGAAACCAAACACAGTTGATAAATATAGAACAGTAAAGAGCACATAATCAGAAGACAATGAGATTTTGTCTTAGGATCAGAAAATAAACTTTTCTTTCATTAAATTTGTCGATTACACATTACATCAGAAAAGTTTGAATTTAAAAACAGCTGATCCTGAGAGGTCTTCTGATTCTTCACTCTTTAGGCTTGTATCCTTCTGGCATTTCCCTTTGATCTTGAGGGATGTTGAAAATCTGGTAAAGTTTCCATTTGACATCATTGATCTGCTGAGGATCAGTTATGCGCTTTTTGCTCAGGATGTCAAAATAGAATCTCTGAAATGCCAGTCTGTCAAATGAGCCGTCTGCCTTCTTCGAGTAATCTAACACATCATACTCTTGGCGAGATATTTTTACATTGATTATCTTGGCCTCATTTTCCAGATACTTCAGAAAATCTGGATATTTATTTTCCAACCAGTTGAGGAATTTAACATCTGGAGATTCTTCTTGTGGAACAAGATCTAGAACAAAGGCATCTAGAAGTCATTCACTTCTGATCTTATTCCATTCCTCAAACCTCTCAGCGTGTGCAACAGTTTTTGGAATGATCTCATCAACTCTTCTTTGGCAAATGAGGTTCCGCACAGATTTTCCCGGCCTTTCCTTTCTTCGCCCTCGATCTGAATTTCTTCTTCAGATCTTCTGCCTCTGCCAATTTTTCTGCCCTTCTTTCTTCTTCACTAATTCAGGCTTCTTCAACAATCTGCTCTTTGGACAATTTCTCAGCCAGTTCTTTATCGGCCTGAATTTGGCTAGCTGTGCTTCTTGTGACTTTCTTAGTCTGAGTGGTAGTATCGGGTTGTGATGTCCCAAAGACCATAATGACCTTTCTTGCCTTTAACTTTTCCATCTTTTTTCGAAAATTTCGTTCATGAAAAGAGATCCGGATAGTCTGTCTTTTGTCCATAGGATTCAACTGTCTGAATCAGGTCTTCTGTTGTTCTGATCGTGTCAGTTGGTTTCTCACTCTGTTCTTCCCCCTTTTTGGTTTGATAAAAAAGAGAAGTGAGGTGGGAGGTCAGAGATCCAAAGTTGACTGATATCGCCCTGTTGAGATCTGCAACAGATAAACCTTGAACTTGAGCAGTTAGACTTTGCACCTTCGAGATTAGCTCAGTTTTGACAGATTCCATGGCAGTAGAGAGGGTAAGAATCAATTTGTCAAGTTTCTCTTCAGTCAATTCTAGCTTTTCAGTGAGCATCGAGAAAAAAAACTTGTTGTTGATCAACTTTGAATTAGCTTGTCATCAACCGATTTTATAAGCTCGTGAGACGGGTTGGTCACAGTTTGGGAGAACTGATCTTTGATTGCCTCTATCTGGGAAATAGCCAATTCCCGTTGATCTGTTATTTCTTTGAGGTCAATCTGCCTCTGATCAGTTATCACTCCCTCGACTTCTTCTTCCAGGAGATCTTTGAGACATGATCTGATCTCCTGAAGTTGATCAGTGGTGATGTGAGATGTAGGAATGTCTTGCGTCACTTTGATCTCTTCGATTGTTTGCACCTCCGGTGGTTGGTGCGTGAACTACGGCACCGATTCCACACTATCATCAGCGGCTCCGCATCCTTCATAAGAACATCGCTTGAGAGCTTCTTCTTGCCGATCTCGTTCACCTTGTTCACCAACCCGAACTTCCTGTGGATCGAGCTTTAATTGATTCAACGCAGATTATCAACTCATGTGGTGACCCTACTTGAGCAGATTTCCTCATATCGAAATCAAAATCGCAAATTCATCAAGACCTCCCATCCGTTCTATAATCATCATAAAATCGAGAAGCTTTTTAACCGGAGATCTTTCGGTGAGGATCTCCATAACTTCCTCTCTCGATAACGGGATGGGCTACCGACTCTGGATACATCGCATCAATGTCTCGTTCAATTTGCATTACGACCATTTTCGGTGATGGTCTTGGATGATCTGGACTTAGGAATTATTTGTTGGGATCGACCAGATTCGGTTGATGAGATGTGGAGGGTTCTGGTGGTGCTTGAGTAAAAGCGAAGTTGGTGATTAAATTTGAACTGCGCAGAGGTTCTTCTTCCGTTGTTGAAGCAATTACGTCCTCTCTGCGGCCGGTGATTTTTCCGGTTCGTGAACCGATGAAATTGTCGAGTTCATGGGCAGGTGGAAGAGAAGGAGAAACATGCTCGGCAACCATAATTGATGGGCGAATCGGCTTCGAGATTGAGGAGAAGGAGATCGTTAAATCTCGCTCTTCCCGAGAATGCTCTGGCGAGCTCTCAACTTGAGAAGCTTGCTGTCGATTTTTTTTTCTAATTTACGTGGCTCATCGGTTTTGTTACGGCACTCCTTCTTTTGTCGACTCATCTTCGAAGCGAGTCATTGAGGCTGTTTTGCCTTCTTGACCTCTTCTCGCGAGCCTTCACCCATTTTTCTTTTTTCTTTTGGGGAGCATCTGGTGTAGGCGTGGCCTCCTCCTTGGTTTTTCCTTTCTTCACCTTTGGAGGTGGGCCTCATATCATCATCGGTGGCCCATATATAGTTTGAAGTGGTTGTGAGGAAGGCCTTGTAGGACTTGATCCATTCTCGTCCCATTCGGCATTTGGCGGTTCGTCTTTTCGAAATAAGCGCAACCTTGTTGAATTCTTGATCCTCTTCTTGAATAGACACGCCTCCGTTCATTAACTCCAAATTTCTCATGTTCTTGGAGCAGAATGGCCTTCAGGAAGCCATGCCAATTGATGTTCTTGGCTTCATCGATTATCGCAGCCATGCTGTACAATTTCACGGATGTTAGAGCATCTGGGCTGAATGAAATACCCATGATCATTTTTGACAGTATGTCAAACAACAATCGGTATTTCCTTTTTAACATCGGTCTGACAAAACCTGCGGTCTGATGTTTGTCAGCCTCTCTGAAGAGTTCGTTTCTGATTATCTCATCTTCATTCTCCCTGTAGTGAGCAGGCGAGATTCTTCCTTTTGGCAAGCTGAACAGACGAGATATGTCAGCATTCGTCAGTCTGATCTTCTCTCCGTTGACTGAAGGGATCAGTTCATCTCCAGGAGTGTTCGTATCCACCTTCAAATTCCTTAAGAATTCGAGTGCTTCATATTGCATCACTGGATTGCAGTGAGCAACACAAAATTTTTCAAGGCCTCCTTTCTTCAGGATTTGTTCAACTTCCATGGATTCTGGATCCCGCGTAGCACCAAACTGTACGAATTTGTCATCGACAATTTTTGTCGCTAGATCCGCATAGTTGCACATTATCTTTCCCATTCTGTGAGTGGCCATCTACAACAAGATAGACTCGATTAAAATTGTGCATAATCATGAAGATATCAAATATTGATTATCAGACCTATTCTCAGGCATAGTAATCGATAAACACATACGGATAACATGAAAAGATAAGGTATATCGCAGGATAACATATAGATACATAATCTATGTGATCAATGGATTTTGAAAAAGAAAAACATCAAATAACCAGAAATTACCAGATTTTGTTTTTCCGAAAGATAAGTTTGATTCGCAAGAAAAACACTTTGAATCGCAGAAAAGTAATTTTGAGTTTTCAGAGAATAAATCGCAAGTTTTTTAGAATAAGAAAACTCTGGTAGGGTTTTGATGACACTTATAAGAAGGAGGAGGGAAAAACGAGATTGGAAGATCAATCATTTGAAAATGTTAAATGATCCAGATTGATCGGTTTTGATCGTGTGGTCAGGAAAAACATGTACGATTGCCTTTTGGATTTAAAAGCACATTTTGTGGCAATTAATACAAGTACCCCACGTCCGCATTAAATGTTTTGCAGGAAATACGTCACAAAAGGTAATGAGTGCAGTAAGGCAAATAATATCAGATAAAATCAGATAAGTAAGCAATAAACAAGGAAACAGAAATGCGTATCTGGTTGACTGATATTGTAATCAGTCAATACCACTTGTCATTGTTGATTCCACTTGTTGATCTTAGTTTTCTGCCTAATCCTTATAATTTCCCAACTGTCCTTTTCAACTGATTCGCTTCACTTTGCGTCTGATTTCCCTTTTCTGATTCTCCTTGGTCAGTTGAAGTTCCCCCTTCAACTGATATTTCTGACTTCTTATTGACTGATATGTCTGATTTGTTGAGGTATCAAGCTCAACTGATCTTCCTCATTTGATCAGTTTCTTATCTAATCAGATTTCAGTTGACCTAATCTGATTCTACTCAGACCAAGCCAATTCTTGGGATAAGTGTTACCGCCAAAACTTAGTTCTTGAAGAATTGAATAGTAGTCTCGATTCCCTAAGTTGGCACGATTTGACATGTGTAATAATAATCTGGATTCTTCGTAATGTCAAATCACCGTAAATTTATCCAATTATCAGTCGCGTGTTGCCTACATGTTGTCCTTGTGATGCAAATTTCTCTAAAAGGTTTTGAGAACTCAAATTTGCATTTGCACCCTTGCTTGGCCTCTATAAATTGGACCAATGTTTTACACAACATAACCCATTCACCATACTTATCTTCTTTATAAAATTATGCATTCTGGTGAACCCTTATTTCCGGTGAAACTTCCGGTAAACACCTTTACCCCTTTTTCAATGATTTCAGCTTCTCAAATCAACCCTGTGTGTCCCTTATTGCTGCTTTCGTCGTCATCAAAGATTATACATACAATTGTTGCCAAGCTTCTCTACCACCGAGGTGGCGGATCTGCTGTCGCGACTGAGAAGACACTTCTCCTAACCTTATGCACCTTGTGTGTCTATCGAGATGACGGAATTAGCATCAACAGACTCAGTCTGATATAAAACATGAGTTTGATATACGGTCTTGATCAGACAACAACTGATCTTCGTATATCAACTCTATTTTTTCATGCGACACATGTGCCCATAAGGTCTTTGAACCACTTTCTTGGCACATGTGCTCCATTTAACAGCTGGAGAGCCCATTGACTTCAGGTCTAAGGTCTCCTGGCTTAGAAATCCTATCAAGGCAGCTCTCGCTCCATTGATTTTATCTTCTGCGAGTGGCTTTAGGATCATTTTAAAGCCTTTCACACCCCTGTTAAGTGGGGGGAAATGGGAGCATCAGATTTAAAATCTCTCTCTCCCCCCTTCTAGGGTTAGGCTTAGGGTTAGGGTTTATGTACTGACCTCCGGGTCCTCTTGTACTTGTAACTTGTAATGTAAATCTGACCTTCGGGTCTTTATCAATGAAAATTTCTATTATTCCATCGTTGTGTAATTTTTCTGTTTTCTTATGCGATGTAAGCTTTAATCTTGTGAATCTTGCTTGTTGAATATCGACTTTAATCGACTTACAAAGTGTGAAATAACCAAATTGATTTAATCGGATAATCTCCTTTAATCGATCGGTTCCTTTAATCGATAATCTAATAATCCGAAATCGATCGCTTTCTCATATCGGTTCCTTGATGATCTTACGATCGATTGAGATACCAAACTCAATGATTCCTCTTAACTGGTTAGTCTCTTAACCACCGGTTCGAGAAACGATCCATCAAGCATTTTATTTTTTTTCTCCAAGATCCGAAGCCATAGCTCATTGCATAAATCTCTAATCTGATCTCAGCTAGTGGCTTGGTTAGAATATCAGCTTTCTGTATATCAGTATGAATCTTTTCCATTCTGATATTCTTCTTTTCAATATGATCTCTTATAAAATGGTGTCGAAATCCACATGCTTGCATCTTGTATGTAGAATAGGATTACGAGTGATTGCAATAAGACTATTATTTCACGCGAGAATATAGGTACATTCTTAGCTACAATGTTATAATCCCTCATTTCTTGACTAAGCGGAAGCGATTAGGAGCAACAGACTCCTGCGACCATATATTACGCCTCGGTTAGTAGATGTACTTAATCCGATGTCTACCTTCTTTGAAAACCACGAGATCAGTTTACTTCCTAAAAACTGACAAGTTCCTGAGGTTGACTTTCTGTCAATTTTGCAACCTCCATAATCAGAATCAGAATACCCACTAAGCTCTAGATTATCATCTGATGGGTAAAATAAACCAAGGTTTACTGTCCCCTTCAGATACTTCAGAATCCGCTTAGCTGCTTCTAGGTGGCTTTGCATTGGATTTGCCTGAAATCTAGCACATACACCTACTGCAAAAGTGATATCTGGTCTGCTGGCAGTCAGGTATAGTAAAGATCCAATGAGAGACCTATATTCTTTCTGATTGGTTTTCTGACCATCCTCATCTGGATCCATCTTGAATCCGGTCAACATAGGAATTTTGGCTTCCTTACAGTTTTGAACTCCAAACTTAGCCAGTAAGCTCCTAGTGTACTTTGCCTGGTAGATGAATATCCCTTCTGTACTTTGTTTGACTTGTAGACCCAGAAAGTAACTCATCTGACCCATCATGGACATCTCGAACTTCCCTTGCATCAGCTTGCTGAATCTTTCACATAGACTCTTGTTGGGAGATCCGAAGATGATGTCGTCCATAAAAATCTGAACCATCAGAATATCTTCTCCATCTTCTATTCTGAATAAGGTTATGTCCACTGTTCCTTTAGTGAACCCACTTTCTATCAAGAACTGAGAGAGTGTATCATACCAAGCTCGAGGAGCTTGTTTCAGGCCATAAAGAGCTTTTCTTAAACGGTACACTTGGTTGCCCTTTTCAAAGCCTGGAGGTTGTTCGACATAAACTTCCTCTGCTAGTACTCCGTTTAAGAATGCACTCTTAACGTCCATCTGATACACAGTGAACCCTCTGTGGGAAGCATATGCGAAAAAACCGAATGAAAGGCTTCTAAATGAGCGGCCCGGTGCAAAGGTCTCATCATAATTAATTCCTTCTGATTGTGAATACACCTTAGCAACAAGTCTTGCCTTATTCCTGGTTATGACATTTTTCTCATCTCTCTTGTTCTTGAAAACCCACTTTGTGCCAATTACATCTTGATGAGTTGAGTCTACATCCCACCGATTCCCAAACTTGATTTCTCTCGAACTGCTCGGCTCCTCCCATGGCTAGAATCCGACTTGCGTCTTGTAGAGCTTCCTCTCTTTGTTGTTGGTTCCTTCATAGGCGGATAAATGACCATACATGGCACTTTCACCAATCGATGTCTAGTTTTAACTCTATCGGATGGGTCTCCGATGATCGGTCGGTTGGATGACCGTTATCCGAGTCCTTTTGTTCTGATTTGCGTCGGTTTGGAGAACATCATCCATTTCTGATAATAGTTCATTACTAGCGATTGGGAGTGGTGCAGAGTTATGATCCACTTGATAAGAACATGTCTCAGCTGATATTGGACTCATCATGTGCTGATGTCTGTTCGTGGGAACTTCAGGTGTTCCCCCTAAACCGGATGGTTCAGTTGATACTGTCTCAGATGTACCAACTTCTTCATCGACAGTTTTTCGTACCTTAGGATCTGATTGATCTGGTGAATCAGCTAGATCTGGAATGTATACTGTTACGATTTCTGATCCTTTTTCCTTGATCGTTAGTTGATCCATTTTCTGAGCATCAGGTACATGTTGATCAGGTACATCTTGTTCTGAGGCAGATTTCTCTTGTTCAGAAGATGCTTCATCAAAGACTACATGGGGTGTTTCTTCCACAACTAGGGTTCACCTGTTGTAAACCCTGAAAGTCTTGCTAGATGAGGAATATCCTAAGAATATACCCTCATCTGACTTGGCCTCAAAGGTCTTCAACTGACTCTTCCCATTGTTGTGTATGAAACACTTACACCCAAAAACATGGAAGTAAGAAACACGAGGTTTTCTGCCCTTCCACAGTTCATAGGGTGTTTTGTAGTGAGCCTTAGTCAGAAGACATCTGTTCTGAGTATGACATGCAGTGTTGATAGCTTCTGCCCAGAAACGGCTTGGTATTGCATGTTCAGCTAACATCGTGCGAGCAGCTTCTTTGAGTGTTCTGTTTCTCCGTTCTGCTACTCCATTCTGTTGTGGCGTTCTTGCAGCTGATGTCTCATGTTGTATACCAAACTTAGAGCAAAAATCAGTTATAAAAGAGTTCAGAAATTCTGTACCTTTATCTGATCTGATTTTTACTACACTGACACCCTTCTCATTTTGTAATCTTTTAAGCAGCTCGGGTATCTTCGTTGTTGTCTCATTCTTCTTATGTAAGAATATAACCCAGGTAAACTTGGAATAGTCATCCACGATTACCAGAGTATATTTGCGTCCGCTGAGACTGACTGGTGTAACTGGTCCAAATAGATCCATATGAAGCAGCTGCAATACTCTGCTGGATGCCGGTCCAGGAATTCCCTTGAATGAAGCTTTGACCTGTTTTCCCTTCTGACATGCGGCACATGTCTGATCCTTAGAAAATACTTCATTCGGAAGACCTTCCACTAAAGACATCCTTGCTATCTTATTAAGAGTTTTAAAGTTCAGATGGCTCATTCTTTTGTGCCAGAGCTAACTGCTACTTTTGGAACTCTTAACAATCAGGCATGCATTTCTCGGGCAACTGTTCCAATCTGCTGTGTAGATCGTCCCTTTCCTTGAACCAGTTAGCAAAATCTGTTGAGTGGCTCAATTTTTGATAGTGCATTGATCAGTCGAGAACTCAACACTGAATCCGTTGTCGCAGAATTGTGAAACCGATAATAGGTTATGCTTTAGACCTTTGACATCTGAGACTCCGGTGACACATACATCATCATTCTCTAAGGTTACAATCCTTTGGTATAACCAAAGTTATCATCACCGAAGAGTACACGCGGGCCTTTTTGTTCTATGTAAGAGCTGAGGAGGTGTTTGCTTCCAGTCATGTGCCTTGAGCATCCACTATCGATGTACCAGATAGTTGCTTGCACACCTCCTTTGTTGGCCAGACCCCACGAACCTGCAATCAAAATCAGGCTTTAGGTACCCCTTTTGGATTGGGTCCCGGAGGGGTTAGGATTGGTTTTGGGGATCCATACAAACAGGGCACTTCTATTGAGATCAGTTAGATCAGAAGGCCTGATTTGTCTCCCATACCTATCAACATAATCATAAGTCTCTTTATATGCTTTCTGATTAGTATGATTATTAGTGTGAACCTTGGGTGACTTAGAAAACTTGGGATTTATCTTTTTCTGTTTGTCTTCTTTTCATCCAAAGGTGGTTCAAAAAGCTGCGACCACGGTTTTTGATTATAGGGGTAGGTACGACTGCTACCATCAAAAGATTCATATCTTTTTGGCATAGGTGGTTTTTGCAGTTTACCTATAACTTGCTTATTCGGCGGCTGACCTTGATTGGGTCTCATATTAGACTTCCCTTTTCTGAGTTTGTCTTTTTTCCGATACCTAATATGTTGATCGTTTAAGGTCTCTTCGAAGAACTGGGTTCTTTCTGTTGATTCCTCGGTGATGCTTTACCGATTAGGGTCCATTTTTCATTCCTTTTACGGTTAGGCACCGCCTTACACCGCTCCAATGTGTCATTTTCCTTATTAGATACAAGTTTGGCTTTTAGTGTATCTTTGTCAGAAACTCGTTTGATTACACCTTTTTGAAGTGAATCAACCGGGGCTTTTGAGGATGTGGAAGGGTTCTCATACCCAAGTCCCTTCTTGTTAATCGTTGTTCGAAAATAGGTGTTCATGTCTTGAACGGTTTTAGATGACTTTGTGAAAACCTCTATTTTCTTGCGCAAATTATCCTCAGAAGATTTTAGACTCTCATGTAGTCGGAATAGCTCATCAAATTTAGCTTGAAGGATTTTGAAGTCATCAACTTGTTGTTTGTTAATTGCTAGTTGATCTTTGATCTCGCTTCTCTGATCGAAAGACTTAACTTTCGAATGTTAAGTTCCTCAGTTGTCTTACGGCGGTTTAAAGAGATTTCGATTCAAGAGCTTTAGTGAGATCGTTCTCTTTAATAAGCTGATTATTTCTGATCCTTAGCTTGTCATTTTCAGCTTCCACTATAGCATAAGTGTCTACTGCATTGGAGAGATCATCAAGCAATTGCTCAGAGTAGAGCTGCAGGTCAATCTCCCCAGCAGGTGTGCTAATAATAGCAGGTGTGAAAGCAGACAAAGCAGAAGGTTTGGAGGTTACCTCAGATTGGTCCTCCTTGGCCATCGAGGCGATTTCATTGTCATCCCAAGAGAATATCGATCTTCATTCTCATAGAAGTCAACAAAGACCTTGCTCGAGGCAATCTTCTACAGAGGAGTATCCAGAATCCTCAGAGGGCAGATAGGAATCATCAATTCCAGATGTGTCAGCGACCATGGCTTTTCTGTCCCTATAACGTTGCTCTCTTCTGTTCCTCTTTTCTTCCCTTTCTTTTGGCGTCAGGTCTGGGCAGTCTGCACTGTAGTGACCTGGCTTCTCACAGTTGAAGCACGCTCCTTGATCCACGGAACCTTTTCTTCCAGGTGAGTCACTCCGTCTGTAGGATCTATCAGGTGACTTTCCTTCGATAGTAATCAACTCATCGGATCATTATCTCTTCTCTCATCGGTCCGATTATCTCTTTTCTTTTCATCTCTGTGATCTCTTCGATCATCGGATCCAGTTCTTCTCGGAGATCATTAACCGATCTCCTATCTCTTCCTCGACTATGTTGATAATCTTTATAGAATCTTCGATACTTACCAAGTTGAATATTTGATTTTTCTAGTTTTACAAGGCGAGCGTCTGTTACACTTTGACTTATTATGTTTCCAATAGGTTCGTGACCTTCGATCTCTGGCTTTGGTTCCTTTAAACGAACCCGATTTAGACGTTGAGACTTTCAATGGCGCCTCGTCTTCATCGGCTTTTGTCCTCTTTCGATTAAATCGAACTCGTGAGCTTTAAAGCTTAAAAACAAGCTACTCGGCTTCATTTTTGAAATGTCTTGGCAATCCTTGATTACTGTGACCTTCATGTCCCATTTCTTGGTGAGAGATCTTAAAGATCTTGTAGTTGATATCTTTGTCCGACATTTCTCTACCAAGTTCTCGTAGCTTATTCATCGACATAGTAATCCTTCCATCGAGCTCGTTGATGGTCTCGTTAGGAAAGCATCTTGATTTTTTGAACTTCACCAGTTAAACTTGTAGTCGGTGTCTTTTGATCTGATCATTTCCTTTGCATATCTCAAATTTAGAGTATCCCACATTGCTTTTACTTGATTTTGAGATATTTAATCTTCTCCTTGGTGACTTTATCCATCGTCTTCATGATAATATGCTGGCGATTGTATCTAGAGTATACAACTTCCTTTCCTCTTGCATCCATCATCCATCAGTGGGCTTTTTTCACACAAGACTTCCCGGCAAAATCGGATCTCCTCCAAGCTAGGGGGTTGTCGTGATATATGATGATGGGTCCTCTTTCGATGACTTCCATCATTCTGCCACTAATCGAACCTAGATGGTTGCACATATAAATGGCCCAATTTGCATACTCATCAATTGAGAACTTCGGCAGATCATGATACATACCGGAGGTATTATCCATCTTGAGTGATTTTTGAAAACGAATGAGTTTTAAAATGGTTTTTCAAGATCTGTTCAAATGACCACAAAGATTCTTCCTCAAGAATCAATGATACTCAAAGCCGATGGTGCAGTAGAACCACCTCTCGATACCACTTGTAGGTCCCGAACGGGTTTTGTGAGGGCGTGAAGTCTAGAGGGAGGGTGAATAGACTTACGAAAACTTTTGTCTTGGTCGGGTGTGATGGCGATTAGCCCGATCGAGTGCAAAATGAATCGGTTTGGGATCGATATCTAACTTACTAATCGCCTGAAGGCAGATTAGTTTGGTATCTATCAGTTTAACTGATTGTGCGGAAGCTAAGTTTTACACGTTTGAAAAACCAGTTTTAATAAATCAGATTCCAAAGTCAGTTTTTCAACCAGTTGACTAAAGTGTCAAACTTGATCAGATCAGAAGCTTGGTGCTAGTTGATCTTAACTTAGAATATGTATGCGGCTTTAATTAAGTGAAGTGCGATGTGTAAAGCAGTTAATCAAAGCAGGTAAAAGCACATAAGATTTATAGTGGTTCGGACAAACCAGTCCTACGTCCACTCTTCCCTATCACAAGGGGAACCAACTAAACCAACTGGACTTAGATTTTTGTGTTAGTCCAACACAGTACACCAACAGATATTTAAAGAGTTCTCACTCAACCGATCCCAGAAATCAGAACTAGAAACCCTAGTCTGAAATCTTGCTAAACAACTTATCCTAACTTTGGGTTTGGGTAAGATTGTTTTGGTTCCAACTTTGAAATCTTTTCTAGTTTATAAGTAGCCTATCAGCTAGATGAAAAAATTTATGTGCTAAGAACTTATGGGATGAACACTAAGAAAATAATCTTCAAGTTCGTGTTCTTCGTGCGGATCTCTGATTATAGCTTGAGCTTCTTGATTGTTTCAGTGTTTCCGTATCTTCACTCTGAAGTGTGATCCCATATTTATAGACCTCGAAATCAAAGAGCCGTTGGAGAGCAATTTGAATTTCAGGCTATATTTGGTAGACTTGCAGGATTGATGTGACGTGCTTGAAAGAATGGCATGGCCGAAAAGCGTGAATATTGTCTTTTTATAGCCGTTAGAAGCGGCGCACCAAATCCCGTAATTGCCGGCTCCGATCATACGTGTCTCGTTCTTATTGGTTAACAGAGGCACTTTTCAGTGTTGTTCTTCCAACTAAGGTTGACATTCTTCTTGTTCAGATCATAGACGTATGATTTGGTGAAACATCAGTTTTCACTGGTGAAAGTGACTTCGATCGATCAAAAACTGATCAATCTACCTGATAGAGTCTTCCGGTGCCAGTTGTCTTAGCTTCAACTAGCAGACTCTGCTGATGTAGGTCTTCTGGTCTGATCTTCTGGAAGTCATCTAATCTTTAAGTCTTCTGAGATTGAACTTCATGACTTCAGCTGTGATATCTGACTTGATCAGATCGATCTGATCTTCTGTCCTTCTCTTGCCTTATGGCCTGTCGGATATCAGTTGTTCTTCATATCTTCATATCTGACCTATACATATTGAGGTTCCCCCTCAATATGTGACCTATCTATCAGTTGTTCTATACAGTAATTATCAACTGGTATCCTATAACCGGTAATAAAAACATTAGTCAGCTAACAAGTCTGACTGGTCCTATTACATGTGTTTTAGAACTTTCATCAAAACTCTAAATTTCCCAACATTGGGCACAAATTATCCAATTGTCATGGTTTAATTTTTCTTGGCTTGATCTTAAAGAAACGCCGTTTAATTTCTCCCACTCGATCGTCTCGAAAAAATACTCCGTTTCGAAATGCCACGCCAGTAGTTAGCTCACAAATGGGATGCACGCCAATCCGCCGCCACTTAACCTGGACCGACCTCGGCGACCTTGGCACCGCCCGGTGGGCCGCGCCCGCCCGGTCACCTCGGACGCCTCGACGCGTCTCGGCGGCAACAACGGCGATCCTCGGCGGAAATAGCGTATCCTTCGCGTGAGCTTCGCCCGCGATGTCGTCGGCGCCAGCGTCCCCAGCCAGCGCCCGCGTCCCGTCCGCTTCGGCCCGATCTTGCCGCCGCGGTCTTTGTGTGCGCCTTGTGCCACCCGTGCGCCGCATTTGTTCCTCAGCGCTCAGTTGCTGAGCCTCGACCTTTGCCCTCGCGTGCCGGTGAGTTACGCCGATTTTTTTGTCCTTTAATTCTTCATCTTCTCTTCGTTTCCGATCCGGTTACAATTTATTTACAAAAAATAAATAAACCTAGATCTAGACTAGTCTATTACATTGATCAAATCAAATAAATCCTAGTCTACTCGTGGATTTTCTCACGAGGCAAAACGAATCCAAACGAATCGAATTAAAACCACAGTTTATATGCATGCATAAATAAACACATTAAAATCCATGACAATTGGATACCTGCAAAACAGATCTAACAGTTCTACTATCCAATTTCAAATTTAATGTCTACGAATTAAATTACAATTTAAAAAATTCAGAGCCCGAAACCGTGGCTCGATACGGTGTTGGGGAATAAGTTGCACATCTATTCGGGGTGAATATTTAAATACAAATTTAATTCTTTAATTATTACTAACATGAATTAATCCTATATTAATTCAAATAATAATCCAACAACATATCATGCATATAATAATTCACGTAAAACCTACGCATGCGGAATTCTACGAGTTTAAGTGAACATACCTCTTGGGATGGCAACGGTGTGGCTGAATAGACTAACCGTAAGGACTTTCCAAGTATTCCCTTAGCCCTCGTTCGACTATCCGGTCAAAGGATTCTTGTGAACCATTTAACAAAAGGAAAATAAAATATGTTGCACCACCTTTGTGGATTTACTAATTTTTCCAGCACATGGAATTGTACTTGGGAATGAAAGAATCATTCCCTATTTATAGAGGCCAAGGTGGTCAAAATTTTTGTGCTAAAACAATGTGGGAAAATCTTTTCTTGATCTCCAAGAAATCTTGAATATATCTCATATATTCTTTTTCCCATAATTATAATTTCCAAAAATCCAAGAAATCTTGAAATTTTTCGAAAATTCCAAAGAATCCAAGATTTGGATCTTCTTGAATTTATGAGATATTCTTGTATTTCAAGAAATACATATCTTCCATAATATCTTTTCAAGAAAATCAAGAAAATCTTTCTTGCCCTCTATTTTCAAATTTTCAAAATTTCATGATAGATAATCATGTGGGAGATTTCTTGAATTTAATGAGATAATCTTGTATTCCAAGAATACATATCTTCATTCCATAACAAAATTCAAAGAAAATCTTTCTCCCAACTTATCTATTATTTTCGAAATTTGTTGGAAAAAATAAGCAACAATATTTATTTTATTTTAATCATCTTTTCAGTTAATGGACTATATGTTGGGCTACTTAGGGGGCCTTTAGGAGAATTAAGATTGGACCTTCTAATGGACCTTGAATATCTAATATTGAGCCACAATATAATTCAAGCCCATAAATATTAATTAATCCCACTACATAATTAATATTGCACTATCCATCTTAACCCATATTACAGTCAATATGGCTCCCTATTCATTATTTCCGTGTTTAAGATTATCTAGCCCATTAATTAATTCAAGCCACCGAAATAGCTTTTTCGTTAATTAATATCTTTTATCCTTGGTCAAGGAACGGTTCAACATTATTATCCATAACCTAAAACTAATTCCACTTGCAAGATTTGGTATGATAAAGCTTATGAACCTCCCAAGGGGGCAAATCAAACAAAGCGTGCTTTTGCACACGATTCTTCGTATTAAATTTTAGCAATCACATGTGACTAATAATATTGCCCAAGATAAAAAGTATTGAATCTCACTGATTCGCTACCCATGATAAGTCAAAGCAATAGTTATCAATCCCACGTGATCCTATTTAAGGGACGAAGGTTAAGAAATAACGAACCACTGAGGTCTAATTCTTCCTTGTTCAGTTCTGAAGAATTTATCCTCTTGTAGGTCCTATTCAGTGCATCAGTCATGCACTAGTGTAATCTCTTGGTCAAGACAAGTCAATCTGAGCCTTACACTTCAACCTTTCATGATGGGTTGTTCATTTCTATCTAGGTCGTGAATGGCGTACTTTTAGTTACAAGGGACTGTTAATTTAATCTTCTGTGATCTGGTATCACTAAATTAACTACAATGTAACACGTACGGCTTATTGAATGATTATCAAAGAAATATATGTAACATTCGATAATATTTAAAGCATCAGTGATAAACAATTTATTTCAGTAAATAAGTCTAAAAATTCAGTTTCGATTATACAAAGTAAAAGCATACTTTCCAATATAATCCCAACACATACATCTGTGTGAATGATCTCTAACACTTCTTTGGCCCTATTCCCCTTGGCTCCAAATGCCCTCTTGGTCATTTTACCCTCCAAACATGATTCGCAGGTTGGAATTGGTTCAACTTGGAGAAGCTCCAGTGAACCGTCTTTTACCAACCTTTGGATCCTCTTTGGATTTATATGACCCAATATTAGATGCCAAAGAAGTGTCCTGCTCACGCCGATGAACGTTTTTCTTTTCTTGAAACAATTGATGTGTTATAGGATGTATTTAAGTGAGTGGTGTGCACGTTAATTGTATAGAGATTATTCGATAACGTTCCATGACAGATAAATTTATCAAAAAGAGAAATGGTAACAACTTTATTTTAAAAGTAACCGAATATCCATCATGAAAAAGTTTAGAAACTGAAATTAAATTCTTTCTAAAACTTGGAACGTAGAGAACATCTCTTAGAATTAAAACTCTGTCTTCAAAAGACAGGTGCACTTCTCCCACTGCTTCAGCTGCCACTCTCGTAGCATCGCCCAGTGTGATGAGGATCTCACTTCCACTTAGTTGTCGGGTCCGTTTGAACCCCTGTAATGTGAAACAAACATGATCAGTGGATCCCGTATCCACCACCCATAAATGGGAGGCATACGCCGCTAAACAAGTTTCAACAACTAGGGCGTGAGAATTACCTTTCTTTCCATTCCTCTTAGGATTGGAACAGGCTGACCTCGAGTGTCCTACTCTCCCGCTTTCCAAAGTTTTCCTCATACTTGATCCCATGCTTTTATTTGATGTTGAGTCTTCTTGGTTTAACCTTCTTCTCTTTTCATCATCCTTATCACCACTTGACCTAGGATGAAGAGAAGATTTCTATTTTCCGAAGTTCTTTTCCTCGCGATCTCTTTCCTTTTCTCCCAAAGTCAAAGCATTTATAAGATCATCCACTGAAAAATCTTGATCTTCCATTAGATACTCAAGATAGTGGTGATTATAGCTCTTTGGTAAGGATTGGAGAATGAAATCAATCTTAGTCTTGAAATCACATTTTTCGCCGAGGATCTCAAGTTCCTCAAATAGCACCATAACCCTAAGGACGTGCTGCGCTGCAGTCGTCCCTTTTTCCAATTTTAATTCAACAATTTCTTGCTTCACACTTTGGATTGCCATATGGGTCTGATGTGCGAACATCGCTTCGAGATTCTTTAAGATGTCTGCAGCTGACTTATATTCTTGATCAAGGTGTCTCAACGCATCTGACAGATGTGCCAGAATTGTTTCCTTCATCAATTCATTTGCCAACTCCCATTCACCATAAATCATCTCATCCCATATTCCAGCGTCCTTAGTTGGTTTTTCGGGTTTTGGTGTATCAAGTACCCATTTGGAAGATGATGCGGTTAGGACAGGTTTTAGTTTGTATTTCCAATCAAAATAGTTTTTACCAAAAAGCAAATGGTCTTTAGGTATATTCGATAGTGGATTAGAAGGTTGCGACATGATGAACTGAAATAAAAATAATATGCATAAGCACAAATATATCACAAGGTTCGATCACATGCATCATATTAAAATCTCAAAAAAAATATGAACATGCATCAGCCAACATCTCAGAACAGTTTAAATAACCCACGTGGGGTGGGTCATTATTTAAACACATTCAAGCAGGTTACAAACAAGAACAGTTACAAACCTTTAATATCCAGATTAATAGTTGGCTCCCACTTGACCAATATAAAATTGACAGGGACTTCGGGGAAGTATATGCATATCAATTTTATACCTAAGTAATAACCATGATTAAATACAGGATTATTATTTCATTTTGAATGAGCCTCGTTGGGAGGGTCAACGTCGCCACTAGTAATAACCCACAATCATCCACTTGGAATTCATTCATGTGAAAGCTATCTTTTGACCGTCCCGTGGGGGGAATTTCTCCAAAAGAATTCACAAATAAATAAATCATGGAGGTCAAAATTAATTCAATTTTATTATCTGGAATAAAATTGTCAATTAATTATTTAAACATACTTAGTAATTTTGAAGTTGAGACTTTTCATTTGGCAACTCTCATGCAAACAAATTTAAACAAATTAAATAAAGCATAAGATAGCACAAAACAAATCAAGCAAAACAGAAAAATAAACATATTGGGCACAAATTATCCAATTGTCATGGTTTGATTTTTCTTGGCTTGATCTTGAAGAAACACCGTCTTGAATTTCTCCCACTCGATCGTCTTGAAAAAATTACTCCGTCTCAAAATGCCACGCCAAGCACTTCCGGATGGGATACCAAGATCCCGCCGGCCACCCTTGGCGGATTCAGCCTCAAGAAGCGCCTGGCGGCTCTCATAGCCTCGGCAGCCTCGGCGCTCGGCGGCAAGACGGCAGCCAGTCCATCCTTCGCCAGCCCGTCCCTGCTCGCCCATCTCGACACCAAGCCCGTCCCCTTTACGTCACTTCGCATGCTCAAGCGCCGCGGTCCTCGTCTTTAAGCGCCCGCCCGTGTCTGTGACGGATCCTCACGCGCTCGGCCTCGGCCTCGCTGGCTTTGTCGTGCTGCTCGTCACGTCGTGTCATCGCGATGCCTCCTCCACTGTACGTTTTTATGACGCCGCCACGCCCCTTGGTTAAGGATTTTGTCCTTTAATTCTTCGTCTCCATCCTCGTTTCTCGATCCGGTTACAATTTATTTACAAAAATAAATAAATCTAGATCTAGACTAGTCTATTACATTGATCAAATCAAACAAATTCTAATCTACTCGTGGATTTTCTCACGAGGCAAAACGAATCCGAACGAATCGAATTAAAAAACCACAGTTTATATTCATGCATAAATAAACACATTAAATTCCATGACAATTGGATACCTGCAAAACAGATCTAGCAATTCTACTATCCAATTTCAAATTTAATGTCCGCGAATTAAATTACAATTTAAATAATTCAGAGCCCGAAACCGTGGCTCTGATACCAGTTGTTGGGGAATAATTTGTACAGATCTATTCGGTGTGAATATTTAAATACAAATTTAATTCTTATAATTATTACTAGCATTAATTAATCTTATATTAATTCAAATAATAATTCAACAACATATCATGCATAAAATAATTCACGTAAAACCTACGCATGCGGAATTCTACGATTTTACGTGAACGTACCTCTTGGGATGGCAACGGTGTGACTGATTAGACTAACCGAAAGAACTTCTCAAGTATTCCCTTAGCCCTCGTTCGACTATCCAGTGGTAGGACACTTGTGAACGATTTAACAAAAGGAAAATAAATTATGTTGCTCCACATTTGTGGATTTACTAATTTTTCCAGCACATGAAATTGTACTTGGGAATGAAAGAATCATCCCCTATTTATAGAGCATGAAGTGGACGAAATTTTGTGATAAAACAATGTGGGAAAATCTTTTCTTGATCTCCAAGAAATCTTGAATATATCTCTTATATTCTTTTTCCCATAATTATAATATTCCACAAAAATCTCACCTACTTTATTTTATGGTAAATTTCGAAAATATAGGGTGCCAAGAATCCAAGATTTGGATCTTCTTGAATTTATGAGATATTCTTGTATTTCAAGAAATACATATCTTCCATAATATCTTTTCAAGAAAATCAAGAAAATCTTTCTTGCCCCTTATTTTCAAATTTTCGAAAATCTCTTATGAATTAACCAAGTGGGAGATTTCTTGAATTTAATGAGATAATCTTGTATTCCAAGAATACATATCTTCATTCCATAACAAAATTCAAAGAAAATCTTTCTCCCAACTTATCCATAATTTTTGAATTTTTCTTGAAAAAATAAGCAACAATATTTATTTTATTTTAATCACCTTTTTCAGTTATTGGACTATATGTGGGCTACTCAGGGGGCCTTTAGGAGAATTAAGATTGGACCTTCTAATGGACCTTGAATATCTAATATTGAGCCACAATATTATTCAAGCCCATAAATATTAATTAATCCCACTACATAATTAATATTGCACTATCCATCTTAACCCATATTACAGTCAATATGGCTCCCGATTATTATTTCCCGTGTTTAAGATTATCTAGCCCATTAATTAATTCAAGCCACTAAAATAGCTTTCCATTAATTAATATATTTTGTCCTTGGTCAAGGAACGGTTCAACATTATTATCCATACCGGAAACTAATTCCACTTGCAAGATTTGGTATGATAAAGCTTATAAACCTCCCAAGGGGGCAAATCGAACAAGCGTACTTGCACACGATTCTTCGTATTAAATCTTAGCAACACATGTGATTAATAATATTGCCCAAGATAAAAAGTATTGAATCTCGTTGATTCACTACCCATGATAAGTCAAAGCAATAGTTACCAATCCCACGTGATCCTATTTAAGGAACGAAGATTAAGAAATAACGAACCACCGAGGTCTAATTCTTCCTTGTTCAGTTCTGAAGAATTTATCCTCCTGTAGGTCCTATTCAGTGCATCAGTCATGCACTAGTGTAATCTCTTGGTCAAGACAAGTCAATCTGAGCCTTACACTTCAACCTTTCGCGATGGGTTGTTCATTTCCATCTAGGTCGTGAATGACATACTTTTAGTTACAAGGGACTGTTAATTAATCTTCTGTGATCTGGTATCACTAAATTAACTACAATGTAACACATACGAATTATTGAACAGTTATGCAGTAAATATATGTAACATTCGATAATATTTAAAGCATCAGTGATAAACAATTTATTTCAGTAAATAAGTTCAAAATTTTGTTTTGATTATACAAAGTAAAAAGCATACTTTCTAGTATAATCCCAACACTATTCAATGCATCAGTCATGCACTAGTGTAATCTCTTGGTCAAGACAAGCCAATCTGAGCCTTACACTTCAACCTTTCACGATGGATTGTTCATTTCTATCTAGGTCGTGAACAACGTGCTTTTATTTACAAGGGACTGTTAATTTAATCTTCTGTGATCTGGTATCACTAAATTAACGACAATGTAACACGTACTTTTTATTGAACAATTATGCAATAAATATATGTAACATTCAATGATATTTAAAGCATCAGTGATAAATAATTTATTTCAGTAAATAAGACATAAAATTCAGTTTGGTTATACAAAGTAAAAGCATACTTTTCAGTACAACCCCAACAGTCAGAAGGGAAAATAGGTTAAAGCATCATTCAAGGGGATCCCAGGACCAGCATCCAGCGGAGTATTGCAACTGCTCCACATGGATTTGTTTGGACCAGTTACACCACTTAGTCTCAGCGGACGCAAATACACTCTGGTAATCGTGGATGATTATTCCAAGTTTACCTGGGTTGTATTCTTGTATAAGAAGAATGAGACTACAACAAAGATACCTGAGCTGCTCAAGAGATTACAGAATGAGAAGGGAGTCAGTATTGTGAAAGTCATATCAGATAAAGGTACATAATTTCTGAACTCCTTTATTATTGACTTTTGCACTAAGTTTTGAATACAACATGAGACATCAGCCGCCAGAACACCACAACAGAATGGTGTAGCAGAACGAAGAAACATAACACTCAAAGAAGATGCTCGCAGAATGTTGGCTGAACATGCAATACCAAACTATTTCTGGGCAGAAGCTATTAACACAGCATTTCACACTCAGAACAGATGTTCTCTGACTAAGATTCACTTCAAAACACCCTATGAATTGTGGAAGGGCAGAAAACCTCGTGTTTCTTACTTCCATGTTTTTGGGTGCAAGTGTTTTATTCAAAACAATGGGAAGAGCCAGTTGAAAACCTTTGAAGCTAAATCAAATGAGGGTATATTCTTAGGGTATTCCTCAACCAGCAAAGCTTTCAGGGTATTCAACAGACGAACTCTAGTTGTGGAAGAAACACCTCATGTGGTCTTTGATGAGACATCTTCTGAACATGAGGAATCTGCCTCAGAACAAGCAGTACCAGATCAACAAATACCTGATACTCAGAAAATGGATCAGTTAAGTATCAAAGAAAAGGGATCAGATCACGTAATACTGTATGTCCCTAAACTTGATCTTAATGATTCACCAGGTCAAACAGACCCTCAGGTACGTACAACTGTCAATGAAGAAGCTGGTACAGCTGAGACAGTAACAACTGAACCATCTGGTTCACGGGGAACACCTGATGTTCCTGCAGACAGACATCAACATATGATGATTCCAACATCAGCTGAGACTTGTCCATGCCAAGTGGATCCTATTACTATACCTCTCCCAATCTCTAGTGATGAATCACTATCAGAAAAGGATGACGATCTCCAATCAGATGAAAATCAGAAAAGAAGGACCTGAATAACCAGTCATCCAACTAATCTGATCATCGAAGACCCATCTGATAGAGTTAAAACTAGACATCAGATTGGTGAAAGTGTTATGTATTGTTGCTATCTGTCCTTGAATGAACCTACCAGAATAGAAGAAGCTTTGCAAGATGTCAACTGGATTCTGGCTATGCAAGAAGAATTAGAGCAGTTCGAAAGGAATCAGGTTTGGAAACTGGTAGACAGACCAACTCATCAAGATGTGATAGGCGCCAAGTGGGTATTCAAGAACAAGAGGGATGAGAACAATGTCATCACCAGAAATAAGGCAAGACTTTTTGCTAAGGGATATTCACAATCAGAAGGAATTGATTATGATGAGACCTTTGCACCAGTCGCTCGCCTGGAAGCCATTCGGCTGTTTCTGGCATATGCTACCCACAGAGGGTTTATTGTGTATCAGATGGATGTAAAGAGTGCATTCTTAAATGGGGTACTAGCGGAGGAAGTTTATGTTGAACAACCTCCTGACTTTGAAGTAGGCAACCAGGTGTACCATTTAAGAAAAACTCTTTATGGCCTGAAACAAGCTCCTAGAGCCTGGTATGATATACTATCTCAGTTCTTGATAGAAAGTGGATTCACTAAAGGAACAGTGGATAGAACTTTATTCAGAATAGAAGATGGTGAAGACATTCTGATGGTTCAGATTTATGTGGACGATATTATATCTCCCAACAAAAGTCTATGTGACAGATTTAGCAAACTAATGCAAGGAAGTTCGAGATGTCCATGATGAGTCAGATGAATTACTTTTTGGGTCTTCAAGTCAAACAAAGTACAGAAGGGATATTCATCTGTCAGACAAAGTACACTAGGAATCTGTTGGCTAAGTTTGGAATTCAGAATTGTAAGAAAGCCAAAATTCCTATGATGACTGGATTCAAGATGGATCCAGATGAGAATGGTCAGAAAACTAATCAGAAAGAATATAGGGCTCTCATTGGATCTTTATTATACCTGACTGCCAGCAGACAAGATATAACATTTGGAGTAGGTGTATGTGCCAGATTTCAGGTAAATTCGATGCAAAGCCACCTGGAAGCAACTAAGCGGATTCTTAAGTATCTGAAGGGGACAGTAAACCTTGGTTTATTCTACCCATCATATGATAATCTAGATCTTAGTGGGTATTCTAATTCTGATTATGGAGGTTGCAGAATAGACAAAAAGTCAACCTCAGGTACATGTCAGTTCTTAGGAAGTAAGTTGATCTCTTGGTTCTCAAAGAAACATACATCTGTTGCCACATCTACTACTGAAGCAGAATATATGGCCGCAGGAAGCTGTTGCTCCCAACTGCTCTGGCTTAGTCAGCAGCTGAGGGATTATAACATTGTAGCTACGAATGTGCGAATATTCTGTGACAGTAATAGTGCTATTGCAATCACTCAGAATCCAGTTTTACACACAAGATGCAAGCGTGTGGATGTCAGACATCATTTCATAAGAGATCATGTGGAAAAGAAGAATATCAGAATGGAAAAGATCCATTCTGACAAGCAGAGAGCTGATATCTGTTGCGAGACCAGAGGGAAATGTGAAGAATGGTGAGTTGGGAACTAAAGGAGAGATAAAATTTGGGTTTCCTGTGTCAGTGGGAAAGCGAGGTTTCAAATACATTTATCTGAATGAGGGTTTTAACTCAGAGAAAATAAGTGATACGCCTGAGTGTAATTATTTGAACTGAGGGACTGGATTGGAGGAATTATCGCTGAGCGAGGACTGAGTTGGAATCCACAAATCCACCTGAGTGGATTTATCTGAATGAGGAGAATGCGCCTGAGTCAAATCCTCCTGAGTGGAGTTATCTGAATTAGGAGAATGCGCCTGAGTCAAATCCTCCTGAGTGAAGTTATCTGAATGAGGAAATGTTTGGGCTTCTCACAGATGGGCCCAAACATTTAGAATGACCTGGAATTTAAAGATTGTAGAGGGGGCTTAGGCCCAATCATTATCTATTTTAATTCTGCATTTAAATTACCTAAGGAATATCCATCTGTGTGTGGACCCCACTGTTTGTTACAAATACGGCCTGCGACCGATGAATGAGATATCAGAAAATTTGCACCATTCTCTCTCTTCTAACTACCTCTCTTCCTATCTAATTCTCTCTCTCCCAATTTCTTCAAATCTTCATCTTGTTCTACCAGTAATTTACATTTCAGCAACATTATTCCAAAAAATCTAAAAACACATTACAAACATACCAAAAAATTATAAAAAACGTAACATTTGGTATTCCAGAGCCAGGTTTGATCATGGCCGAGGGAACGCGCTTCAAGGATCTGCAAGAATCACACAAAAAGCTGGAATTATTAATTCAAACGGAACCTATGAAGCTGGAAGCAGTAGAGGGGAAGCTAACAGACAATATGCAAGGTTTAACAACCAAGATGGAGGAGAAATTTGATCTTATGACTAACACTTTGGCAAATATGCGATTCTGATTGTTGAATATGGAAAAAGGCAAGGGTCACAATGAAGGGCCTTCTATTTTGGGGAGTCCTAACTATGGATCTGGTGGTGGAGGGCCTAACTATGGACCTGCTGGTGGAGGGCTTACCTTTGGAACTGCTGGTGGGGGATCATCTTATCAGTATCAGGAATCTCCAAGGAAGTTAACTGATGGTACCCAATTTCACAACCCAGTGCCTAAGATTGAATTCCCTAGGTTTGATGGCTCTAAACCTAGGTTATGGGTACTGAGATCCAATGGGTATTTTAAACTTATGCCCAGTATGACTGATCAACAAAAAATAACTTTGGCTACTATCCATTTTGAGGGTAAAGCAGCACTATGGGTTCAGAATTTCAATCAGAGAAATGTGGAATTAACTTGGGCACAATTTTTGGTTATTCTCTCAACTAGATTTGAGGAGATTAAGGACTCTACAGTGATTTCTGAGTTTAACAAACTCAAACAAACTGGTAGCTATGAAGATTATGTTGATAAGTATGAGGAACTGAAAGCTTGTATGCTGGTAGTTACTGGGGATGTATTCTCAGAAATTTACTTTGTGGCAAGTTTCATTGGAGGACTTAATGAAGAGCTACAAGCAACAATAGCCATGTTTGAACCTACCACACTTCAACATGCTATTAAATTGGGCAGGAAGCAAGATCAGGCTACTGCTGCACTAACTAGAAAACTTAAGCCCTATTCAAGGGTTTCTAATCCTAACCCTAACCCTAACTCTAACTCTAATTTTATGCAGTGGAAGAAGGGTGATGCTACTGGGGGCCCTACCAGTAAAGGGAAACCACATTTCAAGGTCTTATCTCCTACAGAGATGGCAGCTAGGAGGGAGAAGGGGTTATGTTACAATTGTGATGAACCTTTTGTGCATGGGCACAAATGCAAACAGAGAATTTCATACATGATTTTGGCAGAAGAAGAGGAAGATACTCAATCCTTCTCTTCTCCTACCACTGAAGGGGAAGAACAGGTTGTTTATGGGGTTGACATCATGGAAGAGGTCCAGATGTCACTAAATGCTCTAAGTGGTGAAGATGGAGTTACTACCATGAGGCTTTTTGGGGAGTTTGAACACCACAAACTCCACATTCTCATAGACTTCGAGTAGCACCACGAGTTTTATACAAAAAAAATTTCTGGTAAAAAGGCTTAAATGCCCTTTGAGTGATGCTAAACCAATACTGGTGAAGGTTGCTAATGGGCAAAGATTGGTTAGCTCACAACAAGAAAACCCTTTCACTTGGAACATGCAGGGTCATCAATTCACCTACCCACTGAGGCTGTTGGAGAATGAGGGTTGTGACCTGATCCTTGAGCTTGACTATGAAAAGATGACTTTCACAGTCAGCTTGCTTGGGAAGAGGGTGAAACTACAAGCACTTACTTCATCAGTCGAATGTAAGCTGATTTCTAATGTGGGATTATATCAGATGATCCACACAGAAGCCTTTAAGGAAGTGAATGAGATGTACTTAA
This sequence comes from Stenogyne calaminthoides, assembly GCA_037126765.1. Classification (NCBI taxonomy): domain Eukaryota; kingdom Viridiplantae; phylum Streptophyta; class Magnoliopsida; order Lamiales; family Lamiaceae; genus Stenogyne; species Stenogyne calaminthoides. The sequence continues at coordinate 462,215 of JBBCBC010000059.1, forward strand.
TTACATCAACACCACCTACCCACACTAAAGATGATCCTGAGTTACTTAAGCTACTACTAGCTTACAAGGATATATTTGAGGAACCAGTGGAATTACCACCAGGAAGGGGGGTGGAACACCAGATTATACTCAAACCAGGGAGCATCCCTAAACAACAGTACCCATATAGAACTTCTCATACCCATAAAGAGGAAATTGAAAAGATTGTAAAGGATTTGCTGACTACGGGAGTAATTCAACATAGTAAGAGCCCTTTTGCTTCACCTGTGATTTTGGTGAAGAAAAAAGATGGCACCTGGAGGCTATGTGTGGATTACAGATACCTTAATGAGCTCACAATCAAGCACAACTACCCTATTCCTATCATTGATGAGTTACTAGATGAGCTTAAGGGTGCTAAGATCTTTTCAAAGATAGATTTGAGGTCAGGGTACTTTCAAATCCTAATGAAGGAAGAGCATAGGCAATTGACTGCTTTCAGGACCCATAATGGTCACTATGAATTCCTAGTGATGCCATTTGGGTTGTGCAATGCACCTGCTACATTTCAATCACTAATGAATTGGGTGTTCAGGGATCATTTGAGAAAATTTGTGTTGGTCTTTTTTGATGACATCCTCATTTACAGCACTGAGGAAACACAACATTTAATTCACTTGGAAGCAGTCTTACAACTTTTGAGGGCCAATAAGTTGTTTGCTAAGAGAAGCAAATGTAGTTTTGGCCAGACTAGTGTGGAGTATTTGGGCCACATAATTTCTAAGGATGGAGTTGCCACTGATCCAGGAAAGATTGAGTGTATGGTTCAATGGCCAAAACCACAAACCATAAAACAATTAAGGGGTTTCTTGGGCTTAACAGGGTATTACAGGAAGTTTGTGAAGGGATATGGTTTCATCAGCAAACCACTCACTTCTTTACTCAAGAAGGACAATTTCAAATGGAACTCTGAGGCAGACCTAGCTTTTCAGAAATTGAAGGAAGCTATGGTGAGTGTCCCAGTGCTAGCATTACCTGATTTCACAAAGAAATTTGTGGTGAAAACTGATGCTAGTGGGAAGGGAATTGGAGTTGTACTCATGCAAGAAGGAAAGCCCATTGCTTACATGAGTAAGTCCTTGTGTCCAAGGAATCAAGCACTCTCTGTCTATGAGATGGAGTTTTTGGCAGTACTAATGGCCATTGAGAAGTGGAAACACTATTTGCAGGGTCAGAAATTCACTATAAAAACTGACCAACAATCCCTTAAACACCTTCTGGACCAAAAGTTGGTAACTCCACTACAACAGAGGTGGATTACTAAGTTGTTGAGCCTTGACTATGAGATTTTGTATAAAAAGGGGAGTGAGAACAGTGCAGCTGATGCACTATCCAGAAGGGAGAACAGTTGTTCTGCTATAACTACAATGGTCCCAACCTGGTTGGATCAGGTCCTGCTAAGTTACACTGATGATGGTTACATTGAGGAAGTCATCGAAGCCAAAGGTACTGATCCTAATACTTACCCCCTATTTCAGTTCACTAATGGTATTTTAAGATATAAAAAGAGGCTGGTTGTGGGTAGCAGTAATGGGTTAAGAGATTTAATCCTTTCTGAGATGCACTCCACACCCTATGGAGGGCATTCTGGGGTTACAGGAACTTATCAGAGGCTTAAGAGGATGTTTTTCTGGCCTAATATGAAAGATGGTGTGTTAATGTGGGTCAAGAGGTGTGAAGTGTGTGCCAAAAATAAGTCAAGCCCAGGTTTATACCCTGGCCTCCTACAACCCTTGCCCATTCCAGAGCAAGCATGGTCACATATCTCTATGGATTTCATAGAGGGGCTTCCTAACTCTTGGGGAAAGAATGTGATATGGGTGATAGTAGACAGATTCACTAAATATTCACATTTCATAGCCCTATCACATCCATATACTGCTACTTCATTAGCTAAGGTGTTTTTGGATGTTATCTATAAGCTGCATGGGTTACCAGCTAGTATAGTGAGTGACAGGGATAAAATATTTACTAGCTGTTTTTGGAAGGAACTATTTAAGTTGGTGGGAACTCAATTCTTGATGGATGATCGAGTAAATCAATGTCCGAGCAAAGATTGAGGTGTTTAGTTCAATCCTATTTAGGTTGAAGTTACCTTTGGCTGATCTTTGGTACAACACAAATTATCATTCAAGTCTCAAGATGACACCTTTTGAGGCTCTCTACGGGTATACTCCTCATTTACTTATGGGCCATATTTGATTCAACAAATGAGGAGGTTCTGAGATCCGCTTTACTCACAAACACATCATACATGCAAGTCAAGGCTAACCTAATCAAAGCACGTAATCGCATGAAGGTACAAGGCATAAGCATAGACAAGAGAGGGTTTTTGAGGTAGGAGACCAAGTTTTTCTCAAGCTTCAACCCTTTCGGCAGAATTCCATTCAATACCGAAAGAATTTGAAGTTGTCATCAAAATACTTTGGCCCCTATACTATCCTGCAGAGGGTGGGGAGTGTAGCTTACAAACTAGATCTACCAATTGGGTCAAATATTCATCCCGTCTTCCATGTTTCCTTACTCAAGAAACACATAGGGGTTAAGTATGTACCTTCACAGAGTCTTCCAGATGTTGATAGCAATGGCCTCTTCGCGATCCAAATTTCTACTATGTATCTCACATCGATCGTCGATACGGAAAAACGGAAAGGAGATAGATCGAGGTTCGTGTCTATTGGGTTCTGAAGACTGGAAAATATTCGCCTTTTGTTTCTGAAATTTTCCTTCACTCCATCCTTGGGGACAAGGATCTTTCGTTGGAGGGAGTATTGTTGTGAGACCAGAGGGAAATGTGAAGAATGGTGAGTTGGGAACTAAAGGAGAGATAGAATTGGGGTTTCCTGTGTCAGTGGGAAAGAGAGGTTTCGAATACATTTATCTGAATGAGGGTTTTAACTCAGAGAAAATAAGTGATACGCCTGAGTATAATTATCTGAACGAGGGACCTGAGTTGGAGGATACGCCTGAGTGTAATTATCTGAACGAGGGACCTGAGTTGGAGGATACGCCTGAGTCAAATCCACCTGAGTGGATTTATCTGAATGAGGAGAACGCGCCCGAGTCAAATCCTCCTGAGTGGAGTTATCTGAATGAGGAGAATGCGTCTGAGTTAAATCCTCCTGAGTGGAGTTATCTGAATGAGGAAATGTTTGGGCTTCTCACAGATGGGCCCAAACATTTAGAATGACCTGGAATTTAAAGATTGTAGAGGGGGCTTAGGCCCAATCATTATCTATTTTAATTCTGCATTTAAATTACCTAAGGAATATCCATCTGTGTGTGGACCCCACTGTTTGTTACAAATACGGCCTGCGGTCGATGAATGAGATATCAGAAAATTTGCACCATTCTCTCTCTTCTAACTACCTCTCTTCCTATCTAATTCTCTCTCTCCCAATTTCTTCAAATCTTCATCTTGTTCTACCAGTAATTTACATTTCAGCAACATTATTCCAAAAAATCTAAAAACACATTATAAACATACCAAAAAATTATAAAAAATGTAACAATATCTTAACCAAACCACTAGCTGAAGTCAGATTCAGAGAAATGTGTAATGAGCTAGGACTTCTGGACTCAGGAGAAAGTGCACCAGAAATTTTTGGTGGACTGGTCTCCAAGACCAGTTGATTAAGAAACTGACCAAAGGAAAGGGATCAGTTGAGAAATGGAATCTCAACTGACCAGGAAGAATCATTCAGAGACTGATCAAAAAAGGGATAACAGCTGAAGGGGGAATTTCAACTTATCTGATAAGATCAGAAAGAACCTGATCAGATAAATGGGACATTGTTGGGAAATACAAAGGGATAGGCAGAAATTAAGATCAACAAAAATCAGTCAGACCTGAACAAACTTCATGTGGTATTGATTGATTACAACATCAGTCTATCAGATACGCATTTCTGTTCATTTGTCTTTCTGTTTACTCATATGCAATTGTCTGATAATATTTGCTTTTACTGTACACATATATTTATGACACACGACCTGCAAAGCATTTAATGCAGACGCGAGGGATATGTATTAAATGCATTAATTACGCGTTTTTAAATCCAAAAGTTGCGACCTATTTTTTCCCTGACCGCACGATCTTAATTTCTTTAAAACCGCTTAATCTAAACCATCGATCTAGATTAAACGACGCTTGGGTTTCCGATTCGAAAAATCTTTTTCATCATTTTCCCTCTCCTTCTAAAACCCTTATTTCACCATTTTTACACTTCACAAACTCATCAAATTCTCTGCAAATCTTACTTCTCGCAAAACTCAAATCATTTTCTGCATCTCACCGTTTATTAACATTTTCCATTCATATTTGCGTATTTAAATTTTATGATTGTGCTTCCATTTTAAATTTATGATTATGTACACTAGTTTCTCGAATCTAACCACTTCGAATTTTTGCAGAAATGGCATCAAAAGTAAGACAAGTTGCAGAAACTACTCACTCTTCTTCACACGCTTCTCCGGAACCTGAAGATCCAGTCTTTAGGAACTTTGCCGACGAAGTAATCAAAGAAAGATGTGTCGACTTAAGAACAACCACAGATCCAGAGTCTCTTGAAGTTCTGAAACTGCTAAAAGACTGTGGATTGAAGACATAATGTTCTGCAAGTGCAGATTCAATTTTGTTGGATGGTGCTCTTGAATTTCATTACAACTTGAGAGACCATGAAGGGGTGTTGTATTCAGAGGTACAGGGAGAGCATCTGGAGATTACAGATGATGACCTTTACAGAATTTTTCGGCTTCCAGCTCCGGCAGATGGGATTATGCCCGATGAATATCTCACCACAGAAGATAGTACAATTATCAAACACCTTCTCCGCCCTGCTGATGCTCATCATTCCAAGGGTTTTAAGAAACCCATGCTGAAGCGGAAATATCGGCTGTTGTTTGATATTGTTCAGAAGGTAATCGTGGGAATTACTTACAGTCTGGATGCTGTTACTCTAGAAAAGGCCCGGATCATGACTGCCATCATTAACAATGCCAAGGTTAACTGGTTGGAGTTTCTGAAAAGGAGGTTATTGGAGGAATCAACCAAGTTTGTGGTAGAAGGAGGGAAAGTCGTTCTTTCTGCCAAGATCACTATGCTGCACAAGGTCTCTCTGATTCTGATTGACCAAATGAGAGACAGAGATTGGAGCGAGGACAAAATGATTCCCTATAAACTTACGCATAAGAAGATGTTGCTGGTCAACAGGCTGATACCTGGCCCTGCTGATGACGTTGCAGAAGCGGTTGTTAACTAGCAACCGAGATTCGCAGGACAGGCAAAGGTGGTCAGAAGAGAAAGGCTACCACCAGAAAACCAGAAAAAGGGATTGTCCTAAAAGAACCAGCCATCAAGAAAGCTAAATCAACACCAGTTACTGAAGTTGGTGTTAAAGGAAAGCAGAAAAGGCAGACAATACTGGCGGATGAGTCTTCTGACTCTGATGTTGATCGCATTCCGATCAGCAGACTGCCTAATGGTCATGGACAAGCTTCCATAATGTCATCACGCAGATCACCCTCCAAAGGCCCTGCTCAAACAAAGTCGTCGCCCACAATGTTGCAGGTTCACTCTGATAAACCTACTTCTCCTGATTCTGCCCATCTGGAGGCCTCTTCACCTGATCCGGAGGCTCTAGAATATGCTGAACCAGTAATAGTCATGCCAGATTCTATAGTGTCTTATCCTCCACTCCCATCATCTTCTCCACAAGCAGAAATTATGTCCTTTCCAGAGAAGATCATCAGACGGCGCTTGGAGAAGATGATCGAGGAAAGATACCCAGAGCTTGCCATCAAGCTAGATGCAAAAGCCACCGTTCTGGATGTGCTTACTTGGAGGGATATCAGGCTGAAAAAGTTTGAAGATTTCGGAACGTGCTTGAACAGAAAGGTGGGATCTGTCCTTTTCTGGACTATGAGCTTCAGATGTGCAAAATTGCTGGCGTTGAGACTGCTCCTGATCTACTGTCAGATGATGCAGTAGCAGGTTTGATTACAAGACAGTTGGGTATGCCAGATACCCCAATCCATAGAGAAATGACTCACAAGATGGTCAAATTCAGTCGAGCAATGTGACAAATGAATGAATCTGATGAGGAAGAAGTGTTTGGCGATGGTGGTCCGTTCAGTATTGAGGAAATCTTCGAGCAAATGGCTGATACTGAGAAGACAACAAAAGAGATAAGGATCATAGAGGAACCTGAAGAAGTTGCCGATGAAGCTGATGTGGGAGATGCGGCACAGTCCCCGTCAGCTGAGGTACAATCAGCCGAGCCCGTGATAGACCTAACTGTTGGAGGGAGTCAAGCTGAAGATATAGAGGTCGAACGCCCCTCGACATCAGCAGGACAAGTAGTGTAGATTCTCCATCCTTCGAAGAGAATCTCATGGAGTACATCAAGAACTCGTTCAGAGCGAACATGGCACATATGTTCAGAGATGATGTCAGCTTCTTCGTTCCCCGACAGTTTGAGAAAGTCACCAGAACCGAAAGAGAATACGTATCTTCTCACTGCATGAGAATGACTGAAGAGTTGAGAGATACAACTGCTAATAAGATGGTGGAAGTAAATGAGCGCCTAGCTAAGATTGAGGAGAACAGGAATCAACAATTCACCTTGATGATGAATGAGAAGATGGCTCAGCTGACCAAACTGCAAAGTGATCTTACAAATGCAACTAAGAGGGCCAACTCTTATGATGATAAGCTTGAGAATCTGTTCGACAAAGTCAACACTGTGGTAGATAAAGCTCAAAGTTCTATGCTGGCAATTGTTGAGGAAGTTAACTATAGCTATCTCTTACTCAAGAAATTGGTAACCTCAGTTCTGAACTTAAAACGCTTTTTGAGGGAACCAAAAAGGGGGAATAAGAGAAAGATGATGAAGTACAAGGCAGACTCAACAAGGTTGAGAATTTTGTGGCCGACATCCAAATTAAGCTGGACAAGAAGAGATTACAGAAGGATGCTAAAGCAGCTGCATAATTGGAGGAAGCAGAAGACATCTCTTCTTCCACTGAATCTGATGAGAAAGCAAGAACAACAAAGAAGGGAAAGAAAGTTGTTACTGATGATAAGAAGAAAAAATGTCGGATCTTGCTGAAACAAGAAAAGTTGAGGAACAGAGGAAAGCTGAACTGGATAGGAAGAAAAGGCTGGAGGAAGCATCAAGCCTTGATAAGTCATACAGACAAAAGAAGAAGAAAGGGCTCGTAGCTGAAGCTGGAGAAGGATCGCACTTCGTAGAGCCAATTCTCGACGGAGATGTGGATGTGATTGTCAAGCCAGTAGGAATATGGTAACAGAATGGAAGAAAGTCAAAGGTGAATGGTATATCTCGGCTTACATCAATCAGGTTATTCTGACCAATGTTGAAATAAATGAAATCTTCAGAGATTGGTTGAGTAACAAACATCCAGTATTCTATGAGAACATCATGAGAGAGGCCAAGAAACTGAGTTGCATACCAGTTGCCCCTGAAGTCGAAATCATGGAATACAAGAAGACTCCGGATGGAAAGTTGGACAAGATTGCCTTTAATGCAACTCTGAACATGTGCTTGGCACAAGATGACATCTTTGAATAAAGCAAAGTTGCAGAAATCAAGGCAAGGCTCTTCGAGATGTGTGTTGTTCCGATGGAAGATAGATACTGAAGTAATTAGAAGACTCAACTCTGTAAGATCAGAATATGATTTGTCTATCTTGTACTTGTAATGCTGATATACTTTAATGAAAATTCCTATTTTTCTGATCTTAAGACAAACTCTCTTTGTCTTCTAATTATTAGTCTTTCTTACTTTTGCTTTAATTTTGTTCAACATACTTTCTGGTAAATGTTTTGGTTCCATCAAAGAGAGGAAAATTGTTGGGAAATTTATAGTTTTGATGGAAGTTCCAAAACAGTTATAATAGGACCAGTCGAACCTGTTAGTCGACTGATGATTTGATAGGAAACCAGCTGAACATGTTAGACAGCTGGTGAATTAGACTAGGTCACATTTTGAGGGGGAACTCAAAATGCATAAGTTAGACCAGAATCGAAGATCAGAAGCGTGGATCAGAAGAAAAGAGCTGTAAACGCAGCAGACCAGAAGACCTATTCTATGGAGATATCAGCAGAGTCGATAGGTTGAAGCTGAGGCAACCATATCAGAAGACTCAAGATGACTGATCAGTAGAGTATTGATCAGATCAAGTTTAGTCAGAAACGTAATAAGCACAACTACTTATCCAAGGCATACGATGTAAATCAGACCAGAAGAATGTCAACAGAGTTGGCTTTACAAGACGCCGAATAAGTGTACTTGTTAGCCACTAAGGGGTCGACACATATGTACGGATCTGACGATGCAGGATATGACGTATCAGGGCAAACGACATATATAAATGGAGATGGCATGGCCTTCCTGAAGCACGTCACATCAAGCCTGCAAACTACCTAAAATAGCCTAAAATTCAAATTGCTTTCCAACTGCTCTTTGATTTCAAGGCTTATAAATATGGGATCAACCTTCATAGTAAGGAGAAGGAAATTAACATCAAGCTTAAGCTATCCGCAATTTCCGCACGAAGAACACAAAATCAAGAATATTTTCTAAGTGTTCATCCCATAGTTCTTAGCATAGAATTCTTATCCTTGAGCTTTAGGCTACTCAAATACTAGGATAGAATTCCAGTTGGAACACAACAAATCTTATACCCAAACCCACAAAGTTAGGTTAAGTTTGTTCAGCAAGATTTCAGACTAGGGTTTCTAGTTTCTGATTTCTGGGATTGGTTGAGTGAGAACTCTTGAAACATCTGATTGTACTGTGTTGGACTAACACATTAAACTAAGTTCAAGTTGGTTAAATTGGTGCCCCTGCTGATAGGGAAGAGTGGACGTAGGACAAGTTTTCCGAACCACTATAAAATTCTGGTGTGCCTTATCTGTTCTTATCTGCTTTACACTGTGCACACTACCTGGTTTTAACTTTACATGCATATTCTGAGTCTGGATCAGATTTGCATCAAGCAACTGATCTGATCAGTTTGACACTTTGTCATCTGATCTAAAACAGATCACTCAGAATCTGTTTTGAGCAAACTGGTTTTTCACACGGGTTAACTTAGCTTCCTCACATCAGTTAAACTGATAGACACCGAACTGATCTGCCCTCAGGCGATCAGTAAGTTGGATATCAGTCCAAACTGATTCACACGCACTCTGATCAGGCATACCTGCTTTGCACACCTGATCTCACACAAAAGTTTTCAGAAGTCTATTCACCCCTCCCCTCTAGACTTCTGCCCTCACGAAAACCCGTTCGGGACCTACAGGTAGTGTTGTCGCCGATGGAGAGATTTGGGGCAGTATTGAACTCGTTTTCTTCAATCCAGTCATCGGCGTTTTCGTGGATGATGTTGACAGCGGTGTAGATTTAATCGAAGATGAAGACTTCGTACGTCTGCTCTGGGCTGATGGAGTCGGTTTCTTGAGCTCTAATTCTGATTGACGGTGGTTTGGGGTCCATTGTTGATCCTTGGTTCTTCTCTTCAGCTTGGGTGGAAGCGCGGCGGTGATTGAAGAAGAATCTGGGAAGGAGAGTGACAGTTTTTTGCTTGGAATGTATTCTAAAATGATAAAAACCTGAATTAAAAACCCTAGCCTGCTTTATAGGACCCGAATTTGGTTGATTGGGTAGGGGCGGGGCAGGTGCACGAATCTAAATTATGTGTAACTGATGTATATAAGACATTGTTACATCTGCTGACACTCTATTATAGTACTGAATATTTTTTATTACAATCAAAATCAATATATGTTATCATGAATTAATCTTAAGAATATATTTTGGAATATTAGATTATTAATTTGTATATATGCTGAAAGATTAGAAATGCTGAGACATGACTAGAGTTGCCTTGGTCATTATGAATCTTTCTCATCTTATACTTGTACTTTGAGTCTTTGACTTCATTGCAATTTATAAAGTCAACGGTCTACCAGTCTATTAATGGTAAATCTTGATGAAATTTCATCGATAAGTGACGATGTCGCAATGAATCGGAGCTACATTTTGACAGCATAATATATGTTAAATCGAAAAAGATGGGCCATTTATTATTTCCAGCACTGACATAAACTCAAAAACAGAGAATGTAGGATACAAACACAGATATTTCAACTAAAAGATTAATAAAAATGGAACAGAGAGAAAAAAAAAAAAACAGATTGCGGGGGGAGGGAGAGAGACCTGTTACTTAAACCCTTGTGTGAGGAAAAGAACCTCTTTTCTTCCGTAGATTTGAGGTTTGAGTCCAAAAGTATTCCATCGATTTTTCTAAACTTAATCTAATTCCCTTTTCGTAGCAAATCTCTTACACGTTTTCACCTCTGTTTCTCTCCCTTTTGGGTGACCTCCATAAATTTCACATTTCTTTCGGCAACCCATAAAGTACAGATAAAATTCACATTTATTCAGCCCAACAATCTTTGTTTTTAGTCAAGATTTGGATTCATTCACATAAATTGGTTTTTTATTCATTCATTTGTATAAAGTTACAATTTTTTTGAAGTAATAATTGTCGGTGGCGATGGATTCCGGAAAGAGGTGCTTGCTTTGCTTTTGGGTTTTGGTTTTGTTGTTTTTGGTACATCTGGTGAAGGGCAATTTAGTCTTTCAAGTTCATCACAAGTACGGCGGCAGGGGAAAGGCGGCGTTGGGAGCTCTGAGAGCTCACGATTCAAAGCGCCACCGCAGGATGCTGGCGGCGATTGATCTTCAACTGGGCGGTGATGGTTCTCCCACTAGTTCAGCGTATGTCTCATAAGCATCACCTTTTTGATCTCTTTGTATTTTTGTGTTGCATGCAGTTATTCAGGAATGACTCGAAATTTTGAATTTGCAATTAGGTTATTGCTGAATTCAGTTATGCGGCTCGGTCTCTTTGAGTAGTATGCTTTGTTTGATTGGTAAGGGATTGAGCTGCTGGCTTAATGCTTGACTTCTAAATAGCTCATCCCGAGTTGTGATCTTTGTTTGTTATTTTGAGAATCTTCTCTTTTGTCGGTTTGCTGTCGTTAGTTATTTCGTTACTTGGAGGCCTTTAACTTTGTTCCCATCCATTTTCATCATTGAAATATTAGAATAGGAAAAGGAATAGACCAGTAAAGTAAGAAATGTATTGATATAATGGAAGATATGGTTCTGTTGCAGAGAAATTCAAGCACAGTGCTGTTTAAATATCTTCTGTTGACTTGGATCCATTTGCATCTTTCTCTGGAACACTTCCTTGTCAGAAGAGGTCGATCTGTCCATAATTGATATCATGTTAAATGTCGTTTGGAATTTATTGTTATCCATATCTGCATTCTTTTACTCCTTCAGTCTCTCCGTCACAATTAATTAAAGTATACGAGGTTGAGGTAAGTCACATATGAGTACATACAACTTTAGTTACGTTAAGGGTGTGTCTGCTTTGGGATTATGGTGTGGGGGGAAATCCTAGTGAATAGTAAAACCATGTGCTTGTTTTGAAATTTTAGTAAGGTGATTTCACTTTATGTCAAATCAATGGGTAAGAGCGATTGATTTGTATTACACGAATGTGTTTTAATAGGAAGAGTAATAATAAGGTTATAGGTTTTTCTAGATGTAGATTCTAGAGGAATTTTGAAATCCAAATTTTAAAGCTCAAAACAGAACATGATGTGGATCTCAACGTCTCAAATCCTTCTTGGTGAATCCCAAAATTAACACACCCTAACGGATGAGTACTTCAAAAAAGGATTAGTATTAATTATGTACGGATGAGTACTTCAAAAAAGGATTAGTATTAATTATGTAGGATGCATGTGGTTTTCTGTCTATGAAAGGCGCTGAGGAGAAACATGGCTATAGTATCTTGGATTTTGTAAATAATATTTTCTGGAAGTGCAGATGTATATCACTATTATGTTGTTAACATAATGTCATCCTATATAATAGAACCTGTATTTTGCTTAGTACCTCTCTTGTTTTGCTGTAAATGGTTCTGAGAGTTTAAACGAGTGATTCTGAATCTAGCAGTATCCATATATGTAAATAACAAAAAACCTCAACTTTTCCTTGTGTAACTAGGGGAACGGAATCTTAATTTTTTAAGTTTTCTCAAGTGATAAGAACAACATTATCCAATTCATTTGGAGTGTGACTGACACTGGACACAATTCTTTATATCCAAGTCCGTGTTTTCCCAAAAATAAGTCAGACCATTTTCTGAAAAACATAAGTAAAAGCCCTACAGTAAATTCTAATTGTTGTAATAAAATATAAACATTTACTAAGCGGTCGTGATATTTTGACCCAGGCACACAAATTGAGTTGCGACTCTTGGTAATAATATAGTGGTGGATGCACTTATCTATTACTGCAGTGTACAATATTTCAAATTGTATTGTCTTGTTTTCAGCATTAGATAACTCCTTGTTTGTGAATGTCTATCTCATAATTGATGCAGGCTTTATTACACCAAAATTACAATCGGGAGTCCTCCAGTTGATTACTATGTCCAGGTTGATACAGGAAGTGATATTTTATGGGTGAATTGTCACAACTGTGAAAGGTGTCCCACCAAAAGTGATCTTGATGTATCTCCCTTCTTTTTCTCTTTTATGTTCTTTTTTCCCTTCCTATATGGAATCTCAAGATTGTTCTAATCCTACAGATAGAGTTGAAGCAATATGACATAATGGCTTCTTCAACTGGAAAGATGATCACGTGTGATCAAGATTTTTGTGATGAAGCTTTCAGTGGCCCAAATGCAAACTGTAAGGCCAGGATGAACTGTGAGTATGCTGTTACTTATGGAGATGGGAGCAAAACTGAAGGATATTTTGTCAGAGATTATTTTACGTTTGATCGAGTGTCTGGAAACCTCCAAACCTCGACAATAAATGGATCCATAGCTTTTGGGTGGGATTTTCATGTCTTATCTTAGAGTCTATCTCATGCCTCTTTTGAGTTTGATTCCAATGTTTGGATCTTGTTGACCTATCATCTATGCATTTACTAAAATGAATCTGTTAGAATTACCATTAATGCATCAGCTTATTCGTGCATCAAATGACAAAAAACCGTGACATTAGCTTACCAACAGTAACTTGAATGCATCAATTTAATGTCTATAGTTATCATATTCCAAAAAAAAAAAACCACCTTATGTAATGTAAGGCACGAGCACCCCCCAGTACGCTACACGTTTGGCATGTTGGGAAATAAAAAAATAATAATAATAAAAAGTTCCACAATGCTTGATGGAATGGGCATGCAACCTGAATTGATATGACATGTGTGGTAGGTTTTTGGACAGAATTGTATGTTGTTAAACTTTTGTAGACTCTACTGAAAAATTAGTTTAAGCGCCATTTAAATTCTCTTCTGTGTCATCTTCAACTTTTTAAAAAAAGAAATCTTTGCTAGGTTGAAGGATTCTCTTGTCTCTGATGAAGACATTTTCTGCATTTGACAACTTAAAAATGTGGCAACTATATTATGCAGTATTTTGTGATTAATTTATTGTGTTGATAGAAAAAAGTTTCTTCTCTCATTCCATTGAGATATAGTGGACATAATATTGAGCAATTCAGATTCTTGACTTGCTTACCTGCATAAATGTAATCTTATTTTTGTGAAGCATTCAATTTCAGACACACTTGTTTTAGCTGGTCTCATGACCCTACTGCATTTTCAGTCAATTTACAAATTACATATTATACCTTTTCTATATCTTTCGTTTTTGTGATGCATGACAGATGCTCAGCCAAACAATCTGGAGAATTAGGTTCATCTTCTGAGGCAGTTGATGGAATAATTGGTTTTGGACAAGCAAATACGTCTATTCTTTCACAACTTGCGTCATCTGGAAAGGTGAAAAAGGTCTTTTCACATTGCTTAGATGGAAATGAAGGAGGTGGGATTTTTGCTATTGGTGAAGTAGTGCAGCCAAAAGTCAATAGAACACCCCTAGTTCCAAATGAGTATGTAATGTTTACTTGCAATTCTTACGTATTGTGCTTATAGTTTCAAAAGTCTTCTATCTGTCAGTTACACTCATATATCTTGGAGGCACTGTTTCATGCTTAAGAGGCTTTCAAGATGCACCATTCACATTTATTGGGCTTAACTTTTTTTTTTTTGCAGGCCACATTATAATGTAAATCTGAAGTCAGTTGAGGTAGGTGGTGAATTTTTAAACCTCCCAACAGACTTATTTGATGCGGGGTCCAGTATAGGGACTATAATTGACAGTGGTACAACCTTGGCCTATCTTCCATCTGAGGTTTATCAACAGCTTATAGCCAAGGTATGCGGAAAAAAAACAAGGATTCCCCATATATACAGCTTCATCATTTAGATGAACTGTGATTATCGTTAATTTTTTGAACGTTTAACTTGAGTGTATTTTTCATTTCTCCTTCCCCATGCCTGATTATCTGTCTATTTATGTGTGACTAGATGATGGCTCAGCAACCAAATTTGCAAACTCATATAGTTGAGCATCAGTTCAAATGTGTTTGGTACAATGGGAAGTAAGTTTCGCATCTAAGACTTGCATATAAAAGGTCCTAACTATAAATGTGCTTAATATTGTCAGATTATATTTATTTTTCTTCCCTCCGCCCGCCTAAATTAACCAGAGGTAAGCCGAGAACATGATATTTATATTAGAGCGAAGTTTCTTTACCATGCTGTTATACAATCTTGAAAATTGAAGTTGGATGAAAACCATGATTTGAGATAAACTTCAAGCCTAAATGGGTACCTTGATTGATGCTCGCTTTAGAAGTTTGATATAGATTTCATAAGAGGTTCATCAGTTAATTTCTTTCCCGTTTTACTTGGATAAGTTGTTCACTCATCCTGTTCATGTCAATAAGCTTTTATTTGTAAACCCTCTTACAAATGTAATTCTACGAAGTGTTCTTTGAATAAAGTACGTCAGGCATTGATCATTTAAATTTAGTGTTTCTTTTGTACCTTTAAGTTTGGTTTTTATCCTTTTAATGAACTTAATATTTTTCCTAATAATTAATATAATGATCTGCTTGGTGTTTTCTTTTTCTTTGCAGTGTTGATGATGGATTTCCAGTTGTCAATTTTCATTTTGAGAATTCTCTTGTTTTGCCAGTTCATCCACATAGTTATCTATTTGAGTTCCATGTAAGTAAATCGGTATACTAGGTTGAATATTGCTTTAGGTTGCATTTGATGGAAGGTTTGGAGATGGATTTGAAATCCATAATAGCACATTCATTGGTGGTTTTTTGATTGATTAAATCTCTAATGGATTTCAAATCCACCACTATCATTTTTGAATGATTTTGGGGGGATTTAGAATCTACTCTAAATTGAGTGGATTTGGAATCCATTCAATTCAACCCTAGAAAACTCTGAGTCATGCATAATTGCAGGTTTCATAGCAATCCCTTGGCGGATGTTCTGATTGATATCGATTTGAAATACATCTATTTGATTTTGAATGGATTTCAGTGATTATGATTTTGGTGGATTAGATAGACAGTCTTATTTGGGTAGTTTGAACAATCCATTGTGTCAGTCCCTTTCATTTCAAATCCCTCAACCAAAACACCCTATAAAAGAAATGACCGCTTCTTGTTTGATGGAAACATAGGAATTCCTTTGTGATAGCCTAAGTTTGATTTGTTGTATCTCAACATAGATTTTAAAAAAAAGTATTCATCTGGAGTTTCTGAAATTATATGTTTTTTAACTTCAAATTTGCAGGATAATGAATATTGCATAGGCTGGCAAAATAGTGGCATGCAGACAAGGGATGGAAAGGAAATCACTTTGTTGGGAGGTACTCTTCATGTTTACTTTTTTAAAATAGGTGAACTCTATCTGTATCTATAATAGGTGGTATTACCTAAATTAACATTTGGCTGAACCTTTGAAATTTTGCCTTCATACTAGACTCCCCCCTTTTTTAGTAGCTCAATATATAATTATAAGATACACTCTTGGGGCTTCTTTTTCCTTTCTTACAGTAAATCCTATTGCTTTAATAAGCAATTGTTTACTGTCTATTAAAGTCACATACACACACACATATATATTCATGATTTGGGATTCACATCAACTTAAAATTGTAGGGTGACAAAGGGGTTTTTATGCTTTAGAGTCTGTGTGTGTGTGCTCTGCATCCCTAGTGACAGGTTGTGGGTCTTGGCTTGCATTTTCTAACAACTAAACCAATTCTCCTGTATATTTTCTGTAATTGAGAAAGTAAAAGGTTTTATGACTGACCTTGATGACGTGCAATTCTTTTAATTGATAACTCGAATATGAACTCTGTCCAAATGCTACAAATAAAGAAGTTGCCTCTTTGGTTAAACATGACATCTGCAGACTTTAGAGTAGAATTAGGTGGCATGGTCTTTATGTCACGACAAAAACTTGTTTGAACCCGAACGGTGAACTCTATTTTTCTAATATCATTGTTATGTACATAAACGATCACTGTTATGCATAAAAATTACTCCCTCCGTCCCAAAGTTATTTACCCCTTTGCTTTTGGCACGGGTATTAATGTGGGAGTTGTTTATTAGTATTTAAAGTGATAAAGTGACTTTTGATTGAGGGTATTGTAGTCCTTTCTATTTTATTATTAAAGTATATGACTTTTTGTGGGTAAAAGTAATGGCATGGGATGTAATTTTGAGATGTTGGGAGATGATAGTTGAAAAGGCTATAGTCACTTTATTGCCTTTTATGGAAAGGGGCAAATGAGTTTGGGACGGACCTTTTGGGAAAAAAGGGTAAATAACTTTGGGAAGGAGGGAGTATCACTGTTATGAACAAAAACTATCACTGTTTAAAAAATTATTTTTTAAGCATTTTTTAAACAGTGATAGTTTTTGTAGATAACAGTGATAGATTTTATATATAGACCTGATTCACAAGAGTGTTACTCTTATGTCATGTTCTCCATTTCTGAAGTCCTTTTTTGGGGCAGAAAAGATCTAAAATCTTTGTTTCGTCTCAACACTTGTCGAATCTGGTGTGCTATTACATTTATTAAGTATTCAGGATTTTTCTTGTACAATATGGAATGATATGAAACTAATTAATGATACAAAAGCTGCTGATGTAATAATTTGCATTTATTCTTTTTCTTTCAGATATAGTACTATCGGATAAGCTTGTTTTGTATGACCTCGAAAACCAGACCATGGGATGGACACAATATAACTGTGAGTATACTTAGTACTTCATTGCATCTATATATGTTGATATTCTTGAATTTGGTTTGTATCGTCGGTTTATGCCTTTTCGATGTTCATTTGCTACTCAGATTTAATATCCTGTTCAGAACCCGTAAAATTAAATTAAACACCCGGCTCAAGGAGTATCAGATTTTCTTAGAGCTCTCAATTCTTTTGATGCTTATTTACATAATTTTATATCATAGTTGAACTTGATCTTATGAAATTTTAATGAAAGTTGTGACTTGTAATGTCAACCTCAGGTTCATCAAGCATCAAAGTAAGGGACGAAGCAACGGGGAATTCTTATTCTGTTGACTCACAAAACATATCTTCCGCTTTCAGTTTGTCGAAGGTTAATGCTATAACAATTCTTTTGCTCATGGCTGCCCTGTGCAAACTTATATAGAGCGAGTTGCACGCAAGATGCATGCAGCTTCACAGGTAATTAATGCTGCTCACGTGTCATACAACGTTTCCAGCCCGGGCTTCTGTACTGAACCTTAAAATCATTAATTTGAAAAACTCTCTTTTTTTTTTATTAGCTGCATTCAAGTGATCTTGCTCCATTACATATACATGTACAAACAAACTTCAATTGCAATTTGCAAGTTGTTCACAAACAATGTATTTACCTAGTATAACACCATAGATGATTGACAATCGAAACTGTTTATATGCTCACTATACATTTATTTCGAGACTCTCACAGTAGATGATATATGCTTTACAATGTTGTCCTCAAAAACTGTACAACGAAATACATAACAGCGAGAAACAGTGTTATCTGGTAAAAATCTCTCTGGAAGTTGTCATCCATCTGGAAAAACTGTATCAAGAAAATGTATTGATTGATACATTAGTGAAGCATGCATGCATATAAATAGTGAATTAGTTGCAGATAGTGTTTACCTTTGTTGGATCACCAGTAGGGTCTGGATATATTTCGACATTCTTGTTCTCTGTCGCCATGCCTTTTGTCAGGTCTTTAATGGAACCCGAAACATCCTTTCCTGCTTCGATTGTGGCAAAGAGTCGTCTTGAAGCCCAGAAATATGCTTGAGCTATGAGGGATGATCCTGATAAGTCCCACGTTTCTTCATGCTCGATTACTTGGCCACTGATCTGATTTAGGGTGAAGTTGGAGGTCACTCTAATAACCAAGTCTCCCCCAATGCTGAAAATTGGAGATTTGGGTTTCCCTCTTAGAGCCCACTTGATATTTAACTCACTTGTTGATAGCATCACCATCTGCTGCACACTCTGCACAAGTAAACACACTTGTTGCTTGCATTTCCAATCTTGATCAAAATAATACTAGAAATTAATGTCTTCAAACTCACCACAGTTGGATTCTGTAGTGCATCAGTTGCCCATAGTTGTCTCTTGTACTTGTCTCTTCCAGTGAAGCTTCTAACTGGATCCTGCAATCATTTGCCATAAGAAACCATGATCCAAGAACCGCGCCATATGTAGAAACGCGATAAGAACGCGTAGGATACCTTGTACTTGACTGTGGTAGCAAAGGTCCCAAGAGCGCGATTGCCTTGCCGAAGTTGAAGAATGTCACGAACAAGTTGTCTGGCGGTCGACTCTACTGAAGGGCTACTTTTGCACTCAAACTCATTGCAGAGCTCACCAAAATCCATCCCATCGACAATCCTGTCGCCCTCCGATCTTTCATCAGGCGAAACATCTGCTCTGCTCGACTCATTCGCAGCTGCTACATAAAGTCATGCATCATATACTATTAGCAAATAAACATGGTATCATCAAGGTCCATAAAGCATGCATGAATGTACCTCGAAGAGAGACATTAGTGATGCGGAGACGATGCGGAGAGAAAGCAGTGTGAGGCTTAGGGAAGCATAGAAAGGAGAGATTTGAAGGTGAAGCACAAGTGTAAGGGGTCATGCTGTCTTATGTGATGTGTGTCTATTCCATTGTGCAAGAATTTGAGTTAGGGATGATGCATGTGTGGTTGATGATGCTTTATTTGAAGCTTTCGTTTGGATAATGGTATATGTGTTGTGAATTAGTTGAAGACTAATAAACATGGCATATCTGCGGCCACGTTACACCACTTAGATAATATTATTCAAAAGCTATAATTACAAAAACCACCATTCGGTTTGGTCTAAAGAAAAGATCATCTTTCAGCATTTTGGTTGACAAACATATATCTAGGGGACATTATCCTAAATAAGGAAAAGGTAAATATGACATGAAAACTCAGCAACTCAAATGTATGGTCTCTTGGCTCTGGCCTTTGAGAAACCAAAATTAGTCAAAACTAAAATTATTAGTCTTTAGTACATGGTGGAGTACATGTGATTTTTTTTAAATATTAATTAATTGTAATTAATTGATAAACAATTTAATTTAAAATTGATATTACTAACTCGTTTAGGCTTGGTAAGTTCAAAAATTAGTCCGTTAACTATAGCTTGAACTCCATTCCATAATAAAAAACTAAATTTGAACAGGTTTCTTTTAAGTTGTAATATACGTCTATATACTCTTCAATTATCATTATTAATACTCCTATTATAATAAGTTATACATTTCAATTATTATGGCTAATAATAATTTAAGTTATACACATTAATCAATTTCATGGATCCTCGTGAATTTGTTCAACTTATGCTTTATTATTAAACTCATAGTCACTCCAAAAACAAATTTAGTGGGTTTTTGTGCCCTGGGCATTAAGAAAGCAAAATTGGTCAAATATGGGCTGTAGGTGAGTTTATAACGCCGGCGACAATTTGACGGAATATATGGTGGTTGGCTTGCCATTGCCAAGTGCGATGGGCGGAGGATCTCGTAATCCGGTTATTTGAAATTTGGGGATAATGAGAAACAGATGGCAGAGATTGCACCGCCGGCTGGATTTACCACCAAACTGTAGCCCAACCTCAACGGACAGAACGAGGTACCCTACATATTCCAATTAAAATTGCAGAATTCCATAAACGACTAAATAGATGTCCATTTCTTGCCTTTAATTAATCTTGTCCTCGTGCTTCATGCACTTGTGTTGATGGATCATCTCTTTTCAATATGTTGACCATAAATTAGGCATAAAATTCTTATTCCTATAGAAGGCGTTCACCAGCAAAATCTGGTGAAACATCACTCTCGCATTTATTTGTGCGAAATATCTAAATATCATTATTTTAATCATAAATACATATATATATTTATTAGTTATTACTTGTAATAGGTATGTGTGTTTGAATGTGCTATGATGCCTTTTCAATTGTCATTTACTGTTCCAGTTCTTTTTTTTTAATTTTTTGTCTTGAAATGAATTCAATAAGTTGGTTAAAGATGTTTTGAGGTCATATATTCAAGCATTCCATAATTCTCATCTTATTGTACTCCCCGTGTAAAGTTGGGGGCTTTTGTTATTATGATGTGAGCTCATTTGTCTTATCTTTCGACTTCTCCAAAGTGTTATCTTCATTGGTTCTGTAGAATCTTGACATAACACCACCAGATTTTCTTCTTAAATTCTATTTTCCACTTCTCCTATACAAATTATCTTGTTCATTCTCACACGCACTCAGAAAGCAACCATGGCCATCAACAAATTACAGCCATATCTGTTTAGTATATCATTGTGCATGTTTCTGCAGTTGTATTCTTATGAAGCAGCTCCTGAACATTCTCTTGTGAAGACTCTTCCTGGATTCAAAGGCACCTTCCCTTCAAAGCACTACTCTGGGTATTTCGCTGCATATCTTCTGTTATTTGTAAATGCTATCCTTAAACCTTTACTTTTTCTCAAGGGATAGAAACTGAATTTCTTTTTTCTGCTGGGGCTTTGTTTTTATCTGTTATGTGAAGGTATGTGTCACTGGAAGGAAGCCCTCCAAAGAACCTCTTTTACTACTTTGTAGCATCCGAAAGAAATCCTGTGCAGGACCCTGTTGTTTTATGGCTTAACGGAGGGCCGGGTTGTTCTAGCTTTGATGGCTTTGTTTATGAGCATGGTAAAAACTTTGACATCTTCACACAATATGCATATCAAATATGATAGAATATAGGCGACATTATAAATTTGGGAACTTCTATTGTTGTCTGATTGAGAAGGACATAGGGAACGTATAATTTTTTTGATGTTTCTACAGTTCTACTCAGTCCTATACTCGTGATACTCATTGCAAATTGGATGATTTCCTGTTTTTTTACGTGTTGGTATGAAAACCATGAAATTTAGTGATTCTGCATGGTGTTTTAATCATTTAAACTTCATATATGTTGCACAGGGCCTTTCAATTTTGAAGCATCAAAAGGAGGAGGCTTGCCAGTTTTGCATCTTAATCCATATAGTTGGTCTAAGGTTGAGATTTTTTTAAGACCTTTTTTTTTCTGTATATTTTTAAGTTAAAAAGTAGACAGGACTCGCCTATGTCTATGAATACTTAAATTTATTTGTAGAAAATAAAATCTTCATTCTTTTGATTCCTCATATCCTCGAATGGACTAAAGGTTGCCAGTATTATCTATTTGGACTCTCCAGTTGGTGTTGGATTCTCCTATTCTGTAAATACTTCAACTTATGTGACTGGAGACTTACAGACTGCCAATGAAACTCATCATTTCCTTCTCAAGGTATTTGAATAGTTTTCTTTTGTTCTTCTTGAAAAATTTATGTTAGCTCTTAAGTAATTGAGGTTTTTCTTTTGGCTTTTGCTAGTGGTTCGAGCAGTTCCCGGAGTTCAGTGCCAACACGTTTTACATCTCAGGCGAGTCTTATGCTGGAATTTATGTCCCTACTCTTGCTTCTGCTGTTGTCAAAGGTACAAGGAACTGATACATTTATGTTTAGAATCGAATCCCGTTAATGGAAAATTAGCACCACACATTAAAAATGCGTCGATCATTTCCATGCAGGAATCAAAACTGGTATAAAACCAGTCATTAATTTTAAGGTATTTCCCTCCCCGTCTCTATTTTTTTTTCACGTTTTTTTGGCTTATTAATTGAACTTTGAATTTTGAACAATTAAAACATGACAACGTTCTGCTGCAGGGATACTTGGTGGGAAATGGGGTTTGTGATTCTCAGTTTGATGGCAATGCACTTGTTCCATTTGCACATGGGATGGGCCTAATATCTGATATTATGTTTAAGGTGAGCGAAAAATAATAGCCTCTTTTTCGTCTAGAACAAGGCTAAACAGATTATTTGTTGAATTCCATTCCTTATTTTTCAGGAAGCTGAAGTTCTATGCGAAGGAAACTACCGCAGGCCCAACAACAGTGATTGCCTAAACATACTGAACAAGATTGACAGGGTAAGAATATTAGTAACCATATTTAGTCTCTACCTCTTCTGATGGCTCCCTCAATATTAGCATTTTCTGACTTGATTTACTCAGGTTTTAGATGGTTTGAACATATACGACATCCTTGAACCCTGCTTCCATGGAAGTGAGTTTAAAAATGCTGCAAATGCGAACACTTCCTTCATACCAGAGAGCTTCAAGGAGCTGGGGTCGACCGAGAGACCACTTGCTGTAAGAAAGAGGATGTTTGGGCGTGCTTGGCCTTTCCGTGCTCCAGTTGAAGACGGAGTCATCCCTCTATGGCCACAGTTAATGAGAAAGATCACAGTCCCATGTATTGTAAGTACTAAACTTTCGTGTTAAGAGTAAGCATGCTTGCTTTATGTTTCTTGAAATATTTTTGGAATTATCTTCAATTTACTGAGACTCTTATGTTTTACATATATTAACAATATCAATATATCATATTGAAATTTGATATTGTTTTGTGCAGGATGATGTCCAGGCGACTATATGGTTAAATAATGATGGAGTTAGGAAAGCAATTCATGCTTCTCCGGTGCATTTTCTTTCTTGGTTAAAGCTTTCATCATTCTAAACTTTAGAGATTAGCTAACATTTCTTTCTGCTTTCTATTCTATACATATTTATTTGTCAGGAGAGTGGAAATTGGAGTTTGTGTACAGATTTGCACTTCAATCATGATGCAGGCAGCATGATCGACTATCACAAGAACTTATCATCCAGTGGCTACAGGGTTTTGATTTATAGGTAGGACACATATTAAATCATCCTTAGTCCTAGTATGTCTGTCCACTTTTACACCAGTCGATATTTTTCTGTTGCATAGCGGAGATCATGATATGTGTGTTCCATTCACCGGAACTCAAGCCTGGACACAATCACTGGGATACAAAATTGTGGATGAATGGAGGCCCTGGAACTCCAACGACCAAGTCGCTGGGTTAGTACATTTTCCCACAGCTATATATTCGCGTGTTTCTCCATTCTTCAACCAGATTTTAATTGCATGTTTTGTGAACTGCAGGTTCATACAGCAATATGCTAATAATTTCACTTTCCTCACTATCAAGGTATGCCTGTCTATATATATATATATATATATATATCATAAAAAATTGCTGGGGTATGTTTGTTTTGGGACTCACCAGTATGGACTTTGAAATCCAATTCTCATTATAATTTGAGATTTAAGACTTTAAAATCCACTTCTATAAAATATACCTACACTCCTATAAAACTTGACATAATGCAAAAATCTAACCCTATCAAAATCTCAAAACAAACACATATTTTTACTATTAATTCATCAAAACTTTCAAATCTATAGGATTTCGCCTAAATCCCGAAACAATCATACCTTAAGGAATTACTGACATGGAAGAATGCTAAACAAGACAAGATCAAATGATTGTCCTAGTCAGTTGTCACAAACTAATTGAAAATGTAACATGAATTTCATACTTGGTGACGGTGCATGCAGGGAGCTGGACATACTGTACCTGAATACAAGCCTAGAGAATCACTCTATTTCTTCAGTCGCTGGCTGGAAGGACAACAGATATAGGTGGTCGCAAATAAAGGGATTAATTAGCATATGATGGAAATTGATTTTAGAAATATACATAATCTATACATACATGTATAGAAGAGAAATTATTGAGACAATTGTACCATCAATCCTTACATGAAATTATTTTTAATTCTATATGAAAATCGAAACATACGTGTGTTGTTTCGTGCTTATCCTCAACTAAACCATTTCTGTGTAACTAATCACACACCAACTCCATCAGATCAGCTCCACTTTTTTCATTACCTATATAATCCCTGTAATATCTGGTGTTCTTTCTAACTTCAAAATGGCTAATCTGTTTATGCTCCACAAGATCTTCTGCTTTATTCCTACTAGCCACTACACTAGCTACCTCAGCAAGACTTCTTGATGAGGTGGTAACAACTCCGGTTCCCCTTCCCGCCGATGATGCATCCTGTTGTGCCGCCAGAGGGGAACGACCCTAGTGTGGTGGCACCGGCTGTTGCATCCACCACCACACTGCCAAGCGGCCAAATCCCGGCCACTAATGTGGCACCAGTCGTCCCAACAGAACCTTTAGCACCCGAACCTGTCCCAACAGAACCTTTAGCACCCAAACCTGTTACAACACCGGTAACAACCCCCTGAGTGGTGGAGCCGCCACGAACCACGCCACCAGCAACACCGGTGACAACCCCCCTGACTGGCGGAGCTGCCACTACACCACCCATCACAACACCAGCAACCACCCCAGCTGGCGGAAACGCTGCTGGTGGTGCCGCCAGTGTTGGTGGAGAACCTGCATTGTCCTTCTTCATGCACGACATCCTCGGGGGGTCCAACCCCTCCGGCAGAGTAGTCACCGGAATAGTGGCCAACTCCGACACCAACAACCTCCCATTCTCAAAATCCAACAACCAGATCTTTCCAATCAACGGTGGGGTCCCCCTCAACACCATCAACAGCGTGATCAACAACAACAACTACCCTTCCCTAGTCGGCCTCAACGGCTCCCCCACCAACACCCTCATCCAAAACAACGGCAACAACGTCGTAAGCAGCAACAACAACCAGCCCTTCGTGACAGCAGGGCAACTCCCCCAGGGCCTTACACTCCAGCAGCTCATGTTCGGGTCCGTAACAGTTGTTGACAACGAGATAACCGAAGGGCACGAGCTGGGGTCCACCGTTCTTGGAAAAGCTCAGGGCTTTTACATGGTAAGCTCCTCCGACGGCAGCAGCCACACGCTGGCTTTGACAGCTTTGTTCCACGGCAGCAGTGAGCATGAACATCATGATATTGAGGATACGATCAGCTTCTTCGGAGTTCACAGGACGGCGACTCCGATATCCCATATTGCGATTGTTGGTGGAACAGGGAAATATGATAAGGCTGGTGGGTATGCAACTATTGAGACTCTTCCACATGAAGACCAGCATACCACTGATGGACTTCAGACCATTACGCATTTTACTCTCTATCTTACTCCATAAATGCATGCATTTTCCTTTCTTCCTTAATTTCTTGCTGATTTCTCAAGTTGCTCTGCGTTTATGTTAATGTGCCGTTGATTATGTAATTAATTCAGTACGTTGTTAGTGATTTCGCATTTATGGATGTTTGAATTGAGTTCATGGTTGAACAAATGCCCGCTCGCCTTGCATGCTTATTTAGTTATTTAGACCCACTTATCCCATATAATTTATTCATCATTTCAACTGTCATTCATTTGCAGAATGAATTTGAAATGCTTGGGCTTTGTTTATAATAATCGGGGTTTTTTTTTTTTTTTTTATATTTTTTATGCTAACAATGCATAATATGATTTCGTTTCATTGTTATTTTATTATCTCCATCTATGTATCCCTTTTTTTCTTTAATTATCTCAATTACACACATTCAGGACTTCTCCAACTTAAATTCATTAATATAGCTCTAAGGATTAATTGAAATAAAATAGTACAGATCACAAAAGTTTGGATACTGAACAATATGAAAATAAGACAAGTATGAGTATACCACCAAAGTACTTTAACATTTTAGTAATGATGGCACAGAAATTAAACTGAAAAATGTAAAAAGAAAACCTTTTACTTATAATTTTCGTAATAGTGAAATACTTTTGGGTAACACTTGACTCAATTTAACTAATTGAAATAAATTTGAGTAAGTGTGCATGTGTTTTACCGAGTGTTGTCAAAAATGTTATATAAACACACACGACAACATATAACAACGGAAAACTTAAAAACACTTTGCAAACAAATTCAAGATTATTTATAGATTTAATTCAATAATTCAGTCTATACGAATCTCATGGCTAAAAACTTCACTATAACAAAGTAGTGCCACAAAAAATGACATTTTACAAGACCCTAAAAGGTACAATATAAAGTCACACTTCCCTAAACGATATTTTTACAAGTATAGTAACGATCCTATTCGACCTAACATGCAATACAAAAAGACCCCATGTTGATTATAATGTTGTTAGACATTCGACAAAAATAAACGGATAATAGCGACCCTCACACTCCTAAATGCACTAAAAACTCAATAGGTTGTGTCTCGGCTACTATCTTCAAGTGGAAAAGATAACATTGTGTCTCGCTCTCAAGCTTTGATGTTCCATGCGGTGTGCATATATAGATCA
The DNA here is from genome assembly GCA_037126765.1 of Stenogyne calaminthoides. Lineage (NCBI taxonomy): Eukaryota > Viridiplantae > Streptophyta > Magnoliopsida > Lamiales > Lamiaceae > Stenogyne > Stenogyne calaminthoides. The sequence continues at coordinate 489,019 of JBBCBC010000059.1, forward strand.
CGAAATTCAACTGCATTTCTCATCTACTAGGCGGTTTGGACAGCCTAGAAAATCACTATCCATTAACTCCATGATCTCGATAGCTACCCATGTTCTCCACAACTCTCATTCTTATTTTATCTGCAACCGCTTGACTTAAACACCTTTGTAAGTTATCAACCTGCATAAAAGAACATTGTAAACAACATAAAATTGTTGGAGTGAAAGAGATGGATCACAGAAAATATGGAATTTTGCGAACAAGAAAAGAAAACGAACAAAGAACCAACGAGAGCTACTCTCGTCCCACACCTCAAAGGCTGAAATCCAATATCTTAATTATTCAAAAGTTGCCCAATGAAAATACACACGGTGCAATAATTTATTACTCCCTCCTTCCACCAATCTTGTGCACACTTGCCTTATTTGTCCGTCCACCAATCTTATGCACATTTCATTTATGGAAAAAGTCACTTTATCTTTATCCTCAATCATCATTTAATTACTTCAAATTCATTGTACTTTCACTCACAACCAACCACTTTATTAATAAATAAATCCCACAATACTTTATAATACTCTTACTTTATCTACTTTATCTATTTTTTCTTAAAACTTGTGTCAAAAGCATCAGACATAAGATTGGTGGACGGAGGGAGTACTTACTAACCCTAATCCTAACTTAAGCCCTAAGTCACTAAACTAAGCCCATGAGCCAATTTATTCCATAACTTAAATTAAAATCCCTAAACACTAATAATAAAATCAGTTGCGTATCAATTCCCTCCCTCTCGAAAACAGCCTTGTCCTCAAGGCTGAAGGCAGAAAATTGAACCCAAAAAGTTGATCTTCATCCACCAGGATCTAATTCTTCATCTTCATCCAAAACAATCATAACATAGAGTGAACTCTTAGCACAAATGTGATGTGGAGATTATGGTTCTCGACATCTAAGGAAAAGACCTTTGGCTCGAAGGTCCCGGTATTCTGATTGTGACATTTGATGGTGTTGACGAGACCCCTGATTATGTGAATACCCCACCGACTCAATAGGATCATGGCCATTGGAATATGCTTCAGACGGTTTAGTCGTATCATGGCTCCGCGCAACGGTAGAAGACGCGGATTTGGGTGTCAATACCCCCGAAGACCGAGAATAGCCCGAGTTCTCGGAAGCAGTGTTTTCGTAACCGGTTTGAGTCGATAATCGGCCGGCAAATTGGTTGAAAATAGGCCTAAAAACCGCTTTTGAGGTCGAATCGGTTTTAACCGGTCAAAACCGGAAAAAAATGGTTCAACCGGTAAATCGGCCAACCGAAAAAACAGGTTTTCCCTTTAAAAAAACTTTTAAAATACTTCCTCTCACATTTTCCTCCAACACTTTCGATGTGGGATCAACGTATGAGGTGGGATAAATATATGGATCAAGGTCTACCTTCATCCCTGTTATAATACTTCCTCTCATATTTTCTTCCAACACTTTTGATGTGGGATAAATGTATGAGGTGGGATAAATATATGAACTAAGGTCCACATTCACCCCTTTTATAATACTTCCTCTCACATTTTTTTCCAACACTTTCGATGTGGGATAAATGTATGAGTTGAGATAAATATATGAACCAAGGTCCACATTCACCCCTTTTATAATACTTCCTCACATTTTTCTCCAACACATTCGATGTGGGATAAATGTATGAGGTGGGATAAATATATGAATCAAGGTCCACCTTCACCCCTTTTATAATACTCTCTCTCACATTTTCCTCCAACACTTTCAATATGGGACAAATATATGAGGTGAGGTACACTTCTTCCCTTTTATATTATTTTCTTTCACATTTTTCTCTAACACTTTGGATGTGGGATAAATATATGAGGTACACTTTTTCTCCTTTTATATTATTTTCTCTCATATTTTCCTCTAACACTTTCGATGTGGGACAAAATTATGAGATTCATCTATTCTCCATTTATATTATTTTCTCTTACATTTTCCTCTAACACTTACTCGATGTGAGATAAAAATATAAGGTTCACCTTTCACCTTTTAAGTTACTTTCTCTCATATTATTATGTTGTTTTTTATTATGACCATGACTCTATTGTGTTTTCTTAAATATGAAAAGTTATAAGATATATGTTTAAATTTTTTGTAGGTGTATATTTATTTTATTTTTTTAACTAAATATAAGAAATATTGCAAAAAATTAGGCATAAATCATTTCAACGGTTGAACCGCTGAGGTTCGGTCACCGATTCGGTTATGAAAATACTGCTCGGAAGAACAATTTGGCACAAAGGACCAATTTGGCGGGCTAGAGAACGAACATTCCGCGTGCAAGGCTGGCGTTGCATTAATTTCTCATTCAATTTCACGATTGTGTGCATCGCTGTGCTTATATCTTCCACATCCCGAGAGTGCATACATACACGAATATTCTCACGGAACCCTTGAAGGAATATCCCAAGAGCATCAGGTTTCATGAGAGTAGGGACAACAGCGAGACCAGTAATAAAGGAGTCCACATACTCGTCAATTGTTCCCGTTTGGAACGTCAAGGCCTAAGATTCACATGGATTAGCACGGGGATCATCCCCGTAACGCCGTAGAAGTCCACTGTGAACTTATGCCAACTGATGTTTGGGATATCATTCAATAGCCATTGCATCCAGTGTAGGGCGTTACCCTCCATCGCCACTAGAGCATAATCCAATTTCATATCGGGGGCAGTGTTGTCGACATAGAAAAACTGTTCCGCACGTGGTCCAAGCTGACGGTTTTTCCCCATTAAACACCGACAACTCCAGCTTTGCCAACGATGGGGCTGCAAGCGTAGGGCCTGCAGGAGGTGGGAAAGCAGGCCCTGCTGACGATGAGCCATCATCCGTTGGGCCCTTACCGTGCACGAAAGAGCACATGAATTTCTTCATATCATCGAAACCCTGCGATCAAAGAATTCTTGACCGAGTCGACATCATTTCTCAGCGCCTCCATGCCCTTCTCCAACGTCTCAATTCTCTCCTTGTCGCTAGTTGATCGAGTGTTCGTCGTGGCAGATCCGCCAGGTCGGGCCAAATTGTTGGAGGGAAAGAGATGGATCACAGAAAATATGGAATTTGCGAACAAGAAAAGAAAAAGAACAAAGAACTAACGAGAACTACTCTCATCCCACACCTCAAAGGTTGAAATCCAATATCTTAATTATTCAAAAGCTGCCCAATGAAAACACACGGTGCAATAATTTATAACTTACTAACCCTAATCCTAACTTAAGCCCTAAATCACTAAGCCCATAGACCAATTTATTCAATAACTTAAATTAAAACCCCTAAACACTAATAATAAAATCAGTTGCATATCAAAAATATTCTAAGTTAATTAGTTGTTAGGAGTAAAAAAACGAACTCTAATGTTGAACAACATTTTGCACAATATCTAAGATTTCAGCAGAAACATGTAGACTTAATATATGAAAGTTATATATGTTTTCTGTAAACAATAGAGACACCATAAATGTGAAATATATCATTATGACACATCTAAATGATGGTCTCCATGTATCATATAAAGTAAAAATCATTATCAATTATGTAACCTCCTTTAAACATGGTCAATTACTTCCCACATGCGTTTAACTTCCTTCCACTATCTAACCAACTGCTTTCCATTATCCAATATTTCTCTATAATGTTCTCTATATATTATCCTGCATAACACAAGAGAAAATAACAAATAGAACCACAAGATGTTGGTTGTGAAAGAAATGACAAATTATTGATGTTGTCACACATTAGTTATCACATTAAAAGCAACATCAACAAACATGAAAATATTTTATAAATTGATTACTCAAAAAAAGTATTTTCGAATTTATTATTCAGAAAAAGTATTTTCGAATTGATTAATCGTCCACTTGAAAATCTATAAATATATAAAAGTAGAAGTAAGAATATATAAGACTATCTTTGTTTGATCAATTGTAACTCCACTTGTTTTGTGGTGTAGTGGTGAGTCTCACTCCCCACAAAGAGAATGACTTTGTTTTACCAATCAATACTTTTTTTCCATTTTTTTCTCACTTTTTACTATCAATTTGAATATTCACACTATATAATATTAATTTTATTTTAAAGATTTTTGTTTTAGCATCTATATTACATGTATAAAAATAAAATTCAGATAAAAAATACTCTATCCGTCTCAGAAGACTTAGCACGCTTACTTTTTGCTCGTGTTTTTGTGTGCTAGTTGTTTATTAGTATTTGAAATAATAAAGTGACTTTTAAGGTGGGGTATAATAGTCTTACCCCTCCTCTGTCATACACATTTCTTAAAATTACTTTATCATTTCAAATAGTAATAAAAAAACTCGTTCAAGAAAAACACGAAATAAAAAAAAGAATCTTGTCTTGTCTTTCGGGATGGAGGGAGTATGTATTTTATAGTTATTGATATTTTATGTGATTGAATTTAATTAAATATTTTTATTTTAAATTATATAAGTTTTGTTGAATTTTTAATATCATTTTATAAATCTTAGTATTTAAGATGAATTTAGTATATAATTAAAAAACTATATAATTAATTTGATAATCGTGAGTTACTCACAAATATTACACGTATAATAAAGATTAATTAATAGGTAAAAAAATAATTTTAATTAATTTTTTTATTATAATTCTTGTATCACATTACACGATTATACATTAAAATTTATAATATTCAATTAATATATTGCAAGAGAGAATGGCTAGTATTTTACCAATTGTTTCCATGTCACTTGAGTTTTAAAATTTTAATATTCAAAACAGGGTTAAGATTTTCATTAACAAATGAAAGGCAGACGCTATTCGCACAACCCCTTTTAATAAAGACAAAAAATGATCGAGTTGTTATGTTGTGAAACTTGTTCACCGTGAAATTGATTTTTTTTAAAGACATACTCTTTAGTAATAAAAGTCACACCCTTTAGTATTATAAGTCACACACTTTAGTTATCACTACAACACTCTTTGCTATAATATAAGTCACACCCTTTATAGTAAAAAGTAACACACTTTACAGTAAAATGTCACACTCTTTAGTAATATAAGTCACACTCCTCAACCAGTTTTACCGAAAAACTTGTTCACACTATACTTTGCCAAACTCATATGAGACGGGGTGCAACCTAACATAAATTACACACACTCTTTCCAAAGTGTTAAAATATCAATGCCTAATTTATACCCGTCTCACCTTGAGATCGTCTCATAAAAATGTGTTTATTTTAATAAATGCACCTCTTGTAGAGTTAATACATTTACCCTAAAAATTCAATTGTACCCCTATCATAAACAAAAATCACTTTTTTAAATTTTCGTTGTTATAGTATTTGATCAATTAAAATTAGGACGGGGGGAGTATAAATTAAAATTTGGATGAATTAGATTGTTGAAATTGATAAACGGTAATATAGCCCGATTATGTGTAAAAAGATTATCAAAAGTTAAAAAAAAAGTGTGTTTACTAATTGTTGCGGTGCAAGCTGAGCCCAAAATCAATAAAATGGTTAATCCACCAGGATAAGGATTAATGATAGACATAATAGTGCCTCTAAAATGAAAAGTTTTCAAGGAACAAATAAAAGAGTTTAAAAAGCCATTTTTATGCCATTTTTATTGATTATTTTATACTTTTTGCAAATTGGAGTTATCCCGAACAGGCAAACAACACCCTCTTTTCGTTCACGTTCACCAGAACGAGAGCCACTTGACTTCTCCGGCGACTTTGAGGTCAAAACCGCCACGCCGCGCCTGCAGCAGAAAAAGTCGCCGGAGATGATGGCATTCTCATTGGCACCCGTAAAAATCCCGTCTTCGTTTTCGTGCAGAGCAACTGTGACATCCTCCTCCTCATCACTTGCCTTCGATGCCGCCTACATCAAACGCGCCGCCGACTTAGCAGACAAATCAGCTGGCTTCACGGCGCCGCATCCCAACTTTGGTTGCATTATTGCCACCACTTCAGGCAGTGGAGAAAGCGTGGTGGTCGGCGAAGGGTATATGTATGCTCAGGGCACCTCTCCGGCGGAGCTTCTGGCGGTGGAGGCTGCCGGAAAACGCTGCCGTGGATCCACGGCCTATCTCAACATGGAACCCAATCACTGCCTCAGCGACCACACTGCCGTCTCTGCCCTAATTCAGGTAAATTGCTTTACGATAATTTTTTAATTTTAATTTTTTTCAGCTTCTACGTTTAGTACTTTAGTGTAGAACGCTTTTGCTTGCTTAAATCTCGATTGAAACTGTGTAATCTTTGAGCTACAATGTTGATCCTATTACACTATGAAATCAGTTGCAAATTTTGTTGAAAAGAAGTTTCTTTTGCTTAGTTATATCAGTGAAACTATTGGATTACATTTTTTTATTTTTTTTGCATATTTGGACTTCAGAGTTAATGTGAACATAGTGGATATATTAGGGGATTTCTCTCATAAATTGACTGATTTTTTTATCCGTGGTTTGAAGGGATGAATGGATTCAGGAGAATGTTTAAAAGTTTTGTACAAGGCTTCAGAATTGTGGCAATTGTAAAACTGTAGTCTTTGATTAAGACTTGCGTGATTCAATTGTGTATTATCATTATCTTTGGATATAGAAAGCTGTTGGAAGCCTATCGAAACTAGAAGTGGCTTCTTAGTGATATATCACCCCCTTTTTGAATAACATATGTACCTGGAAACACAACCGCTGACTGCAATTTTGCTAATGTGTGTACTTAATTGTTGCTTTAAGAGTATGGCAAGTTCATACTTTCGTTGAGCAACCATTCCCTGCTTATATTGTGCCAATTTTTTTCTTTGATTAATTATGATTAATGATCTTTCCACACTGCTTCACAAACTAAAAGTTCAGTGCCTACACATATTTAGGCAGGAATTAGTAGAGTTGTCATCGGTATCAGGCATCCTCTGCAACATCTGAGAGGTGAGGCTGTTCGTGCCTTTAGAAGTGAAGGACTGTTGGTTGATGTTCTTGGTGAGGACCTCCAGTGTAAAACTATGGAGGTAATGCATAAAACATGTCCTTCATTTAATCCCTTTTTTTTTTTGGAGCATATTGGTTTATGATTGAATGAAAATGAATTAATCCTATGTTTATGCTACCAATTTGAAGATGTCGTATTATTAAGCTCTTCTTTGTTCTTTCATTGTTTATTATCCTTTGGCTAGCACTTGAGCTTGTGGTATTTCCCAGAACACATATTTACTTGTTTTCCTGTTTGACTTTCTCCTGTAGGAAAGTCTGAAGTCATGTCTTCTAGTTAATGCTCCTTTACTGTATAGAACTGCTTGTCGAGTTCCATTCTCTGTTCACAAATATGCAATGACCCTTGATGGTCAGTACAGGGTAGTTCCTTTTTTTGTATTATCTATTCATCTCCTATTTTAAGAGCTATAACTATTTCTTCATAATTGATTTGGTAATGGATGCTATTTTTGTTCTGTGGATGTATAAATGCAGGAAAAATTGCTGCAAGTAGTGGACATGCATCTTGGATAAGCAGCAAAAAGTCGAGAACCCGAGTCTTTGAACTGCGGGGAAGGAGTGATGCTGTTATTGTAGGAGGAAACACTGTACGCCGAGATAGTACGAGTCTTTAGTGACTGTTACTTTTTGATGGATCTTAGGTGGTGTTTGCAAACTCTATAGAGTGGGGCACGATTACTTTTTTTCGAAAGTTACTCCTCACAGCTTCTGGAAAAAAGCGATTCTGGAAGCTGTCAGTAGAGTTTGCAAACACGTAGTGATACAATCACTAGACTATTCTAACGGAACTTTGAAATGTAGATCCACGTTTGACGGCAAGACATGGAGGTGGGCATATACCGCAACGGATAGTAATGTCCACATCTCTTGATCTTCCTGAGGTTGCCAATTTGTGGGATGTTACCGAGGTTCCTACCATGGTTGCAACACAGAGAGGTGCAAAAAGGAGCTTCCAGAAATTCCTTGCATCGAAGGGTGTTGAAGTGGTTGAGTTCGATATTTTAAATCCCAAAGTCGTTGTGGATTACCTGTATGATCGTGGATGTCTGTCTGTTTTGTGGGAATGTGGAGGTACACTAGCTGCGTCTGCTATTTCGTCTGGTGTCATACACAAGGTGCGTTTGGGTAAACGTGACATAGTTCTGAGTTCTGACTGGATAACCTGGTGATGTTTTGGATTTTAAGTGGTTTATAAAAACCGGTTTTGAAATCTAGGGGATTTGAAATCATAATAAATAGTAAGGTGTGTGTTTGTTTTAATATTTAAGTAGGGTAGACTTTAACATTATGTCATATGATTGTGAATGTGTAAGAATGAATGATGTTGTATTATTATATTATTATTGGGCATGATTTTAATGATTGGATGATGTTAATTATGATTTAATATTAAAGTGTAAGGAGAGAGAATTGATTGTATTGGAAAGTGTGAGAATAGATTTATATGTGGTGTAGATGTGTTCTGAAGGTTTTTTAAAACCGGATTTCCAAACCCCAAAGTAGAATTGTATTTTGATTTGTATACCCAAAACCTAGTTTTTAGAACCCAAAACAAACAACACTGTAGGTTCTTGTGATGTTTTACAGCACGATAGTTGTTTTCTCTTGATTGTCAGCCTGAAAATGCTTTATATTGCTATAGGTACATGCATTTGTTGCCCCTAAAATTATTGGTGGGAAAAATGCACCATCTCCTGTTGGAGAACTTGGGATGGTGGAGATGACCCAAGCACTGGAATTAATTGATGTGAACTATGAGCAGGTTAGACATATTTCTGATTTGCTGCTAACTGTATTCTTTGCAGTTGCTTTATTGAATTTTATGACCGTATCTTGATAGTTCCAAAGATTTGATCCTTTAAGCATCTCATTACAGGTTGGTCCTGATATGCTTGTAAGTGGATTTCTTCAGCCGGTTCCTGACTTGGCACCTGTCATTCCATCAATCCATGAAACTTCTGCAATTGATCCCACTGTTTCTCCATATGAAGCAAGCATCATATCCTTCTACAAAACATGGGATCCTTATGGTGCATTTTCGAACTTCTCTTTGCATCCAATTCGAATGCCTGATGAAAATGGAGATTACTCTCTCTGGCCCACTGTGGAGCACTATTACCAGGTTCAGTCTGTGGTTTTTCGCAGTAGAGTTTGTTATTTTTACTTAAGATTTTTTTAAACTCTTGAAATTTTGCAGGCTCATAAGTTTGTGGGGTTAGAAGATCCTGTTGCAGAAAACTGTTTGAAAGAAATAAAAAATGCAAGAAGTCCTGAGGAAGCAGCACGTCTAGGCAGGAAAACACAGAGGCAGCACCCAGATTTGGTATCACTTTACGATTACTTTTACTTAGATGCATTTATGATGTTTGACGATGTCAGCTTAATGATGATTCCCATCTTTCACAAGAGCGAGTGCCTTCAAAATTTTCTTTTAATTATCTGGCACAAATGATGACCCAATAATCAATTTAACTTGGATATTCAATTCCGTCAAAAAAAAAAAAAAAAAAAACTTGGATATTCAAGGGTATCTGAGTTGAGAATACTTTAATTATTGAATACGTTAATATGTTCTCCTCTCCATATTGACTTTTGCATATGCATATGTCACAACTCGCATATAATACTCCAAAATGAGATATATTAACCAATAACTTAATTGTTAGGTGAGACAATATGCTGCATCAACTTTATTTTTGTTTATGGGATGGAAAACATGTTTTTTGCTAGTTTATGATATCTTTTGATTGATTATATCAATTGATTTGGATATGGGGTTTACAACTAACTGGAGCAGAAGCATTCTGAATCAATTGGTGATTGATCATATCTCACTGTCTTTGTATCTGTACTCTGGACAAAATCTACTCTTATGATTGAACACAAGTTGTTATTACATGCAGGTGAGGGCGGATTGGGAATCTGTGAAGATCGATGTTATGTACAGAGGGTTAAAGTGTAAATTCTCGACATATCCTGAATTAACTTCTATGCTACTATCGACTGCTGGTTCTGTGCTCGTTGAAGCTTCACCACATGATTTGTTTTGGGGAGGGGGTCGAGATGGAGAAGGCCTAAACTATCTCGGGAGACTGCTGATGCGCTTGAGATCTGAGTTTCTGCTTAATTCTGCATCGAATGCAGACAATAAGAAACGAGAGGGCAATCAAGTTCGAAATTTACAATGAAATTTGTCATCAACACTTTTGCTAACTTTGGTCTATTTGAGTTGAGGAGATCATAATTTTCATGATAATCCTGGGCTGAATGAGAGGTGCATATTCATACAAAGGAATCATAGATGTGAACACATTGTCTTAGTAAGTTAGTATTATATTTGTAGCATTTAAATGTATTACACAGTTTTTGTTTTCATCATTATTAGTACTATTATTATTTATTAATAATGGATTTCACTTTCAACTGTTAATTGTTTCCAAGTGGAGAATCCAGTGGTCAAAAGTACCTTTCTTGTGTTATGACTTATGCCCCAGAATATATTACAATAAAGGTAAAATAAAGTCAAAAATTTGAAATTTGTTACATGGAATGGAAGGATGTGAATTGATAAAGAGATGTGCTGTTTCTAGAAAGAGAAATATATAATATAATGTGCCAAAAATATAACCTTTCCACCCCATCATTTTGACATGTTTTATTTGACGGAAAACTATCAGCCAATGACCGTCCTAGGAACAAAAAAAAGTGTTTGAAATATGTTGGGAGATGAATTTAATAAAGATATGATTTTGATTAGATCCCAAAACCCCCCGAGATATTTACATGCCTCGCGATAATCTTGATAATGAAGTCGTGATTCAGCTTTAGAGAAGATTCAAGATGTTATCTCGCACAATGATAATGCCAGATATAGACGTGCTAGATTCATAAAGTTCAAGACTCGAAAGTTTATGAAGAAACCGGTTTTCAAGATGAAACCCAAGTTTCGGAGGTCTCGATAAGAAATCGGTAAACTAAAGACTCAAGAAGAAAAACTAAGAACCGAGACTCAAAGAAACCGAGATATCAAGACTCAAGATGAAATCGAGAATCAAGACTCAAGATTTAGATTCAAGAATCAAGTAATATCTGGAAGACTTAGAAGACCAAGACTCGAAGACCCCAAGAACTCAAGACCAAGACTCGTAAGACTCAAGAACACGTAAGATCAAGAATCAAGAACAAGAATATCAAGGCACAAGTAATCATCAAGACTCAAAATAATGTTGAATGCTCTGAAGGATGCTATACTGAGAAGATCGCGATTCCTTAGAAATATAGATATTTGCCAAGACATTCAAATGCGCATAAAAGCGAATTAAAGACAAAGTGTTGTTAAGGTTATATCACTCGAGAGAATGTAACCAAAAGAGCCGCTTGAGTTGTCTACCTTTAACCTGGAGACAAAAGTCAAAAAGAGGAAGACAACATCGCACCATATATCGACACCGACAAATGACAGTGTCAATTGAAAAAGATGTCAGAAGTACTAAGTTCCAGACTGCAAAAAGTGAAGACCGGCTACATGAAAGGCTATTGCCTAAAACGTGTTAGGGAGTGTCAACCCCTAAATATAGTCGTTTCTCACACACCATAAGAGGAAACTCACGAAGTTATCTCTCCAACGGATAGTTTTTCAAGAGTGACTTTGGTGTATGCCTATAAATACTTGTGACCCTCTACATTGTAAGGTTACGGAAATTTGTAAGCAACCTCAAGAGCTCAAACTTATTATTGCAAGTTGAAGCACTTTCGAAAACCCAAGAATTTCCCAAGTGCTTTAAATCGAAGAGAGCTCATTCCACTAAGCCTAGCTTGATAAGATATATCCAAAGCTTAGTCGAGATATCCTAGCCTTTGCATTGTTCTTTATTGTAAAGGATATCTCATCCTAGTTGGAAACCAACCAAGAAACCCCAAATCCTTTGTAAGGTAGTTTGAGTGTGATTGTTGGTGAGATTGGAGTTGTAAAGATTGAGTAAACTACATTGAGGTAGTCAGAAAGCTCTAGAGAATAAGTGAGTAATCTATCTTGGATGTATTGAAAGCATGTGTGAGTTTTTTGAGTTAGTAAACCACGTAGGTAGTCGAAAGCTCAAAACTAGAAAGGTTAGTAAACTACGAGGTAGTCGAAAGTTCCTTAGGAAGTGATTAGTGAATTTCTCTGAAGAGATCAGGGAGAGTGGACGTAGGTGCTTGAGTCTCTGAACCACTATAAATTGCTGTGTTCTTTGCTTTCTGTTTTGTTTAACTATTGCATTAACTTGTTTTGAAAGCATATTTTCACTGATATTCAGTTGGAATCAATCCACTGAAGTCGCATCCAATTGAATCACGCCTAATCACTATTCCATTAAAAGGAAGGTTTTCAAAGAAAAGCTTAAAACGAGTATAAACTAAGGGCCAACCATTCCGCAAGACATCCGAGTAGCTAGAACGATAGTTACCAAACCGAACTTACTCTTCCGAGGGTTCAAGAAGTTAGTTATCCGATCCAAGCAACTCGTAATCTCTCGAAAACTCGTGGATCACTTGGGATTATCTCGAGGTATCGAAAGCATTCGGATCACCGTCTCAGATAGACTTTGACTCAGAGCGATTTGTGCTTCTCAGGACCAAATCATCAGGACATCCTGACCCAAGCTGACCTCAGTAAAAGAAAAGTTTGAAAAATCACTGAACACGTGTATTCCCCCATACACGCGTGTAAGACTCGTTTTGCACCGGACCAACAAGTGGTCTCGAGCAAAGGGTTCAACTTGACCACTGCTTTGTTGACCAAAGTTTTATTTGCTAAAATACTTGTGGTCTATCTGAACAGATCTTATTTGCTGAACTCTTAAAAGACTCAGATAAAATGTCTTCTAAGAAACTTTCCATGTTCTCGATGAGAACTATGATTTATGGAGACCGAGAATGCAGCTCATCTCAGATTCCAAACATGAACGTTATGTGGAGAGTGGTCTCTGAAGGGCCATTCCAATTTCTTCGTGGTGAATCCTGAGGAAACGTAAAATGAGAGAAATGATCCTAGAAAGCAGAATTTCCTAAGTCCGATGACCAACCCGACTCTGAGGAGAGAAAGTTAGTCAATCTAGACTATATTGCTAAAGACACACTATACAAAGACAATTGATGATGGTGTGATGGGAATGATTTCTCATTGCAATATCGCAAAAAGAAATGGGATACACTACCAGAATGTGCCAAGGCACGATCATATCAAGGAAAACAAACTTTCAAATGCAATTGGAAAGTTTGATAGTTTTGAAATGGAAGAAGGTGAATCAATTGACAAATTGGAAGTCGATTCACTAAAGATTATGAATGATCTAAATGCACTTGGAAAGAAATATCCACAGAGAGAAAGTTGCATTGAAAATTCTTAGAGGTCTTTCTAAGAAATGGGATATACATGCAGGGGTGATTGAAAACACCAAAAACATTAATTCAATGCCCTATCAACAAGTCTTCTCTCGAAATTTGAAGGCCTATGAGTTAAGTAATTGATAAAAAATCTAAAAAGGTCGACAAAGAAAGATGATTCATCATCTAGTAAGAATGTGGCTTTCAAAGCCAAGGATAAAACCCAGAAAACTAGAGAGTTCGAGAACTCCCTTGCCAAGAATCGATGAGCTTGAGGATAAGCTAAAGACCGATGGCAAGGAGGTTTGAAAGACTTAATAATCGATATGGAAAATACAAAAACTATTACAGAATCACAGTGCGGAAGAAACCCGAGGACAAATCAACCGAGAAGAAGAAGGACTCGAAAGTCAAGGATCTTCATCCAAGAGGAAGGACTCCAAGTCCAAAGAAGAGAGTGATCGGGATGATGATGCCAACAAAAGTGCTAAACCGCCAAAAAAAGAAAGGTCACTTCCAAAGATGATTGTCCGACTGAAAAGTCTTTGGAGAAAAGAGAAAGGCAAGCTAAAAGAGACAAGAAGTTCTCTAGCAAAAAAGGCCATGGTTGTAGAAGAAGAACATTCGAGGAAGGATCTAGCTCTTCGATGAAATCTTCTCGATGCGATTGAAAGTGATGACCTCTGCCTAATGGCTATTGAGGAGGTAAACTCTTCTTTCTCTCGTTGTTGCTCCTACATTAGCACAAGAGTTGTCAAGTTCAACTGTAAAACAAATATTTGACTGATGGATTCTTTTGAGAGTCCGATGAAGGACTATCTTTGTTTTACAAGAACTGCTAAATGAAACTCAAGAGCGATAATAAGAATCAAGGTCAAAAATCTTAAGTGGAAAGACTCTAGCAATACTTGAAATCACTTCTCAATTAATGGGAACTACTGATGAATTGGATGTCCTGAAAGTACAACTCTCAAGAAAAGAGAAGTTGATAGTGACCCTAACTGAAAAGCTAGAGAAATCCATCAAGAGATTCAAATTGATCGTAACTAAGTTCAATGACCTCTCCGAGAAGCATGAAACTCTACAGAATCGTGAGGATAGTGCATGTAAGAAGTTAACTCTATTGAATACTGCATCTAAAGTAATAGATGAAATTCAGAGTTATCAGAGATCTGTCACTATAAAATCTGGATTGGGATACATTCCAGGGGGAACCTCACAAGGTCATCTGAATGCTGCATCAAGTAGCAAACAGACAATCTTTGTTAAATCAGTGGCAACTACACTTCAAACTGAAGAAATGCCTAAGGTGTTAGACAAGGAAAAAGGACCTATGGTTCCACTAAAACTGAATGATCAGGTAAGAAAGCCCAAACATCAGGTGAAGGCTAGAAAACCTGAGCACTCAGTTGGAAAATTTCAGGCAAGTACTTCGAAGCCTCAGGCTAAGATTGCAAACCTGAAAGGATCTGCACTGAACCATCAGAGGAATCTTCATAAGAGAAACACTCAGCAGAGACATTCTCAACTGAAGAAACCAAGTCCTCATTATACTGAAAGACCCAAATTTCAGTACAGGCAACCTGAACCCCACTTGCCTAAGGGTAAAGGTTACCTAAACCCGAGTCAACAAAGATTCAGACCAGCTGCACAGAAGCCAAAGCAAATGAACAAAAGGCCTGAACCAAAGAAAAACTCTAAGACTCATGTTCATGCTAAGGCTAGCACTCATACACAGGAAACTGCTAAGGCACCCAGAGTAGTAAATGTGTATGTAGATGTTTATGGAAGATAGATCAGCCACTCTAAGGTGATTAGAGTTGTCAGGCAGATTTGGATTCCGAAAGGTACAGCTAACCTTGTAGGACCCTATACAAATTGGGTACCTAAGAATTGATCTGTTTTTCAGGAGGAAAACAAGGGCACAAAGCTGATTAAAGATCACATAGCACTGATGAGTAGAGATGAAAAAGCCCCTGCTATATGGTATCTTGACAGTGGGTGCTCAAGATATATGACATGATTCAAGAAGATACTCAGTGACTATGTTGAACAAAGAGACCCTCAGATCACTTTTGGAGATAATTCCAAGGGACAGACTGAAGGATATGGAACTTTGGAAATCGATTCAGTTCATATCCATGGTGTTTCATATGTATCTGGATTGAAGCATAACCTGCTTTCAATAAGCCAATTCTGTGATAAGGGTTTTAATGTTGAGTTCTCTAAGAACTTATGTTATGTGAAAGATGATATCTCACAGAAAATATTACTGACTGGTACTAGAAAAGGAAATGTGTATCTTGCTGATTGGAGTTCAACTCCTAAAGATACATGTTTGGTTGCAAAAAGTTCCACAGATACCAGTTGGTTATGGCATAAAAGAATGAATCACCTGAATTTCAAAACCCTGAATAAGCTTGCAAGATTAGCTCTTGTGAGAGGGTTGCCTAATGAAGTGTTCAGTGAGGAACATGTTTGTGATGTGTGCCAAAAAGGAAAACAAATTAGAGCATCATTTAAAAGCAAAGTAGATGTTTCTACTGAAAGAATACTTCAGTTGTTGCATATGGATCTTTTTGGTCCAATAACACCAGTGAGCACTAATGGCAGGAAATACACACTAGTAGTAGTTGATGACTACTCAAGATATACTTGGGTCATATTCTTACTCAGTAAGAAAGAGACTCAGATAAAGCTGCCCGAGTTACTGAAAAGGCTCAGTATTGAGAAAAATCTGAGTGTGGTCAAAATCGATCCGACAAAAGGAACTCAATTTATAAATCATATTATATCCGATTATTGTGCAAAGAAATGGAATTACTCATGAAACATCACCGCAAGGACCCTCAAACAAAATGGTGTTTCCGAAAGAAGGAACATGACTCTGAAAGAAGCTGCAAGGACAATGATAGCTGAAGCTAATATTCCTAAAAGGTTTTGGGCTGAAGCTGTCAACACTGCATGCTATTCACAGAACAGATCCATGTTGATTAAGAGTCAAGGCAAAACACCTTATGAGCTTTGGAATGAAAAGAAACCTCTTGTTTCTTTCTTTCGTGTGTTTGGTTGCAAGTGTTTCATACACAATAATGGTAAAGATCAGTTGAAAACATTTGATAGTAAAGATGATGAAGGAATATTCTTAGGATATTCTGAAGTTAGTAAAGCTTTCAGAGTTTAGAACTGTAGGACTCTTATTGTGGAGGAAACACCTCATGTTGTTTTTGATGAATCTACTTGTGTTCAGAAGAAACAAGAACGTGATGCCGATGAACTGACCAAGAGGATCACCAGACTAAGCCTGAAAAAGAATGACAAATCATCCACTGAACCTGGAAAGAAGAAGTCAGTCACCTTCTATGATTGGAGTGACTCGGACTTCGAGATAAAGAAGTTCGAGATGGAACTCGCGATGGTGAGACTCAGAAAGCCAACACACCAAAGGTGACCAATCTGAACAGACACCGCCTCGGACTTCGGTATGTGATGCCAATGAAGATGTGGTCACAAATGAGGCAAATTCTCGAATCTATCAACCAAAGGGGAATAAATGTCTCGACAATGTTCTCGAATAGAATTTCCCGAGGAAGATGATTCCCTTTCTCTTTTCTCGTGTTCCCGAAGCCTTCGAACTAATCGAACCTAACATTTCAAATGTTGAGGATACTATTGAAGGGGAAACATCTAGAAGGAAATGGTTAGATAGTCATCCTACAAGTCGGATTGTGGGTGATCTAACTGGAGGTGTTAAAACAAGAAGGTTCCATGGTGAGAGTGCACTATTCTCACGCTTCCCATCTATCGGAGAAAGAGTCTATCGAGATTGATGAAGCTCTACAAGATTCTCATTGGATTCTTGCTATGCAAGATGAGCTGAATCAATTCTCAAGGAATGAAGTATGGGAGCTAGTGGATAGACCTGAAAGGCACAATGTCATTGGAACCAAGTGGGTTTTTAAGAATAAAAGAGATGAAAATAACAACATTGTAAGAAACAAGGCAAGGCTAGTTGCACAAGGTTATTCCCAAGAAGAAGGCTTGGATTATGATGAAACCTTTGCACCTGTTTCAAGACTAGAAGCCATCGATTGTTTCTTGCATATCTTTGCCCACATGAAGTTCACATCTATCAAATGGATGTGAAAAGTGCATTTTAAATGTGTGCTTAAAGAAGAGGTTTATGTAGAACAACCTCCCGGTTTCAAAAAGAATGACCAAGTTTACTGAGCTCGAAAAAGCCTTGTATGGTCTTAAGCAAGCACCCCAGCATGGTATGATACTCTTTCTCGGTTTCTTCTTGACCATGGTTTTGTCAAAGGAACTGCTGATAGAAATCGCTCGGGATAGAAGATGGGGAAGATATCTTACTGATTCAGATATATGTTGATGACATCATTTTTGGATCTCCAAACCATCAGCTGTGTGAAAAGTTTTCAACACTGATGAAAGGCAAGTTTGAGATGTCAATGATGGGAGAGATGACTTTCTTCCTAGGTCTTCAAGTGAAACAATCAAAGGAAGGAATCTTCATCAACCAGGCAAAGTACACCGAGATCCGATTGCAAGTATGGTGTATGCAGACTGCAATGCGCTTAGAATTCCTATGAATACTAACTACAAGATGGATCCCGATTACAAGGCAAATCAAGAAGTCATACCGATTATAGAGGAATCATTGATCATTACTCTATCTCACAGCAAGTAGGCCGAATATAACATTTGCTGTTGGGATATGTGCAAGATACCAAGCTAATACTAAGGCTAGTCACATGGAGGCTGCCAAAAAGATATTGAAGTATCTTAAAGGCACAGTGAATAGAGGATTATGGTATCCAACTGATGATAACCTTGAATTAACTGGTTACTCGATCTTTGATTATGGAGGTCAGTAGGATTGACAGAAAAGTCCACTAGAACTTGTCAATTTCTTGGAAGTAAGTCGATATCTTGGTTTTCAAAGAAATGCCTCGAAGAGTAACCAAGACTATCGAAATTTGAATACATGGTCACGGAAAATTTGTTGTGCTTTCGATTCTTTAAATTTCGCACAACAATTAAGGGATTATAAAGTTGTAGCTAAATGAAGTACCAATATTTTGTGACAATAATAGTGTTATTGCTATTTCACAAAATCTGGTATTGCACACCAGATGCAAGCATGTGGATATCAGACATCACTTCATCAGAGATCATGTCGAGAAAAAGGACATCAGGATGGAGAAAATTCATACTGATAAGCAGAGAGCTGATATCTTGACTAAACCTTTGGCTGAATCAAGATTTCAGGAACTATCAGTTGAATTAGGGGTGTTGGATCCAGGTGTATAGAGTAAACTCTGAAAAATTGAAGGTTTTCAGATGCATGAAGTTCTCTCATAATTATATTGAGAAGCTCAGGATAAAATGGAAATACTGAACTGAGTCTTAGGAAACTCAGATTTATCGAAGGTCAAGATTTCAAAGATATTATATCGAACCCTTTTCAAGACTTTCGAAGATCATCTTCGACATTTTATCAAGGTCAATACTCAGTAAGACTGATAGAGGTAAATTAGTCTTAAGAAGTAATGACTCATGTGACTCATTTATTGCTTAAGTGAAACTCAGTAATCATTTGCAATAAATACAAAACACCTGAGGAATGTTTTGGGCGGGATCTTTGAAATTCCTAGAGAAGGTCAACAGTCATTAAATGCTCTGTTACATTTATCCACCAATGAGGTTAAAATGGCGGCTTACTTTTCGGAGATCGACCTTTCATATACCCGATTAATCATAAGATTAATCTTAACCGTTGTTTTTCACCAAACCGGTACGACTACCCACGATCTCGAGCTATATATTCCTTTGAAAGCCGTTCAAGCCAAATTTTATTAAACCCTTCGTTCCCAAAATCCTCTGCAAAACAAAATCCCTTTTTACCCAGAAAATCAAAACCCTAAATCTTCAAATCTCAAATGGCTCCTACCATATTCGAAAAATTAGCCGAGACTAATAAGCCATGGTATGAGTACGTGGTCTCTTTGGAGAGTACCACAAATGCCAAGCACGAAGAAGAGGCGCTCCATTTAATCCGATTGGCGAAACTAACGAACCTCGTCGCGAATCGACCGGAGGCGGAGTATGCTCGCGAGGTAATAGAGTTTGTCGCTAATCTAGAAATAGATGAGGATGATTGTATAGAATCCAAGATTTCTGTTTCTCATCTTGAACAATCGATGAAGTATGTGGATTTTGTTCGAGAGCTTTATATTGTCCCTAAGCATTTGAACGACGTTTTTGAGTTGTGCGATAGGGGAGATGATCCCTCATTGTGTATGTTGGGACGAGAGCAAGAGTATCTTGACAGGATAGCTGAGAAACCTGTTAAGTTTGAGGCAACTCTGCATAAGCGGCATCTAAAGCCGAAGTACAGAGTGTTGATGGATATTGTGGGAAAGTGCATCATGAGTCGATCTGGAAGCTTCGAGCAGATCAGCACTCCCAAACTCCGACTGATGGCGGCGATTGAGGACTCACCCACCAAGGATTTCAACTGGTTGAAATATTTGATCAAGGTGGTTAGTGAGCAAGCCAAGGTCATAAAAAAAGAGGATGGGGCAATATCGATCAAAGGCAGGATCCTCCATGCCACCAAAATAGCTTTTATTTTGGAAATATGCCGAGAGGAGGAGGATATTTTTGCCAACTCTACTCCATTCCCCAAGTCCAAAATAATGTTCAAGCCCATTGCTGCAAAGAGGACGATCAAGGGAAAGAAAGAGAAAAAGGTGGAATCACCTGTTGCGGCTGCTGCAGAAGAAACCCAACAAGCCAGGGGGAAGGCTTTGTTGGAGGCGAAGAAGGAGCAGGGTGAGAAATTGAAAAATCAAAAGACCCTCGCTCCAAAGCGCAAGAAAATGGTGGTTCTCACCGATGAGGAAGAAGAAAGTGAGACTGAGGAGATTCAAATGAGAGCCAAGTCCGCCGAATCGCCTTTTACTCAGATTGCTCAAAGCATATCTCAAAGGCACAGGATCAAACTGAGGAGCAAGTCTTCTCTGAGGTTCTTGAGACATCGCTTAGTTCTTATAAGTTCTCTCAAGAAATTTTTCAAGGACCTCGACCCTCGAAAAATGTTCGGGATTCCTCCGAGGAAGTGCCCCGCCGCCTTCTCGAGCAAACCGAAATTCCCATCGAGGAGGCGCCACTGACCTCGAACCAAGTCGATTCAGACCGAGGAGCCAGTTTACCCAAACCTCGAGTTTGCCGAGCCTCGTGGAGCCGATGAATTTTGATGAGCTCCCCGAATGAGTTGTTAGTCGATCTTTCAAATAGAAGTTTCCAATCGAACTCGAGAGCCCGATGCTCAAGAAAGGTGAAGTCAAGAGACCGAATGGTGAAGCAAGGGGGACGGTTCATCCTTGACCACTACCCCGAACTTAGCTCATTCCCCGACCTCCAAGACATCTTCTTCTTGATTGAGGTCAACGGTCCTACATCCTCAACCGCACTCTTCCGAGATGCTCAACATTGCTTCATTTAGAGGCGAAGACTGGTGGAACGAGGAGACAACTTTTCTCATTGAATTCTCAGGATTCAGAAAAACCAAGCTCAGAATGAAAACTTCTGATTTTGATGAGCTTGTGAAGAGGAAGGTTGCTGAGAGGATTCTTGGAAGTTGGTGCCCCGAGCTCCATTGACAAATCTCGGGATGGGGACCAACAAGGGGATGATGAGAGTCAATCTCGAAGGAGAAAGACTCAACCGATCTTGATCAAAGCCGCTATCGAACATCCTCGATCGGGTTAGCCTTCGTGTAACTTTTGGCACTATTAATAATTATGTCGATTATTACCGAAGTTCCTACCTTTAAATCAGAATGTCCGATATGCAGATCGAGGCTCAGTGGACACCCAAGCTCGTGGTGAATCCTGCATCAGAGTGAGTCCAAGCCCCGCTCAAACCAAGCTCGTGTTCAGACCGAGACTCAGATGAATGTACCAACTCAGGAGGCACAACCGATCAGATATACTCCTGAGATTGATCTCACCCCGATGATGGAGAAATTGGAGAAGGTTGAGCCAATACTGAACAAAATTGCTCAGATGGAGGAGGTTTTGGCCAACCAATCTCAGAAGATTGAAGGATTGAGTACTTCTTCAGAATTGGTGCTACTCAGATACTCGACAGCATGTCGACCTCCATGGAAGGAAAATTAGAAGCAAAGATGGAAGGGGTCAAGGCTGAGCTTAATGCAGAGCTGAAGCAGAAGCATCAGGAGCAGACTCAAATTCTAGAAGCAAAGTTGGTTGAGAAGAATGAGATGCTGGTAAAGAACGCTGTTGAGGAAATGAGCTCAATGCTCATGACCAAAATGATAGACATGTTCAAGGAGGCTCTCTCAAGCCAATTTGCTCATCTGTCTGAAGAATTCTCTGTGGCGAAGAACCACCTCAGAAGGCTCGAGGAGGAGCAAGATCAGATGGCAGGGGAGGTGCGGAGTGTCAGTAAAGAACAATACCATATGGACACAGCACTCTCCAGGCTTCTGCCAGAGTATGGTTCCAAGAAGGGGGAAAGACCTGGAGCTGATCTCAGGGTTTTATTAGAACATACTCTGAAGGGCAATGTTGTAAAGGATGCTGAGAAGAAGATCATTGCCGAAGCCATGAAGGAGATAGAAGCCACTGAGAAGCTTAAGTTCAAGGAGGTGGAGAAACCAGTCTACACTCAGGTTTCAGAGGAAACAATGCAGGAAGTTGTTGTAGAGAAACTGAGTGGTAGAGGAAGGATTGGTACAAGCCTAGCTGGTGCTGAAATGCCCATCAAGAGAAAGGCTATGACGATGGAAGAGCCTGAGGGAAAAAGAGCAAAGGCTTCTAAGCCAATTCAGAGGAAATTGTTGCTGGATATTGAAGATTCTGAGGTTGAGCCAAAGAAGAAGGTCTTCAATACCAGAAGCGCTCTGAAAACACTCCAGATCGAACAAGCGAAGAAAACTGCTGCTTCTGTTTCTGGTGTACCAGTGATCAAAAAGAAGGTAGAAGAAGAGCAGAAAAGAAGGAGTGGGTTCAAAAAGTTCGCAAGCAAGAGGAGAGGGAACACAAAAGCACAGAAATGGCCGCATGTTGATAAATGGATGTCAGTCCATCTCAACGATGCGTGGGAAGAAATTAAGAGAACCTTCTTGTTCTACTATGATGTGCTCAGAGAATGGAGAGGGGAGAGCTCAGATTCGAATGAGACTTTCATCGACTATCTCCTGACCTTCTATCCAAAATACCTTCAAGGATGGATAAATCTTGCGGATGAAGGAAAGGTGCAGATAACCGCCCCTGGTCCATATGTGTACCCTCCTCCCAGGCTAGAGAATGGCTGTGTAAATGAGAAAGTCATTGCTCAAGAAATATCTTAGTACGCCATTCAGTTGGGTCTGACATGGAACAATCCTGATATCATCAAAGAGAGAGATGCGCTGAAAAGAAGATATTACGGAATGTTCAACCTTGAAGTCCCTGCTGATGAGGTGGAAGAAGATCAGAACTGAAGAGCCGAACTGAAGAGCAAATGAAGACTCAGAAGATTCATGTAATTCTTTCTTTTGTCTTTTTGTTTTTGTTAGATAAGATTCATTGTAACTTGTAACAGTCTACCTATCATCAATGAAAACTTATCATTTATGCTCAAAAGATAATATCTCATTATCTTATTTACATGTCTTTTAATTTTGATATGCCTGAATGATTGTCTCTGAATTAGTTGTTGGGAAATTAAGTATTTGGTGATGAATCCTTTGAGAGATTCTTTACTGAAGAAATTGTTGGGAGATTAATTGTTGAGAGACTCATTATTTGTGGGGGAAATTGTTGGAAAAGTCTCTGTTGGAGACATAACCAATCTTGTAATAGGATATAACTGAAACCTGAGTATAGGTTAAGTATGTTTGTAACAAGATAGGTTTTGACATCATCAAAAAGGGGGAAATTGTTGGGAGATGAATTTAATAAAGATATGATTTTGATTAGATCCCAAAACCCCTGAGTATGACATGTTCAGGATAATCTTGATAGTTGAGTCAGGATTCAGTTTTAGAGTATTCACGATGTTATCTGCAAAATGTATAGTCAGCAGATATAGATCAGGTTAGATTCTGTTAAAGTTCTGAAGACTCAGTAAGTTTATGAAGAAACTGAAGTTTCAGTATGAAACTGAAGTTTCTGAGGTCTCAGTAAGAAACTGAGAAACTGAAGACTCAGTAAGAAACTGAGAAACTGAAGACTCAGTGTGAAACTGAGATACTGAAGACTCAGTATGAAACTGAGGAACTGAAGACTCAGCATTTAGATTCAGTAATCAGTCAGAATATCTGTGAAGACTCAGAAGACCCTGAAGACTCAGAAGACCCTGAAGAACTCAGAAGACCCCGAAGACTGAAGAACTGAAGATCAAGAATACTGAAGGCACAAGTAATTACTGAAGACTCAGTAATGTACTGAATGCTCAGTATAAACCTGAATGTTCCGAGGCACTGAACATATCTATCTGAAGGATGATATACTGAGAAGATCGCGATTCCTTAGAAATATAGATATTTGCCAAGACATTCAAATACAGACAAAAGGAACTAAGAGAAAGTGTTGTTAAGGTTATATCACTCAGAGAATGTAACCAAAAAGAGCCGTTGAGTTGTTTACCTTTCACTGGAGACAAAAGTAAAAAAGATGAAGACAACACTGTACCATACTGACACTGACAGCGACAGGTCACCGAAAAGATGTCAGAAGTACTAAGTTCCAGACTGCAAAAAGTGAAGACCGGCTACATGAAAGACTATTGCCTAAAATGTGTTAGGGAGTGTCAAACCCTAAATATAGCCGTTTCTCACACACCATAAGAGGAAACTCACGAAGCTATCTCTCCAACGGATAGTTTTTCAAGAGTGACCTTGGTGTATGCCTATAAATACTTGTGACCCTCTACATTGTAAGGTTACGGGAAATTTGTAAGCAACTCAAGAGCTCAAACTTATTATTGCAAGTTGAAGCACTCGAAAACCCAAGAATTTCCCAAGTGCTTTAAATCGAAGAGAGCTCATTCCACTAAGCCTAGCTTGATAAGATATATCCAAAGCTTAGTCGAGATATCCTAGCCTTTGCATTGTTCTTTATTGTAAAGGATATCTCATCCTAGTTGGGAAACCAACCAAGAAACCCCAAACCCTTTGTAAGGTAGTTTGAGTGTGATTGTTGGTGAGATTGGAGTTGTAAAGAGTGAGTAAACTACATTGAGGTAGTCAGAAAACTCTAGAGAAGAAGTGAGTAATCTATCTTGGATAGACAGAAAGCTTGTGTGAGTTTTTGAGTTAGTAAACTACAGAGGTAGTCAGAGCTCAAAACTAGAAAGGTTAGTAAACTACAGAGGTAGTCAGAAAGCCTTAGGAAGTGATTAGTGAATTTCTCTGAAGAGATCAGGGAGAGTGGACGTAGGAGCTTGAGTCTCTGAACCACTATAAATTGTTGTGTTCTTTGCTTTCTGTTTTGTTTAACTATTGCATTAACTTGTTTTGAAAGCATATTTTCACTGATATTCAGTTGGAATCAATCCATTGAAGCTGCATCTGAATTGAATCACAGTCTAATCACTATTCCATTAAAAGGAAGGTTTTCAGCAAAAGCTTAAAACGAGTATAAATTAAGGGCCAACCATTCCGCACATCTGAGTAGCTAGAACAGATAGTTACCAAACTGAACTTACTCTTCTGAGGGTTCAGTAAGTTAGTTATCTGATCCAAGCAACTCAGAATCTCTGAAAACTCAGGATCACTTGGGATTATCTGAGGTATCCGAAAGCAGCTCAGGATCACTGTCTCAAATAGACTTTGACTCAGAGCGATTTATGTTTCTCAGGACCAAATCATCAGGACATCCTGACCCAAGCTAACCTCAGTAAAAGAAAAGTTTGAAAAATCACTGAACACGTGTATTCCCCCCTATACACGTGTAAGACTCGTTTGCACCGGAACCAACAAAATGATAATGGTTATTGTGCATGGGATGTTGGAAAAAAGTGTCTAATTTTTTTTATAGACAAATTAGACAGTCGTATGCAATTCTCACTATTTGAAGATGAAATTATTTTTGTTTGAAAAATTTCAGAGTCACTGGAAATTCGGTAGCAATTTTTGTTTTTTCCTTTGTAGTGTTACTAGTACAACACTATGAAATTATGAATTGATCTAATACAAATTGAGCATGTGTACCTTATTCAATTTTTTATTTTTTTTAACAGAGATCATTGTTTAAACTAAAGGAAGAGGACAAGTAATATACAATAGTACAATTATTGTTTAAGAATTTAGGGATTTTTATAATTAAAATAGATGTAAGACGTAGGCATGAGATGGCCCCTTGTGGGCAGGAAACACCATAACCTGTCCTCACATGGACTCTGTATTCACATTAGCATAGAAGTGTGTAAAAACAAATCTAATATATCAATTTTGGTTTTGCCTATTCTTCAACGTGGTTTTACTATTTTATTCAGATATTTTATTTCATATATTTTTTTTAAATTTTAATGAGAAAGAAGGTTTGAAAGAGACATTATTTGTATTTGAAATTTTTCAAAGAGATATCAGCTGCCACACCCGTCAAAGATTTGAAAATCAAGTTGAAGTTTTTTGACTATTTAAATGTACAAATAGGGAAGGTAAAATCAATTTTTAAGATTATAATTCAATGGTAATACTTTGAAAACATGAACTGGTATTGGCTTTTCGTTGAATAATAAATTTATGTCTCCTGCAACTTTTGTTGGAGAATAGAAACAATAATGAACACTATGAGATGTATAAATATTTGCCAAGATTTTATTTTATTGTTTAAGATTATAGATATGATGAATTTTAAAAATTTTATCGAATTTATAAAATTATGTAGTATTAAACGACTTTTAAATTTTATATATTTTTCGAAAATTATTTGACTAAAACATCTTTATATTAACAGAAATCGAATACATTTATATGTATATTGAAAATGTGAATTATACATATTCTTTCTCTATTTTGTTACTTACATTTTCAAAAAATCAACATTTTATTTATAGATTGTTGATTTTATAGAATAATAATAATGAACAAAGAAAGATATGCATATTCGTATTGGTTTTATACATTTATATGGTATAATTATAACACAAATAATTCTTTCCAAAATATTAAATCGTTAATACACAATTTATGTTTTCGCCTTACTATGAGATTATAGATAATTATAAGACAGGTAAAGTTGCAGGAGATAAGGTGTACAATCAGATTCCGTTCAATCAAAATAATTATTTTGTTCTTGACATTAATTTTGAATATTATTGTGGGTGGACAATCCTCAGCCTCACATCACTGATCACTCACAGTGTATATTTAATAAAAAAATTAGTTATATTTTAAATATTGAATACTTTTGAGATAAGGTGTGAACTCTGATTATCGATTATAACACTTTTGTATAAATTTGTTAATTAACCATTTTCAAAGAAATACAGAAGCAACGAAGAAAAGAAAGGAATAAGATGAACGAAAACTAAAAGTGATGTAATGGAAACTTATAACCTTTTCTTTCCTTTTTCGTGCCCGACATTTATATTCCATCTTATACAATAATTAATTCATAAATAAGAATTCAAAATAAATAGTAACAAGTGTTTTACTCTTATTTGGATTCTGTATTATTAGATTTTGAAATTACTATAAACAAGTTTATAGCGATTACGGATAATTTGTAACAAATTATGAACCAAGAATTCAGTTTATTGGAGTGAGTATTATCCAAAAAAACATTAGTATATGGATCGGATAATATTAATTTAATTCATTGCAGATTACAGGCGTTACAAATCCACATACCTCTGGGGTATACCCTGTATACACACGTATAATGTGTATGGATATATATATATTTAAAAAAAAAATACTGAGATATATGGAATTATAAATAGGGAGATGCTGAAAAGGACGGAGATGGTGTAGGAGGACATTTCTCAAAAAAAAAAAATCACACACACAAAACACGCAGTGACCAATTCTTGAATGAATGAATGAATTGATAATCGTATGTAGTTGAAAGTCGCATCGGCGGTTTTTTTTGCGATCCGCGTTGTTTCAACCTTTACTTTTTTCTCACCCCTTTTATTGCTACCAGCGAACTTTTCTCATTCATTTTCCGTGTCAAAGGCATCGCCTTGTGTTTCCTTTGACCAATTGTTTTGTTTTGGATAAAAAAACACAGCTTCCATTTCTACTGATTCCTCACTTCAATTCTTGTGCTGAAGATCTTTCTTTTTGGCTAATTTCTTTGGATTGATTGGAGATTCTCGTTTTTGTAAGTGGGTTTTGACCCTCACTTCTGATTTGTTACCTGGTATTGGCTTCATTTTAGCGATTAAGAAAGAGTGTCTAGATTTTTATTTTTTCTTTTCCGTCTAGTAAATTGTGGAAAAGGGCATAGATTTTTTTCATAGGTCTGCTCTTTTTGGCCCTGGTGTGTACCCTTTTTGCCTTTTGCACATCATTATTGTTATTTTTTAAAGAACAGGGATAAAGGAAATTATACTGTATATTAATGTGTGGTGTATCTGTAAATGTGTTTTTTAATAGGGCCTGTTAAAAAGGTAGCGGTAGTTTAAATTTCATTTCTTTGAATCTTATTCTTGTAAATCTGTTTCGGAGAGTTTGCCAATTTGCAAGGGTATTCTTTCTGGAGATTTGATTGGTAAATTTAAAAGGGCTGCTTAAAGATAATTTTTCAGAAAACACATCCTTGCCAGTGTTTCAAGTGATTTGAGTTATCAAAACATCCATTTGTTGATTGATTTGTGGATCAAATAGTGAATTTGTGAGAATTGGAAGAAGGGATCTGTTACCAAATTTCGTGACGGATTCAAATACGGAAAACAGGGGGTGTTACTGCGTTGCTGGTCTGGAGTGCATATTGAATGTAATCAGGGCCCTGAGAATGGGTTCCTGCTTGTCCAATGAGAGCAGGAGCCCCCGGCCCAGTTCTCCATTGGGGTTTAGAAAGAGGAAGGGCTCAACGAGGAGGCTTGGCTCTCGAAATTCCTCGTTCGAATACAGGAGGGACGAACAACTCCATAGGACTCCTGGCCGGATGTTCTCTAATGGTTCCAGTGAGATTGCTTCACTTTTCACTCAGCAGGGCAAGAAAGGGACCAATCAAGATGCCATGATCGTCTGGGAGGTTCGCCTCCTCTCTCTTCTACATTATGCGATGATTTAATAGAATTACAAATATTGATTTAACCTTGCTAGCTAGTTTTTTGTGTTAGATGCACCACATGTTTCATTAAGTTTAAACAATTGATATGGTCATTGTTTTTGCAGCCTAGTTAGCATCACTTGCCTTAAAACATTACTTGTGATTATCTGATGTTTTAGTTGTCAACTTTCATGGTAAAATATGCATAATATCATTTATTTTTCTTGTCGTTGTATTTGGATTACAGTATTGATACTTTATACTTTCTTTTTGTTAAATACTGAAAATTCTGTTATCTTAGAGCCCCATGTTAGTTTTGTTGCACACACATGTTTAGACTGATTCATTGTTCAATTGGACGTCCAGAATTTTGGTTCAAGAACAGACACGGTCTTCTGTGGGGTGTTTGATGGCCATGGTCCGTATGGCCATTTGGTAGCGAAGCGAGTTAGAGATTCTCTTCCTCAGAAGCTGAGTGCACACTGGGAAGTCAATATAAAAAGTGAGGATGTTCTTAGGGAGGTCAGTTTAAATACTACTGGTAGTTTGTGTAGCGAAGATACTCCCTTCTTTTCTGCCGATGAGGAAAATAGAGCTTCCATTGACGTTGAAGAGTCTGGAAAGCAGCCAGAGATCTTCCAGACGTTGAAGGAGTCTTTTCTCAAGGTTTTTAAGGTCATGGACAGGGAGTTGAGAATGCATGCGAATATTGATTGTTTCTGCAGTGGAACAACAGCTGTGACTCTGGTGAAACAGGTATAATGTACCAAAGTTGGAAATGGTGATTGGTGTGATATATTCAATGTAGTTAACATTTCCCTAATAATCTTGTGCAGGGTCAAGACCTTATTATTGGAAATGTTGGGGACTCGAGAGCAGTTTTAGCTACTAGAGATGAAAATGATGCACTATCTGCTGTTCAGTTGACTGTGGATCTCAAACCTAACCTTCCAGGTATGGCTCATTTCTCTGGAACAGATAAGTAGGATAATAGCAATAGGAAACCTCATAACTGTTGAAGTTTCAATCTACATGTTTTTCCGTGTCTGCTTTCCTATCATTATTTTTGTTTTTTTATGTTGCTAGTCCTCTGTGTTGCATTAATTTTGGTTTTTTGGAGCCCAGGAGATTCCTGAAACGTATAACGTAGTAATTTCATAATGTGTTTGGTATTTAGGTGGTCAGTTTTTCTTGTTAATTAGCAATTTAGCCATCTGATGCATTATATTTTTGTGGGGTACTTACAACAACCCCTTTGCGTTCTCCTGCTATGTGGGTTGGCTATATGAACCATGTTCCACCATTTTTTTTGCGGCCAAACTGTAGTCAGAATCTAAGCTCCTTGGTGATCTTGCAACAAAGAGAAAATATTCTGCTTACCTGTAAAAGTTTGGAGCTGATCATTGTGGCAGTGGTTAAACTTGACGATTAGTACTCCCTCTGTCATGTTTTAGATTGTCATTCACTGTTTGGCTCGTGTTTTAGTGAGCGAGTTGTTTATTAATATTTAAAATGATAATGAGATTTTTAAGGTTGGGTATGATAGTCATACTTATCATCTATCCTACACCTCCTTAAAAGTCACTTTTATCATTTCATATACTAATAAAAACTCACTCGCTAAAATGCAAACCGCATAGTGAATGAGCAATCTAAAAACGCAAGCCGCATAGTGAATGGGCAATCTAAAACAGGAGATCAATTTGAATTATTTTGTCTACTGCCTTTCTAGAAGTCTAAGTCGTTGCAATATGACTGAAATCTGACCTAGTTATTTCTAATTCCTGATTTGATCTCATTTTTGTTTTTATTTTCTTTCCTTCTTTCCAAATCTCTTAATCTACCTTACTTATCTTCCAGCTGAAGCAGAAAGAATAAAAAAATTCAGAGGACGTGTTTTTGCCCTTCAAGATGAACCCGAGGTTTCAAGAGTGTGGCTGCCAAATAGTGACTCTCCTGGCCTTGCTATGGCCCGTGCATTTGGTGATTTTTGTCTCAAGGATTTCGGTCTTATCTCTGTGCCTGAAATCTCCTACAGACGCATTACTGATAGAGACGAGTTCATTGTTTTAGCCACGGACGGGGTATGGAACTCAAGATCACTTGTCTTATTATTTTGTTGACATTTTCTTGCTTGATTCAATACTCGAGATCCATCTAGCAGATTTGGGATGTACTCTCCAACAAGGAAGTGGTTAACATCGTGGGTTCTTGCACGTCACGCACACACGCAGCTCGAACCCTAGTGGAGTCAGCAGTCCGGGGTTGGAGGTCCAGGTACCCAACTTCTAAAGTGGACGACTGTGCCGTGATTTGCCTTTTCCTCGATTCGAACGAGTCCACCACTGCTTCATATACCAAATCCAAAGAGAACATCCCCTCACCTGGAGAGGACGACGTTCCTGTTCCTGGTCCCACTGGATTGAACCGGTCTACCACAGTTAGAACGGAGTCGGAAGAAAATGGGGAAGTTTCAGAAGGTGGTAATGAAGATGGATCAGACGATGAAGTAGTTAATGTTGAAGTTGGACAAGAGTGGTCGGCCCTTGAAGGAGTTTCCCGCGTGAATACACTGTTGACCTTGCCAAGGTTTGTTCCAGGGAAAGATGACATAAAGGCTCTTGAAGAGAAGAAGGCTAGAAAATAATAATAAATAAATATGGTTTGCATTTCATTTTTCTGTCTAAATTAACTGAGTTTTCATTCTTTGTGGGGGGAAAAGGGTAAAAAAAAAAATAGGATGATAAGTTGATAGTTTAATATGCACAATGCTTTATATTAGTAACTCTTTTCCTTTAGTACAAGTATATTATAACTTATAAATACTCCGACGATCTATTTTATTTGTCTTTCTAGAGCTTAAATTTTAATTCAAAATAAT
The DNA here is from genome assembly GCA_037126765.1 of Stenogyne calaminthoides. Lineage (NCBI taxonomy): Eukaryota > Viridiplantae > Streptophyta > Magnoliopsida > Lamiales > Lamiaceae > Stenogyne > Stenogyne calaminthoides. The sequence goes on from JBBCBC010000059.1 coordinate 520,537, forward strand.
TATCATTTTACCCTCATTTTGTTACGACAACCCTTATTTAACCCAACATTATATGAATATAATATAATTTAACCTATAAATCTGCAAAAAAAATAATAAAAAAATCGAACATTATGGCTTCAACATCATCCCATATACTAACATGACCTGTTCGCATTCATATATATATATATGAAGGGTGCCAACCAACCAGCAAACTATAGCACAATACACATCCATAAACGATAAAATATATAATAACAGAAGCAAGATAAGCCACGGTATGCCCAACAGGTCGCCATCTATGTACACGGTCACTCAAAACTGCAAGAGCTCTACAACTTGTCCAGTAAGTCCGCCACGTCTTAGCATCTCAGGATTTACCTACAATGCATAAACTACTGAGATGAAACTCATTAAGTAGAAATTATACAAGGTAATATTTATACTTATTTAAGAGAATTATCAGTTGTTTCATTGTCTCTAAGATCATTTTTCATTTATATCGACCCAAAGGTAAGTCAATAAAATTCATCAATGACCATCTTCCCTGGAGCTCTATTGAGCATCTTACCCGGAGATCAATAAAATTTATCAATGACTATCTTACCCGGAGCTCCATTGAACATCTTACCCGGAAGTCAATAAAATTCATCAATGACCATCTTACTCGGAGCTCTATTGAGCATCTTACTCGGAGGCCATTTATTTAATCATTCAATGACCATTTATAAAAATATACTTTTATAACAATACACAATATAGTTGAGGCCATTTATTTAATCATTCAATGACCATTTATAAAAATATACTTTTATAACAATACACAATATAGTTGATACAATGCAATGCAATACAAAATATTTCACAAAATTCATATAACATTGAACTCAATAAATCCTTTCAAGATAACCACATAAATCACAATTTCATTCCATATTCATAATTGACTCATATAATCATTTCACATTAATCACTAAATTTACAAGTATATTCCATATTAAATATGTGCACGGCTGATATACCAAACCATACATGCATTAAATCTTATTTTATTTTGTATGATGTACATGTGTATATATATTGATGCAATTAATGCAACTAACTAGAATTATTTATTTATCTATTTTTACAAAAATTGATACCATTAATTACTTAGATAATAGTGATAAAAATATTTGTGTCCAACACTTAAGAATTACTAAAACCACAAGTAATCATAAAAATTTTCACACCCCTAATGACATATGAGTTTAATATATAATTCAATCACTAAACTAATTTAAATGAAAATAAATAATGTCAAATTAAAAATATCGCATAAATAATATTACCACATAAGTAATATAAAATACACATAATGCATGAAATATATTAACTAAATAATAATACTAAAAGTACGGGTATTACACATTTCTTACTTTTTTTTTTAAAAAAAAAAAAAACATTGAGCCTTTTAAATTGTGTGCAAAATATGTACTTTTTAATTTATGTATGTGCAAAATTACAATACATGTGCAGTTTATCCTGATGTAAGATTTTTTTTTTTTCAAAAAGTGTAATTCAGACGCTATCAGCACGTGATGTCAGCGATACAAAAAAAAGTGATAGATTTTAAAACTGCACATAACCCCAATTTCTACACATTTTACATAAGGACAGTTAAAACTTTTTATCCCAAATTTTATACTTGAGAGTAAAACTTGTATCTTAAAATAAAAGTGCTCCATATATTGTAGTGGAGAGTGAGTTCCAAAAAATTATTTTTTCTAACTTATTATGAAACAACCAGCTCGAAGGAGACAGATATAGGATTCCACAGTTGTAATTTCAATTATTCGATCTCTAGCTATGTTAAAAAAAGTGGAAAAAATATTAATAGGTAAATTTTTTTTATGTAAATATACAGTCAAAATTGCACGGGAAAGTATAAATATACCACATATGGATAATTATTTTGTACCAGTAAATACCAAAAAAAAATTAATTCAAAGTTGCAATATTATTTTCCTTGTATCATATGCTCAGTCACCTATTCGGGGTGTAGATCTAATATTGAAATTCATTTTGTTAGATTAGTTGCGATTGATCGAGAAATGGTTGAAACGAAGAAATTAGTGAAAACTAGAATTGGTACTGAAATTATATAACTTCTTAACTATCACCCTAACCAACATGTGTAGTCTTCTATAAATTCCGATTCATTTGAACTCTTTTTTTAAATGTCACTGTTATGCATACACATTATATGGGATATATATATTTATAATTAAGATACATTTGCGTGAGACAGTCTCATAGTAAGACGAAACATAAATTGTGTATTAACGCTTTAATGTTTTGAAATGATGGGTGTTATTTGTGTTAGGTTGTATCATATTTCATGTATAAAACCATCTCATACGAGTGTTTGTCTCCTTTAGACAAAGTATTATGTGCATCATATTCATTATTCACCGTACACCACTATTACTAATAATTATAAAAATCAACATTCTATAAATAAAATGTTGATCTTTAGGTGAGAAATGGGTAGCGAAATAGAGAAAGAAATATGTATAATTCACATTTTAAATATACATATAAATGTATTCGACTCCGTTAATATAAAAATATTTAGTCCGAATAATTCTCGAAAATATATAAAAATTCGAAAGTGCATTTAGCCACGCTATGTTATAAATTGGGGCCCCCCTCAGTGAAATTTTTGGGTCCGTCCCTGCTTACATATGAGCATTCGATTTGGAGATTTCCAACTGAAATGCATGACAAAAAATGACGTTGTTTCATCAATTCCGACGAATTTGGGAACGAAAATTGTACACTTCGCGAAAAATTGGGATCAATTTCGTACATCAAACTTTTGTGGGACTATTTTAAAAAAGGTGAAAAGTTATGAATTAATTTTGGATTCTATCCTTTCATTATACTATTATGCATAATAGTGATATATAGTGTGTAGGAGAACTCGAGTTCACTTTTTTTTTTTTTGCCAATCACACCATTATGTGTGTTTGTATATATTGTACAGTAAATTGAAGCATTCGTTTGCTTTAATTTGTCAACCATGAAATATATATATCATGTGCTTTTAGAAGCTGCTATACAGTCTAGGATTTTTGTAGCAAGAGAGACAAAAAAATTCATAAAGTAGGGGAACAAAACTTTTATAATCCAAAGAGAGCAAAATGACGAGACTTGATTAGAGAATGCAGAAACTTATAATAGTAAGTTGCAGTTCAATCATATTATAACAAGAAACACGGAGACTATAGAAATAATGCAGTTGTTATATTAAAGAAAAACAAAGGTGGTTCCTGCAGCAGTAATTTGGTGATTGAAAGCATTAGCAGCAGCAGCACCCCCTTGTTGGATATTGAAAGCATCAATAAGATCCCCATCCTCCAATCCAAACTCGTCGGCGCTCTGCGTATCCTTAATAAGTTTTCCTTCAAACCTAAACGTGATTGTGCTATATGACAGGCCAAGGCTGTTGCAGAAGTCGAGGAAGATCCTGCGTAATGCCACCTCTCTATATGTTTCGAATTTCAATTTGTGTTGCGCGTACTGAATTTTAACCTCTATCACACCCTTCTCTAACTTCACTGCTCGATTCTCCATCTTTATCAATCTACTATCTACACTTCCATCAATCATATTCATATATATAGGAACAAATTACTTGAGGGTGGCTTCTTTCTTTGTATTAGAGTCTGAATTTGAATGGCCGGGAATCACAACAGCCACCCATCTTTAATTAATTGGTAACTCCAGCTAACTCCCAATAAAAATGAATGCATTCCATGGCTACACAAAATCTTGGTTACTCAACTTACCTGCTTAATTATTGTTTAAGTGAAGAAGATGAATGGGTCGATGATGAATTCATGTCATATTGCTTAGTCCTTTCACATGCACTATATATGCTGTTCCAACTAGCTCTCCTTGCTTAATTCACTGTTTTCTAGGATGAAATTAATATGCTTCCTCTATAAACTAACATAAATTTATTAACAATATCACCCAGATTTTGCAACAGTCGTTTTCACGTAGCACGTTACAAATGGAAGAAAAAATTAAGGAATTTAGGCACGTAATATCTCTAATTTTGCATCTGTCATACGTAATGTTGTGAAAGTAGAAAGGATTTTGATGATTTTAGCATGTTAATGCTTGGAGTATAAATTCCTAGGTATGTAGATGCTCACATCAATCAAGAGTTTCATGTCTTGGTTTGATGTTATAACAAGATGCAGGAAGAGTAAAACTTAGATATTATTCATCACTTCTTTCATAACTTGATTAATGTTCAACTAATTAAGAGAACACCCGTAATCAACCTGGCAGATTCTTTCGAGCAAAAAAGAAGAAACAAGGCACACAAACTAAGATAAAAATCCACGAATATTATGACAAACATCAGTAATTTTTAAGTCTCAGAATAAAAAGAACCTTCTCCTGGTAAGAAAAACAAGAGTATTAAGGGAGCCGATATTCATAAAGGGTAAACATGACAGGGTTGCGAAGATATATCATAGTTGTCTGCAACTTATTCTTCTTCCTCTGCCTCCTCTAGCCATTTTATAAAGGGCTCCAAGGACTTCACAAATGTTTGCCTGCAACACCAGAAATTTCTTTTAAGACGTACGAAATTAAGACCAGAGTAATATACCCCCAGAATGAACAGAGCTCAGATTTATAGCACAACCCATGAAATTACGCACCTGCCCTTCGGGGTTTGTTCCTTTACGGAACCAGTGAAGAATGGTATCCTCTGCGAGGACATCCTGATCATAGAGAGACCTAATTATTTCAGGGAACAATTTCATCAGTTTAGCATCCTCATAGCACTGTATCTGAACTTTGTACATTAGTTCAAGCTCGAGCTTCCCTGTGGTGCAGAAGGCACTCAGCAATTTGGCCCATGTTTTCACCTGAAAATAAGCATTGAACAACCTTTATAACCAGTGATTCTGAGGGATTCAAATAAGAATTATGATTTGGCTGAGTTTCAGAAGAACATCCATTATGTATATATCAGGGTCGTAAATTATGGCTCTCACTAGCATTAGCCGCATTACTACCAAATATCTTATACTGTTGAACAAATAAACACACCAACAATATATTAGGAAATCAATAATCATATATACTTTCAATAGCTGAAGTTACATATCGAAATAGGACTCCAATCAAAGCACATTTGCAGTGCCGTTTAAAGAGGACACAACAGCATACAGTACGGTTAATTCAAACCTGACGAAGAGCAGAATTAGCATTTTGTTGCTGATTTTTCCCGGACCATTGCACTGCATCCATCATGATATCCCAAAGAATCCGCACAACCTCAATATCAGGGAATATAGCATCTTTAACATGTTGTTTTACTGTTTCTATCACTTCACCTACATCAGCTTCCCCAGTCATCTGAGTTGTTATTGCAGTCTTCATTTCCTTAAGCCTGACCTCAAATATTTTCTTCTCATTGTACTGAACCAACTGAACCAGCCCTTCCTTGCTGAAATATAAAACAATCGTAAGATAATTCATTTCAACATAAAGAGAACTTTCAAACACCCATTAATTACAAAATTATAAGCAAATAAAAGCAGTCAACAGAATAAATAAGTATCCAGCTGATCAACGCGGAACTGGAGGGGGCTTACGTAAAATGTTCAGATACAGCTTCAGGTGTTCGTTTGGCAGATGGGAAAAAGTCCAGAAGATTTTCCTCCATTTTAGCCCGTTTCAAAATTGAAATGAGGTCATCAAGGCAATTATCAACCAGATATTCCTTGAAGAAATCTGTGATAAATGAGAGAACTAGCCCTTTGGCGACAAGGTTATCTTTGAGCAATGGATGGAAAACAGTCTCAGGTGGGAGACCAGACAACTTCTGGGAAAAGGCAAGGGCAGTGAATATAGCAAGCTTCTTTCTTTCATCTTCTTCAAAGAGTTCCAAGGACTGAAGGAACCTTTGCATAACATTTTCAAGATTTTTTATGAGAAAAGGCCTTCTCCTCAAAAGCTTCTGTATATATATCACAGATGGCAAAATGACTTCACGCTTAGGTTCAGAGTCAATTATAGAGTAAGGATGCCGCTCCCCCTCATCAAGTTTGATAGTGCCAGGTTGTGTACGGACCCCTCTGAAGACCACCTGTATTAATGGAATAACAGATTCAACCCACAAAGGAAGGAAATAAAGGCTACAAAAGTTCATAAAGATCAAGGAAAAAACTACACAGCTCAGCAGCAACCAATATCTTTATTTTTAAGTTACTCCTTTTGACTAATAGAGTAAATATTTCCAATTTAAAGTATCAAAATAGGCACATGCAGCAGACATAAACCTGAGAAACTTACCTCGAAAAAGGTGTCACCGTATCTATTGAAGTTGAGGTCTGAAGATTCAAAGCTCTTTGCAATAAGTTCCTGCATGAAAGACATTTTAATCGATAAACACCAAAAACATCCAGCGTCCAACCCTTTTAACACAGAAAATATAAAAGTGCAATAGTACCAGATCACCAGCATTATCCAAATAAATCTGGACCACTGCATCCGAAAATGCTGCAGGGTCCAGAGGCGCAGCAATGTTCCGTTTGCGGGTCTTAATCCGCGTACCACTGTAATAACATAATTGGGAGAACATTATGATTACGAACAGTTGATGTGTATTGAGACCAAATAATGAACAGATGCCAGTTTTTTGGAAAGTAATCACTCCAAGAGCCATCAAGAATTTTAAAAAACACTGTTGCAACACAAAAAAAAATTGATAGCTTTTATTACAACTCTTGGATTTTTTGAAGGAAGGAAGCTGAAAATGAATGAGAAATTCATTTCACATATAGAAGCAGATAAAGTAAAATACTAGACAACCACACATAATATTTCCAAAAAGGATAGCTAAGAACTATGACCATATACTTTACGAGAAAGATGTTACAATACTTACCCGAGAGTGGGTTTCTCCTTCGAGCTACAATGGCAAGAAAACAAAACAATAGTGAATCAGATACCAATGAAAAGATTAATCAGCTAGAACAAGTAAAATAGGCAAAATGTACAAAATCATAGAAAAGAAAAATCCGCAGGCTCTGGCTAAATCAATCAAGGAGGGTTTTTTTTTAAATACTAAAAACAAGAACTATTTACAGTTTTCTACAAAATCAAATCAAACATACCCCTGGCAGCAAATTAACATTACTATCAATTTCACATCTAAGAGAAAGGAAAAGGCAAATTTGAGTATAAAAACTGGAAGAAAACTAAAACAAAACCACATGTAAAAAAACAAAAGTCAGTACATGCAGTGAGGAAATAGGATCTTCTTTAGGATTAATTATCTCATAAGCTGAATTTAAGAGAATTAAAGAAAGAAATGTGACTGAAGAGACTCTCCAGAAACAAAGAGAAAAAATCAAATTAAGAGAAAACTCAAGAACGATTACTCATAAAACATCGTATAAAACTACCCACGGCAACAAATTAACAGTACTAATTGATTGCACATCCAATAGAAATAGGGCAAAGGCAGATCTGAGTATAAAAACCAGAAGAAAATTATAAAAAAATCACAGGTAAAGCAATGAGTCTCAAACCAAGAAACTTGGATCTGTAGTGGGATTGGTTACCACGCAACCGAATTAGGCGAATCAAAGAGAGGGCAGAGTCCGAAGAGACTCTTGCGATTTGCGAAGCAAAAGATTTTAAATAAACTAGAAACCCTAATTACGATTTACCAACATTTAAAAAATCGAATCAAACCCACCACCACCGCCGGACACAAATTAACGATACTATCGATTACACACGCCTAAGAGAAAAGGAAAAGACAGATTTGAGTAACAAAACCGCAAGAAATTGAAACAAAACCGCAAGTAAAAATATGAACATCAATAGTAAAATCAGATCTGCAGCGGCAGCGGGATTAGTTACCTCATAAACCGAATTTAAGCGAATCAAAGAAGGGGCAGAGTCTGAAGACTCTCGCGAAGCAAAGAGAAATAGGTTTAGAGAGAGATTGGGGAAAGACGGGTGGCAATGCAACGCAATTTGCTGAAAGTGAAAAAAGGCTGGGCAAAATATTATATACTGGAAACGGAATAATAAGAGAGAATGAAAACCAAAAAATGACACCCTTACTAAAGGAAAGTACGACAAGTAAAGCACAGAGAACAAGTTTTCTTAGCAAGTAGACGTACTTTTGATTTCAGGGTAATTTATCATTTGTGACTTGTGAGTGTAATTAAAATGTTGGTTTAATTCATATAGCCCAGGGGATCTTTTCTATGTTATTTTAAATATCTATTTAAAGTATTTTTAATGATAAAAAGGAAAAAGGAAAAAGGAAAATTGAATCCGAATTATGATGCATCAATATTGCCCATATTTACAACGGTTACTCGCTTGGGTAATAAAGAGACATTTTTTATGTAATTTTTAAAAATGTAGTATAATATAAAATATATTTCTTAGAAGACATAAATTAATAAAATTGGAACTTGATATGGCAGAGATACGGTTCATCAATAAGCCCAATATTACAAAGGTAACTCGAGACTCAACTCACTTTCTTCTAACTTTTAAATCTATATTTCAAAATGGGTCAGTTTGTTGCCGATTCTCAGTTGCTTAGAGCAAGTATCAGACTAGGCACATCTAGCTTTGCATTCACGCATCCTTTTCTATCTCGTCCGAATAGAGATGTGATAGTGATTTATTGAAATATTATAATTTTTTAATTTAATATTTTAGCATCTAAAATATTCCTACGATATATTTTTTTGGTCATTAAATTAAAATTTTAATATTATTGTTCTAATTTTCCATATAAATAGGACTCTCTTATTTAGTTGATGGTAAAAACTTATATGTAATATCGCATACTCTAAATTCTACGCAATTATAATTCAAATTGGGTTTTTTTTTTTTAATTTCAAGTTGGGCTTTTTAAAAATATTTGTGGGTCAGGTGATTATGGGGATAATTCGCTTATTATTTTGGTGGTTTACGAAATTTTCTTCTTCCTCACGTCACATCGCAACATATATGCGATCAAATTTCTTTTTTCCTTCATACGCAAATGCGACGCCACGCGATCTCTCGCTTGGTTTTTCGTCGGTGGCGTCTATAAGTTTCTCCTTTTCTTCTCTTGTTTTTTTTTTCTTCCATATTCAGTTTCTTCCATATTCTTCTCGCTTTCTTTCAAATTTATCATCCTTGCAAATATACAGGTCATTCCGTTCTTTTTTCTCTCGGTTTTCTAATGCAGTTTTTTAGATCCTTTTGCACTCTTCTCACGCTGTTCTTTTAAATCTATAATTTTGGATTGAGGATTTTTATTTTCGCGCTTATACTGATTCTTGTTCATGCGGTAGCACATTTTTCTTCACAGGGTAACACTTTTTTTCTCATGTAGTAACACATATTTTTTTTAGTAATATGTAACACTGTATACATATCTTCGTAATACTATGTGAATACTCATGTGTTACCATATGAACAACAATGTGTTACCTTGTGACCCATATGTTATCTTGTGAACATTCATGTGTTACCATATGTTTTAATACATGTTACGTAAGATATGAATTTTTTTCAGTATAACAATGTAGTAACATTTACTTATCCATTCAGTAACACACAGAGAATGATAATGTATTTTTTTTAAATGATAATGTAATTTTTATTTCACGTAGTAATACATTTAGTTTCTATAAGTATCACACTTTTTCATGTAGTAACACATAGATGTAGTAATCATGTAGTAACACATAGACGTAGTAACACACAAAAATATGACAAAAATAAACAACATTTAAAAATTACTAGTTTATACCACGTGCGTTGCACGTGATACGTAAGTAGTTAGTAAAAAATATTATACAAAAATAAGATCAGTATATTTAAAAGTTAACTTAAATGCTTCAATTATTTAAAAAAATAATATATTTAGAGGCTTGGCGTACTAAATACATATAAAAATTCTCTTATTGCTTCAAATAAAATATATTGAATATATATTTTTTAAATAATAGGAATATCGTAGTTAGTAAAAAAATAGGGTTTTGGAAAAGAGCAATATGTAGAGGGACTTAGTGGACATGTATGCTTAATAATAACATAACTTTGCTTCTTTTGAAAAAAATACAATTGAACGCTAATAAAAAATTCGGAATATCATCACATAGATTTTTAAAAAATGTATCGAAGAAGGCCGGGAATAATATTTTTTAAGGACAGTAATTTAAGGGATTGTGCTTTAAGAACAATAATTTAACGAGCTTGGAAATGTAGGACAATATATTTTAAAATTGTAAGTATAGGACAATATGTTTTAAAATTTGTAAATATAAGACAATATGTTTTAAAAATCTATAAATGTAGGACAATCGAGCTCAAACCTCACATGATATTTCAGCCCAGTTTGGGCTTATTCGGGCTCGATTGTCCTACATTGACATTGTAAGTACAAATCTCGTGAATTAAAATATAAAACAAGGAAAATGATTACAACTTATTTCTTCGAATTGAAGTATTGAATATTTGCGGGTTCAAACTCTAATTTCTTCCTCTGATTCTTCTCTTCCTTGACGTTGACCTTGACTTGGACGGATTTTGTAACGGTCCTATCCTTAATCTTGTCTGGAGTTGAATTTAGAGACTTGAAACGTTGATTCAAGGGTTGGATGTCTTGATTTGAATAGAACGTAGCCTTTGAAGATTTTCTGGATGAGCGCCTTCGAATTTGATGAAGAACGATCTTTGAATCTTCAAGTGTTTGATGAAGATCTTCGAATCTTCAAGGGGTTGAACGAAGAACGCCTTTGGAGAAACGCCGAATCGGAGGGGCTTAGCACCTTGATCTCGGATTTGGAGTCGTTTCTGGATGATTTCGTGAAGAACGTCTTGGAGCTGGTGAAGAACGTCTTCAAATCTTCAAAGTTCGCCTTTGAAGAAACGTCTGATCGGAGGGACTTCGAGTCTTAATCTCTGATCTAACATTGTTTCTGGATGCTTTGTGTTGGGATAACATATGCCAGGATCTATCGGGGTGATCTCATAAACACAAATTTAAATTAACAATTATTACTAGCATGAATTTACCTAGGTGAATTCAAATAATAATTAACCAACAACAACATGTAAATAAGATTTCACGTAAAAGATCATAGCATGCGGAATTTCTACGAGTTTACGTAAACGTACCCGTTGGAGAGACGATCTGAGACAGACATGATCAAGTATCTGGATACCCACCAAAAGTCCTTCTCAAGTATTTCCAAGTCCTCGTCCAATAACCCCAGTGGAAGGTCCTTCAATGAACGATTTATAAAACAAGGAAAATAAAATATTGTTGCACCACCTTTGTGGATTTCTAATATTTCCAACTCATGGAACACTAGTTGGGAATGAAAAAATCATCCCCTATTTATAATAAGAGGGGTTTCGAAAATTATGAGGCAATTTAGGGTTGGGAAAGATCTTTTCTTGATCTCCAAGAAATCTTGAATATATCCAATATATTCTTCTTTCCATGTGTATTTTTCCACAAAAATCTCACACCCTCAATTGACCTATTTTTTCAAAAATTACTAGAAGGAATTTCAAGATTGGATCTTTCTTGAATTTATGAGATATTCTTGTATTCCAAGAATACATATCTTCCATAAAATCTTTCCAAGAAAATCTTTCTTCCCTTTCTTATTCAAGATTTTCGAAAAATACCTATTAAAGAAGCCAAGTTGGAGTTTTCTTGAATTTATGGGATAATCTTGTATTCCAAGAATACATTATCTCCTTTCCATAAAATCTTTTCAAGAAAATCCTTATCCCTCTTTTCTTTAAGATTTTCGAAAATTTGAGAAAATATTGCAACAATAAAATTATTTTATTTTAAGCACCTTTTATTTATTGGACTTTAATTGGGCTACTTGAGGGGCCTTTAGGAGAATTAAGATGGATCTTCCAATGAACTTCTGAATTCCAATATTGAGCCACAATATAATTCAGTCCATTAATATTAATTAATACCACTATATAATTAATATTGCACTATCCAATCTTAACCCATATTACGGTAATATGGCTCCCGATTATTATTTCCCTTGTTTAAGATTATTTAGTCCATTAATTAATTAAGCCACTAAAAAGCTTTATATTAATTAATATCTTTATCCTTGAGTAAGGACAAATTTCCACTTTTTATTATCCATATCGAAAAATTAATTCCACTTTGCAAGATTTGGTATGATAAAGGTTCCGCCACTAAGGGACCAATCAAGCAAGACTTTTGCAAGCACACGATTCTTCAGATAATTTAGCAACCGTCGTGTAATTAATATTATTTCCCAAGATATAGGTATCGGGTCGCAATGATTCTCTTCCCATTTATAAGTCAAAGCAATAACTACTAATCACACACAGTCCTTATTAAGTGACAGAGATTAAGAAATCAACAACCACTGAGGTCTAACTCTTCATCCCTTAAGTTAGTGCGAATGAGTTTATCATCTCTGTAGGTTCGCTTCAGCACATCAATGCACTAGTGTAATCTCTTGGTCAAGACAAGCCAATTTGAGCCTTACACATCAACTTCTACCAATAGATTGTTCGGATCTATCTAAGTTGTGAAACACGCACTCGTCTACAAGGAACTGTTAACGTGATCTTTTGTGATCCGTATCACCACGTTAACTACAATGTAATGCGTATACTTAAATCTTGCAATAAATATACATAACATTCAATCATATTTAAAGCAACAAAGGATAAACAATTTATTTCAAGAAATAAGTGTTTAATACATAGGTTATACAAAGTAAAAGCATACTTTCACGTATAACCCCAACAATCTCCCACTTATACTCAAAGTCTGCTTTTAAGTATACCATAGCACCGTCTAATGTATTATCTGGTGATATCTAATGTCACCTACATCAACCTAATAACATTTCTCCCACTTATACTCAAAGCAGATTGACAACGCTCTTGACACCCATTCCTTCCACATGTCCTCGAATGTTAATCGAGGCGGACCTTTTGTGAATGGATCACCAGGTTGTCTTCCCGACGCCATCTTTGCCAATTTATATCTTCTCTCTTAACGATTTCTCGTATAAGATGGTATTTCCTTTCAATATGTTTGTCGGCCTTTGTGGGCTCTTTCCCTTTGAATTTTGCAAATCGCCTTTATTATCGAAAAAAGACCGTGATTGTGTTGGGCAAATTCGGCACAAAGTCCAAGTCCACTAGGAAGTTCCTGAGCCACACTGCTTTTTTCGCTGCTTCACAAGCAGCTACATATTCGACTTCCATGGTAGAATCTACGATGCATTTCTTCTTTACGCTTCTCCATGTTACAGCTCCTCCCCCCAGACAAAACACACTACCCGAGGTAGATTTTTCGAGTCTAAGTCCGATTGAAATCCGAGTCCGTATCCCATCGAAATAAACCGTCTCCGACCGATAAACCAAAGATTCTATCTCGAGTTCTTTTCGAATACTTCGTAATGTTCTAAACATCAAATTCAATAAGATATGACCGAAAGGATCTTGATCCCTATAACATGACCGGCTTCCCTAAGTCCTTCATATCAAACCTGTTTTGACAACCATACCCTTTACGCCCCGACAAAACCTTTACATCGTTGGCGAGCGTAATATCGCTTCACGATAGTACTAGGAATACCAAGGCGCCCGGTCACACTTTCTATAAACACAACTCTCAAATCGCTTTTGATCAAACCCGTAAAACTTGATTAAATGATCAAAACATTGGTTCTAAGCCCGAGATGCTTGCTTAAGTCCGTAAAATGGACTTCTTCAAACTTTTGCACACAAGGTGTTCTTGGCCTTTTTCGATGAAACCTTGGTGCCGTTGCATATAGATTTCCTCGTCAAGACTCCCTGTTAAGGAAAGTTGTCTTGACATCCATTTGCTAGATCTCAAAATCTAGATCTTGATCTATAGCAAGAGAATACGGATGGACTTAAGCATGGCTACGCTTAAAAAGGTTTCTTCATAATTGATACCCTCTTTCTGAGTGTATCCCTTTGCCTAAAGCCTAGCCTTAAAGGTTTCTACCTTTCCGTCCCGTCCCTCTTTTTTCCTCTTGTAGACCCACTTGCATCCAATGGGTTTTACTCCACCCAAAGGTTCAACTAGCTCCCACACCGATTATGATCCATTGAGCCCATCTCGACTTCCATCGCAGTTTGCCAGGATTCTGAATCCTTATCTTGGACCGCCTCCTTGTAGGACCAGGGGTCTAATTCACTATCCCCGGGGACCAAATCCGAAGATTCTTCTATCCTCATGAATCTCTCAGGTTGTCGAACAACCCTCCCACTACGACGAGGTTCTGATTGTGTCAGTGTGACGCTTGGTATATCTACCTGTACTGTTGGTATAGGAGTTTGCCCTCTTATTTCGTCTAAGGTAATCTCACTTTTGGGCTTTCGATTGTTCATAAAGTCTTCTTCCAAAAATCTAAAGTGCGTACTTATTACCACCTTTTGATCTTCGGGACCATAGAACATGCACCCTTTCATTCCCATGGGATATCCTATAAACAACCTTAGTTCCGATCGTGCATCCAACTTACCTGCCTCCTTGTCTAGCACGTATGCCGGACACCCCCAAATTCTGAGGTGTCTTAGACTGGGCTTGTGCCCGGTCCACAACTCTTTAGGAGTTTTGGGAACCGATTTGGATGGCACCAGATTCAGAACGTAAGCCTCTGTTTCCAAGGCATGACCCCAAAATGACTTGGGTAGATCTGAATAACTCATCATGGATCTGACAATTTCTAAGAGTGTTCTCGCTTTCTTCGCTCGCAACCCCGCTTTTGTTGAGGGTTAAGGTGCGCATCAAACCGGGAAACAATGCCCTCGTCGGACAGTAGTTCAAAAACTCATCGCCGAGGTATTCGCCTCCACGATCGATCGTAGAAAAACTTGATACTCTTTTTCCCTATGATTCTCCACTTCGCTTTGAACTCTTTGAATTTATCAAAAGTTTCCAATTTGTGTTTCATCAGGAAAATGTACCCGAACCTTGAGTAATCATCGATGAAAGTCACAAAATACTCATATCCACCTCTAGCTTTGGTTGACATTGGACCACACACGTCAGTGTGAACGATTTCCAACACTTCTATGGCTCTATTCCCCTTGGCTCCAAATGCCCTATTGGTCATCTTACCCTCCAAACATGATTCGCAGGTTGGAAGTGGTTCTAACCGTAGTCCGATAATAACCATCTTTCACCAACCTTTGATCCTATTTAGATTAATATGACTCAATCTTAGATGCCATAGAAGAGTCTCGCTTCATTTTCTCGAACGTTTTCTTTATTGCATGAAACAAATGATGTGTTATAAGATGCATTTTTGTGAGTGGTGTGCATAGTTGATAAGATAGAGACTATTCCGCAATATTCCATGACAGATAAACACATCGTTATTTATAAACAAAGAATTTGCTTAGAAAAACGAAATGAATATCCATCATTAATAAGTTTAGCAAACCAAATAAGGTTTTTGTAAAAACCGAACATAAAGAACATCTCTTAAAACTAAAAACTTGTCTTCAAAAGACAAAAGCACGCCTCCCATCATTTAGTTGCTACTCAGAAGATTTGCCCGTGTGATGAGGATCTCACTCCCACTAAGTTGCTGGGTCAACTTGAACCCCTGTAACGTGAAACAAACATGATCAGTGGATCCCGTATTGGTTTGGAACAGGCAGACCTCCAGTGTCCCTTTTCACCGCAATTGAAGCACATCCCCTTTGGATCCTTCTTGATGCCTCCAGCATCCCTCATCTTGCTCTTGCCCTTGGCAATAGTTGAGTTCGACTGCTTTTGGCCTTTGGCCCTCCTCTTCTTCTTACCCTCCTTTGGCCTAGAAGAAGAAGATGGTCCACTTGCCTCCAAAGCTTGAGTTTGGTGTCCCATCAACGTCTCTGCCGAGACCAAAGCTTGCAACAAGTCAGCTAGCGTGAACTTCTAATTATTCATCTGATAGTTCAACTGAAATTGTTCAAAACTTTTGGGCAGAGAGTGAAGCACCAAATCAATCAGAGTCTCTAGATCATAATCTGCACCCAGAACCTCAAGTTTGTTTAGATGAGCCATCATCTTGAGGACATGATCCCTTACGGGCGTGCCCTCCACCATTTTCAGCTAAAGCATTTCTCGCAAGGTGATCTGGCGAGCCGTGCGGTTCTAATGTTGAAACATCTTTTTAAGATTTTCCATGATTTCCGCAGCAGTTGTAAATTCTTGGTGTTGGTGTTGCAACACATCCGACATAGATGCCAAGATGGTACACTTAGCCATATCATTGCAATGCTCCCAGTCCTCATATTTTTTCTTTTTCGCTTTACTCGATTCGGCCATTGCTCATCGTGTTTTTGGAGTGTCAAGGATCCACTTGTGCTTTTGTGCAGTGAGGACAATCATAAGTTTACATTTCCAATCAACATAGTTTTCACCAGTCAATTGATGGTCTTTAAGTATAAAATACAGTGGATTAAAAGGTTGCGACATGCTGAACTGAAATAAATAACAATTTGTGTAAGCACAAAATTATCACATAATTCAATCACATTGTTCATATCAAAATCTCAAAACAATATGAACATGCATCAGCCGACATCTCAAAACAGTTTAAATAGGTCACGTGGAGTGAACTGTCTATTTAAACACATTCAAGCAAAATTACAAACAAGAACGATTTAAAACCTTTAATTCAAAATTAATAATGGGCCCCACTTGACCAATATAAAATTGACAGGACTTGAAGAAGTATATGCATATCAATTTTATACCTAAGTAATAACCATGATTAAATACGAAATTATTACTTAACTTTGAACGAGCCTCGTGGGGAGGTCATCGCCGCCACTAATAATAGTTCACAATCATCCTTTTGGGAATTTATTCATGTGAAAACCATCTTTTTGCCGTTCGCGGGTGGAAATTTCTCCAAAAAAATTCACAAATAAATAAATCATGGAGGTCAATGTGACGAAATTTTATTATCCTAATAAAATTTGTCAACAATACATACTTAGTAATTTTTGAAAGTGAGATTTTTTTTTTAGACAATTCTAAATCATGCAAACACATTTAACAAATAAAATTGCACGAATTTAAAACAAGTATAAAGACTAAATAAATCACGTTGGGCACATATATCCAACTTGTCATGGTTTAAATTCCAAATCTTGATCTTGAGAAATCGTCTGTTTCTTTTTGCTTTCATCGCTCATCTCGAAAAGCTCCTAATCGAATCAAAGAATAATTCTTTAAAACGCCCTCCGCTTTGGGTTAGGGACGCGTCTTCAAAAATGAGTAGCTCACGACCGGAACCGATCGCATCGCCAACCGCACGCCTCCGGATCGGATCGCCTATAACCTATCTTGGCGCGCAAAGCCCGGATGCGCCCGCATTTGGGGTCCCCCTCCATTTCACCTCGACCCCACATCGCCCCAATGCACGCCAGCTGCGCGCCACGGCAATGACGCTCAAGAGCGGTAGCGCCTAAGCCGCCCACTCCACGGTGGTCATATGTCGCTAAGCTGCCCTAGTCCGTGTTCGCTTTGCTCGCGACGTCAAGCACTTTTGACGTCCAGGTTTAATTCTTCATTTCCATCTTTCGCCACGATCCTAAGTATAATTTATTTACTGAAAAATAAATAAACCTAGATCTAGACTAGTCTATTACATTGATCGAATCAAACAAATCCTAATCTACTCGTGATTTTCTCACGAGGCAAAACGAATCCGAAACGAATCGAATTAAAAACCAACAATTTATTTGCATGTAAATAAGCACATTAAAATACCATGACAATTGGATACCCAAAAAGAGATCCAACAGGTTCTACTATCCAATTTCAATTTTAATGAACAACAATTTAAATTACATTTAAAGATCGAGTCTCAACCGGCTCGATACCGCTTGTTGATATAACATATGTCGATCTATCTCCGGTAATCTCATAAACACAAATTTAAATCAACAATTATTACTAACATGAATTTACCTAGGTGAATTCAAATAATAATTAACCAACAACAACATGCAAATAAGATTTCACGTAAAAGATCCTAGCATGCGGAATTTCTACGAGTTTACATAAACGTACCCGTTGGAGAGACGATATGAGACAGACAGGATCAAGTATCTGGATACCCACCAAAAGTCCTTCTCAAGTATTCCCAAGTCCTTGTCCAATAACCTCGGTGGAAGGTCCTTCAATGAACGATTTATAAAACAAGGAAAATAAAATATTGTTGCACCACCTTTGTGGATTTCTAATATTTCCAACTCATGGAACACTAGTTGGGAATGAAAAATTCATCCCATATTTATAATGAGAGGGGTTTCAAAAATTATGAGGCAATTTAGGGTTGAGAAAGATCTTTTCTTGATCTCCAAGAAATCTTGAATATATCCAATATATTCCTCTTTCCATGTGTATTTTTCCACAAAAATCTCACACCCTCAATTGGCCTATTTTTTCAAAAATTACTAGAAGGAATTTCAAGATTGGATCTTTCTTGAATTTATGAGATATTCTTGTATTCCAAGAATACATATCTTCCATAAAATCTTTCCAAGAAAATCAAGAAAATCTTTCTTCCCTTTCTTATTCAAGATTTTCGAAAAATACCTATTAAAGAAGCCAAGTGGGAGTTTTCTTGAATTTATGGGATAATCTTGTATTCCAAGAATAAATTATCTCCTTTCCATAAAATATTTTCAAGAAAATCCTTCTCCCTCTTTTCTTTAATATTTTCGAAAATTTGAGGAAATATTACAACAGTAAATTTATTTTATTTTAAGCACCTTTTATTTATTGGACTTTAATTGGGCTACTTGAGGGGCCTTTAGGAGAATTAAGATGGACCTTCCAATGGACTTCTGAATTTCAATATTGAGCCACAATATAATTCAGCCCATTAATATTAATTAATACCACTATATAATTAATATTGCACTATCCAATCTTAACCCATATTACGGTAATATGGCTCCTGGTTATTATTTCCCGTGTTTAAGATTATTTAGTCCATTAATTAATTATGCCATTGAAAAACTTTATATTAATTAATATCTTTATCCTTGGAGTAAGGACAGCCCAGCTTTATTATCCATACCGGAAAATTAATTCCACTTGCAAGATTTGGTATGATAAAGGTTCCGGGCCCACCAATGGGACCAATCAAGCAAGACTTTGTCAAGCACATGATTCTCTGTATTATTTTAGCAACTGTCGTGTAATTAATATTATTGCCCAAGATATAGGGTATCGAAGTCGCAATGATTCTCTTCCCATTTATAAGTCAAAGCAATAACTATTAATCACACACAGTCCTTATTAAGTGACAGAGATTAAGAAATCAACAACCACTGAGGTCTAACTCTTCATCCCTTAAGTCAGTGCGAATGAGTTTATCCTCTCTGTAGGTCCGCTTCAGCACATCAAATGCACTAGTGTAATCTCTTGGTCAAGACAAGCCAATCTGAGCCTTACACATCAACTTCTACCAATAGATTGTTCGGATCTATCTAAGTTGTGAAACACGCACTCGTCTACAAGGAACTGTTAACGCGATCTTCTGTGATATGGTATCACCACGTTAACTACAATGTAACGCGTGCTGCGAACGGTTTGCAATAAATATACATAACATTCAATCATATTTAAAGCAACAGTGATAAACAATTTATTTAAGTAAATAAGTGTTTAATACATAGGTTATACAAAGTAAAAGCATACTTTCACGTATAACCCCAACACTTTGCACGAAGAATACTTTTGAAGCTGCTTCGAATCTTCAAGAACGGTTGCAGAGAGCTCTGGACTCTTCTCGTCTGAATCATCTGGAATTGTTGATGTTCGTTGTCTGGGATGAATGAGTTTGACCTCTATTTATAGGGTAAGGGATGACAAACTTTCCTTTTGAGAGGTGCCACGTGGCGGCCTCTGGTTGGTCGAAGGGATTTGATGGCGTAATTAACGCAAATCATTTAATTTGATTGATTTGTCATTAATTCTCTTCTATTTATGACCAAGTATCAGTCTGATTCGCCACATACGAGTATCTGAATGCTCGTAAAATTTGACTGGCTTGTACCGTGTATATATTAAATATCAGTTATTTAATTATTTAATTTGGAGAATTAATTTAGTAAATTCCCAATAAATAAATAAATAATTTTATTTGATATTAATATAGAATTGTACATGTGTCACCATTTAATTGGGTGCAAATTTAATTTGCTTACAGACATATTTTAAAATATATTATCCTATATTTATATATTTAAAAAAATATTATCCTACATTTTCAAGTTCGTAGAATTATTGTCCTTAAATCACTACCCAAAACATGATTGTTCTAGAAAAAACATTTTTCCAAAGAAGTCCCAATAAAAAGTGAGGGGAAAAACTAAATGCCAAGTCACCTCTTGGACAACACAAACTTGAGCCACCGCTTGATTCTGGCTCCCTCCATACAGTACATGTGTTGTACCCTTAAGAGTGTAATCTTAAATAAAATTGGACAAAGATTTTTTGTCCCCCAAAATTGGATGAAAATTTTGATATTTTTCCTCTCAATGTTCTTTCAATTCTCATCTCTTTTCTCCCAAAATGTAATAAACAAATCTTCACTTTTCAGTGCTTTTTTTCCCTTTCTAAGCTCTAATGCATCACCGGTAAATCTTATTCCACACATCATCCATCAAAACATATTAGAAGTTATTTTTCCTTCCATTATTTGTACATTAACTATGCCGACAATTTTCTTCTTGGCTGGTTGAGATAAATTTTAAGGTCGAGTGTTTGTGAGCGCTTTAAGCTTTGCCTTATAAAGGGTGATTGTAGAGTTTTCAAATTAGGTGCTTTTGCTAAAATGAATTATCTAGAATCTTAAGCTATAAGTTATGAATGATATGCTTGTAGATATTATTCCACTTTTCTTCTAATATCATTCCTTTTATCATACATTCAACTACTACTTTTTACAAATTTTGTAAACTTACCATTTTTACTATTAAGCAAATTTTTTTTTCACAATCACTAAATTTAATCACTTTCTATAGAGCATAATTTTTTTCAAACACCCTAATAATGTAGACTTTTCTTGCCAACAGATTATGTAGAGTACTCGACCCTCTAATTTCCGAAAGCCAATCAGCTTTTATTGGAGGGAGGCAAATCTCGGACGGCATTGTGGTGTTGAACGAAATCTTGGAAGAAGCTAAGAGGAAAAAGAAAAAATGGATAGTCTTCAAAGTGGACTTTGCAAAAGCATACGATTCGGTTTGTTGGGAGTTCTTGAATGAAATGATGATTGGTATGAATTTTTGTCATAAATGGAGATCCTGGATTATGGAGTGTGTGACCACGGCATCGGCGTCGGTACTGGTGAACGGCAGCCCTACAAAAGAGTTTAGGCTGGAAAGGGGGCTTAGTCAAGGTGACCCCCTTTCACCTTTCTTGTATCTTATCGTGGCGGAAGGGTCAAGCCTATTGATTAATCGAGCCATTCATTCTCAATTACTTGAAGCGGTTGAAGTTGGTCATGATAAGATTAGTGTTTCTCACCTACAGTATGTGGATGACACGATTTTTATGTGTCCATTCAAATTGGAAAACATCAGAGCTATTAAATATATTCTTCGATATTTTGAAACTCTATCCGGACTTGGAGTTAATTTCTTCAAGAGCAGCCTCTGGGGATTTAATATTAATCAGGAACACTTAGCCGAAGGGGCTGAAATTTTGGGCTGTAAGAAAGGCTGTGGGAAGTTGGCATATTTGGGGATGAATGTGGGCATCAACCACAAGAAGTTGGACTCATGGACTGATTTGGTGGATAAGATCCGGAAAAGGCTTGCAAAATGGGAGGATAAACAATTGTCTTTTGGTGGTAGAATTACGCTAGTTCAAGTTGTGCTTTCTTCAATACCGATCTATTGTCTATCTTTTTATCTTGTTCCAAAAAAAACCCTTAAGGAGTTAGTTAGTATACAGAGAAATTTCCTATGGGGGGGGGATGTGATACGCCCATAAAATTCCGTGGGTTAGTTGGGCGAATGTGTGTAAAGAAAAATCAAAAGGGGGTCTCGGGGTAAAAAATTTGGGGATCTTTAACAGGGCACTTTTGGAGAAGTAGGTATGAAGATATCTTAATGAGCAGGGGATATTATGGTTAAGGGTAGTCAAATCTAAGTATGGGGGATTGGGGGAATTGTACAAGGGAGAAAGGAATGTGAGTTTTGGGGTGAGAGGGAGCAGGGGGAGAAAAGTGACATCGGGTTGGTGGGGGGATTTTTGTTCACTGTTTCGAGGAATGAGAGTTGGGGGAACGGGAAGTGAGTTCAAAAAAGGTGTTAGGCGATGGAGGGGATACTAAGTTTTGGAGGGAGTTGTGGGTGGATGATGAGCTATTGAGTGTAAAATTTAATAGATTGTTTAGATTGAGTGAGTAAAAAGAGGGATTGGTGATGGAAATGGGTAGTTGGGGGGATAATGGGTGGGGCTGGGAGTTTAAATGGTCTAGGCCATTGTTATCAAGAGGATCGACTTTACTCAATCAGTTACTACTTTGTATTAACAGGTACCACCTTGATCGCGAAAGAAAAGACGGATGGGAATGGATATCCTTTTTTCTGTTTCAAAAAAAAAGTAGACTTTTCATTTCAATCTCATTCTAATTGCTCTTCTTGTTACAAATCCTACTACGACCAACTTCATTTGGTGTTGGTGTAAGAATATCCCTCCTAAACTTAGCAACTTTAGTCTAAGATTGATCAAGCAATTAGAAAAAGCTAATTTGCATATTCAAAAGAGTAAAGCGCAATCTGATTTCAATCCCCCAGAGGGATTATTTTGTTTAGTACTACTTGTTTAAGTCTATGCAAATTATTCATAGTATAAATTAAATTTTGAATGTGATTTGAAATTAGCCACAAGCCCCAATTCAGCATCTTGCTCCTGTGCCCCAATCGGCCCACTTCACCCTTAATATTTATTATTATATTATATACATTTAATATTAATTATTATATTGTATATATTTAGTAAATTAATTACTAGATATAAATTACAAGAGCATGTCTCCCGTTAAATTAATACCATAACATTTATCAATTGATAACAATATATTTATAAACTAATATCATAATATGAATATTATTGGCACTACAACAAAATAAGGGATTTCCCGACACTGAAAAGTGCCCCGAAATGTACCTTATTGGGGCACTTATGATTTTTGGGGCATTTATCACATGTGCCTCCAAGTGTCGTGTCCCAATAGAGTTAGGGGCACTTTTTGATGTGTCTCAATTAATTTACAAGACATTTATATGTGCCCCGAGATTGATTCCTTGAGACACTTATTTATGTCTTTAAATGATGTATCAGGGCACTTATTCGTGCCTTCAAATGAGGTATCGAGACACTTATTTTGTGCCTTCAAATGATGTATCAGGACACCTATCTCGTGTCTTCAAATGAAATATCGGGACACTTATTTATGTCTCTAAATACGATATTGGGACACTTATTTGTGTCTCTCAATAATGAAACATTCCATATCAAAATCAATACACATTGCCTATTGTGTCTTTAGTTTTTTTTTTTTCAATTTTACAAAATAATCAAATACGGAATGCTAGACAAAACAATAATCTATTACAATATATATTTCTAACTTGTTCAAACAATCTAAATAATAACTAAACATAAAAGTCTAAAATGCACAAGGAAAACTAAATAGACATAACATTGTATCTACAAAATATGAAATTTAAAATAACACCATCTAGATTGTGAAAGATTCTTTGATTGTTCTTGTTCTAACAAATTGTTGCATCAATTTTCATCTTTGTCCAGTGCAATCTGCATATTGGATAAGAGATGAAAAAATATGATCAAACACATCTAGTCATATAAACATTACATCTGGTCATACAAATTCACATGAAAGAAAAAGCAAATACTTCTATGCAACAATTACACATATGCAACAATTACACATGTGTATAGTAATAATTTTTAACAAAATAACAACTATTCCTAAAGATAATTTTACCAAAGAACAGCAAGTTCTGTGATTATAAAATGATACTTTCAGATCCCAAAAGGCAAAGTCTACCTTTTCGGAATACTTTAGACAAGATATCCTACAAACCGAAAGCCGAATCCTATCTATTACGTGTACAGCCCTGACCCCCGAATCCCTGTAGCCCACCCAATTAAAGTATTGACCAAAGAATGATCTTCTTGCATCATTATAAACTACTATACAATGAACCCTAACCTGTGTTGCACGGGTGCGGGTGCGGGGTGCAGATACGATACGATTCGGGTGCGGGGATTCGTAGATTTTCAAATTTTTAGGATACGATACGACAATGATACGTCAATTTTTTTAATTTAATTATATATATCACCTGTAATAATATTAAAAAATTTACAACAATGATATATAACACATGTAATAATATCAAGAGTATTTAAAACACAAGTACTAATATCAAGGAATTCATCCCATAAGTAACAAAACAACAATTAAATCAAATATCATTAACCTATACAAGTCATAAATCATAATAAAAGATTAATAAATTTTAATATTTAATAAAACTGTGTCATTCAAATTATTAGTAAGTTTTAATTTTTTACAAAAAAAAAACCCCCAAAATTTAATAAATTTTACAAAAAAATCCCGATACGTATCCGATACGCGTATCCTGGGAACAGGATACGTGTATCTGATAATAAAAAAAAAACAAAATTGGGATTCGCCACGTGGCGAATCGGGTGCGAATCCCAGGCTAATCCCACCCGAATCGCACCCCAGACGAATCCGATAATGCATACTGTTAATTTTTTAAGAATCCGTGCATTAGAGACCCTAACCACAAGTGTACAAAAGTCGGAAGCAAAATGAAATACCTATCTCCTTTTACTTCCGACTTTCTGCCTTATCAACTAAGGCCCTGTTTGGTAGCCACGATTTGGCCTTAATCGTGGGCTAGGTAAAATGAGTGTTTGGTGGGTACTACATTATGTCTTGGAGGCCCATGTTTAAAAAGAGGCCCGTGTAAACACTGTTTCTCTTCGGCGGACTAATCATACCAAAAACGCTGTGTTGGGACATCGTAGTGTAACAGTATCTCGGATTCAGCAGTTAAATGCCTAAAATGCCCTCAGCATATATAATGTCAAATCCGCTCTTTTTTTCCATTTTTGCTCCACCACTTTCCCAAAATTGCTCTGGAGAAAATCAAAGAACAGTTTTTGGTCTTCGCGAGATGAAGCTTACGACGATTTGCCCACCAGATCTACTTGAATCTGGTATTATCTGAGATCTTGTCAATCTTCTTCGTTACTTTCGTGTTTTGTTCATGTGGTTTGTATATTTCATTATATTTCCAATATACATCGCATCTATGGATAATACCTTTTCTCAAGCTTGAATGCGGGTTTCATATACTTTTCTGGGGTGTTAAACTAGACATTACTGAGATTTTATGTGCGATAATGATATGTTTAATTGTTGTTAAATAGAGCTAGGGTTTCGATTTTATTAGTTGCTTCTATTTCTTAGGGTTGCTCTGTTCTTGGGATATCATTTTTATATTGAACCTGGATTTCTTCTATGTTATGTTTCGACCTGTATCACCGTGTGAATAGATTAATTTTAAATGTGGTTCATTTTTTAGCACTAGTGGTTTTAATTATAAGATTGAATCCCATCAACATGTGTTGTAGTGTATCGCGATTTGGTCATATATGGGTTGGTTGCATTAAAGGCAAAACATGTGAATAGATTCAGGTGAAAAGAATGAAGTACCATGATTCCTTCTTTTCCCTATACCTACAATATATATAACTACGGTTTAATTTGTTTTTTCCAGTTTTCTTGGTTTTATTTTGTTTAGTTTGTTGTCGTCTTGGTCTGCACTAAAACTTGTATGAATTTTTGTTGTTGGCAGCAATAGTTTGCATATTTATTACTTGTCTAAGATATTGTCCAAACAAGTTTTTTATCATCGTGAGAGCAACCCCCTCTGGATGTTTCTGCTTAAGTATCAATAGACTAACAAACTGTAGTTCATGAAGATCTATTAACGATGTACGAGTCCTTTCATTGTTGTTCAATAAATGGACATCAGCTAGATTAGATATTTAAGTTAATAATTTAAGTTGTAACCAATTGGATATGAAGTATTATGCATCATTAACTGTATAGTAACTGAAACTTGAGCTTCATAATTAAACTAATTGGTGGGACTTGATTCAGCCTTTCCATTTGTGTTTGATATTATTTTGATCAGGAAAGGAGGATGTGGCCACACTTCAGGGAGTTTTCACTACATCTTCGAGGTCAAAGGTCTTAATCATTTTGCACGACCTAGAGACCCAGTTGTGGAACATCTGATTCCAGAAGTAGGGGATGTAACTAATGAGGATGACTCTGTCTACTACAATGAAGATTGATGTTAGTTATCTCTTGATATAAACTGAAACTGACCTTTCCCCGTTGGAATGTTTTTGTGGGCAACTGTTACATTTTGATCTTTCTAGTTGTATTAAGACCCTCTTATTTTATGTTCCTTTTGTTACTTTTCTGTGATGCAGTTTCTGAGAAAAGCAGTGCACTTGGGTCAACTTCACGGAATTAACTGTTTTGATTGAAGAATAACTAGTCTGATTGGTATACATCATTGGAAAGCCACGTGAGTCTACTTTCTATGGAATTTTGAATGAAGCAATTTGGAATTTTGAGTGAAGAGTTATGGTCAAATTACTAAAGTGTGACAGACTACTCGGGAATCTGTCAAGAGTTCGACTTTTAAACTTCTCATGTGTTTATATCTATTTTACTGGTCAAAGTTCATCATTAATTCATTATCATCAGATATAGGTTGTCAATTTAATATTATGGAGTCGAAATTAGTCATTTTCAATGATAAGTTAATGAACAGTTAGGTCTAGATGCATGTACCTATGTTTGGAGGGATGTTCAACACTTGTATTTAAACCTATTTAAGTGAAATGATATGCATGACTTTATGAACGAAAATTATACATTTGCACAAGTTTTGTGAGTTTGGAGTTGAGTGATTCCTCCTAGACAGACGATTGGCTTGGTTGCGTCGAGTGATTCCGCAATAGTAGCGTCGAGTGAGTCCGCTACCGCCGGTTGAGTGATTCCCGGTCATTTTCACTTCTTTCCCTTTATTTGCAGGCCTTGGCTTGCATCATTCTATAGTGAACAGTTCAGTGTTTGGTTTTTTGGAATTAAGAGCACAACTACTAACGTTTTTCAGTGGTTTTTTTTTCTTACGGGGCATAAAATTTTCAATACATTATTATAATCTTCTTTGTTTCATATGGGGGCATGAATTTCGTTAGCTATTGGCTTATTTAATTTGTGGCACGTTTGAAGATAAATTGAAATGTCTATCATAGCACTTTATATGGTTCTGTATAATATTATTTGTTATTTTATAATTTTTTTAAAAAGATATAAAATGATACAGTTTGGTTGTAATGATGATATATAATAACATTTTGGATATACTGAGTAATGGCAAGGGTGAACATGTTGATGAGGCTAGATTTGGGATAAAGGAAAATAATGGGGACAATGGTGTAATTTCATCCATGTTTGTACTGTTGGGAAAAAACACGCACATGTCAAATCTTGTTTTGTGTATGTGTATACTGTATACCAAACAACTGCGTAGATAACCTATCTCACGCATATCATGGCACGTTACCCAGTCAGGGGTAATCGTTGGTTAAATACTCTTGGCCACCAAACGGGGCCTAAGGCTTTTACATAGAACTAAGCATCTAAAACACCAAAAAATAGTCTCGAATTTTAGTTCTTAATGTATTCCCTCTAGCCTTGTTCACAACCAACTCATAGAAATTGTGTTGCTGCAAAATGAGCAGCGGAAAAAACTCAAAGCTGCTACACATACAGAAATATACAGCTCAAATGGAATCATTAAGGCAAACTGATTATACAGGAACCACTCGTCGATTGCTAATACCATCCTAATAGCTGTAAATGATTTCAGGAAGCCCATTAAAAAACATTTACATCATAAAATTGCATAGAATGGAAACTAATACAATACGTTAGACTTCAATCTTACTTCGATCAGTTCTTTTTCGCGAAGCCACTACTTTTCGTAATTGTTTACACTTAGCTTCTTCCTCGGCCTCTCTCTCACTGTATGAATATGTTTCCAACTCCAAAGAGAAGAGATAAGTAAAGAAAAGGAAAGCATGAAGAGATTCAATACAAAATTTATACTTAGGTACATAAAATTAAGAGTTGGGTTTCAACAATATGCAAATCTGATGAAAGGAAATACAATCTGAATTCACGTTGAATTGCTTTTGACTACTATGCATGTCAATACCTGAGATGTCATAAAGTTATCTTAACACTGAATTGAGATGCAGACGACTGTCTTTATATCCTATATTGCATAGACAACCCCCATGGCAATATAATTCCAAAATGAATTATATAGGTAAATAACAAAATTAAGAGTAATATTATCAGTTTATAAGTGTAGTTTATAAGTGTAAAAATATTTTTCATACTACGAACAAGTTTCGCAGGAAATTTTGTAAAATTATAGTTTAAAACTGCCCATCTATGTCCAGTTTCTGGACTCCAGCTGCACGTTCCCATCCCGCTATTCAACATAATACCGCCTAAATCATTGTCGAAATTGATCCTTATAAATTTAATTCATGAAATCTTTCATGAATTTAATATTTATACCTTTTGTGCCCCAGTCATGAAAATTTTCTGGATCCCTCCCTGCGTACGGAAATGGGCGTTGTATGGCAGTTAAGATCTATGAAGATAATATTGCTGGTTTAATCTGTATAACCAAAACGGACTTCGCGCAAAAACAAAACAAAACATTAGACCATATTCCACTATTTATTTGATATATGCAAGAAGCTCCTAACTAAAATGTTAGTTCAAACAAGATGAATCGAATAACTCACAAATAAAACCACGCTCAAACCCACAATCAAAACGAACCAAAAGAAAATGCAGAAATCGAAGAACACATAATTTACGTGGTTCGATTATGAAAACCTACATTCACGGGATCAGGACACTCACTCCACATATCACAACGAAGCAATTTACAGATTACACCGATATCATTCTAGACTGAATCTATCCGAGCTCTATCTGTGAAGAAATTATGAACCCTAATTCTATCTATGAAGAAGATAACAATGAGAACCATATACTAATCAAAACATAAGAAGATCCTTGAACTCCATTAATTCTAAGCAACAAAGTTTAAATGGATCATATCTACAAAGTGAGTCAAAAATATAATGTAATTCACATGAACTAAATTCACACAAGAGTTGTGTTTGACGTGTGAGTTGTGACACATTAACTAACCATTTTAAAAAAAAAAAACTTCAAGTGATATCTCGAGTTATTTGTTATCTTGCATTTGGTGTTGAATGTTATTGCAGATAATAATATTGCAAATGACAGTTGTGCCAAGATAATGTGATCAAATATAAAGTTATTTGTGTAATTACAATATGTGATATTGAGAAGGGATAATCGATCACCAGAATAGGGACAATACAATGGAGATAGTATAAAATGTATAATTCATCTCAAATCCATTGTTAGAGCATTGTGGATAGATATTCATATTAGCAAACATGGTGTAAGGGGAGAAAAATAGTAGTATATGAATCACCCAACTGAGTGCTCATGCTTATCATAAACAGGCTCTATAAAGTATGAATCATCGTCATAAACGGGCTCTAGAAAGTAAGTTGAGAGCTCATGCTCATCAAAAAAGACATTGACCCTCATTCCTCAAACTCTAATACAATAGACGATGGTAGAAAATAAAAGTTAGGGAAATTGGTCCACACCTGACTATTCTATATCCAAATTTCAGTAGGTTTTAGGTTCCTGTGGAGTATTTTCGAAAAATCAAAGCGAAGAGGATTGGGAAGATGAGCCTTTCCAAATTTCTCAATGCAGGATTTTTGGGAAGATTTAGATTAAAATGAGCCCTGAGCCACCTCACCCTAAGAAGGCTGCAGCAAATTCGGTTGAAAAGAAAGGGAAAGATGCTGAGGCCGTACTTGCTATAGAAGAAAAACTGAGGTGGACTTGTGCTTTCCTCTTGTTTTATTATCCGAGTTATCAGCATGTTGGCCATTTCATGTTTCTAATTTCACAGCCTGTCATATTTGGGATAGCCCTAAATTCAGGGGATTTCTTTCAAAATGAATAAAAATTCACCCATCAAGTCTAGCTATTAAGACTTATAAGTTATAACTACATTATCATGTCCCTACAAGATTTGAGGTTTTAAAGTTCAGCATGCTATAGTTAAAACTTTCAAGTGCTTGGAAGAATTTGGTGATCAAAACCATTTATTTAATTGCTGAATAATTCAACAAATTTCCAACATAAACTCAAAAGTATTCCATTGCTCACACAATAAGAATATGAATATGAAAATGAAGAGCCAAAAGTTAACTAGTAGTAAAGTAAAGCAACCATAAAAAAGGAGTCTCGCCTCTCACTCAGGCAATTTATCAAACACATGGTGCGCCAAAGACTAGTCGCAATGTATAATTAAATGGAGGAGCTAAGGTTTCTCATCTCCGATGACTTCAACAGATTCAGGGGAGGCATTGTCATCGGAAATAGTTCCGGCAACATGTGGGTTTTCGTTAAGGAAGTGGTCCATATCTCTGATTCTTGTCCTGGCTACACTTGCCACCAGAACTGCTCCACAAAATCAAACGAGATTGATTCATGTTCATACAAATAGAGATCAACATCAATTTAGCAGAATAGTAGATAAAAGAGAGAGAGAGCAGTACCAGCTGTAGTTCCGAAGGTCCAGATCCACAGAATCTTCAATCCTGGACTCTTTTCTCTCCACATTTTCTTTTTACCTAATTCTGAATATCACTTTTCTAATACGGCCTTCCGCTAACCCTTTACTCAACCCTGCGAATTTATCATATGAAAAACATCAAAAGTGATCCCACCCAAAATTTTATCTACTCAATTGAATCGTTGGTCAGATTGGATCTTTTATATATTTGAATTAACCAAATTAAAATTACTCAAATAGGAGTATAAATTTTAGAAAAGAGACACACCACTTACTTATTTTTATGTAATTAAACAATAAAAAATAAAAAGATACTACTATATAACTATTCTATTCTATAATATTAATATTTAATTGTAACTAACCAAAAGTAATTTTAATTTGGTTTAATTGTGTTAATTTTAAGTATTAGATGAATAGTAACTAAATATTATAGTTTTAATTTACATTATTTAATATTAATTTTTTAATATTTTAAAATCAATTAAAATTATAATACATCCCATATTGATATTTGTTTCCTCATTCACCGTTTCGTCCATGTTTGTTTACCCATAAGAAAAAAGCAATAAAGTAAATCAAACTTTTTTTAACTATTCACTTCCAACATCTCAAAATTACATCATATGTCATTAACTTTTACCTACAAAAATATCTATTTTAGAGCATGTTGGACTCAACTTATAAGCTTTTTAAAACAACTTATAAGTTGTCTAGAAATTTATAAACTATCTAAATTTGTTTGGTAAAATAAGATGTTTAAAGGCTTATAAGATCTTAAAATAAGTTCTTTAGAGTTGTTGGTAGCCAAATTATGGTCAAAGATAGATTTAAGGGGTGTTTGCAAAAACTTATCCTTTTAAAAAAGTGATTAAATTTAGTGATTATGAGAAAATTGATTAATAGTAGAAGTTGATGGTGTTTGTAAAAAAAATAAAAAAAAGTTGATAGTGTTTGCAAAAAAAGTTGATAGTGATTAATAATACTTAAAAAATGCTCATAAGCTACTAAAAGCATCTCCTTTTAACTTTTAGCTTATAACTTTTGAGGGCTTATTTAATTTAATAAAAGAGAAATAAAACACTCCAAATTGCTTATGCACATAATTCTAAGTGACTATAATCACTTATAATTTCTTGCAAACACCCCTTTAGTGTTTAGTGCTTTTGCTAATCAAACAAATAGTTAATGTGATTTTAGAGTAATAAATGTATATGATTGATAATAAATGAGGAACACAAATAATGTTCTTCAATAAATGCCAAAGAGTGAATTATAGAGAGGTTTGGTAAGTAATTTCCGGGATCCTTTATTATGACTTGAATGCCTCTATTTATAGTACATTTCACTCTCAAGCTAGCTACAATTCGCGCATATAATGCCAACGATACAATTTACGGCCGGAGATCCTAGTTGTCTGGTCTCTAATGGGAGGTCGTTGTAGCTCGTTCATTGGATGAACGACACCTAGACAAATCTAGGGATCCTCGCCTGACATCCCTGAACATTCCCAGAAATAGGTGCTTGGAACTGTCACTTTGCCGATTTGCGCCGATATCCTAGCCATTTAAGGAAGATATCACATTTAATTCTTATTGCCTTTCCTCATCGACCTCGCCTTTGTAGGGATCTCCTCAGGCTATGGTCAAATGAGGTCATTCTTAGCTCGGGATGAGTCTTTCTTCGCTCTGAACTAGGTGTTTAAGTCGAACAGCTGGAGGACTCCGAGATGGGTTCCGCCTCGTGAGTTATCTCGCACAATAATTTCCCCTAGGTCGCGTAGCTCCCGTTCATCGAGGCATGCAAGCTACTTTCCTCGTATTTGGCTATCCGTGTGACATCAGGGAAGCTTCCTTGATACACTTCGATATTCTCCACGGACTTCGTAACCATTGTCGACCTCGTCTGTCGTGCCTAAATCGTAGACAATGAAGGTGCGGTGAGCGCCATGCGCGAGAACCGAAGAGCAACGATTGTGCAGACGCGTGCGAGCTCACACGCCCTACTTGACTCCCCTATAAATTTGAAATTTTGACCCTCAAAATAGTTTTCACCTTTCTTTCTTTCCTCTGCAAATTCGAAAGCGATTTCAGGCGAAACTCTGAGCATTTTCCAACAAATTCATGTGCGGTTTTTGGGCAATGGTTGTTGGATTATAGAGGCACATAAACACGTAATACATGCGCAGCAGAATTAAACAGTTCACCAACAACGAACATATAATTGCATAAACGATTACGAATAAACCTAACAAAAAATCTTACAGTAATTCGAGAGCAGATTTCTCAACTATGGTATCCACGTAATTCTCGTTCACAGACTTGCACAGATTTGCCAGCGTTGAATTTCGAGATGAATTTGCTAGGAAAATTCTAACTCTAGATTTTATGGAGAAAATATGAACACTTGTATTATGAATTTCCAAGAGCTCATATATATAGGAGAGGCCCATCTTAAATCTTAAGCTAACCTGATTAGGAAATAAAATCCCTAATCTTATAAAATAAATCTCTTAGATTTATTTCCCACATATAAAATCTCTACGAATTTAATTCCCATGTATTAAATCCTATAATAATATTCCATATATTATTATTGAGAATCCTATTTAATTAAATCCAATTCAATTAAACATTAATAATACTTAATTCCAAATTAATCTATTATTAATTAATTCTCCATAAATTAAATATTAAATCCAATTTAACATTTAATCAACCAACTTTAATCCGCAAAAGGGAACTACTTGTTGTGTGACCCATAGGCCCTCATATATCGAGCGATTTGTTGGGAAATTAGGGGTGCCCGGATCTATTCGAGTTGAATTTAAATACATATTTAAATTAATTTATTAATTACTAACATGAATTAATCCTAAACCAATTCAACATAATAATCAATAAGCAAATTAAGCAACATGCGTACACGTAATTCACGTAAATCCTAAGCATGCGGAATCTAGGAGTTACGAGATTACATACCTCTTGTAGAGACAACCGTTGAGACAATGAATCTACCCAAAGTGCCTTCTCAAATATGTCCCACGTCCACGAACGTAATCCGGTGGGAGGATTATCAACGAACGATTTTAATTTCAAAGGAGAAAATAAAATATTTGGCCACCACCTTTGTGGATTTCTAATTTTTCCTACACATGGAATTGCACTTGGGGATGAAAAATTCATCCCCTATTTATAATACTAGGGTGGTCGAAAATTTTGACCTTAAATAAGATGGGAAAATCTTTTTCTTGATCTCTAAGAAATCTTGAATATATCTAATATATTATTTTCTCCATATTTAAAATATTCCACAAAAATCACACCTCCTAATATTAAGGAAATTTTCGAAAAAAACAACTTGTTAGGAAAGAAATAGGATCTTTGACTTTTCTTAAATTTATGGGATAAACTTGTATTCCAAGAATACATATTCCATAAAATCTTTCCAAGAAAATCAAGAAAATATTTTCTCTCTCTCCTATCCATTATTTTCGAAAATTAATGAGGAAAAATAAGGCAAAATATTTTCTTCTCATTTTCATTAATTGGACCTTAGTTTGGGCTATTTGAGGGGCCTTTAGGAGAATTAAGATTGGACCTTCAATGGACTATGAATTTGCAATATTTAGCCAAAATATTATTCAAGCCCATTAATATTAATTTATTCCACTATAAAATTAATATTGAACTATCCATCTTAACCCATATTACGACTTCACAATAATATGGCTCCCGGTCATTATTTCCCGCGTTTAAGATTATCTTAGTCCATTAATTAATTAAGCCACTGAACAAGCTTTATATTAATTAATATCTTTGTCCTTGGAGTAAGACAACTCAACATTATTATCCATACCGGAAATAAATTTCCACTTGCAAGATTTGGTATGATAAAGATTCTGAGCCCACCAAGGGGACAAATCAAGCAAGAAGTACTTGCACGCGATTCTCCGTATTAAATCTTAGCAATCGTCATGTAATTAATAATATTGCCCAAGATACAAGGTATCGAATCGCATTGATTCTCTTCCCATCATAAGTCAAAGCAATAGTTATTAATTTCACACGATCCTATTTAAGGGACGAAGATTATGAAATAACGAACCACTGAGGTCTAATTCTTGTATATTCAGTACCGAATAATTTATCCTCCTGTAGGTCCTATTCAGCGCATCACAATGCACTAGTGTAATCTCTTGGTCAATAAAAGCCAATCCGAGCCTTACACATCAACCTTTCATGATGGGTTGTTTATTTCCATCTGGGTTGTGAATTTGTACTTAGTCACGAGGAACTGTTAATTTGATCTTCTGTGATCTGGTATCACCAAATTAACTACAATGTAACACGTACTGACTTATCGAATCGCATGTATGCAAGAATATATATAACATTCATTCATATTTAATGCAACATGTGATAAATAATTTATTTCAGTAAAATAAATAAGAAATCCAGTTTGGTTATACAAAGTAAAAGTATATTTTTCAGTATAACCCCAACAATCTCCCATTTATACTCAAAGTCTGCTTTTAAGTATACTACAACATGTCTCGTGTTCTATGTGACATCTAATGTCACCCTACACGAACTAAATATGGTATCCACGTAATCCCCGTTCACAGACTTGCACTGATTTGCCAGCGTTGAATCCCGAAACGAATTTGCTAGGAAAATTCTAACTCTAAATTTTATGGAGAAAATATGAACACTTGTATTATGAATTTCCAATATCTCATATATATAGAGAGGCCCAGCTTAAATCTTAAGCTAACCTGATTAGGAAATAAAATCCCTAATCTTATAAAATAAATCTCTTAGATTTATTTCCCACATATAAAATCTCTACGGATTTAATTCCCATGTATTAAATCCTATAATAATATTCCATATATTATTATTGAGAATCCTATTTAATTAAATCCAATTCAATTAAACATTAATAATAATTAATTTCAAATTAATCTATTATTAATTAGTTCTCCATAAATTAAATATTAAATCCAATTTAACATTTAATCAATCAACTTTAATCCGTAAAAGGGAACTACTTGTTGTGTCACCCATAGGCTATCATATATCGAGCGATTAGTCAAACTAATGGTCTTAATTAAACCCTAGACAATAAATCAGACATTCTCAATATATGAGGTACGTTGCGAGAAACGTGCAACTACAGTTAACTGAAACATGGGCTATTACGATTTCCTCCTTTCATTCACAAATACTCGATTAGTCTTGAACATGATGAAGTGTCTATTCAAATAACTTAATCATATTATCTCCAAT
Source organism: Stenogyne calaminthoides (assembly GCA_037126765.1). Classification (NCBI taxonomy): domain Eukaryota; kingdom Viridiplantae; phylum Streptophyta; class Magnoliopsida; order Lamiales; family Lamiaceae; genus Stenogyne; species Stenogyne calaminthoides. The sequence goes on from JBBCBC010000059.1 coordinate 556,788, forward strand.
CACTAATTGATCACTTATGTCACATTTGGCCACAAAGTCTAAGTTGATGTGCATTGGTCAATGACTTTGATCCAATTATGATGAGAAGATGATTATTCTCTCTAAATCCACTTTGAGGAATGAATCCTATTCTTGGCTCAACTACCACGCACATGCACTTCGTGATGAACCCAATCCAAGCCATATCTACCCATGGAAGGGTGCAAGCGTCGGTCATGGTCAAAGTTCATCACTCCACACATGTCGTGCGTATTAACCTCAAGTCAAAGGAGTATCACATCACTCCCACTAACCGAGACACCCGTGGACACATATAGTGGAACTACATCAAACGGTTTCTCGGATGGGTATACCAGTACCGTCTAAGGTATTTGTGCATCCATCATGAGATACCCAGTATCTCGTAGTAAGTGAGATCTTACTACACTCTCTAAGAGTATGATGCAGATCGCACACCAATCTTAACTGCATCATCAATATACCATTCTTGATGATCCTTGATCGGGCTATTTGAGAATCATGCTTAGGTCATCTGAGTCCTCACACAGTCAATGACAGCAATGACTCATGAGAACACAGATAAGAACAAATGCAAACAATCAAATATAATATTCTAATAAGTGTAATGCCATACAGTTAATATTAAATAAACAATAATATTAAACCAATACTGAATATTATCTTAGCATTATGTCCTTACAATAGATTATCTCTAGGACACTAACACTAACAATGGTTTGGTGATTTCTTCCTTGTGCTTCTTCCTCAGGTAATTCAGAGTTATTCTTTTGTGTTATTCTTCAATTCGAGGATGTCGTCAGAGGGATATATTCGAATGAGTGAAAGGGGGAGGTTGCGCTGCTGGTTAGGACTCGCCGCGCCGGGAAAGCAGACTTGGTTGAAATCTCATATGATTATGCGTCGGGGGAGGTGAATGTAGTTGATGTTATTTTAAGAAAACCGCCGGGTAATAAAATGGCAGAGCCTGCAGTTGTAGTCGCCTCCGATGGCAGCGGCCCGAACCCGAGGTACTCCCGGTCCCGGGTGTGTTGCTATCAACTACGATAACATGGTGGCTAGAGTTCATTTCTCTCTACACCCCAGGATCAACGAGCTCCTGAGTTATTGGAACGTCTCCCTCACCCAGATTGCTCCCAATAGGTGGAGTATGATCATCGGGTTGTTAACCCTGTTCTGTCGCACTCAAACTCGGGTGTTTCCCACAATCTTGGAGTTGAATTATCTGGCGTTTGTGTCAAATTATCCTCGCCCTTTGATGAAAGTAGTGGAGGATGTCCCCAACAAGATTTCGCACTGGAAAGAGCAGTTTTGGTTCATTGGGGATGATTGGCAAAATCCCGCAAATGTGAACGTCGAGCTGGGTCGCCTAGAAATTCCTTGCTCGTATACCCACATGACGAAGTAAGTTACGTAGTTAAAAATACTCATGTTGTACTGATTTAACTTTTTCTCCTTCTTCCAGGTATTCCTAGAATTAAGCCGGAGAAATTGTCGAACTCCTTTCTTGTCCTGGTTATCCAAGTTTGCATCCTTGAGCGACTAGAACGATCCTTTCCCAAGTTGCAAAACAATAAATTTTGGAGGAAAGCGAGATTAGATATTGCTCCAAACCATCTGATTCTCGCTCAAGGCCAAATAGGTAAGAGCTCGTTTTCCTTTTTATCCTATTATACTGTCATTAATTTCCGTCGATTATTGACTTTTATTTTTGGTTGTGTTGTAGACAATTGCAAATTAGAGATTTAGATCAAGATATAAGAAAATAAAAGATTTCGGCTAGGTCTTGTATACACCCAAGTGTGCACCGTGCATTTATAGTGCATTTTAGAAACGTGTGACTTCAGTGTAAATAAGTTGCAATTTTCAGTATAACAAGTCGCACGTTTCTAAAATGCACTATGAATACACGGTGCACCTAGGTGTACATGAGACTCACTCAAAGATTTCATGTTATGGAATTAATTTGAGGTAATAAAAAAGTTTTTAGTAAAAACAAATTTTGGCATAAAAATTCCCCTTTAAGATCCCTAGCTACTCCAAACCAAAACTTCTCTCTCCATTAACATTTCCGCTACAAATGAACTTCGATCTTAGTAAACAAAACACCTCGTTATTGTTCGTTGTTACTTAGCACTGCATGCTCTATTACAATTTACAAAGTTGACCAAGAGAAACAGTCTTGTCAACGCGAAATACTAGGAAATGATAATTTGACTTAGCTACATTTGTATGAATTGGGTGCAGACAGATAATAATCTATTTGTAGTTAGTAGATATGTAATAATGAATTTTATTAAGATTCATAGGCGGCCACGTACAAATCAATTTCTTATATACATTGTCAAACTTAAACGAGAGTAGAACTACAAAATCAACGGGGTGGCTTGCTAAGCTAGACAAGCATTTTTTACCTACTACACCTTCAATTGGGCAACATGTAAATTTAAAACTCTGCTGAAAGTTTCACACAAAATATTAAATGTTGCTCATATTGCATAAGAGATGTGACTGTTTGGAACAAGTCAAAACACATACTCTTAATTAATTATCTTGCAAATATTGCAATGAACCACCTCACAAAATATGTGGGAAAACATGGGGTTTATTATTATAAAAGGTTAATTTACAAAGTCAGAAATATATATATTACATTATATATATATATATATATATATATATGGTGAAGACATAATCAATGATTAGATATTGTAAACTACTTCAGAGAATTAGATAAACACGGTATGATCTTCCTGTCATGATATCTGAATTAACAAGTGCTACGCGTGCAACTACTAATTCAAACATGTTCCGCGCTAGCTATAAATACGTTTCATAATCTCTCATCCAATCTTAACAATATCAGAACATATATAGTATTTAATACTCTACAATAGTACTCAAAAGTAGTTGTTAATTATTCATAATATGGCATGTTCCAAGATTGTGAAATTTGGAGGTTTGATGCTGTTGTTGAGCCTCCTCCTCGTGATCTCAACGGCAAAATCACAAAACCTGGAAGTGGGGTTTTACGACGAAACATGCCCGCATGCTGAGGAAATCGTGAGGGAAGCTGTAAACAAATTCGTGTCCATAAATCCCGGCCTAGCCGCCGGCTTAATCAGGATGCACTTCCATGATTGCTTTGTTAGGGTAAGTAGTAACTTGTAAGTACATGCACATATATATCATGTTAGTTTACTGAAAAGTACTAGTTGCATGGGTGGATTTAGAGGGTGGACTGACCAGGCCCAAGCCCAGTGCAACTCTTCACCAAGTTCTTTGGATTATATATAATTAATTTGGATTGTTATGTTTTTAGACTAGTCTATCTAAACTCAATTAATTTTTTTTAAATAGAAAATACCCCAAATCAATATACTAATTTAACACCGTGCACTCCATAGTGTATTTTAGAACATTCATCTTGTTGCAAATATGCAACTTATTTAAACTGAATCATGCAACTTGTATTCCATATTAATAGTTGCACGATTCAGTGTATGCAAGTTGTTGCACTGTAATATAATTAAGTTGCACGATTCAGTGTAAACAAATTGCATATTTCAGTGCAACAAGTTGCATGCTTTTAAAATACACTATTGTGTGCACAGTACACCTCTTGGCCTTATCAAAATTATGTTTTGTAGCCCAACCCGCCATCAATTTCTAAATGCGCTCCTGATTAGTTGTGCACACGTACATGCCTGATACATAATGATATTTGTGCAGGGGTGTGATGGTTCCCTTTTGCTGGACAGTGTTCCGGGACAACCCCCAGCTGAGAAAGACAACGCAGCCAATTTCCCGAGCCTCCGGGGTTTTGAGGTAATAGACGAGGCCAAAGCTAGGGTTGAAGAAGCATGCCCCAAAACGGTGTCGTGCGCAGACATTCTAGCCTTTGCAGCACGAGACAGCGCCCTGAAAGCAGGATACATCGGGTACGACGTCCCATCTGGGAGGAGAGACGGGCGCGTTTCTCTGAGCTCGGAGGTGCTGCAGGGGAACATTCCTCCCCCATCCCTATCAGCTTCTCAACTCAGAGACAACTTCAACGGCAAGGGCCTATCTCTTGACGAAATGGTCACGCTTTCAGGGGCTCATTCTATCGGGGTTTCTCACTGCTCGGCCTTCTCCAACAGGCTTACGGGCTTCAACGCCACTTTTGATCAAGACCCGTCTCTGCAGCCCTCATTCGCTGCATCTTTGAAGACATCTTGCGCATCGGCTTCTGCCAACAACGATCCCTTTGTGTTCAACGATTTCCAGACGCCTGCTGTGCTGGACAACAAGTACTATGGTAACTTGATCCATCATAAGGGGGTTCTTAGCTCGGATCAAACGCTGTTTGACAGTTCCTTGACGACGAAATTGGTGGTGAGAAACGCTAAATACGGGTCGGATTGGGCTAACAAGTTTGCGGCTGCTATGATCCAAATGGGAAAGATAGATGTGCTTACTGGACAAGAGGGAGAGATCCGCTACAAATGCCGTTTTGTCAACTGATCATCCCTGCAGCTACCACCTCGTCCACTTTTGATTTATTATATGTAATTGCATGTTTGTTTAATTCATTTCTTGCTTGCTTGCTGCATTTGTGAGAATAAAGGTTTAGGGTTCGATTTCATGAATGAATGAATTAATTAATTGCATATGCATGGTTGAGTAACATTGTCATGTAATATTGTTTGCATAAACTAATTAGTTGATATGAGTATCAAGATTAATGTTTAATTATATTTGCGTGTGAAAATCAACGTACACATATTAAATAGAATTAATTAGATTTCACTTTACTACTTTGATTTTTTCAGCATAAATATATATATATATGATCAGCAATATGAACTAGTCCAGGCCTAGCTAGCTACTCCAAATTATTAAAGGCCAACTTATTTTAATTAATTGAGAAATGTTAGAAGAAACCGCATATATTTATTAGTTATTGTTATGTCCAAAAGGTCAAGATAATATTGGTGTCTAACTGGGTCAGCCTTGTGTACGTATATAAGACGTACAGTATGTATACTATAATACATGCATATCCATATAATGTTGTATTTGTGCAATTCTTGCCTAGCGTGAGACTAGTCAATCTTGTAGCTAGTGGTCAGTCGTCGACGGATTCCTCGACTCAATTAGTAGCCACTATGCATAAATTAAAGCATCAGATCATTAATGGAATTATGATTAATGAGGATCAGTTGCTTAGTTTGTGTTGATAATTATAATTGAACTCCCACGTGACAAGAGACACTCTCACAAGCAAGATAATAACAATTCTGTGTTGGAAAGCTTTCGGATCTATTCTAAATTAATAAAGCTCAATGAGAGTATGAGACCTCTAATCGCAATCAAGATCATCTATTATATTTTGGTATGTTCATCCCGTATTTCATAATAATCTTTACACATGACTTAAATGTATTTTTAAATGATATTAGTTGTATATATATAGTTGATTGTAGTACAAGAAAGTTACACTTTCCTTTAATTAATATGTACATATATAATTATTGTACTCATGTCATTAATTATGATATATGATATTGTTGTGTTCGATATAATTACTCAATTTAATCGAACACGACGGAGGGACACGTGTATTAATCAACTATTAAGATAATCATGCTCGATGGACAAGTGTGCTCGCTGCTTGCCGACCAAACATATTTGCTCGCCAGCTCGCCACTCGCTAACTAAGCAAGTTTGCTCGCCGGTTCGCCACTCGCCGACTAAGCAAGTTTGTTCGTCGGTTCGCCACTCACCGAACAAGCATCATTTGTTCGGCGGCTCGCCGCTCGCCGAACGAGCAAGTTTGCTCGTTGGCTCACCACTCGCCGAACAAGCGAGTATGCTCGCAGCTTACCAAATCTGGCATAATTAACTGATGCTATCTCGAGATGATCCTGAAGAGATGTTGATCTGATCAGTCAAGCTGGTTAGATCAGGCAAGAAGAAATCAGATAGCCTGAGTCAAGTGACCTGAGGGTCAGGATGTCCGAATTCAGAAGAGCTGAACTCAGTAAGCCTGAGTAACCTGAAGGCTCAGATAACCTGAGGACTCAGACAACCTGAAGGCTCAGATAACCTGAAGTCTCAGTCAACCTGAAGGCTCAGACAACCTGAAGGCTCAGTCAACCTGAAGGCTCAGTCAACCTGAAGGCTCAGACAACCTGAAGGCTCAGTAAACCTGAAGACTCAGACAACCTGAAGGCTCAGTCAACCTGAAGACTCAGTCAACCTGAAGACTCAGACAACCTGAAGGCTCAGACAACCTCAAGGCTCAGGTAACCTGAAGACTCAGTCAACCTGAAGGCTCAGACAACCTGAAGGCTCAGATATGCTCGATGAGGACAATTTGCCGGTATAATATTGATATGGTCAAAGGGACAAACAGGGCAATCAGTCGAGCAAAAGATTGATTTGGACGACCAAAAGAGTGCCTTATAAACAAGTAAATGCAAAGGTCAACCAGATAGACGAAGTTGAAAACGTGGCAGCATCACATGAGTTCTTGCAAGACACGAAGTCTCCAGCTCATGCTTGCCAAACCAGCTCATGCTTGTCAAAGTGCTATAAATAGAAGAAAAAAGAATAAGAGACAGGTTCACAAAAAATTTCCCAGAGAGGTGAGGTTCAGAATATATTCCCAAGTATTCTCATACGTTGAGAAAAATCCCTAGCACTCACACACTTACTCTTAAAATCATCTTCTTTCATAGAAGTTTTCCCCAGAAGAAGTATTGTGTACTGTATATGTAAACCTCGCAATACAACATCCCTGGCTTGGAATGCCCCCAGAGTAGTCATTTCTTGACGAACTGGGTCAACAAATTCCTGTTATTTATCGTATATTGTACACATACTTATTTTGTTTGTGAGTTGTTATCAAATTAGCCACATAATATTCTCCATAAAAAATGACTCGCAACAATTGGCGCTAGAAGGAGGGTAGAAAAAACCAACCCATACACAATCCAGTAGATAGCCGAGGCAGAAAAAAGAAATATAATGCCTCAATTTAGGAATACTCAAACAGAGAGGTCGGGACAGAGCCGACCTCACGTTCAGAAAGAGGCTCAGCATCAGCCTCACAAAAATCAGTCAGTGGAAACCATCAATCTTGAAGATATCGCCAACGATCCGACGGCCACAACAAAGGCCATCACTTTCTTGTTGCGAACACAGAAAGAGAGGGCCGAAAAAGAGTTGGCCAAGTTGAAAGTTCAAGATGATGAAGATCGACGCTCGCATACACCTGATAGCGAGCAAGTTAAGATGAAAATTTTGCGGAAGCAGGCCGACAAGAAGGCTGTTGATATGTCGGACGACGAGCAGCCTCAAAGGTCCAGACAATCGGTGTTTGGACATTTGAGGCTCTCTGTTAAACACCGAATCGGCGATCATAGGCATCAGGATCCCTAGAAGGAACAACCGACGAACATGCAAGCTCTTTCAGCTCCTCATGATCGCCCGCATCCCGAAAGACAGCAGAAAAAACAAAAATCGGCTGGAACTAAATTGTCTATCCATCATCGATTGGGTAGTCAAGGACGAACATGGAAAGGGGGACTGCCCCATCACGAGCATGACCCTCCGGGTCCTCATGATGGGACACAGCCCCGATTCCAAGTCTGTCAGTTCCACGAAATTTGTAGAAATGCAGAAAGCAATCGAGGACTTACAGGCCAACCTGGCCGCAACGAAAGGACTCCCTTGGGCGAGCACACTGCCGTGCTCGCCACTAATACCGGCGATCATGGCAGCCAAATTACAAGAAAAAGTGGTAAAAAATCGACCACCAATCCCTATGTTCGATGCTGAGTCTGACCCACATGTTCACCTCAGTAAATATTCATATTATATGATCGCAATGTGTGCCACTGATGCAACGCAGTGCCGATCATTCCCCATGACTTTTGGTGATCGAGCACATAGATGGTTTTCTACTCGCCACCGCCATTCATCACGCACTTTTCGCCCGGTTGGGACGAAATTCATCCCCATTTCTCATCTATGTGTGCTCGCCAGTTCCAAAAATCGGTTAGCACATTTTTCCCAACTCAAGGGAGAGTCAGATCGGGCATACGTGGAAAGGTTCGATAAATGTTTGTATGATGGGGCTCCCGTCGAAGAGGATGCCAAGATCCTCACCGTGGGTCGGAGGCCCGACCACAATTCGACACATGTGGAAGGCCATGCATCAAGAATGGCCAAACACATATGCCGAATTCCGTGAGCGAGCAAACAAGATTATAATGATCAAGACCGCCGCCGCCCGAAAGGTGAGGAAGAGGTGGCGACCAGGAAGGTGATCGCCGAAAAGAAACCAACAAGCGAAGGGGGGTACAAACCCCCAGGATCTTTCAAACCATTTGAAGCAGGGGCCGAAGCACATGCACTTCAGAGTATTCTCGGGGTCTCGGCCGAGACAGTATATAACCAGATCAAGGATCGTGACATGTTGGAAAAACCCCGACGAATTTTCAGGGATAAAACTCATCTAAATCCTTCCAAGTTCTGCTCGTTCCATGAGTTTATCGGGCACAATACAGACGAGTGCCGCAACCTCATGTGACAGCTCTGGAAATTATATGAGGAAAATCGCCTTGCCCAATATATTAAGAAGCTGGCGAACAGAGAAACCTGGCACGAGAGGTTGGGCGATTAGAAGATAAAGCGTAAGGCGGAAGAAGAGTCCGACAGCGATCAGGAGGAATTCCGCCGACAGCTGGACTTATCAAAGAAAGGGGCCCCAACCACGAACAAAGGAAGGGAGGGGCAAGAAATTAACATGATCCGTCCGAACCATGGCCCTGGGTGGGGTTTGCTATCAAGTGCCTTCCCTATCAAACAGACGAACAGGTGAATGTGACAAGCACATCAGCTAACTCGCCACCCTTTCACCAAATCATGTACTCGGAAGAGGACTTAGACGGCATAATCACCCCCCACAATTGACTCTCTAACCATCAGTGCTCGTCTTCTCGGTTTGAAGGTGCATCACTTCCTGGTCGACACCGGAGCATATATAATCATTATGTTCGTAAACACTCTGCACCAAATGGAGAAGCAAGTTGGGGATCTAAGTATGTATATAGAACTATGTGATCACACCATCGTGGGTTTCGGGGAATCTATAACCCGGCCCTATGATCTGATCAGGTTAGGAGTCAAGCTTGAGTCAATTTTAAATCCGGAGATCCGACGAACTAGAATGCTAGACTTTGTAATCGTCGATTCTCCATCTACCTATAACGGGTTCTTAGGTCACCCGTTCATCCAGGAATTTAAGGCAGCTTGTTCGACTTATTACTATTGTCTTAAATTTTCTATTTTTGATGGAACGGGAAGCATAAAGGACGATAAAAAAAAGCTCGAGATTGTTTGCTATCGTGCGTACCAGAAAGATAAAATATTGTCAGCATGGTAGAACCAATATGGGAAGTCGGAGATTCAAGCCAACGAGGAATACATCGTTCCGGGCGGATATAACTCCCCGGGCGAGCACGGAACCCGGGGCGACCAGACAGGTCCCCGATCCCATGAGTATAGATCTGCCCAAAGAACAATCTGACTGCGGGTTACCGGACTTAGAACCTCACATAGGGTTTGACCCTATGGAGGTCGAAGATGAGCGCCGGGGGTAGAACATAGATCCCCGGTGGAAACAAAAAAAAGACAAGCAACACCTATTGAGCAGCTAGAGTCCGTCATGGCCGACCCGGACAGACCAGAATTAGAATTATTTATTGGTTCGAAAATACTGGAACCTTTCCGAACAGAAATGATCGCGTATCTTCGAGCAAACTTGGATGTGTTTGTTTGGTCACATGAGGGCATGGTCGGCGTCGATCCTAAGTATGCATGCCACCATCTCATCAACCCAGCACAAATCTCAATAATTCAGAAACGAAGAAATTTTGATCCAGAGAAGTACGCGGCTCAAGATGCCGAAGTTAAAAAGTTGCTCAACAATAAGCTCATTCGGGAAGTCAAATGCCCAGAATAGTTAGCAAACCCTGTGCTCATCCAAAAACCAAACAGAACCTGGAGTACCATCAAATCCCTATGCATCCCGACGATCAGGAAAGCACCTCGTTCTGCAACAGAAAAAACATGTATTGTTGGAAGTGTATGCTTTTCGGGTAAAAGAATGCCGGAGCAACATATCAAAGGCTGGTGAACAAGATGTTTGACGAACACATAGGGCGGACGATTGAGGTGTACATCGTTGACATTGTGGTCAAAAGTGAGCACAAAGAAGTCCACCTCGCCCACCTAACACAGGTGTTTGATATCCTCCAAGCTATGCTCGACATGCAAGCTCCCAGAAATGTAAAGCAAGATTCGAAAGCTGACGAGATGTTTGGTTTCTCTGAACCGATTCATATCACGGACAATTTTATCCAAACCCATACCGAGCAGACAACTATATTTGTACCTGGCCGTCTCCGAACACGTGATCAGTGCTGTGCTCGTCCGAGCAGAGGTAACGACCCACTTGCCTGTATATTATGTCAGCCAAGTATTGAAAGATGTTGAACTTTGGCGCTACGACCTTATTTCTTCGACCACTCTGTCGAAAGTTCTTACCACTTTCCCGCTACGCCAAGTTCTGCATCGACCTGATACAGCCAGAATACAGAATATTGCTAAAATTGGCTGTAGAGCTAGGCCAGTTTGGCATCACATACGCACCTCGAACGACGATCAAAGGTCAAGCCATGGCCGATTTTATGGTCGAGTTAACTTACCCACAACATCCCGAAAAAGAAATCGACTAGCCATGGAACATGTACGTCGATGGTTCATCGATGAGCACAAAAGCCAGAGTAGGGGTGGTGCTCATCAGTCCAACTCGGCAAACTTTCTCAACGACCATCCGTTTGGATTTCCCAGCCACAAATAATGAAGCCGAGTACGAAGCTTTGATCGCTGGACTACACATGGCTATGGCAATGGGTGTTCGGGAACTGATGATTTATAGTGATTCCCAGCTAATCGTCTATCAGGTTCTGGACGAATATGAGGCTCGGGGCGAGCAGATGGCTCAATATCAATTACTGGCCAAAGAATTGTTCGAACAATTTGAGCAGGTATATATCAAACAGCTCCCCAGGATGGAGAATTCATTTACGGACGCTTTAGCTCGATTGGCTACCGCAGAAGATGTATCTAATTTAACAGATGTTGTGATCGTCACAATGTACTCGCCATCTATCCCGAGAGCTGTGGTCGCCCAAATAAGAGGTCGAACAAGAGACATGGATGACCCCTATTTTAAGCTATTTACAAAGGGGGGTCCTCCCGGAGAACAAAGCACAGGCTGCTCGCCTATGTTTGCAAGCTGCTCGCTACACCATTTTGGACGGGCACTTGTATAAGCGAAGTTTTTCTCTTCCGTTGTTAAAATGGGTAACGCCGGAAGAAGGCCATACAATTCTCATGCAAATTCACTCCGGGGTGTGTGGGAATCATACAGGCGGACATGCTCTTGCCTAAAGGCGATCAGACAAGGGTATTTTTTGGCCCACACTTAAAAAGGATTAGCTCGTCTATGCTCGTGCGTGTCATGATTGACAGGTATATGCCCCGCTTATTCATAGTCCGCAAGAAGAACATCCCGTGGCCATTTTCCAAGTGGGGGATCGACTTGATCGGCCCTTTCCCCACTTGCACATCGGGGGTAAGATTTGCTGTGGTCACCGTCGATTACTGTACAAAATGGGCAGAAGCTGAAGCCATTATGAAAGCCACGGAACAAAAAATGTGGAATTTTGTCTGGAAAAACATCATATGTCGCTTCGGGCTACCCCAATCGCTGGTGACGGACAATGGCAAGCAATTCAAGTTTCGCCAGAATTGTGCTCACTAGGGAATTAAAAAACACTATTCCACTCCATACTATCCCCAGTCAAACAGACAAGTTGAAGCGGTCAATAAAATCATCAAGCATACCCTTAAGGCTAAACTTGGTGATTCTAAGGAGTCATGGGTCGAGGAACTACCCGAAACATTGTGGGCATACCGCATCATTTTCAGAACACCCACGAGTGAGACTCCATTCGTTTTAGCTTTTGGTACGGAAGTGGTTATTCCGGCAGAAGTTGAAATCCTGAGCCATCGAACTATGTGTTTTGGCGAACATACCAATGACCAGGTGCTCGCCTTTAGCACAAACTTGTTGGAGGAAAAAAGATACGAGGCCGACCTCAAGAATGCCATATATAAACAAAGGCGAGCAACAGGGGTCCCAGGTGGTGTGTTCGGCCGAGCGTGAGAAGGCCCATACCGTATATCGGAGCTCTTGCTAAACGGAGCATACGATTTGGAGACGATGGATGGAACTCCGCTTTCCTATTTCATGGAATGCGTCAAATTTGAAAAAATGTTATCTGTGTTGGTGAGCGCAACAGAAAAAACCAAGGTTGAGCACAAGTCTGTGTTCGCCTGATCATGAGCAGATGGTCAGAAAACCTTTGCTCGCTCAAGACAAACAGACCGACCACAAAAGCCGAGCAAGGGGTGTCGAACACATAACCAGAAAACCTCTGCTCGACCGGCAAAAGGCAAAGACATCAAGGCATCAATAAGGTTATTACACGAGTGTAAATTTGTAAGCAAGTCTTGTTTACAAAAAGGAGTTTTAACAAGTGTGGATAAGAGCCTCAAAGATTAAAAACATCATGTGTGGTGTTTATTCATTTATCTAGTTTGTTTGGCCATATGCCCAATCTGGTCGCATCGCAATAAGACGACCAGAATCCAACAAGAATCGGACAGAGCAAAGTTTGTGTTTGCTTGGCGAAAGAACGTGTACTTACCATGCTCGCAACAAAGCACGCATTGAGTACATAAGTCGCACCATAAATAAGACGACCAGAGCAGAAGCGATCGCCAGTTACGTAAGCCGATTGCGAACGATGGGTTGCACCTAAATAAGCCAACCTTCATGATTGCACCAACGTAAGCCAATCATAAACCGAAGTCAAGTCAAACACAGACACATCAGATTGTTCAATTCTTATACGGAAAAACAGGCGCTAACGACCAAACATACAAGATCAAGGACATATATCATGTTCGAATTCATTCAGAAGAAAAGAGGCGTAAACTAGAAAACAAGATAAACATCAATCGATCATCAGCAACAAAATTCATCTTCGACGATCAGGTTAGAAGAAATTGTTCAACAAGCAAATTTAACCATTCAACAACAAAATTGTTCGAACAAGAAAGAAGGAGACAAAAATTACATGATAGTTCAGAAGAAATTGTTCAGCAAAGCAAAAAGCAAAATTAAGGTACAAATTTGTTATTGGGGGTGGGCGGAAGCGATGTATCGAACAAATCCTTCCTCATCTGCTCGGCCCCTTCAGGAGCAGCTCCTCCAGCATCGTCGTGCCTAGTCTGCTCGCCAGGTAGTGCATTCTGCTCAACTTCAGGAAGCCCCCTTTGTTCGTTCTGCACCTGATCGAACCCGTGCTCAGCTCGGTGAGTCTGGTCGACAGCATCATTAATGTCCGCATCCGAACCATCTTCCTCATCCAAAATAGGATCATCAATCTCGATCCCATCAGGAAGATTGGAGAAGTCGCACAGATCACTCAAATCAGATATTGGAAGGTTGCGATCTGGGGGGTTGTCGATCAGGTACTTCTCAAAATGGGATACAAGCGGGGCAATCTGTTTGGCAGTGAGCGTGTGTCGAGCAGAACGGATGGCATCGGCAAAAGCGCATATATAAGAGAAATTTAACATGGAATCAACATACTCCTCACTGTGCAATCTTGAATTTTCAAGACCCAAACGAGTGTTGGTCTCTTCAGCAATAAGGAGTTGTTGGCCGAGCAAATTCTTCTTGCATTCCACGGCCTCGATGCCAGTTATGAGTTTACGGAGCTCAACATTCATCTCATCTTGAACTCTCCTAATGCCGATCACCTCCTCCTGAGCAAGGCTTAACTCTTCCCTCACCTGGCGAGCATCTTCCCGAGCTTGACGAGCATCCTCTTGAGCTTTGCGAACCTCTGCTTGGGCCGAGGATACTTGTCCCTGAGCCAACTTCACTTCAACTTGAGTTTTGCTCAGCTCGTTCACCTTCTCTTCAAAACTTCTGATAAGAGCCAAGTAGTTGGCATGAAGATTGGCAGACTCGGCATAAACTTTCTCAAGGAGAACCAAAGATTGGCCATGGTGCACTAGGCCAAGTCGCATGGTTTCCAAAGGCGTAGGACCCTTAGTGGCCTCTTTGAGCTCAGTCGTCCATGCTCGGATGGGGGTCTCGCATGCCTTCTGGACATGCTCGGGAAGGCCAGGAACATTGCGAACACTTGGAGAGAAGTAATAATTTTTTAATTCTGGCATCAGAGGCGCCAATCTGCTCAACCTGCATATTCACACGAGCAAACAAGCGTGATAAAGCGACCAAAATCAATGAAAAAAGAAGTACTCCAGTGGGAGAACAAACGTATATCTTCGCCCGAGCAGGGTCCTATCCCAAAAATGATTTGTCCTCGGGAGACCGGAGCTGAGGGTTCATAGGAGTCCAAGTTCTAGGTCCTGCAGGAGGTGGAGAAGATGTACCAACCTCCATTTCAATGATTTGTGCAACTGGATCGACCACAGAGGCGGCCATTCTGATCGCTTCAGTAGTGGGGGTCTCCTCAATGACATTGATGCTCGTCTGAACTATCGAATCTTGCTCGTCAGGTACCCTCCTTGGTCTCTTTGGCGAGGGAGCTTGGTCGCTCGCCCATGCTTGACCGAACGAGTTATCCTCTTCGTCCGACTCGACTCACCCGGTCTGGCCGCGGCTGGTCTGCTCGCCTTTCTCACTCTGCTCGCCTCCCCTCGATTTGCTCACTGAGCATCCCGCTCGGCTTGAATTCGAGTGAGCTCTTGAGATCTCTTAGTTCAAGCCATTTCAGTTTGCTCGGAGGTGCTTACAGCAACAGTGACGACATGAAAAGCTGTAGACAAAAGAATTCATTAAAAAAGAAAGAGAAACCGCGAACAAAGAGTACAACACATTTGCAAATACAAAAAACAATCCTTACCAGCTGGAGTGACAACAACTAAATGGTGAGGGGGCACGTACAAGCCTCCCCTTTTCCTTTGATCGGCAGTATTCAAAGTCTTCACAGATCATTCTGAGTAAGGCTCGAGATCAATTTGCCAGATGCTGCTGAAATAGCCGTCGTTGGTCTCTTTGTCCGTCGCTGCTTGAATTCCTGAAATCGAGAATAAGTTAAAATTAGTTCAAGGTGAAGAGCAAAAAACACAAAAATACTTACTTCGGCAAATCCCAAAATCTGTAGGGATATCTAAGCGAGCATCTGGTTCACATCCAGAAGCCGGGCTTTTCCAATCGCCCCCAACGAACCAGAATTTCTCCTTCCAATCGGTAATTTTGTTCGGCACATCCTCAATGACTTTGCACTTGGCGTTTGCCTGCATGAACAACCATCCATGTTCGCCCTTGGGACGAGTCAAATGTACCAATCATGAGAGTTCTGCTGCTGTAGGATAATACACGGGTTTCGTTTTGCCGAACAAAGTTAAGAAACTCATAATCATGTGCCACCCATTCGACTTTAGCTGTGTAATGGTGATGTTCCATTCCACGAGCAAACGAGTAATAGCCGGATGAAGTGGGAATCAAAGGCCCGCTTCCATTGTGTCTAAATTCACAGCAACACAACCCTCAGGAGGCTGATCTGCTCGCTCATCGGGACCAGGCGCCCAGAAAAACACATCTTTCGGGGTTTCATAATTCCTATACAACTGGACGAGCATATCAACATCAATCACGCTCGCAATTTTGCTCGCCGGGTATTCATTCTCAACCCTAGTCCTATGAGGTTGTTCGGGTCAATCAAAATTATAACGAGCATTATACTCGCTATATGTTGGGCTATGAGGAAGACCAACAAGGATGTCGAGCTCCGTGTTCTGCTTGCCGTCGAATCCTTTGTTCGACTCGTCAACATTCTCAGCCATCAGGGTTTCCTCCCTCACATTATCATCATCCATATTTACATTGTGGCTATATACAACCCTAGACCTAATTTGGGGTTGGGACAAAAAATCTTCACCCGAATCATTCAAAAAATCAATACGGGCTAAATCCCTATCTAATTCATTTAGGGCATCATCGGAATCTGAGGAAAGAACGGCAAACGGCTGCCGAACTTGCCAACGAGACCTTAAATCCGAGGCATTCATCTCCGACGCATTAGCATCGCTACGAGAGATTGTACAGAAAGAGGGGGAGGAGGAACTATGGCGATTTGATTCTATTGAAGCAGAAGAATTTGAACGAGAAGCCATAATTGGAATTAAAGAGCTTATGCAATAGTTACCTGAATGAAATCCTTCGCCGAAATGAGAAAGCCCTTGCCGGAAGTTTCAGACGAGAAGGAGAATGAAAACAAAGAGAAGATGAAAAGAAAGGAAAGGAATTGATGCGGCAAGATAAGGTATTTAAAGATACCGGGTTTAATTTTTTTTTTTGAAAATCCGGCACAGAAGACGAAACGACACTGAGGGCCAAATCAAATTATCCAACAGTCGGGCCCCCATGATGAATACAAAGCGGCCCGGCTGGGGGGCATTGTTGTGTTCGATATAATTACTCAATTTAATCGAACACGACGGAGGGACACGTGTATTAATCAACTATTAAAATAATCATGCTCGATGGACAAGTGTGCTCGCCGCTAGCCGACCAAACATATTTGCTCACCAGCTCGCCACTCGCTGACTAAGCAAGTTTGCTCGTCGGTTCAGATAAGGCATATCCTGTCTAGGCAAATTTTTTGAAATGTCTTTATATGATTTCCAACGAAATCAGAAAAAAAGCCACTCGCCGACTAAGCAAGTTTGTTCGCCGATTCGCCACTCGCCGAACAAGCATCATTTGTTCGGTGGCTCGCCGCTCGCCGAACAAGCAAGTTTGCTCGTTGGCTCACCACTTGCCGAACGTCGAGTACGCCAAGAACTTACCAACCGCATAATGACCGATGCTATCTCGAGATGATCCCGAAAAGATGTTGATCCGATCAACCAAGCCGACGATCAGTCAAGAAGAAATCGATAACCGAGTCAAGGACCGAGGATCGATGTCCGATCTCAAGAGCCGAACTCAAGAAGCCTCGAAAGTAACCTGAAGGCTCAGATAACCTAAGGACTCAGACAACCTGAAGGCTCAGATAACCCAAGGCTCCCAACTCAAGGCTCGCATAACCTCGAAAGCTCACCAACTCAAGGCTCAACAACTCAAGACTCGGGCCAACTCAAGACTCAGATAACTCAAGGCTCGAGAAACCGAAGGCTCAGTAACTCAAGACTCGGGCAACCCGGGCTCGTATAACCCGAAGGCTCAGATATGCTCGATGAGGACAATTTGCCGGTATAATATTGATATGGTCAAAGGGGCGAACAGGGCAATCAGTCGAGCAAAAGATTGATTTGGACGACCAAAAGAGTGCCTTATAAACAAGTAAATGCAAAGGTCAACCAGGTAGACGAAGTTGAAAACGTGGCAGCATCACATGAGTTCTTGCAAGACACGAAGTCTCCAGCTCATGCTTGCCAAACCAACTCATGCTTGTCAAAGTGCTATAAATAGAAGAAAAAAGAACAAGAGACAGGTTCACAAAAAATTTCCCAGAGATGTGAGGTTCAGAATATATTCCCAAGTATTCTCATACGTTGAGAAAAATCCTTAGCACTCACACACTTACTCTTAAAATCATCTTCTTTCATAGAAGTTTTCCCCAGAAGAAGTATTGTGTACTGTATATGTAAACCTCGCAATACAACATCCCTGACTTGGAATGCCCCCAGAGTAGTCATTCTTGACGAACTGGATCAACAAATTCCTGTTATTTACCGTATATTGTACACATACTTATTTTGTTTGTGAGTTGTTATCAAATTAGCCACATAATATTCTCCATAAAAACGACTCGCAACAGATATATGATACCATTTATTAAAACATGTTAAAAGGATTGAAACGCGCGCGACCACACAATGGAATAGAGGATCATATTAAAAAAATATAATGAGTACAAATCTTTTGAAATGAATAATTCTTGTCCACCTAATTTGATGGAGAAACAAGAAATGGAAGTGAACTTATCGATCGAATCAATTAACAACAACAAAAAATGATTGAGCAAAAAGAAAAAGAAAAAGAATAAAAGACATGCACACAACACATAAAATTCATGCATGACCATGCATCTCAGTTGACAAAACGGCATTTCTTCCTGATCTCACCCTTCCTACCGGTGAGCACTTCAATGCTGCCCATTCGCACCATTGCCGCCGCAAACTTGTTAGCCCACACGTCGCCGTACTGCGCATTGTCCTCCACCATTTTAGACGTCAAGGGGCTGGTCATGAGCACCTGATCCGTCGTCAAAAGCCCCCGGCTCGCCTTCAAACCCACATAGAATTTGTTGTCCAACGCATTAGGCGTAATGGAATCGAGAGTGACAACAGGGTTCCTGGCCGTGGTATTGGAAGGGCAGACCCTTGCCAAGAAAGAAGCAAACTTAGGGTCCATGGTGGGGTCCCGGGTGGGGTAGAGGCGGGAGGAGAAGGAACTGCAATGGGAAATTCCAATGGAGTGAGCGCCCGAAAGGGTGACCATGTCGTCCAGGGACAGTCCTTTTCGTGCGAAATTATCCCTCAGAGATGTGGCGTTGAAGAACGGAGGGGGCAGGTTCTGGAGGGGCTCGCCTATGAGGGCCACGCGCCCGTCGCGCCGCCCTGATGGGACCGCGTAGTCTATGGCCCCGAGTTGGTTGGCGCTGTCGCGGGCCGCGAAGGCTAGAATGTCGGCGCAGGATACGGTCGCGGGGCAGCGACGCTCCAGCTCGGCTTTGGCTGCGTCGATCACCTCGAAACCTCGGAGGCTTCCCTTGTTGGGGATGCTTTCCTTCTCCGAGTTGGGGCCGTCCAACAGTACAGAGCCATCACATCCCTGGTTTGGTTAGAGAAATAATATAAACGAATTAGTTTTATATTATCTCATTATATATTATTATATGTTAGGACTGAGTTTTAGATGAGATGAAATTCTTTGAATTAGTTAATATGCATTACCCTGACGAAGCAGTCGTGGAAATGCAACCTGATAAGGCCGGCGCCAATTCCAGGGTTGCGAGACACGAACTGCTTCACGTACTTTTGGACGATGCCTTCCGCAAGAGGGCAAGAGTGTTTGTAGAAACCCACTTTAAGAGGCCCAGCCCCAGACGCGGAGGGATTATTAATGTTGGGAGAAGCACAAGAGCCCCAAACAAACAAAACCATTATCAATAATCCAATCATTTTCAAATTCATTTTCTTGCCAGAGATCATGAATATATAGAGAGAGTAAAAAGGAATTGATTATGTTGTTGAAGAGAAGCTTAATTGCAGGATGGATGGTGATAATGAAGCTGATGTATTTATAGGAGATCAACACGGTGCAGTCTGCAGGACGTGTGTAGATGTAAGCAAGTTGCAATACAAAAAAATAGATTTGTTCATTGAATCTACTCCTACCACTTGTAGTAATATAACTAATAAGTATAATCGTGCTATCCTGTTTACAATATCAGAAATAGTCCATTTCTAATTATTTATTAATCTATCTTCCAATCAACAAATTGATCATGGATATGGGTTTATAATATTCCATTGACCAAAACTGGACATCATTATCATAACACTACCTCTCAACAAAACTTCTTCTTAATTCCTTACCTCCACTTGTACCTCATTAAAAAATTCTCGGGTAAAAAAACATGTAATAAAAATCGAGTACTGCAGCGTTTTACGAAAATAAAGAACGGATAAACATAGAGTTCAAAAACCGAGTCAAGGAAAAAAATCCCTTTTCTCGCAAGACGATATACTCCCTGGCTAATGCTCACAGGAATCGCGTATCGTCCCCAAAGGTAAGGTTTCAAGTTTTAATTCAGCAGCACCGCAGAAACAAGCGAGCTTATTCGGAATTATGAGCGGAGAGATTTAGGTACGTTTATGCAGAGAAGGTTCTGGGAGAAAGCGTATGCAAAAGTGCAGAAGAAAGGCTAGGGGGTTCAATTGATATAGACGAACCTTTCACTCCGGGTTGTTGAGGAGAACGTGGGAAGCCCACAACTTGGCGTGAAAGCCACGAAATGTCCAGGTTCAGTGAACCTGAGTTTGAGTTTGAGTTCGAAATTCAAAATCCAGATAAGCATGGACCGAGTCCATCAGCACTTTGGGATAACTCAAGTCTTCTTGGCTGGCCCAAATTCGAATGGGCCACCCAAACCAATTTAGTTCAAAAAATAATTGGGGTAATTAGAATTTTTGGATCTCCAAAAAAAATAGATGGGCCCCAAAGCCCAATGACCAATTGTCAATTGCCAATTGCCCGGGCTTGGACATGCGCGCGTGTGGTCCATGGGTAAGAGTCCTCATGCACCTATTTTGAAGAACATGAGCTTATGCCTATCTTTATACAAGAAACTTTCCTTCCTATTTTCCTATGTAGGATAAGTGGGAAAGACTACACTTAGTCTTCTCCCCCCCTCCCAAAAAAAAATAAAAAATCCTCTGACTGTTGCGGATATACGTGAAAATATGTTTTTACGTATAATAGATTTATGTACTCTTATTTACTGAATATAAATCTTTTATCACTGTTGCTTTAAATATGAATGAATATTATTTATTTATTGCAAACCGTTCAATATTAATACATATTGCATTGTAGTTAATGTGGTGATACCCGATCATAGAAGATCACATTAACAGTTCCTTGTAAATAAGTACATCTTCACAACCTAGATGAAATTGAACACTCCATTGGTTTAGGTTGAAGTGTAAAGCTCAGATTGACCTGTCTTGACCAAGAGATTGCGCTAATGCATTGTGATGCGCTGAAGCGGACCTACAGAGAGGATAAATTCTTCCGTACTGACTTATGGGATGAAGAACTAGACCTTAGTGGTTGTTGATTTTTTAATCTTTGTCATTGAAATAAGATTGTGTGTTATTAATATTTATTGCTTTGATTTATGTTGGGTCTAGAATCAGAGAGCGATTCTATACTTTGTATTTTGGACAATATTATTAATTACATGACAATTGCTAAGATTTAATATAGAGAAACGCGTGAAGGAAAGTCTTGTTTGATTTGTCCCCTTGGTGGGCTCAAAAGTTTTATCATATAAATCTTGCAAGTGGATTAAGTTCCGGTATGGATAATAATGTTGAGCTATCTTTACTTCAAGAATAAAATATTAATTTATATAAAACTTTTCAGTGGGTTAAGATGAATAGTGCAATATTAATTTTATAGTGAAGTAAATTAATATTAATGTGTTGAATGATATTGTGGCTTAATATTAGAATTCAGAGCTCATTAGGAGGTCCAATCTTAATTCTCCTAAAGACCCCTCAAGTAGCGCAATATAAGTTCAATTAATGAAAAAGTGATTAAAATAAAAGAAAATATTATTGCCTATTTTTTCCTATTTTTCAAAAAATATGTAATAAAGAAGGAAAATATTTTCTTGATTTTCTTGAAGAGATTTTATGAAAAAAAATAAGTATTCTTGGAATACAAGATTATCTCATAAATTCAAGAAATTCCAAATCTTGTTTCTTTACTTTTTATTTTCGAAAATATCATAAAATAAGGAGGAAAAGATCTTTTGTGATTATTTATGAAAAATAGAATATATTAAATATATTCAACATTATATCTTGGAGAAGATATAAAGAGATTTCCCATTAGTCCTAATTAATCTAGATTCTTCGCCCCCTCCTATTCTTATAAGTAGGGGATGAATTTTTTTTCCCCAACATAATTTCAATCTTGAAAAAATTAGAAATTCACAAAAATGGTGCAATAAAATTTTCTTTATTCATTTGTTAAATTTGTTCGTGCGAATTTACCATTGGATTACAAGCAAAGGGCTTGTGATATGCTTGAGAAGGTATTTGGGTTGATCCATCGTCTCAAACGGTTGTCTCTTCAAGAGAAACGTTTCGCGTAAACTCCGAGATTCCGCATGTGTAGGACTTTACGTGAAATTAATTGTACGCATGAATGTTGTTGGTTTTTGCTATTTGAATAAATATGTTAATTCATGTTGGTAGTAAATTGTTTATTTAAATTTATATTTAAATTGCACTTCGAATAGATCCGGACAAAACCTTCCTCAACACTGACTAGAGCTTCGACGTCTCAACTTCTCCTATTTATTTCTCACTCACCAAAATTCGATTTTGAAAATTTTAATATACCATAATCATCTACTCCGCGAGTAGAACGATCCTATCACGTTTAATTTCCCGAAAATCAATGTTTAGCCCTCCAACAATTTGGTCAAATATGGGTGTTTGTTCACTTTCGAAATCAAATTTCCAACAAAACACATATTGTCATTATATAAAACTCCCATACACGTTCATTTCAAGGGAAAACGAGAGGAGGGAAACAGATTTGGTTAATTTTATGGGTTGGGAAATTCATATAAATAAACTGATTTAACTCTTCTCTATAAATTCGAACTTTTACATGAAATGCATTATTTTATGATATCAAAGTCTTTGAAAGCAATTTCACTCATATTAAACTTTTGCTGTGTGATTGAATTCGGTTAAGCCCCGATTTCAAGAAAGCAGCAGATGGAAAATTAGAAATCAGTACTCAGATCTGGGTCTCTGTGTTTTCCCGTCTTTATTGTCTACAGGCTATAGATCATACTCGCGCTTTCTAAAATTCTATTCGAGGTTATCTCTTCATTGAACTTTTGTTCCGAAACCAGCTAATCATTTACTAAATTGAGATTTTATATGATAAATAAGTTAATCAGTTATTCGCCTAAATAAAATTGTAAACCATTTAAACAAAAAAATTGTGCTGCGAATTAGTTAGCTAATATTTTGGGACAATATTTTTTGTAAAAAAATTGTGAACCCTTTAAGAATGTTAATAATGGCGGAGTAGGTCTCATGTGCATCCGGGTGCACCGTGCAGTTATAGTGTATTTTAGAAACGTGCAACTATATAAAATAGAAGTGTGCAACTATTTCAAACAGAAGCATGCAACTATGTTCCCATATTAACAGTTGCACTTTTCTGTGTAAATAAGTCGCATTTTTCAGCATAATAAGTTACACGCTTCTAAAATACACTATGAGTGCACGGTGTATCCGGGTGCATACAAGACCTAGCCATAATGGCGTTCTAAATAATAATGGGCTGATGTTTTGGGCCATTTCTAAGTGGGCCGATATTTTCGATCAAAAAATTCATTATAGTCTTGAAAACATAATAAGGCTGGGTTTTTTTAGCCTCTGGCCATTTCTCATACTCCGTTATTAGGTGAAATAATCAACTATAGCTGATACTTTTCTATTTTTATTAATTCTAATACAGTTTTTAGAAAACAATACAAATACTTTGATTTAGGCATTAGAATTTCTTGTGAAACTGAACCTTGTATTAGTATTTTATATATTCAAATTAACAAGAATACCGTGAGAACAATGAAGCAATGTTTATAAATAACTAACTATAATCCAAAAATCGTGGCAGACAATTTTAAAATGATTATTTATGCAGCTAATTCAATATCATCAAACCATGAAAACTTGATGTGAATCCATTAATTAATTAGGACACAGAAATACAACTTTCACAGACTCATTCATCTGACAAAGACATCTGATACTGCACAAAGACATCTGACAAAGGGTGCACCTTAAGCACATGTCATCCTGATTTTGTTAAAAGAATAGGTAGATTATCCAAAAACTCCTGCTTGAAACACAAGTAATTAAAAAATTAAAACTCAAAATAACAAAATAAATAAACAATAATGTTGAATCAAACTCTAAATACTATTCATGATCATAAATATGATCATCAATTTTATTCTCATGATTCTCGTGTTCCTCCTTGATTTGCTGACATTGACCAGAAGGTGGTTGTATAGGTGGTACATAGTTATTGTAATGAAAATTAGGATCAAAAGACAAATTGCTCGAAGATACGGGAACATGATTAGTTTGTAATGGCAGAGACATTGACATATAATCTGGATTAACCATTTGATAGTTGTTCAATTGAAGATTGCTACTTATTATAAAAGGGTTTCCAGTGTAAGTGGATAATGAATGGGAATGGGAATGGGAAGAGAATGAATATGGATAAATGGGAGTTCCAAAAGTAGTTGTCAAATTGGATGTCATAAAGTCGTTGTAATTCAAGATTGGTTTTCTTTCCTGCATGTAGAGTGGCAACTGATCTTGTACCTGACTCACAACTGATTTTGACATTGGTATTGGAAGAGGCATAGACATTGATGTTGATGGGGTTGCAAGTGTGGGATTAGTGAGGGGTGTAATGTTATCTACGGACATAACAACACTAGTACTACTAGTTCTTGAACTAGGCACTTCATGATTGTGCTTTCCTTCATAGGTTATCACTACAGATTTTATGTCATCCGCAGCTCGTTCCACATGCTTTCTCACTATACAGTCGGGAGTTGTGCACTTATAATAGCTCCTGTAAGGATAATCAACAAACTACCATGTTTATCAACAAGCTCAATTTGTAACTAAGTACTAAAATTTGATTTTAATTCGATGTTAATATCATGTAAGACTTATCAAAATAAAATAGTTTACGTCTCGGTAGCAAAAGCTTAATAAGTACTTGATACAATTATTAAGCCATAACATTTTGCTTATATGTATTATTCAAACGTATATAACTCACCTCATTGCTAATATTTTGAAATACACGCCTTTTAAGTATGTATACATGTTATCATACAATCATTCAATATTTTGTTGTGGAGTAGAGTGCCCTCTCGCGTCTCTGCATGCTACACATGTATATTTTCTCAAGTTTGTAAAACAAGTAGTTAGTTGGTATGCATGTGTTTATATATACGCACCTTGGGTTTGGATTTCCCTTAACAACCTTTTGACCGTACTTTCTCCAACGATATCCATCCTCAAGAATATCAATTTCACTCTTTATCTGAAGAACAATTTTTGGTTCTTGTCCAGACCTTGCAGTAGCACTAATTTCATGACTTGGACCAATGGCCAAACAATCTCTGATTTTCCTACAATTGTCAAACAATGTTACAATTGTAAACAATACTCAAAATTACATATATTTTTTATCCACCAAATTACCCTTTTAATTAAAAATTTTATAAACTTTTTTATCCTTATAAAGTAGTTTCACTTCTTGACACACCTTCCCATCCCACCTAGACTAAGTGGGACTGGGCTGGGAGACAACTCCTCATTCTCGTCCTTGTGAAATTCGGGGATTCACCGCCCCGTCCCTGCGCGAGGTATCGGGGAATAATCATCCCCCATTCCCCGTTCCGCCGGGGATTCCCGTCCCCGTCCCCGCAGGGAATCGGGGATTCCCCATTTCCACTTTTTTTTTTTTTTTAAATCTCATTTCATAAAAAAAAAATTATACATCATATAAAAATACATAAAATACAATCATGTTTAAAATTTGAATTACAAATTTAAAGCATACAAAATCAATAATAATTTTTAAAGTTAATTCATATGACAACAATCATACAATACCAACAAAAAAGTCCAACATCCATTGTTTATTTATCATCTTCTTCCATATATACTTTAGCAACTGTACGAGAAAGAAGTAAGAAAGAGTGAGATTAAGATTTAGTTAATATTAATAAAAAAAAAAAAAAAATTAGTATTTATTAATTCATTAATATATATGTATATAAATATAATATTTTAATATATTATAAATTTTGGAGCCCACATGGAACGAGAATGCTATCCCCGTTCGAGGCGGATTCCCACGGGAAACGGGATTTCCCGCCCCACTGCCAAGTCTAATCCCACTCTTTCTCTAGGAATGTCAACAATGCGAGATAGGGCTGGGAAGTCAATCACATCCCTTGTCCCCGTGGGATCTTATCTTCACAGGGATTCCCTATTCCCTGTTCATTATATATATTTTATATTATCTCTGTCCCAAGATAACGTGTACGCTAACTTTATTATTGAGTTTTTGCGAGCGAGTTGTTTATTAGTATTTAATATGATAAAGTGATTTTTAAGGAGGGATATAAATGATCTACCTCTCTTCTATTATATGCATCTTAAAAAATACTTTATCATTCTAAATACTAATAAAAAACTCGTTCGCTAAAACACGTAAAAATAATAAACGTGAACGCTATTATGGAACGGGGGAGTATTTTACAATATGTTTTTATTATACTTTATGCAAATTATTTAGAAAAACATATTCGAGGTCATTAATTATATTTTCATACTTTTGCACATTAGTTTTTTTATATAAAAAAGATAAAGTAAGGATACTATGTGATATTGTAGGGTTCATTTAGATAAAGTGATTAATTTTTAATAAATACAATAACAATTGAAATAATTAAGTGAAGATTTAAGGATAATGATAAAGTGATAATGATAAAGTCTTTCTCGTAATTGAGAATAAATTTGATATACGAACAAATAAGACTAAGTGAAAATAAATTTGATACAGAGAGGGCATGGAGTATGATCCCATCTCCTCCATCAATTTGGAGGATATATCTCTCAGAAAAATATTATTAAATAAATAGACACACTTGCATGAAACAATTTCACGGCGAGACAGAGTATAAGTTAGGCATGACACTTTAAAATTTTAAAAGGAATGGGTGTTAATTTGTTTTGTATGAAATATTCTCAAACGAGTTTTTGTCTTAAATAAATTTAAAAAAAATAGTGAAGGAAAGGGTTTAATAAGAGGTGATTTTGTCGGGGTGCGGGTCAATAAAATTTACAAAGGTTATTTTAGACAATTAACAATAAAGTTGGTAGAAAAGAGATGATAAAAAGAATTTGGTGTTATATTAGGAGTGATTTGTGAGTATGATATAGTGATGGATAATAAGGTGGATGGTACCTTCTTTTGGGATCAATAGTGTGATCATCTTCTCCTCCTTGATTGGACATGCTCTTTGGGCTTACCTCATCATTATCATTTAGTTGTTGATCAAACATAGGTGGAGTTGGAGATTCTTCCGATAATGTTGCTACTGTTGGATCGTCTGAATTTAATTCCGCGGATAAATCAGTACCAACAACATTCAATATCTCATTATTATTATTGTTATTACTTATCTTCCTGACGGGAGGGTGATTGTGAGAACCCTTGTACACAATTTCTGAAATCTGGCCATCTAGTGAGCGTTCCACCTTTTTGGTAACGTCGCAATTAGAACTAGTACACTTGTAGTAACTTCTTGGAAATTCACTTCCTTTCACTTGTTTCTGCCCATATTTTCTCCATAAGAATCCATCTTCCCAACACTTCTGCTGTGGCGCCTGTTTTTGCTCTTGATTCGGATATTGTATCATTAATTTGTTGTAATTCCTATTATTAATTTTACAATTTGGCTGCTGCAAGGAATCAACATCCCACATGTTTTTGCATTCTTCAGTTTTTGCAATTCTACTGTCCTGCAAATATTCAGAATATTCCTCTAATGGCTGCTCTTGGTCCGTCTTTATATGTATATATATAGAGAGAGCATAAGTATCATTTGTTAGTATTTGTATATATATATATATATATAGCACGTGGATGAAGAATTAATAATGGAAAATTAACCAAATTAAACTCACTTTAATAGTACCGCCAGCCATCGAGCTCTCAGGATTAGATGAAAAACAGCCTGTCGTTGGAGATGATTGAGCCTAAAAGAATAAAGACAAATCATAAGTTAGAAATTAAATCGATCTCAAGAATTAAAAAATGAATTAATTAATACCTGAGCATTTGGCAGCATGACTGGAGAAGCGAGCAGCTCAGAAGGGCTGATACCAGGGGTCACCATGAAAAAATCGGTGCACGTTTGCAACCCACATGGATGGAGGTTCGACGCATCGAAACCAACCCTTCTATTCGCAATGCTAATCCCCTTGCTCACATTTTTATTACTATTACTATTACTATTATTATTACTACTCATCCCAATCAGTACTGGATTATCAGAATTGAATTCATCATCTGCTCCTCCATTTGCACCCATCTTTTGATCAATAAAACTCATCTCTACCTACATGCCACAGTATCAATCTAATGGAAACCAAATTAGGGTTTTAAAGATATGGATTGATACTGTTACATGTAGCTCATGATTGAATTAAGAGAACTAAGATATTCAACAATCTATTCCAATGGAATAAACTACTACATATACATATATATGTATATGTATAGCTTATTTCCACAGTTTGCGCCTTGACATATCTTTTCGATCGCGAGACATATATATACTTATGTGGTTGGAGAAATGTTGCATTTCCTTAAATTTTTTTTCTTAAAAAAATAAAGTTTTCACCCCAAATACTAAGGGAAAAAGGCATGTGTACCTGCGTGTGTGTATGGGTAGTAACAGATATGTTATGGTTTGTTTATAAACATGTTTATCTTCTAAAATTCTAAAAGATAAAATTGTTGGAAAATTAATAGTTTTTAAAAAAGATAAAAGAAAAAATATAATTAAGTATCTTGTATAAGATTATGAGATCTTGGACGCATAAGATTTAGTTAGGTCTAAGAGAAAATTGCGGTAACGTCATTTTGTGCAGTTTATGTTTTACTAGTTGTTAAGGTTAAGTAGCAAGAAAGTAAGGAAATGATATATGATTGC
Organism: Stenogyne calaminthoides; assembly: GCA_037126765.1. Classification (NCBI taxonomy): domain Eukaryota; kingdom Viridiplantae; phylum Streptophyta; class Magnoliopsida; order Lamiales; family Lamiaceae; genus Stenogyne; species Stenogyne calaminthoides. Next base: position 585,554 of record JBBCBC010000059.1, read on the forward strand.
AACTTGATTATAGCTCATCAAAATCTACAATTTCAAGGTTATCTCGACAAGTGGCTACCTAACATATTTAACTGCCCTTTCTATTCGGATCTTATATCCAACTCCCACCTCAGATTTTTCTCTAATATCTTTCAAGCTACTATAAAATTTTGACGACATTGCTATAAATTTTTAATGATACTGCATGGCTTGGGAAATGAAGAAAATATTTCCTTCTGAATTTTATACCATGTATACTGTGTGATGGAGAAAAAAAGTTTTTTGGTCCTATAACTTTTCAGTAATCCATTTTTTGTCCCAAAAAATTTAACTATCAAATTTTGATCCTCTAACTATCTCGATTATCCAATTTTGGTCCCATTTTTACCAAAAAATAGAAAATTTTATCATTTTTAGTCATGCGCAAGTCACGTATCAGTTAAAAATGCGGGTTTTCGAGCTCGTATCTGATGTCGACACTGACTGTTAAAAAAAAAGTTTATTTTTCTAAAAAATTAGAAAGAACAAGAAAATTTCTCCCAAGTGCGGAAAAAAATGAATTTTTAACGTCCACGCAACTACGAGCTCAGGAAACCCCAATTTTAACCGGTATGTTTGTGATGAAAAAAAGATAAAATTTTATGTTTTTCGATGAAAATGGGACCAAAATTGGACAATCGAGATAGTTATGGGACCAAAATTGAAAAGTTAAATTTTTTGGAATAAAAAACGAATTATAGGAAAGTTATGGGACCAAAAAAAAATTTCTCCTATGTGATGCGAGCTAGACATAATTAAGGATTGTTAGTATATTTGGTAAAAATACGTAAAATAAATTATACTCCAATATAATTAAAAATTTCTAAAAATAATGCTGAAATAAAATGTGGCTCGTGCGTCTTAATTAACGATATACTGTAATAGACTTGACGAAATATTTCGTCAAAGATATCTTAATTTGACAAAAGAATAAATAAAACTTGAGTGTTAATTTAATTAAGACGAAAACTCATACTGGCAGTGCCACGTTCAAAGTGAGGGGTGGCCATGCCCCCCGTTTATATCTCCAAACGATTATATATGTACATATTTATATTTAAGTTTAATTATGTTGAATGGTTGGAAATGATAACAAGTGGATTGAAGATGAAAATAATAACACTCATTGGGTCGCAAATTGGGTGCTGTCCCATTCTTTATTACATTAAGCATGTATTAATAATTAACAAAAAAAATATATTACATATTACTCCCTCCGTCCCAGATTAATTTTCACAGTTAATTTTTACATGCGTTTTTGCGAGCGAGTTTTGTATTAGTAATTGAAATGATAAAGTGATTTTTAAGGAGGTTATGATAGATGGTATCTATGATACCTCCTTAAAAGTCATTAAAATCATTTCAATTACTAATACAAAACTCGGCCCAATGTGGGGTAAAAACCGAGAAAAAATTATTTAACTAGTATGTAGGTAGTATATAGGAAAATGATATGTATCTAAACAGTTTTGATCAAAATCAAATGGTGGGTTTTATGGAGCCCAAACACATATATAAATTGTTCGTATCATATTATCATATTTTAATGTACGTTTTATGCAGGTGTTAGTCCGTCAATTTTTAATTAGTTATATAAGTTAGTAGTTTTAATTCTTTAAGTAGGTCATATGTAAGATTATCTCACTGTGAGACATAATATAATTTGGGCAGGGCCGGTCCTAAGATTATTGGGGCCTGAATCAAACTTTAAAATGGGGTCTTCTTCCTTCACATTTTTTATGAACTCAAAAATAACATAAAATAATTTTCAAATATTAGTAATGTAAATTTACGAAATATTCTATTACTGTTAAAATAATATGACAATTTTGTCTCAAATAATTATATAACGTCTAACAGGTTTTTGCAGTAAAAATATTAATTAAGTTAGAATAATCAAATTTCTCAATATCGGGAAAATCACTCTCTAAATATTTATTTCTCCTTCTTTTCTTCTTTCAGCCCTTCATTTTTCTTATGATATTCTGTGGCTAGTTGCCTTTTTTTTCTTTTTAATATTTTAATTAGAATATTCTTTTTTTATGTCATATAGACCTTTTTTCAAGTGATTAGGCATTTTTAATTTTTTTATTAATAAAAAGAAAAATAAATTTGTTTCTCATATTTAGGGATTGATTATATTACGTGATTTTAAATTTCATAAACTCTCCTGTGAAACTTGTACTTCACAGAAGATCTAGTCTTTAACTTTTTTTATTATGTGATACGAAAATGTTAAATTTTGTAACTAAAATAATACGGACACAAATCAATGACATACAATATATATGAATTAACCAATAAGCTAAATTACAATATTCATTTATATTTATCATTTAATATATGTAATGTATATATATATATATAAATGGGCCCCTGAAACTTTGACATATGTTGAGGCCTGAATCGTTCGATTCGTTGACCTCATATATAGAAGGACCGGCCCTAAATTTGGGCATATGACTCTTTACTACTTTAGAACAAATAAATATTAATGTGTGCTAGTTTATAAATAGTCTCGTAGTGAGACCATCTCATACAAGTCTTTGCCTTTTTTTTGTTTGACCCCCCTCATTAACATTCCTGGCTCCGCCCCTGGTCTCATGCATGAAACGGGTAGCACAAATTAATTAATTTATCTCTTCCAAAGTGTTAAAGCGTCAATGCTCAATTTATACTATGTCTCATTACATTACAAAAAAACACTAATTTAACGAGGGATATTAAAGAGGGGAAAAGAACCCTCGTTATTTAATAAGGGTTTTCACGAGGGATAAGCTGAACAAGGGTGTTCACGAGGGAAGCACCCTCAGCACACTCAATGAGGGCAGATCGCCCTCGGTAAAATCGTCGACACGGTCAACGAAGGCAGACCACCCTCGGTAAACTCGTCGACTTACTTAACGAGGGCCGAAGGAAGAAATCCGCCCCTCGTTAAAAAAAGACACAAGCGCAGGGCGAGGGCAAATCGCCCAACGCAATCTTGAAATTTTGATGGGCCGAAATGATCGATCCTGCCGAGGTGTACATCCTGAGGGCACCCACCGTCATTAATACCCTCGTCCCATTATATATAGCATCCCAAATCATCCCATTTCACCCATTTCGTCCATTGGAGAGGCGAGGAGAGGAGCGGAGCTAGCAAAAGCTTTGGAGAGCTGCCCATTTCGTCCACTTGAGGTGAGTATTAGTTATTTAATTATTTAGTATTACTATATTGTGTATGTAATATTAGTTGTTTATGTATTTAGTATTAGTTGTATTAGCTTAAATTTTAATTTAATTTAGCTTAAATTTGCTTGATAGCTTAAGTTTGTATAATTTAGTGTATATATATTATTAGTACTTGTACTGTATGTTTTAGCTTAATTTTACTTGATAATTGCATGTTTAGTATTATTTAGCTTAATTTCTAGCTAATAGGTGTACATTAATATTATTTAGCTTAATTTGTAGCTTACTTTAGAATTAGTTAATTTAATTTATCTTATTTGTGTATATATAGTATTCATTAGTTGTTTAATTATTTATTATTATTTAATATATTAATTACGTTGGATGTTGGAGTGGAGGGATCGATGTTGATGAATATTTGTGGGTTATTGTTGTAGAACATGTGTGTTCCGACTTGATTGATTTTAATTGATTAAGTCGGAAATGGATGCACGTAGGATCTTGATTAATTGGGGAATACGATAAAATAAGATGAAACTCTGTCGAAATTTTTAGAAAATATTAATTATTAATTAGGCTTTTGAATACTAATTAATTTGTAAATGTGAAACATATAATTGATATGGATTATTCCATCCGTTTACGTTGGATGTATGGTCCTAGATCGATTAATGGCAATATATCTCCCGAATTCTACAATGGACTCGATTCATTTATAGATTTCACCACTAGTAATGGGATGATTCAGGGAAAGATTAGGTGTCCCTGCAACAAATTTAGATGTCGTAACAATAATACGTATCATGAACCTGATGAGGTGAGAGCACATTTGAATAGAAATGGGTTCATTCCCAATTATTGCAATTGGATTTTTCACGGCGAGGAAATGTGGGGTCATGAATACAATGATCATCCATCTGCGTTGACTTCACACGGGCCGATTGATGAGACTTTTACATCTAGCTCGTACCACGATATCATGACGGACTTAACCTCTAGTCCCCACTTAAATGTGGATGATGAGCCCCCTAATGAAGAACCTCATAATGAGCATGCTGCACATTTTTATAACATGCTTCGTGCAACGAATCAGGATATAATTGTTGGGGTTATACTGGAAAGTATGTTTTTACTTTGTATAACCAAACTAAATTTCTGTCTTATTTACTGAAATAAATTATTTATCACTGATGCTTTAAATATCATTGAATGTTACATATATTTACTGCATAACCGTTCAATAAACAATACGTGTTACATTGTAGTTAATTTAGTGATACCGGGATCACGAAAGATTAAATTAATGTCCCTTTGTAACTAAAAAAGTACAACGTCACACGACCTAGATGGAAATGAACAATCCATCGTGAAAGGTTGAAATGTAAGGCTCAGATTGGCTTGTCTTGACCAAGAGATTACACTAGGGCATGATTGATGCACTGAATAGGACCCTAGGAGGATAAATTCTATAATTAGGAAGAATTAGACCTCGATGGTTCATTATTTCTTAATCTTAAATCCTTAAATAGGATCGTGTGTGGCTAGTAATTATTGCTTTGGGTTATGACGGGTAGAGAATCAATGAGATTCAATACTTTATATCTTGGGCAATATTACGGTCACATCACGTGCTAAGATTTAATAAATCGTAATGCGATTATGCTTGTTTGATTTGCCCCCTTGGGAGGTTCATAAGATTTATCATACCAAATCTTGCAAGTGGAATTAGTTTCCGGTATGGATAATAATGTTGAACCGTTCCTTGACCAAGGACAAAATATATTAATTAATTGAAAGCTATTTCAGTGACTTGAATTAATTAATGGGCTAGATAATCTTAAACACGGGAAATAATAACCGGGAGCCATATTAACAATAATATGGGTTAAGATGGATAGTCTTGATATTAATTATGTAGTGGGATTAATTAATATTTATGGGCTTGAATAATATTGTGGCTCAATATTAGATATTCAAAGTCCATTAGAATGTCAAATCTTAATTCTCCTAAAGGCCCCTCAAGTAGCCCGAACATAATGTCCAATAACTGAAAAAGGTGTTTAAAATAAAATAAATTATGGTTGCCTATTTTTGCTAAAAAAAATTCAAAAATAATAAATAAAAGAGGGAGAAAGATTTTTCTTGGAATTTTGTTATGGAATGTAGATAAGTATTCTTGGAATACAAGATTATCTCATTAAATTCAAGAAATCTCCCACTTGGTTATTTATTAAGCATATTTTCGAAAATCAAGAAAAATAAGGAGTGGAAAGATTTTCTTGACTTTCTTGAAAAGATATTATGGAAGATATGTATTATTGGAATACAAGAATATCTCATAAATTCAAGAAGATCCAAATCTTGGGTTCCTACTCCTCATATTTTTCGAAAATCCATAAGTATAAGGAGGTGGGATTTTTATGGAATATTTTAAATATGGAGAAAAGTAATATATGAGATATATTCAAGATTTCTTGGAGATCAAGAAAAAGATTTTCCCATCCTTATTCCTACATTAAAAATCGTCCAACCCCCTTATTATAAATAGGGGATGATCTTTTCATCCCCAAGAGCAATTCCATGTGTTGGAAAAATTAGAAATCCACAAAGGTGGTGCAACATAATTTTATTTTTTCCTTTTGTTAAATTGTTCGCGAGTTCCTACCACCGGATTGTTGAACAAGGATAAGGGAATACTTGAGAAGGCCTTTTGGTGTGTTCGTGTGAACGGGATCCATCTTCTCAACGGTTGTCACTCCGAGAGGTTAGTTCACGTAAACCCATAGTAATTCCGCATGCGTAGGATTTATGTGAACTGTTTATATGCATGATTTGTTGTTGAATTATTATTTGAATTAATATAGGATTAATTCATGCGAGTAGTAATTGTTAGAATTAAATTTGTATTTAAATATTCATCCCGAATAGATCCGGGTAATTAATTTCCCAACAATAATGCCTGGTTGCGAATCGCACTCACAGTTGTCATACAATGCCCTATTGCTGAACATTAAAACTGAAAATAGACTGTCTGAAAGGGGATATAATCAAATGGTTGAGGCGATTCGTGTTCTTTGTCCGAATAGTCTGGTGCCCAAGAAATTTTCTGATAGCAAACAGCTGATGAGTGAGATGGGTCTTCCAGTGGATAGGATCCAGTGTTGTGCATAGAACTGCATGTTATACTGGGGTGCAGATGGTGAACTTGAACATTGTAAGTTTAGTAGGAAGCCACGGTTCAAACCTGTTAGTCATGATGTGAATGGTCGACTTAAAAAGAAGCGTCCTTTTAAGGAGATGATCTACTTTCCTATCATTCCTCGATTTAAAAACAAAACCCGAAATGATCAGATTGTATCGATCGAATGCTAAAGATCTTTGATGTGAAGGATATGACATGGCATGCATGTTGCTCTATTGACCACTCTGGTGTCATGCGTCACCCTGCAGACTCACTGGCTTGGAAACACTTGGACCAATCGCATCTTGAATTTACTTCAGAAATTCGGAACGTGAGGTTGGGCTTGAGCACTGACAGTTTTCAACCGTTTGGGGCGCATGGGAAACAATATTCATCATGGCCAGTGATAGTGACACCGTATAATCTACCCCCATGGTTGTGCATGAAGGATCAATTCATGTTTCTTACGGTTCTGGTCCCCGGTCCAAAAAATCCAAAAGATAAATTGGACGTGTTTTTGCAACCACTGATCCGTGATTTGATATTTTTATGGGAACATGGAGTAGTAACGTATGATGTTGCTACAAAGGAGAATTTTATGATGCGGGCTGCACTAATCTGGACCATCAGTGAAATTTTTAGCTTACTCGATGTTGTCTGGATGGAGCACAACTGGAAGGTTTGCTTGTCCATACTGTGCAGATTACACTGATGCTTTCTCTCTGAGGCTTAATCGCAAGCAATCGTGGTTTGACAACCATCGTAAGTTCTTAGATAGACATCATCCGTACCGAAGGAACAAGACTGCATTCAGAAAGAATGTACTAGTTGATGATGATCCACCCCCCATCCTTACAGATGATCAGCTCCTCCAGAAATTGATTGATTGGATTGGATTGGATTGATGAAAGTATTAGATTTGGGTGTTGATTCTCACAACAAAGGTTTACAATGTGGTTGGAAGAAGAAAAATGTTTTTTGGGATTTGCCGTATTGGAGCTCCATGTTGATAAGACAAAATTTGGATGTGATGCACATCAAAAAAAATGTGTTTGATAATCTCTTCTGCACGGTGATGAATATCGAAGGGAAAACAAAGGACACAACTAAATTGAGGGATGAACTTAATGAATACTGTCGTCGACCCTCGCTGTATAAATGTCCACACACAGAAAAGTACCCCAAAGCTACTTATTCCCTTGATAAGAAGCACAAAGATATGGTTTGCAAATGGGTAGATGAGTTGAAATTCCCTGACGACTATGTGTCCAACTTGTCTCGGTGCGTAGACTAGACAAAATTGAAGATGTTTGGGATGAAGAGTTATGATTGTCACGTATTTATGCAAAGACTACGCCGAGGGACGTTTGGAAAGCCATCGCTGAAATTAGTTTGTTCTTCAAGGAGTTAACACCGAGGGCCATTACTGTATAAAACATGACTCGGTTGGACAATGATATCCCAGTGATCTTGTGCAAGTTGGAACGTATATTTCCACCCAGCTTCTTTAATTCGATGGAGCATCTACATGTCCATCTTGCATATGAAGCAAAAATTGTCGGGCCAGTACAATATAGATGGATGTATCCATTTGAGAGGTATGTAATCTATTTAATTCATTCAATTATTTGATAAAAAAAAGACAATTACACTTAACCATTCAATCGAATTAGGTATCTTCACAATTTAAAGTTAAGTGTGGGTAACAAGGCACATGTGGAAGCTTCAATTGCAAATGCCTATTTAACAAAAGAAGCATCAATGTTTTGTTCCCATTACTTTGAGGAACATGTGCTGATGAGGCAACACAATAGACCTCGCAATATACCTCGTGAAGTACCACAATCAGTTGGAGGTAGACTCTCGATATTTGTGCCTCCTGGTAGTACACTTGGAAAAAAGAGTAGAAGACCAATTGTAGACTTGGAGAAGCGAACAACTCATACGTACGTCCTACTAAATTGCAACGAGGTTCAACCGTATATTAAGTAAGTAATTAATTAATTCGATATTAATTAATTTATATTTACAAGAGCAATTTCTCATCAAAATTTACAATTGTAGTGTGTTTTTCGAGCAACTACATACAGTTCAACCGAATCTATCGAATGCTGAAAAAGATGAATTTCTTCAACAACAATTCACATCGTGGTTTGATCAACTTGTAAGTGATATATATATATATATATATATATATATATATATATTGTATAAAAAAATATAATCGCATTCTAATAATTAAGTATCTCGTCAATAATATATAGGTGAGGAGAATCGTGTTCGAGATGAGTCTATATGCGATCTTTCGGGTGGTCCTCTTAGTAGTGTCACCACGTACCCTGGATATTACGTGAATGGATTCAAATTTCACACACGAGCTTATGGCGCATCCAAAGCCACTATGAACAGTGGAGTTTGTATTAAGGGAACAAACTATGATTCAAATAAAAATGATTTCTATGGGATACTCGAGGAGGTAGTGGTGTTGGAATATCCCGAACTTATAGAAAAAAAGTAGTTTTGTTCAAATGTGAGTGGTTTGATCCAACTGTGCCGGTGGGAACAAGAATACATCCCAATTATAAGCTCGTGGGCGTTAATCCGAGAGGACGATACGACCGTTTTGATCCATTTGTGCTAGCAAGTCAAGCCAGTCAAGTTTCTTATTGCAAAGTACCTTGATCCGCCGAGGCCGAGATTGGTGGGTTGTTTGCACCACAAAATTGAGATCCTTAGTGGAAATCGATAGAAATACCGCACTAGAGCTTCCCCCACTCCAAGAGGCTAGACGACATATCATCCCAAATGAATGTGCAAATAGATGATGATCCTGTCGTTTTGGCAGATTTGAACAGTGCAGTAGTTGAGGAAGAAGAAGAGAAAGGGGAAGAGGAAGATGAAGATGAAGATGAAGAAGAAGAGGAAGGAGACGAGGAAGATGAAGATGAAAATGAAGATAGAGATCATAATTCTGATTCAGAAGATAATTGATGAAACTAATTATTATCTATAGATATCTTTGTTAAGTACGCTTGTTTTTAATTATTGATATTGATGAAGATGATATATATATATATATGTTGTGAAATGAGTTGTTTTAAATAATGTATTCATGATGTATGTACTTATTTTAATCATCCATCTTATAATATTTAATTTATTTAATCAATGTTACAGATGACCGGCGACAGAGGTATACGAAAGTCGCTTAGCAGAGCTCTATTCGGGAGATACAGTGGATCAAGGTCGAATTCCCATGATAATAATAAAGACGAACAGCAGAATCGGGTACCGATACCCGAACTCGAGTACTGATGATGACCACCGTGATGAATCAACTGAAGGTGGCGATGATGATTCTTCTATGAATCAGGAGGTTGACGCAGAGGAACTCGCCGACCATAATCCACCACAGATCCGATTACCTATACAAGTGTGGAATTGGAAGTATGTTATACCACTTTGTCTTTTATTTATATATCATAAATATACGTGTGTAACACTCTTTTAATTTTACAGGTGGCTGTTGGGGTTATACTGAAAAGTATGCTTTTACTTTGTATAACCAAACTGAATTTCTTATTTATTTTATTGAAATAAATTTTTTATCACATGTTGCATTAAATATGAATGAATATTATATATATTTACTGCATACCCGTTCAATAAGTCAGTACGTGTTACGTTGTAGTTAATTTGGTGATACCAGATCACAGAAGATCAAATTAACAGTTCCTCGTGACTAAGTAAAAATTCACAACCCAGATGGAAATGAACAACCCATCATGAAAGGTTGAAGTGTAAGGCTCAAATTGGCTTATCTTGACCAAGGGATTACACTAGTGCATTATGATGTGTTGAAAAGGACCTACAGGAGGATAAATTCTTCTGTACTGAATATACAAAAATTAGACCTCAGTGGTTCGTTATTTCTTAATCTTCGTCCCTTGAATAGGATCGTGTGAAATTAATAACTATTGCTTTGACTTGTGATGGGAAGAGAATCAATGCGATTCGATACCTTGTATCTTGGGCAATATTATCAATTACATGACGGTTGCTAAGATTTAATACGGAGAATCGCGTGCAAGTACGGCTTGCTTGATTTGTCCCCTTGGTGGGCTCAGAATCTTTATCATACCAAATCTTGCAAGTGGAAATTTATTTCCGGTATGGATAATAATGTTGAGCTGTCTTTACTCCAAGGACAAAGATGTTAATTAATATAAAGCTTGTTCAGTGGCTTAATTAATTAATGGTCTAAGATAATCTTAAACGCGGGAAATAATAACCGGGAGTCATATTATTGTGAAGTCGTAATGTGGGTTAAGATGGATGGTTCAATATTAATTTTATAGTGGAGTAAATTAATATTAATGAGCATGAATAATATTTTGGCTAAATATTAAAGCTTCATAGCCCATTGGAGATCCAATCTTAATTCTCATAAAGGCCACTCAAATAGCCCAAACTAAAGTCCAATTAATGAAAAGGAGAAGAAAATATTTTACCTTATTTTTCCTCATTAAATTTTCGAAAATATTGGGTAGGAAGAGAGAAAAGATTTTCTTGATTTTCTTGGAAATATTTTATGGAATATGTATTCTTGGAATACAAGTTTATCCCATAAATTCAAGAAAAGTCAAAGATCTTATTTATTTCCTAACTAGTTGAAATTTTCGAAAATATCCCTTAATATTAGGAGGTGGGATTTTTGTGGAATATTTTAAATATGGAGAAAAGAATATATTAGATATATTCAAGATTTCTTGGAGATCAAGAAAAAAAAATTCACATCTTATTCCTAGGTCAAATTTTAGACCACCCCTAGTATTATAAATAGGGGATGAATTTTTCATCCCCAAGTGCAATTTCATGTGTTGGAAAAATTAGAAATCCACAAAGGTGGTGGCCAAATATTTTATTTTCTCCTTTAAGATTAAAATTGTTAGTTGATAATCCTCCCACTGGATTACGTTCATGGACGTGGGACATATTTTAGAAGGTACTTTGGGTTGATCCATCGTATCAGCGGTTGTCTCTACGAGAGGTTATTATTTACATAATTCCTAGATTCCGCATGCTTATGTTTTACGTGAAATACGTGTACACATGATGTTCACTTGATTATTAATTATTATGTTGAATTGGTTTAGGATTAATTCATGTTAGTAATTAATTAATTAATTTAAATATGTATTTAAATTCACCTCGAATAGATTCGGGCACCCCTAATTTCCCAACAACTGGTATTAGAGCCTCGGTTTCGAGCTCTGTATTTAAAATTGGATAGTAGAATTGTTAGATCTGTTTTGCAGGTATCCAATTATCATGGTATTTAATGTGATTATTTATTTCATGCGTATGAATGGTTTTAATTCGACTCGTTCGAATTTATTTTTCTCGTGAGAAAATCCACGAGTAGATTAGGCTATTTGATTTGTTTAATGTAGTAGACTAGTCTAGATTTAGGTTTATTTATTTTGTAAAATAAATTGTAACCTGATCGAAGACGAAGACGGAAGCGAGAAATTAAAATGGATCCTAAACTGGGCGCATAAAAAGCGTCGTCGTTGAAATGTGCCAAGGGAGGCACGTCTTGCGATGTGGACGGCCGGGGGCGAAAGACGGGCGCATGCGAGGCCGAGGGCCAAGCGCCGTGAGGGTCGGGCGAAGCGCGCATTTAGCGGAGCAAGGGCGCCCATTTGATCTGGATCTTGATGCGGTGCGGATTTAGGGTAGGCACGGGCACGCGCGGTGCCCTGCCGAGTGCTACCGAGACCACCGGTTTCTCGCCTAGTCGACGTCTTGTTGCCAAGTTGCTTGCTGCCATTAAGCTTTACAAGACGGGCACAATCGACACGGCCGGTTCGGGTGTAAATTTGCGTGAACCCCGACCCAGAAGTGTTCGGGTGCACGAGACGTGACTTTTCGAGACGTTCGAGTGGGAGAAATTCAAGATGGCGTTTCTTCAAAATCAAGCCAAGAAAAATCAAACCATGACCGTTGGATAATATGTGCCCAATATGTTTATTTTTCTGTTATGCTTGATTTATTGTTGTATTTTCTTATGCTTTATTTAATTTGTTTAAATGTGTTTGCATGAGAATTGTCCAACGAAAAATCTCAAATTCAAAAATTACTAAGTATGTTTTAAACAATTAATTCGGTTTTGAATCGAATTAATTTTGACCTCCATGATTTATTTATTTGTGAAATCTTTTGGAGAAATTCCCCTAAGGGACGGCCAAAAGATAGCTTTCACATGAATAAATTCTCAAAAGGATGATTGTGAATTATTATTAGTGACGACGATGACCCTCCCAAGAGGCTCGATCAAAACGAAGTAGTAATTCTGTATTTAATCATGGTTATTACTTAGGTATAAAATTGATATGCATATACTTCGTCGAAGTCCGTGTCAATTTTATATTGGTCAAGTGAGAGCCAACTATTAATTTTTTTTAGAATTAAAGGTTTGTAACTGTTCTTGTTTGTAACCTGCTTGAATGTGATTTAAATGATGACCCTCCCAAGAGGCTCATTTAAAACTGTTTTGAGATGTTGGCTGATACATGTTCATATTTTTTTTGAGATTTCAATATGAATCATGTGATCGAACTATGTGATTTTCTTTGTGTTGATCCGGATATTGACACGAGATGTATGTTTATTTTAGTATCATCATGCCGCAACCTTTTAATCCACTGTTCAATATACTAAAAGACAATTTGCTTACTGGAGATAACTATTTTGTTTGGAAACATGACCTTATGAATGCCCTCACTTCACATGAATCCAAATGGGTACTTAATGCACCAAACCCAAAGAACCAGCTAAGGGTGCTAGTATATGGGAAGAGATGGAATATAATGAATGGCAAATGAATTGGTAAAGGACATAATCTTGACACACATGTCGGATTTATTAAGACGCCTTCATCAAAGATTTGCATCAGCTGCAGACATTATGGGAAATCTCGAAGCGATGTTTGCACATCCGGCCCATATAGCAATCCAAAGCATTAAGCATGACTTGGTCTAGCTGAAAATGGAAGAAGGAATGACTGCAAAAGAACACATTCTTAGGGTTATGGTTCTCTTTGAAGAATTGACATATCTTTGCAAAAAATATGACTTCAAAACCAAAATTGATATCATTTTCAGTTCTCTGCCAAAGAGCTATGATCATCCTTATGTAACGTATCTAATGAAAGATATAGGGTTTACTGTGGATGATCTTGTGAGAGCCCTTACATTGGTCGAAGAGGACAATGAGCACAAGAAAATGAACATGGTTACAAAATGGTCCTCTTCTTTTTCTAGGCCAATTGGTGGTAAGATTAATGAAGAGACAAAAAGGATTAACCAGTTCTATTCAAGCTTCAAAGATGAAAGTTTAAGTACAAAGATCTTTTTGGAGTGTGGCGAAAGAGGACATTGGAGGTGGGCCTGTTCCAATCCCAAAAGGAATGGAAAGAAAGGTAATTCTCTCGCACTAGTTGTTGAAACTTGTTAGCGGCGTATGCTACCCATTCGTGGGTGGTGGATACGGGATCCACTGACCATGTTTGTTTCACGTTACACGGGTTCAAGCGAACCCGACAACTTAGTGGAAGAGAGATCCTCGTCACGCTAGGCGATGCTACAAGAGTGGCAGCTGAAGCAGTGGGAGACGTGCACCTATCTTTTGAAGACAAGAGTTTAATTTTAAGAGATGTTCTTTATGTTTCCGTTTTTCGCAAAAACCTTATTTCAGTTTCAAAACTATTTGCTGATGGATATTCTGTTCGTTTTAATAAACATGTTACTGTTCTTCGTAACGATGTGTTTATCTGTCATGGAAGTTTACGGAACAATCTTTACATTATTAACTATGCACATCACTCACACAATGCATCCTATAACACATCTACTATTTCAAGCAAAAGGAAACGTTCGACCAACGTGAACGAGACACTTCTTTGACATCTAAGATTAGGTCATATTAATCCAAAAAGGATCCAAAGGTTGGTCCAAGATGGTTCATTGGAGTCTTTCCTGGTTGAACCATTTCCAACTTGCGAATCATGTTTGGAGGGTAAGATGACCAAGAGGGCATTTGGAGCCAAGGGGCTTAGAGCTAAAGAAGTGTTGGAGATCATTCACACCGATGTATGTGGTCCAATGCAAATCAAAGCAAGAAGTGGCTATGAGTATTTCGTTACGTTTATCGATGATTACTCATGCTATGGGTACGTTTTCCTAATGAAGCATAAATCTGAGACCTTTGATAAATTCAAAGAATTTAAGGCTCAAGCAGAGAATTATAAGGAAAAGAGTATCAAGTTTCTACGATATGATCGTGGAGGCGAATACCTCAGCGATGAATTCTTGAACTACCTGTCGGATGAAAGGATTGCATCCCAGTTGACTGCACCCGGTACCCCTCAACAAAACGGGGTTACAGAACGAAGAAACATAACACTTCTAGAAATGGTAAGAACAATGATGAGTTAAGCGGATTTACCAAAATGGTTTTGGGGTTAAGCCTTGCAAACAACGGCTTATATTTTGAACTTAATGTCATCCAAATCAGTTCCAAAAAACCCTAAGGAATTGTGGACGGGGCGCAAGCCCAGCTTAGGACACATGAGGATCTGGGGGTGCCCGACATACGTGTTGGATAGGGAAGCTGGGAAATTGGACGCACGTTCGAAATTAAGGTTGTTTGTAGGGTACCCCAAAGGAATGAAGGGATTCATGTTCTATGGTCCCGAAGATCAAAAGGTCGTAATCAGTACGCACTTTAGATTTTTTAAAGAAGACTATATGAATGATAAAAAGCCTAGAAGTGAGATTACCTTGGAAGAACTTAAGGGGTCAACTCCGTTGCCAACTGTTCAAGAAGACATACCACTCATCACACCTACACAACCGAAACCTCGTCGTAGTGAGAGGGTTGTCAGACAACCCGAGCGATTCTTAGGGATCGGAGAGTCCTCGGACTTGATCTCAGGAGAAGAATCAGATCCATGGTCCTACAACGAGGCGATCCAGGACAAGGATGCAATATCTTGGCAAACAACAATGGAAACCGAGATGGGTTCAATGGATCACAATAAAGTGTGGGAGCTAGTCGAACCACTTAATGGGGTAAAACTCATTGGATGCAAGTGGGTATACAAGAGAAAAGGGGACTGGACGGAAAGGTTGAAACCTTTAAAGCAAGACTCATGGTGAAAGGGTACACTCAGAAAGAAGGGATCTACTATGAGGAAACCTTTTCACCCGTAGTCATGCTCAAGTCCATCCGAATTCTCTTGTCGATTGCTGCGCACCTAGATTTTGAGATCTGGCAGATGGATGTCAAGACAGCTTTCCTCAACGGAAGTCTTGACGAAGAAATCTATATGCAACAACTTGAAGGCTTCATTGAAAAAGGCCAAGAGCGTCTTGT
The DNA here is from genome assembly GCA_037126765.1 of Stenogyne calaminthoides. NCBI lineage: Eukaryota > Viridiplantae > Streptophyta > Magnoliopsida > Lamiales > Lamiaceae > Stenogyne > Stenogyne calaminthoides. The sequence goes on from JBBCBC010000059.1 coordinate 601,365, forward strand.
TTGCAAGCTGAAGAAGTCCATTTATGGGCTAAAGCAAGCATCCCGTGCTTGGAATCAGTGTTTTGATCAAGTTATAAAATCCTACGGTTTTGATCAAAATAATTTCGAAAGTTGTGTGTATAAAAAGCGTGACGGAACTTCCTTGGTATTCTTGGTACTATACGTAGACGACATTATGCTCATCGGGAACGATGTAAAGATTTTGTCAGACGTAAGGGCATGGCTGTCAAAACAGTTTGATATGAAGGACCTGGGAGAAGCCGGTCACATCCTAGGGATCAAGATCACTCGAGATCGCAAGAAAAGGATGATCGGACTTTCGCAAGCTTCGTACATAGACACCGTTTTGAAGCGATTCAGCATGCAGGATTCCAAGAAAGGTTTTGTACCTTTCAGACACGAAATCCATCTATCCAAGGAAATGTGTCCCAAGACACAAATGGAAATAGATGACATGAAGGGCATCCCTTATGCTTCGGCTGTGGGAAGCCTCATATACGTGATGTTGTGCACGAGACCGGATATCTGCTTCGCCGTAGGAATGGTGGCAAGATATCAAAGTAACCCTGGGAAACAGCATTGAACTGCGGTTAAGAACATTCTGAAGTATCTGAAGAGGACACGGGACAAAATATTAGTTTATCAATCGGACAGTCTGATCCCTATCGGTTATACGGACTCAGATTTCCAATCAGACATAGACTCCAGAAAGTCAACCTCGGGTAGTGTCTTTTGCATGGGGGGAGGAGCCATGACATGGAGAAGCGTTAAGCGGAAATGCATCACCGATTCTACCATGGAAGCCGAATATGTAGCTGCTTGTGAAACAGCGAAAGAAGCGGTTTGGCTCAAGATCTTCCTGGTGGACTTGGATGTCGTTCCGAATTTGCCCAGCACGATCACGGTTTACTGTGATAACACCGGAGTAGTTGCAAATTCTATGGAACCGAGAGCCCACAAGGCCAGCAAACACATAGAAAGAAAATACCATCTTATACGAGAAATCGTTAAGAGAGGAGACATAGAGGTGGCAAAGATTGCGTCTGAAGACAACCTAGCAGATCCATTCACAAAGGGTCTACCTAAGAGTACATTCGAGAGACATGTGGAAGGAATGGGTGTCAAGAGCATTGCCAATCTGCTTTGAGTATAAGTGGGAGAAATATTATTAGGTTCGTGTAGGGTGACATTAGATGTCACATAGAACACGAGACATGTTGTAGTATACTTAAAAGCAAACTTTGAGTATAAGTGGGAGATTGTTGGGGTTATACTGAAAAGTATGCTTTTACTTTGTATAACCAAACTGAATTTCTTATTTATTTTACAGAAATAAATTATTTATCACATGTTGCATTAAATATGAAAGAATGTTATACATATTTACTGAATACCCATTCAATAAGTCAGTACGTGTTACGTTGTAGTTAATTTGGTGATACCGGATCACAGAAGATCAAATTAATAGTTCCTCGTGACTAAGTAAAAATTCACAACCCAGATGGAAATGAACAACCCACCATGAAAGGTTGAAGTGTAAGGCTCGGATTGACTTGTCTTGACCAAGGGATTACGCTAGTGCATTATGATGTGCTGAAAAGGACCTACAGGAGGATAAATTCTTCGGTACTGAATATACAAGAATTAGACCTCAGTGGTTCGTTATTTCTTAATCTTCGTCCCTTGAATAGGATCGTGTGAAATTAATAACTATTGCTTTGACTTGTGATGGGAAGAGAATCAATGTGATTTGATACCTTGTATCTTGGGCAATATTATTAATTACATGACGGTTGCTAAGATTTAATACGGAGAATCGCGTGCAAGTACGGCTTGCTTGATTTGTCCCCTTGGTGGGCTCAGAATCTTTATCATACCAAATCTTGCAAGTGGAAATTTATTTCTGGTATGGATAGTAATGTTGAGATGTCTTTACTCCAAGGACAAAGATGTTAATTAATATAAAGCTTGTTCAGTGGCTTAATTAATTAATGAACTAAGATAATCTTAAACGCGGGAAATAATAACCGGGAGCCATATTATTGTGAAGTCGTAATGTGGGTTAAGATGGATAGTTCAATATTAATTTTATAGTGGAGTAAATTAATATTAATGGGCTTGAATAATATTTTGGCTAAATATTAAAGCTTCATAGCCCATTGGAGGTCCAATCTTAATTCTCCTAAAGGCCCCTCAAATAGCCCAAACTAACACTACTACACATTTAGGCTTGCACAGCTGCACTTGGACAACCTTTTTTTCAAACAGCTCTCCAAGTTATAGCTTGGAGAGCGGTTTTATAAAAAAAAAATAAAAAAAAATTAGATAGCGGTTCTAAACCTCTCTCTAAGAATTTTACTTGGAGAGCGGTTAAGAACCGCTATGCTAACCACTTGGAATGCGGTTCAGAACCGCTGTCCAAGGTAAAGATTGGGCAGCGGTTCAAAACCGCTCTCCAAACCCCGAAACCCTTATATCGTGTACGCGTCCAGAGAGCAGCCCCCATTTACGTGATTTAATTTTCTCCTTTGCTAAATCCATTTTTCTCCCCAACCTCTCACGCCGTTGCCGTCGCCGTCGACCTCCTTCTCGTCATCCCCTACCTCTCGCGCCGTTGTCGTCGCCCTCCTACTCGTCATCCCCTACCTCTCGTGTCTTTGCCGTCGTCGTCGCCCTCCTCCTTCTTCTCGATTCCCTACCTCTGTCGCCTCCTCCGGCCTCCTCCTCCACTTGCCGTCCACCCCTCCTCCATTTATATATAGGTAATTTTCTTTTTTATACATATATATATATATATATATATATATATATGTGTGTGTGTGTGTATATCTATATGTTAGTATATATATATATATCTATGTTAGTATATATATATGTTAGGATTGTTAAATATGGTTAATGGTATATATATATATATATGTGTGTGTGTGTGTGTGTGTAGGATAGTATATATATCTATATGTTAGTATATATATATATGTTATGATTTGGTGAAATGGATAATGTGTTTGTTTTAGATATGAATAGATTGTATAATTTAGTTTTTGGGATGTGAATGATCTTGCAAATGTGTGGATTAAAATGTGAATTTATATATTTTTGGGTTGGTTGATGAATTTATATGATTTTTAGGTTGGTTGGTTGGTTGTTTAATTGATGCACTCAAGGTGTTTGATAATATGCTTGTGTGAGGATTTAAACATAAATTAAGATTAATACATTAGGATATATTTGAGTTATTGATTGATGATTTGGTGAATGGATGGTGTGTTGCTTTAGATGATTGATGGTACATTAGGATACATTGTCTTGAGAAGCAACAAAACCTTAGGTACATTAGAATTTGAAGTAGTAATCAAGCTATAAACTTTTGTTAACTTGGTTAATCTTGACTTGATCTACCCAATGTCATTTTGTGGATATAAGTTCAATTATTTTACCAATTCATAAAGGTTTAAACTTCAAAATTTGGTATGGCATCAATGCATGTATTATCTCAAAATTAGAAAATTAAAATGAATGTAGATTAAGTATGGTTAGGTATGCATTAGGATTGGAATACTTTTAGGTTTAATACATTAGGATACATTATCTTGAGAAACACTTCATATTGCCTTTTCTATAGGCATCTCTAGTTCTACATGGATCGAAAGTGGGTTCGAGCAGATCGATTATCAGATGAGTATAGTAATGGGGTGAAAGAATTTTGTAATCATGCAATTAGACACTGCACCGACCCTCGGTACATTCCATGTCCGTGTTGAAAATGTATGAATGGAACAACCATTAGTGGTCGAGAAAGTCTGTTTGACCACTTGATGATTCACGGTATTGATAAAACATATACCGTTTGGACATATCATGGTGAGAGAAGAGATGGATGTAGCTCAAGCAACCTAGAAACTGACTTTAGGTTTGGACATACAGTGGATGCGGATATTTTCGATGATGTACCGACTTTTGATACATCGAGTGGGGATGACGATGATCTGTGAGATCACCCTTATATGTCAGAGAAGTTAAGTGATTCTGCTAGATTACCACTGTGGCCCGGGTGTAAGAAGGCAACAAAACTGTCAGCTGTGTTGATATTGTTCAACCTAAAAGCAGCTCACCAGTTGTCCGATGAGTGCTTCACAAGTATGCTAGAAACAATTAGTGGTCTATTGCTTGATGGAAATGTAATGCCTAAGAGAGCATATGATGCTAAACAAATGCTCAAGTCCATCGGGTTAACACATCAGAAAATTCATGCTTGTCCGGGTGATTGTATCTTATTTCGGAAGGACTATGCAGACATCGATGAATGTCCCAAGTGTGGGGAGAAGCGATATAAGAAAAATAAATCTCCCGCGAAGGTGTTGTGGTACTTTCCAATAATACCAAGATTCAGGAGAATGTATAGTAGCGATGTGGATGCTAGAAATTTAACTTGGCATCATGATGATAGGATCAAAGATGGAATGCTAAGACACCCTGCTGATTCACCCCAGTGGAAGACATTCGATGTCAGGCATCCAGAATTTGGCAACGAGCCACGACACTTGCGTCTTGCACTTTGCACTTTCAACTGACATAATGAATCTGTTCGGTATCCAAAGTACCAACCATAGTACATGGCCAGTGATTCTGTTAGTTTATAACCTTTCACCCGAGTTGTGCATGAAGCGCACTTACATGATGTTGTCTATGTTGATATCAGGACCCAAACAACCTGGTAACGACATAGATGTATATCTGGCTCCTTTGATAGAGGACTTGAAGCTCATGTGGGATGAGGGTGTCGATGTGTATGATGCTTGTAGAAAGGAGAATTTCAAGTTGAAGGTCATGTTGTTTGGAACTATCAATGACTTTCCCGCTTACGAGAATCTATCTGGATATAGTGTGAAAGGGGCCGATGCATGTCCTTGTTGTACCAAGAAGACACATCACATTCGCTTGAGTCATTGTAGGAAGACCGTTTATATGGGACATAGGAGGTGGTTGGACCCAACCCATAAGTACGTAACAATGGCGATGCATTCGATGGCACAATTGAGACAATTGAAGCACCACGCTTTATTGCGCTGTGTTTGAATGTATTGAATGAGATGAAGAATATCGACACACAGTACGGAAAGATCTTCGCAAAGAGTGTCCCCACTAGCGGTTGGAAGAAGGAATCAATTTTCTTTCAATTGCCCTATTGGAAAGAGTTGTATGTTAGACACTTCATTGATCTAATGCACGTTGAGAAGAACGTTTGTGCCAGCTTGCTCAACACTCTCCTAGCTGATAAGAAGTCCAAGGATGGTTACAATGCAAGAATGGATATGATTGATATGGGAATAAGAGCGCATTAAAACACCTGTGCATAGAGAAATGGGTCAACCGTTTTACCTCTCGCCGCACACATCTTGTCCAAGAATAAGAGAAAAGAGTTACTTCAATTTGCTAAAGGATGTGAAAGTACCGGAGGGTTATTCCTCCAACATATAGAGACTTGTATCGATGATGGCGTGAGACCGATGAATCAAATCGCATGACCGGGGCATGTCATCATGGAGACTTTCTTGCCCATTGCAATACGCTCTATCTTGCCTCAAAATGTCGCGCGATAACCATAACAAAGTTATGTTGGTTCTTCAAGGCAATGAGTAGCAAGGTCATAGATCCTAGAAAATTGCTTGGTTTTCAGAGGCGATTGTGGGGACTCTCGTGAGCTTGAGATGTATTTCCTCCATCATTTTTTTTGATATAATGGTTCACCTAACGGTTCATTTGGTACACGAGACAAGGATGTGTGGTCCCGCCAGATCACGATGGATGTATAGTGTAGAGAGATATATGAAAGTGCTCAAAGGATATGTGATGAATAAGTCCAGGCCGGAGGGATGTATTGCAGAACTCTATTTAGTAGAAGAAGCAGTCGAGTACTTGTCTGAATTTATTTCGAATGTCGATGCAATTGGACTTTCAGTTACCCGGTACACCAATAGGATGGATGGTGAAGGCATTACCGGTTGTCAACCTGTAAGTGTTAGCATGGAGGAACTAACACGGATGCACTTGTGTGTACTTCACAACACGGTCGACGTGCTTCCTTTTATTGACTTGCACATGCGATCACTTGCTGAGAGAAATCCCACCAGAGATAGATCATGGATTGAAGTTGAGCACAATCGCACGTTTGTTGACTGGTTCAATGGTTATGTAGCAAATATGTTGTCACGGGAAACATAATCAGTGAATGAAAGTGTTAAGTGGTTATTCAGAATGCCTGATAGACATGTGTATTCATACAAGTGTTATCTTAACAACGGATACACATTTTATACCAGAGATCATGATGCCACAAGTACTATGCAGAATAGTGTAGTGTCCATTATTGCAACTGCAGTGGATCAATCAAATACTAGTTACTTTGGACAGATTGTCAACATTTGGGAACTCGACTATATTGTTCACCGTCAACCAATCTTCGATTGTAGTTGGGTGAGGAACCCTAACGGGGTCCAAGTTGAAAGTTCTGGGTTCGTACGCGTTGATTTGAAGAATGTGGGATACAGAGATGACCCTTACATAATGGCCAGTCAAGCTCAACAAACTTTCTATGTCCCCGACCCAGTTAATAAGAAATGGTCCATTGTGGTTCTGTCAAACAAATTTAACAATAGTTTCCCGATTAGCGACCATGTCGATGAAGATGTTGACACTATTGATGATCCTTTTCAGAACTTCACTCATTCTGTACCATCTTTCGATGATCCTGCAAATCCACGCCCATACCAGAGAATAATTAGAGATGAGGATGAATATGGCAATCCGGATCTTGTTAACATTTATGGTCATGAACGAGAAAGGTCAACCAAAAAACGAAAAAGAAAAACAAGTGCTAAAAAGAAATGTAAGACTTTATTGAATGTTGTTTCTTCTGCTATATTAAATATTGTTTCTTTTGCTTTATTAAATAAAGTGAACTGGATCAACAGGTTCCGAGGCAACGAGATAATGAACATTGTGGACATTTTGTGTGTTGCTTTATTGAAGATATAATACGCGCTTCTCTAACGAACATTCCTCTCAATGTAAGTCAATTTATCGATTTATTTAAATTATTATTGATTGAATAAAAATTCATACTATATTGATTGATTCGTTGTTTGCAGTTTGTCTATGAATGTGAGCTCAATTCTTACTCTAAGAAAAGACTGGAGAAAAAACGATTGGACGGGGTACCTTTACAATCGATTCTTATATTCATACGATATTGAGTGATCGTTGTTTGAAATTTTGGTAGCATGTAATTAAATTATAAATTTGTGATGATATATATTTCATGTTTTTGGTGTATTGGACGTATGTTTATGATTGTATGTTTATTTATTTCATGATGTGTATGTTTATTTATTTGATGTTTTGGTATATATATATGTGGTATAAGTTTTGGTTTATGGTTTTATTATAGGATTTTTGGTTTATGGTTTATGGTATTGGACGTATATATAAGTTTTGGTTTATAGTTTTATTATAGGATTTTTAAAATATAAATTAATAATTAAAAAAAAAGATATTGGACAGCGGTTAATAACCGCTGTCTATCTAACATAATAAACGAAATTATAAAAAAAATAATAAGTTAGACAGATGTTAATAACAGCTGTCCAAGCTCCCCTCTTGCAATGCGGTTGAAAACTGCTGTCCAAGCCCAACTTTTGGACAGCGGTTTTTTAATAGTTGTCCAAGCTTGGACAGCTGTTACTTGGACAGCTGTTATAACCGCTCTCTAAGGGATATTTTAACAGTTGTTCAAGCCCAAATGTGTATTAGTGTAAAGTCCAATTAATGAAAAGGAGAAGAAAATATTTTGCCTTATTTTTCCTCATTAAATTTTCGAAAATATTGGGTAGGAAGAGAGAAAATATTTTCTTGATTTTCTTGGAAAGATTTTATGGAATATGTATTCTTGGAATACAAGTTTATCCCATAAATTCAAGAAAAGTCAAAGATCTTATTTCTTTCCTAACTAGTTGAAATTTTCGAAAATATCTCTTAATATTAGGAGGTGGGATTTTTGTGGAATATTTTAAATATGGAGAAAAGAATATATTAGATATATTCAAGATTTCTTGGAGATCAAGAAAAAGATTTTCCCATCTTATTCCTAGGTCAAATTTTCGACCACCCCTAGTATTATAAATAGGGGATGAATTTTTCATCCCCAAGTGCAATTCCATGTGTTGGAAAAATTAGAAATCCACAAAGGTGGTGGCCAAATATTTTATTTTCTCCTTTAAGATTAAAATCGTTACGTTCGTGGACGTGGGACATATTTGAGAAGGTACTTTGGGTTGATCCATCGTCTCAGCGGTTATCTCTACGAGAGGTTAGTATTTACGTAATTCCTAGATTCCGCATGCTTAGGTTTTACGTGAAATACTTGTACGCATGATGTTCACTTGATTATTAATTATTATGTTGAATTGGTTTAGGATTAATTCATATTAGTAATTAATTAATTAATTTAAATATGTATTTAAATTCACCTCGAATAGATCCGGGCACCCCTAATTTCCCAACAGTTGCATCCCTTGAATAAATGTTTGAGGATTATCAGGAACATAATGTCCCGACTTATGGAGTTGGGAGGGTTCACATGGGCATTGGTTTCTGATGATCGGAAAAATAGGTGGTGGAAAACATTTCAGGCATGCATTCGTTTGATTAATTAAGTAGCTCGTTCATTATATTGTTACTTATAATTAATAAACGTTAATATTCATTTTTTTTGTTAGAGGGATGTCACCTGGGATGTACAGAGAGAAGACACACAGCAAATTAGAGAGTTGTTTATGCGGAGGGCTAGCACGCAGTATGTTGATCTTCTCAATAACTGGAAGATCCTACACCGTAAAAAGGGAAAGGTGCCCCCATGGGATGAAAATATGTGGAAGACATTGAAAGATTACTGGGACCGACCTGAGGTCAAAGCAAAGAGCGAACAGTGCCACAAAAATCGGGCATCCAAAGCCTCTACGCATCATTGAGGATCAAAAGAAGAGATAGATTTTGCGTATGATTTTGTAAGTAGTTTTTGCACCACCACAAATCGATATTTAAATTATTTTAGTACATAATAATTAATAATAATTAACAAAATTATACAAAATATACAGTGGCTGAAGAATGGACGCCTCCCAACTGCATGGGAACTCGTGAAGCATTTTCACTCAAAAGGTATCATGTATGCGCATATGCAATCCATAATTGTAAGTACTTCAAGTAACATTGTTTATCCAATATATAACTTAGTCAATTAATAATATATCTAATTTTAAATGTTGAAATATTTGTATGTCAGCAAGCCATGGAGGCACGGATCGATTCTGAGGTACCCGAGGATGCAGACGAGTACGAGCGCAGTAGATAAGCCAGTCAGTTCTATACACAGTAGGTGTCATACTCCCACGGAAAATTCAGGGGTTTGGGGCAAATGTCGGAGTTGGGGCGCATTCAATCTTGCCCAGGTGGGACATCTGGGGGCACCTCATCGGCGACTACTCCCAATTTGATCAAGAGCGCTTTTTGGCACAGGAACACGCTCTCTCGAGAGAAAGACATCAAAGAGAGGAAATGGCCAGACAGATGGCACATATGCAAAGTCAAATGAACCAGATGAGCCAATTTTTCTCGATGTGGCAGGCAACCGTTGGTCCCAGGTGCTGTGGCAAGGAACCAGTGGTCCCCAGCAGGCGCCGTGGCAAGGAACCGGTGGTCCCCAGCAGACGTGGTAGGGAACCGGTGCTCCACAGATGGGTGTTACTCCCCAACAGGGGTTGCAGGGAATAAGTGGTTCCCAACAGTGGGATAGTCCCAATCAGGTCGATATTTTACACACAGCTTTCCCAGCCGACTGATGGTTATTCTGATCTCGTACCACATCCTGGTCTTTTTGTTCCTCCATTCCCTCAGTTTCGTGCTCCTGTAGGTCCTAATGCTCCTGTAGGTCCTGTTGGGATACGTTATGCTAGGATCTATTCGGGATAAACTCATAAACACAAATTTAAATCACAGATTATTACTAACATGAATTAACCTATGTGAATTCATATAATAATCACGGCAACAACGTTATGCAAATAATAAACACGTAAAAGGTCCTAGCATGCGGAATATCTAGGAGTTTACGTAAGCGTACCTCTTGGAGTGACAACCTTTGAGAAGAACGGGACAGTATCAAATCAACCCAAAAACCTTCTCTAGTATTCCCTTAGCCCTTTGTTTGTTCACCGGTGGGGAGTGCTCATAAACAAATTAAATAAACAGGAAACAAGAAAATATGTTGCACCACCTTTGTGGATTTCTAATTTTTTCCAACACATGGAACGGTACTGTGGATGAAGGGATCACCCCCTATTTATAACTGTAGGGGTGGACGATTTTTTGCTCAAGAAAATAAGGAGAAAATCTCTTTCTTGATCTCTAAGAAATCTTGAATATATCTCATATATTCTTTTCTCCATAATTAAAATTTTCACAAAAATCTCACTTCCCTATTTTAATAAAATTTTCAAAAAATAAGGAATGGAAAATCCAAGATCTGGATCTTCTTGAATTTATGAGATATTCTTGTATTCCAAGAATACATATCTTCCATAATATCTTTTCAAGAAAATCAACAAAAAAAATTTCCTTCCTTTATTTAACAAATTTTCAAAAATTTCACTAATAAATGCCAAGTGGGAGATTTCTTGAATTTATTGAGATAATCTTGTATTCCAAGAATACTTATCTTCATTCCATAACAAAATTCAAAGAAAATCTTTCTCCCCTATAATTTATTATTTTCGAAAATATCATGGAAAATTAGGCAACAACATTTTTCTTTTATTTTAATCACCTTATTATTATTGGGTATTATTGGGCTACTAGAGGGCCTTTAGGAGAATTAATATTGGACTTCCAATGAGCTTCTGAATATCAATATTGAGTCACAATATAATTCAGCCCATTAATATTAATTAATACCACTATTTAATTAATATTGCACTATCCATCTTAATCCATATTACGATAATATGGGCTCCTGGTTATTATTTCTCGTGTTTAAGATTATTTACTCCATTAATTAATTAAGTCACTGAAAAGCTTTATATTAATTAATATCTTTATCCTTGGAGTAAGGACAGCTCAACATTATTATCCATTCCGGAAAATTAATTCCACTTGTAAGATTTGGTATGATAAAGGTTTTGAGCCCACCAAGGGGACAAATTATACAAGACTTTCCAAGTACACGATTCTCTGTATTAATTTAGCAATTGTAATGTAATTAATATTATTGCCCAAGATATAAGGTATCGAAGTCGCAATGATTCTCTTCCCAGCATAAGTCAAAGCAATAATTATTAATCACACACAATCCTTATTAAGGAACAGAGATTAAGAAATCAACAACCACTGAGGTCTAACTCTTCATACCATAAGTTCGTACGGAAGAGTTTATCCTCTCTGTAGGTCCGCTTCAGCGCAACAAATGCACTAGTGTAATCTCTCGGTCAAGACAAGTCAATCTGAGCCTTAAATATCAACCTTTACCAATAGATTGTTCAGATCTATCTAAGTTGTGAAATATGCACTCGTTTACAAGGAACTGTTAATGTGATCTTTTGTGATCTGGTATCACCACATAACTATAATGTAACACATGCTATTTTATGAACAGTTTGCAGTAAATATATATAACATTCATTCATATTTAATGCAACAATGATAAATAGTTTATTTCAGTAAATAAGTGTTTAATACATAGGTTATACAAAGTAAAAGCATACTTTCATGTATAACCCCAACAGGTCCCAGTGGTTCTACCGCTCGTGTTCGATGTCGTTCCGTCGACTCTTCCGGCAGTACTCAAGGTCTCACTAAAATGATCAGAGATGGTACATTTGATCCCAATATGTTTCCTCCTAATCACTTTCCCCCAGTAAATGACAATGATGATGTGATGCATTAAACATTTGTGTGTGTGTTATGCATTAAACATTTGACTGAATATTTTATTATGTTTTATGTTAATTTCGAACGCCACATATTTTGTTATGTTTTATTTTAGAATATTCGAACGCCACATGTGTGTTTTATGTTTATTTGTTATGAATATTGTTGATTAATCTGTACTATTAGTTTGTGAGAATGATTTAAAATATTTATTAAAAAAATATTATAGGTGTATATACATATATATATATATATATATATGTACACGTGTTAGTAAATAGTGAAAAATAATACAAAAGTAATAATTTTGCAATTTTATTGAAAATATTTAAAAAATAATGATCAATATGTACATTTGTTAGTAAATACTACGTAAGGATTATTATTTAATTTTTTTTATTGAAAATAGTTTAATTCAAACGTATTCGAATTGCATTTATTTTACACGTGTTAGTATAGTGAAAAAGAATATGAAAATGATTATTTGAAAATTTCATTGAAAATATTTTAGTAAAAATAATTAATATAAGTATATATATAAATGTATTCATAATAATAAATAGTGAAAAAGAATATAAAACTAATTATTTTAAAATTTTATTAAAAATATTTAAATAAAAATAATTAATATAAGTATATATATAAATGTACTCATAATAATAAATGATGCAAGAGAATATAAATTATTTATTTCATAATTTTATTATATATATTTTAATTAAATCAAAGTATATATATATGACAAACAATTAAATTAAATGATAGAAGAAATAAAATTAATAAAACATAATATATGATACATATACAATTAAAAAGACTTACCTAATGAATAACTCGCCTTGTCCAAACGGTTTGGCAGAACACATAAGACCTCCATATAGCGGGAGGTCGCGTGTTTGAATCACATGGGGGCGAAATTCGCCCAATTATACTGCTACAATGGGGGGGCTCGAGTGTCCCAGTGGTTCGTGGGTGCACTCGGAGCCTCGCCAGCCCGGGCTCGAAACCTGGCAACTAAATTTTTTTACGGTATTAAATTTTGAAAGAGCCAAAAACCCTTGGCAACTCCCTCTCTAAAGTAGGTGAGGGCCTGTTTTCCCTCGGCAAATCCACGACGCCAGAAGGCGAGAGCCAGCTGGCCCTCGTTAAATTTTACGTGGGCTTTGGCGAGGGTCAGCGTGTCAGGAAAAAGGCGAGGGTTGCCTACCCTCGGTAAACTGACATGTGTCAGTCCCTCGGCAAAACCCTCGCTATTTGTCGAGGGATTTTTTCCCCTCGTTAAATTTTTACAGACAAGCACTTTAACGAGGGATTTTTTCCCTCGTTAAAACCCTCCCTAAACCCCTTTCCATCGTTAAAGCCCTCTTTAAATTGAATGTATTTTGTGGTGTTATGAAACCATCTCATTCAAGTGTGTCTCTCTTTAATTAAAACTATTATAAATAAAAAAAGCATAATTTGATCGAGATCTGAAAATTAATTTTTTATGATGAAATACTTCAATTTAATGTAGAATAATCACTGATCTGGATCTTTGTTCTAAGAAGGCTAAAAATTATGACATCGATTTTATAATGTAATCATTCAGGGTATGTTTATTTCGGTACTCACCCGGATGGACTTAGGACTTTGCAATCCAAGTCACATGTTAGTTGGGGATTTCCACATCCAACTTTCAAATCCACCCCTATAAATATACTTATACACCTATTTTCATAAAATTCAATACAATCATATCACTATTTTTCTTCTACCTACTTATTCTCTCACTCAATACAATATAATAATACAACATCAATCACTATTACATATTGATTTGACATAAAGCAAAAATCGCACCCTACCAAAATACCCAATCAAACACATACTTTTACTATTAATTAGGATTTTCAAATCCATAGAATTTTGAAGTCATGACTTCCTCCGCACACCTAAATCCCGAAATAAACATACCCTAATTAATCCACGTCACTCAAATTGGGAATTTATTTTTACGTTTTATTCAAAAGCAGCATAGATAAATGTGAGAAACCAAAATGGATGTGCGCATGTAGACACGTTTCAGCTTGTGAGTGTGCATGTGTATTTTGTTCAATAATATTACACCTGTTGCTGCATTTTAGCCATATCATATTCATATTCCCTTTAGTTTTCTCTCACTCATGAACACGCAGTGTAACGTGTAAATTGAATTGATGGAGCAGTGGGATGAAGTCGAGAGCTACAGCAGCAGCAGCATCCCCAAGCCCTTCCGTTTCTGCACTAAGCTCCTCTCCCTTCAAGCAGAGATCTTATACACCTGTATAATCAGCCTTGCATCGCCTTTCTTTTATGTCATTGACTTCATCTTCCGTCGCCGCCGGAAGGGATTCGCGGTGGGCGGCGGCTTCCTGTTGGGGAGGATCGCGGTGGGGCTTGTGGCGGCAGCGTATGTGTGCATGGTGCTGGTGATAGTCATGATTGTAGCGGCGGCGGTGGGCGTCGGGTTGGTAAGAGCGTGGATGGAGGAGCCGGTTTATGTGACCGAGACTTTGCACTTTGATTACACGGATGCTCATCCTACCGCCCTCTTTTCCTTCCAATACAGGCCACCTGTCCCTGTAGGCCACACTCTTTATGTTTCTTTGCTTCTTTTGATGCCTGATTCTGATTATAACAGAGACGTTGGTATATTTCAGGTATTTATTAATTCATTCTTCATTTATTTTCTTATATATTTGGATTTTGTCATTTTGGTTCAATTTTACGAGTAACTAATTAAACTTGTGTAATGTCTGAAATTAAATACTACCTTTGTCCTAATTTAGATGCGTGGGACTGTCCCACTGTGAGATGGAGCTTAATTTGAAAATTAAGAACAGTTTAACACTTTGGGATTGATGCAAGTACTTGTATACTGATTCTTTCTTCATATATATTGTGTTGTGGTCTCAGTTGAGTGCTGAACTGAGATCATTCCAAGGAGAGGTAATCACAAGATCAAGTCACCCGAGCATGTTGGTATTCAGAAGTTGGCCAATCAGATACACGCGTACATTCCTGATGGGAGTGCCCTTGTTACTGGGGATCATCACCGAAACTCAGAGGATAACTTTTCCAATACTTAAACACAAAGAAGCAGTCGATCCCAGAACAGAGCATGTTCGTATAACCTTATTTCCTCGAGCGGGTACGTCGGCCCTTCCACAGTTCTACGATGCACAAATCCTGGTGAAATCTCGACCACCTTGGACAAAAGAAGTGGTCTACAACTGGAAGTTGACATTTTGTGTTTGGACTACCATGTGCATATTCGTGATGCTTGTTACTATTGTCGTGTTTTTCCTGAAGCCCATCATTTTCCCGGCCATGACAAAAAGAAGTCCTTCTGAACAAGATGCTTCAGAGGAATGTCAAGAGGCGGATTTAGGGAGAAGAAGAGAGGAGAGGGAGTTATCGGAGTCGTTGAAAAGATGGCAACGAAGTAGAAGTAAAAGGAAGGCTGCCGCTACTGCTCTTCTTCATGGGGAGGGCGAGAGCAGCGTTTGTTCATCAGCTTCTAGCATCACAGTTAGTCATGGGGAGGGCAGCGGAGATTCCGAGTCTGTTTGTTCTTAACGGAAAATAGACAGAGTGGAGTTGAGACATCATGTAGGAACTTAATCTAGCTAAATGTTTTGCAGTTGAGTTGAGTTGAGACATCATGTAGAATCTTTACCTAGCTAAATGTTTTGCGGTAATATGTTGTATGTAATCGCTCTTGTTTTGTGACTAGCAAATAAATGAATGGTAATTCATTCCATTCTATTACAACTAGCATATACTGCTAATTGTATATACAAGTCATCAATTATCACATTATTATATGTAGTAAAAATGCGAAAATGGGCTGGAAAATGAAATCATATTATAGGAAAAGAGAAGGGTCAAGGTACAATAACAACACGGATAGAAATATACGCTGGGTATTCCTCCCATCCATCATGAATGTGGATCTTATTATTTCCAGACTCAAACTCAAAGCAGCAGCATAAACTAAATTAATGTTTATTGGTGTGGAGAAATGATCTAAGTCACAGCTTGTGAATGGTTTTCATATCAGCTGCTTGTTTGAGGGTGCCGTTTTCAACATGATCCCACCATTTGAACAAGAAGTTATCAACAACTAATCTGAACCAGGGGGAGAGAGTGACACCTTCCTCACCCGCATCTGCTTTCCTTAAAATCTCCCTCAACTCCTGCCTATTCACGTATTTGATGTCCGCCACCTCATCAGGATTTGGGTGCACCCCAACATCGCGCACCATGAACAGAAGATAGTCCACTGTTCCATTCAGTATATCAGAAACGATATTCAATGTGTGTGAATATAAGAAATGAATACTAGTATAGTGCAAGAAATTAAGAGCATACATTCATGTTCTCCCCATTTTCCATCAGATGGTGCTTTGTAGAGTATGCGGCCCAAGGGAGTAAACTGATCAACCGGGACATCGTCCCCAGGGATACCGAGCTCATCCAGTAGCTTCCTTTGAGCAGCATTCCTCACCCCTGATAATTAATATACAAAATTAATTAAGGCTGTGTTTCGATGGAGGGATTTGGGCATGTGCTTTTAAATCCATGGTCCAAATCCACTCCACTTGTTTGTGTAAAAAATAAATGAACGGATTTCAAATACTTAGATTTGAACTTAGTTCAAATTGGAGGAATTTTAAATACTTAGTAAAACCGTGTCATTTGCTCCCTCTTCTCTCGCACACATAATATTCACGTCTTCTCACTATCTCATCCCTCTCTCCCCTCTCTCCCCTCTCTCTCCTCTACAGTCCTATAGGGTGCGCGTTAATTTGTATAAAGAGGAGAGAGAGGGGAAGAAAGGGAGAGAGATGGGAGAGAGGGGAGACATCAGAGATTAACTTTTACCAAATAAAAGATTTTAAATCTATGGGTTTGACAAATTCTTTGATAAATTCACTTGGGATCAAAGGGCTTCAAGTCTATGGATTCTCAAATCCCTTGTATTTCAAATGACTCTATCCAAACGCAACAACCTAAAGACCTGGAATATAAGAAGAAATTAGGTAGGTAACTTACCAAGAGCATTCTCTTCAATTAGCTCAGAGTCTCGGAAGAGGGGATGGCTACAGCAGGTGTTTGTCCACACCAACGGGAAGGTAACCTTCGTTGCAGATCGTTGCTGCATCGAAATTACATATGCATGTATGAGCTTAAAATGAGCATCCAACCTTAGCTATGCTTCTCCTTTTTAATCACACTTTAATTATTATATACCTGAAGCAATAACTCATATTTAGAGTTGAACAGAAACACGCTGAAAGCTCTGTGCAGCAAATTTTCTGATTCGATCTTTTCCATAAGGTGGCCTGCATATGTACTTTTTTGGATTAATAACTTTCTTTTGTTAACTACATATCTTCATATACTGTGCAGTATAAACCAAGCAGAAACTTAATAATTGGACCGTTTTTAGAGATTTATTCAAGTTTTATTTCCATACACGGAAAACAAAAGGCTAAGATCACTTTTCTCCTTATGTTTATGAAGAAAGCGACAAAGAAATATGAGTGTACATCCGTAATTCATATGTCAACTTTTACAAAAAAAACCAAGAATATTTGGTATTGAATAACTAATGAGGAAAAACAAGAAAAGACAATTTCCAGTTAGAAATAAAAATCTTAATAACAGAAAAGGAATGAATTGATGGATAGTGATCAGAGAAACTAATCCAAACAAAGGGCCATTTAGTTGTTTGGTTAAGCCTAATGTTTGAAGAAGAAAATAAATAAATTCATCACCAGCAAACTCTTAGCTCTATAAACGAGGGAATCCCACTTAATAAAGAAAAGAAAGCTCCCACTTACAGTTGTACTTGGTATCATGCCCAACTACGCGATCATTCTCATCAACCAATATGCATCTGCACACAGTTAAAAAGAAGCATACATTACTAACACAACAGAAAACCCCTGTAATTAAATAAATTTCTGGAACATATCATTCAGAGAGGGCATCAGTTATTATCCCGAATCAAGGTCTAATGAGAAGTTAAATTGGAGAATCAATTAATAATAAATCCACAAACAGAATACTCATAGTCATCCACCTCAATTTCAATTTGCAAATACGACAAGAAAAGGACATGAAAAAAGTGAAGATAAAAAAATTAAAAATAGGATGAGGTACGCACTCGTCTTCAAACATGAGACGCCTCTGAACAGCATCCATGGCAGAATCAGCAGAAGCAACATGACCCATTGTTGAGGGCGGAGCTGTGACGGCGGAATAAGAGGAGGAAGAGACGCGGAGGGCAAAAACCCTTTTCGAGGCGGCGGCGGCGGCGGCAGAAGAGCGCTTAAAAAGGAGAGATCTGTGAGTCG
This sequence comes from Stenogyne calaminthoides, assembly GCA_037126765.1. Lineage (NCBI taxonomy): Eukaryota > Viridiplantae > Streptophyta > Magnoliopsida > Lamiales > Lamiaceae > Stenogyne > Stenogyne calaminthoides. The sequence goes on from JBBCBC010000059.1 coordinate 619,730, forward strand.
AACAAGAAAAAGAGGTGGTAGATGCTGATGCAGCAATCAGGTTTTGAAGCGGACCAACGACGCCATCTTTATATATGTCAATTGGAAATAGGGAGGTATTTTCCCAAAGATTAATCCAACAAATAGTGCGCATTCAACTCTAATTTGGGATTTTTTGGCATTGGAATCTCCGCCAGCAATTCTTGAATTTATCTGCTTCCTAACTCTGGACGTTACCATTAAATATACTTGCATATATCTGTATCTATTTGTAAACGCGCCAGTTGGAAAACTACGTTTTTTTTTTCTTTTTTTTTTTTTTTTTGAAAGGAAAACTACGTTTTTCTTGCCCCCTTCAACTTTTAACTTTTTACGGTTTTACCCCTTCATACTTTATTTTTCCTTATCTTATTTTCTTCAATTTTTATTTTTTGTAAACTTAACTTAAACCCCTTGATGAATAAAATAAGACGAAAAGTGGAAGTGCACGAGGAAATGAATAAAGCTGCCCAACTGATAACAGTGACTCTTGTTGTAAAAAAAAAAACTGATAACAGTGACTCCACAATTACAACATCAGTTGTCGTCAGGCTCGCATGACCTTCTTTTTCACGTTGATGCAGCTTATGCCCCGCACAAGCGGAAGTTTGGGGTTGGTTTTGTCATATTACAATCTCTGAAAAAAGTACGTGTTGCGGCAACCATTCCAATATCAGAGCCCCAATCAGTGCTTATGGGTGAATTGGTAGTCTTATAGAAAACACTGTAGTTTGTCATTGATGGGAGTTATCTGAACGTCCATGTTTTTTCAGACTCCCTGTTAGTGGTACAAGCGCAATTACTGCGAAACAGGACTACAGAGATCACGCAGGCACGATCGTGATTGAAGTAAAATTTATGCTCAAAAGATAGTCCTTTGTCGGCATTGCGCACATATCTAGGAAACATAACAATATAACACATGTCTTGGCTTCTTTTTCTATGAATATATCCTCATCCCAACTTTGGGGTGAAGATGATGTATCAATGTGGCTCCTGTATGTAGCCAGTTAATTAACGCAATTGAGTTAAAAAAAAAAAAAAAGACACAAAGTAATAGTGCAAGATAAAAAGATATAATAAAATGAACACGTAGTGATTAAAAACCTAGAAAAATAAAGTGCAAGGGTAAACAAATAAATTGCAAGATGCAAAATATAAACAAATAAAAGTACAGAGGATATAATTTACATTTTAAACAATTTTGGGTCCATTTTCAAAGTTATACTGTGTGTTTGAACATTTTAGACAAACTGTTGAAGAAATTACCTGAAATTAGGCCCATATCGCCTAATTTGATGGTTGACTGTTATTATTGCCTGCCCGTTTGGAATATTATTTAGTTAACAAAATATACGTTTTTGGCATTTTGGTTTGGTTTAATTAATGTAAAAAATCAGTCAAAAAAATTAAAGTAAAAATCACGATTTCTCACTGAACTGCAATTTTATACAAATTCTTGGATAAATACCAAAAAATTGCAAAGTTATTATTCTAATTGCAATTTGCAATTGGGACTATGAGTAGTATGTACTTTATACTTTTACACTGTAGTTTGTTTTGTTAAAGAGAGAGAAAATACTATAATATAAGTTGGAACTTTGAAGTTATGTATACATTTTAAAAATTGAAACAAATTGTGAACAGCATAGCATGAGAGGACGCTATTATTATAATAAGATGAAAAAAGTCATTACCATGTAGCATGCTATATGATGCCTTCATTAAATATGGAGTACTAAAATAGACGCCAGGATTGAACGTTATAGGAATGTGATTTTAATGGGAAAAAGACTTGCGCATTCGTTTGAATTTTGTCAAACTAAACACATTCAATGTTAGATTATATATATTTCTTTTACTACTTTGTCACAGTAAGTGACTTTTCTATTTTGCAATCAATATGTAATTGTGCACGGCAGGAAGAGGACCAGTCTACTTATTTCGCATAATGTAGCAATTTTCCTGTTATTAAATTACTTGACACGCGCGTACTGCATAATATGAGATTAAGTTTTTCGTTGTCCATTAATTTTCCTTCGTTTGCAATTGGTCTCGATTGTTTTGGTTTTTCAATTTTGATCGTGTAAGTTATCAAAAAATTTAAAATTTGTCATTTATTCTGCTGTAGCAGGTCACCAAACAGGTAACTGTCACCGATATAATTATTTTATTTCTTTCTTTAATTTGAAATGTCATCTAAACTTTTTGAATCCAAATAACTTTGGGTCGGGATTTTCCTGCGTAGTTTTTTAGGGAGATGAGTGATTTTCTGCGTATTTTGATTTATTGTTGGATTTTCGGTCAATTTAGACCCAATACCGACCCGATTTACTTTATCTTTTACTATACAAATGATTTTTAGACCTGACTCAAATCCCGATCAAAATTATTATGATTAAAAAAATTCAAGTAGCTTCTTGGTAATCTGATGTAGCAGGTTATACGACAAATTTAAAGGATGAAAATAAAATAATCAAAATAATTGAAATCAATTTCAAAACGATGCGAAATTATTGAAATACAAAAAAGAGTAGGACTTTTGTGAAATATTACACAATAATGGTATGTGCAATACATCACAATTAAAGTAAATTAAATAAAAATTTGCGGGTCATGTGGCGGGTCGGGCGGGCTGAGCAGGTTGAGCGGGTCGCTTGGCTATTTACCTATTACATATTTATGCAAGGATATTTTTATCAAATTGTGTTGTAGTCTAGTGGTTCAAGTTTGTTGTTAAGGTATTTGGTTGTAGGTTCAATTTTTATTGAGCACATAATTTTTAATTTTTTTTTTTGTCAAGTTTTTGTGTGTTACTACATCTATTTGTAAAGTGGTTCTACATTGTTATATTGAAATAACTTCATATCTTACGTAACACGTATTAAAACATAATGTAACACATAAATGTTCATAAGGTAACACACTATTGTTCATATTGTAACACATGAGTATTCACATAGTATTATGATATGTATACAGTGTTACAAATTACTAAAAAAACAAGTTTTACTACATGAACAAAAAAGTGTTACCCTATAAAGAAAAACGTGTTACCACATGAACAAAACCAATACAAGCGCGAAAAAAAATCTCAAGTCTAAAATTACAGATTTAAAGAATAACTTGATGTGTTACTACATGAACAAAAAAGTATTACCTATGTAGAAAAATGTGTTACCACATGAATAAAATCAATACAAGCGCGAAAAGAAATCACAAGTCTAAAATTACAGGTTTAAAGAACAACTCGATGTGTTACTACATGAACAAAAGAGTGTTACCCTATAAGCAAAATAGTGTTACTACATGAACAAAAACTAGTACAAGCGCGGAAAAAAAAATTCAGTCCAAAATTACAAATTTAAAGAACAGTATAAAGGATGTAGAAAGATCTGAAAGACTGCATTAGAAAATCAAGAGGAAAAAGAACAGAAGGATCTGTAGATTTGCGAGGATGAGAAAATTGAAGAAAGGGAGAAGAATGTGGAAGAGAAAAAAAAAAAAAGAAGAACAAGAGAAAAGGAAACCTAGAAACGCAACGCCGTGAAAATCAAAAGGAGATCTGATTGCGTTTGTTGCGACGCGGTGAAGAAGAAGAAATCTGGTTCCGCCGGTTGCTGCGTGATACGAGAAAGAAGAAGTCCCATGACCCGCCAGCAATATACCCTGGCCCGATCCCTGACCCGCAAAAAATTAAAAAGCCCAATTATATTACAATTGCATTTATGTATGCAATATTGTATACAAGTTTTTGCCAAAAAAAAAATTAATCCCAAATAATATTCCTAGGGTTGGGCGTCTATGACTTCGTTAAGAAAATAAAGAAAAACATAAAATAATATTCTTAGCGTTTGGTGTTTTTTTTTTTTTTTTTTGAAAGAAAGCGTTTGGTGTTTTAAGTTTAACCATTAAAACACTTCGTGCAGTTTTGATCCAATAATTAAATTGAATCACGCTATTTGTCCAAGGCAAAGTGTGCATTTACTACTTGTTTTTTAAATATTCTTATTTACATTGAAACGTTAAAATAATTTGAATATGTTTTTTTTAAAAAGCATAACAAGTTGAATGTATTTTCTTTGAAGTAAGTCAAATGTTTTAAAAAAAGCAAATTTTATTTTTAAGAATGCACTTGAATTGCACGTAGACTTGGCAGTTGGGCGGGAAATCTCCATTCCCCATGAAAATCCGCCCCAAACAGAAATTTGTTTTTCCCCGAAAGCGGGGACGGTCACTACAAAAAACGCGTGTTTTACCGATGTAATTTAGCGACGGTTACAAGAACCGTCGCAAATGTTGGGGAATTAATTGCCCAAATCTATTCGGGATGAATATTTAAATACAAATTTAATTCTTGACAATTATTAATATCATGAATTAACCCATATTAATTCAAATAATAATTCAACAACAAATTATGCATATAAACAATTCACGTAAATCCTACGCATGCGGAAATACTACGAGTTTACGTGAACTTACCTCTTGGAATGGCAATGGTCTTGTATATGAAAACACACCAAAAGTCCTTCCCAAGTATTCCCTAGTCCTTGCTCGACAATCCGGTGGAAGGATACTCGCGAACAATTAACAAAAAAGGAAAAATAAACTTTGTTGCACCACTTTTGTGTATTTACTAATTTTTCCAGCACATGGAATTGCACTTGGGAATGAAAGAATCATCCCCTATTTATAGATAGGGTGGTGGTCGAAATTTTGGGGAAAAACAATGTGGGAAAATCTTTTCTTGATCTCCAAGAAATCTTGAATATATCTCCTATATTCTCTTTTCCATAATTAAAATATTCCACAAAAAATCTCACCTTATCATGCTATGGTAATTTTCGAAATATTAGGGACAAGATTCCAAGATTTGGATCTTCTTGAATTTATGAGATATACTTGTACTTCAAGAAATACATATCTTCCATAATATTTTTTCAAGAAAAATCAAGAAAATCTTTCTTGCCCTTTATATTTCAAAATTTTCGAAACACTCACTATGAATAACCAAGTGGGAGATTTCTTGAATTTAATGAGATAATCTTGTATTCCAAGAATACATATCTTCATTCCATAACAAAATTCAAAGAAAATCTTTCTCTCCTTTTATCCATAATTTTTGAAAAAAACAAGGAAAAATAGGCAACAAATTTATTTTATTTTTAAACACCTTTTTGAGTTATTGGACTTTATCTTGGGCTACTTGGGGGGCCTTTAGGAGAATTAAGATTGGACCTTCCAATGGACCTTGAATTATCAATATTGAGCCACAATATTATTCAAGCCCATAAATATTAATTAATCACACTACATAATTAATATTGCACTATCCATCTTAACCCATATTACGCTTAATATGGCTCCGTTATTATTTTTTCCGTGTTTAAGATTATCTAGCCCATTAATTAATTCAAGTCACTGAAATAGCTTTCCATTAATTAATATTTTTTATCCTTGGTAAAGGAATGGTTCAACATTATTATCCATATCGGAAACTAGTTCCACTTGCAAGATTTGGTATGATAAAACTTATGAACCTCCCAAGGGGGCAAATCGAACAAGCGTACTTGAACACGATTCTCCGTATTAAATCTTAGCAATCGCATGTGACCAATAATATTGCCCAAGATATAGGGTATTGAATCTCACTTATTCTCTTCCCATAATAAGTCAAAGCAATAGTTACCAACCACACGTAATCCTATTTAAGGGACGAAGATTAAGAAATAACTAACCACTGAGGTCTAATTCTTCCTAGTTCAGTCCTGAAGAATTTATCCTCCTCAGAGGTCCTCTTCAATGCATCACCATGCACTAGTGTAATCTCTTGGTCAAGACAAACCAATCTGAGCCTTACACTACAACCTTTCACGGTGGATTGTTCATTTTCATCTAGGTCGTGAATGGTGTACTTTTAGTTACAAGGAACTGTTAATTTAATCTTCTGTGATCTTGGTATCACTAAATTAACTACAATGTAACACGTCTTATTTAATGAACAAATTATGCAAAGAAATATATGTAACATTCAATCATATTTAAAGAATCAAAGGATAAACAATTTATTTCAAGAATAAGTCCGAAAATTCATTAGTCCGATTATACAAAGTAAAAGCATACTTTCCAAAGATAATCTCAACAATCTCCCACTTATACTCAAAAGTCCTTTTAAGTATACATCAAGATGTCTCGTGTAGTACGTGACAACTAATGCCAGCTACACGAACCTAATAATGTCTCCCACTTATACTCAAAGCAGATTGGCAACGGTCTTGACACACATTCCTTTCACATGTCTCTCGAATGTATTATGAGGCAGACCCTTTGTGAATGGATCAGCTAGGTTGTCATCTGACGCGATCTTTGCCACCTCTACATCTCCTCTCTTAACGATTTCTCGCCTAAGATTCCTTTCCTTTCAAGTGCTTGTTCGACTCGTGGACTCTTGGTTCCCTTGAATTTGTAATCGCCCCTAGCAAATATTGCTAGACAAATTCGAACTTCATCCAAGTCCACTAAAAAGGACTAGAGCTAAATGGTTCCTTCATCGCTTTCTGGCGAGCCTACTTACCCGGCCCATGGTTGAGTCGGTGATGCATTTCTGCTTCACACTCGTCCATTTCATGGCTACACTTCCAAAATGAAAGCACACTAACTGAGGTAGATAATTTCTGGAATCTAAGTCTGATTGGAAATCCGAGTCCATGTAGCCAATGGGGATCAGACTATCTGACTGATAAATCAACATTCTATCTCGAGTTCTTTTCAGATACTTCAGAATGTTTTTAACCGCTGCTCAATGTTCCTTCCCGGTTACTCGATATCTTGCCACCATGCCAACGGCAAAGCAGATATTCGGTCTCGTACACAACATTGCATACATAAGGCTTCCGACAGCCGAAGCATAAGGAATGTCTCTCATGTCATCTATCTACTTTTGTGTCTTAGGGCACATTTTCTTGGATAGATGGATTCCATGCCTGAAAGGTACGAAGCCTTTCTTGAATCTCTCGCATCTTTGAATCGTTCAAGACGGTGTCTATGTATGAAGCTTGCGATAAGCCTATCATCCTTTTCTTGCGATCTCGAAGTGATCTTGATCCCAAGGATGTGCCCGGCTTCCCCAAGTCCTTCATATCAAACTGTTTTTTGAAAGCCATGCCCTTACGCCCGATAACACCTTTACATCGTTCCCGATGAGCAGAATGTCATCTAAGTATAGTACTAAGAATACCAATGTAGTTCCGACAACCCGTAAGACTTTATAACATGATCAAAACATTGGTTCCAAGCTCTGGATGCCTGTTTGAGTCCGTAAATGGACTTCATGAGCTTACAAACTAGGTGTTCTTGGCCCTTTTCAATGAAGCCTTGGGGTTGTTGCATATAGATTTCCTCATCAAGACTTCCAAGTTAAGGAAAGCCGCCTTGACATCCATTTGCCGATTTCAAAATCGAGATCTTGCTGACTATCGACAAGAGAATCCGGATGGACTTGAGCATTGCTTCTGTGAAAAAGGTTTCCTCATAGTCGATCCCTTCTTTCTGAGTATAACCTTTCGCCACAAGCCTTGCCTTGAAGGTTTCCACCTTCCCGTCCGGTCCCCTCTTTCTCTTGTATACCCACTTTCAACCAATAGGTTTGACCCCATTAAGTGGTTCGACTAGCTCCCACACTATGTTATGATCCATAGACCCCATTTCTGCTTTCATTCCCTTTTGCCAAGAAACCGCATCCTTATCTTGGATTGCCTCATCATATGTCCATGGGTCTGATTCATCTTGTCCGGGAATCAAGTCCGATGACTCTCCTATCCCCATGAATCTCTCGAGGGGTCGTCTCACAACCCTCCCACTACGACGAGGCTCGGTTGCCAGAAAGTGTGTCGCTTTGGTATATCATCTTGTATAGTTGGCAATTGAGGTTAGCCCCCTTAGCTCACTTAAGGTAATCTCACTTCTGGGTCTTCTTTCGTTCATATAGTCTTCCTCCAAAAATCTAAAGTGGGTGCTTATGACCACCTTTTGATCTTTGGGACCATAAAACATACACCATTTTGTTCCCTCGGGGTATCCTATAAATAGCCTTAATTTTGATCGAGGATCCAATTTCCTGCCTTCCTTGTCCAACACGTAGGCCGGACACCCCCAAATTCTCATGTGTCTCAAACTAGGCTTGCGCCCAGTCCACAATTCTTTGGGAGTTTTGGGAACCGACTTGGATGGCACCAAGTTCAGAATGTAAGCCGTTGTTTCCAAAGCATGACCCCAGAACGACTTGGGAAGATCCGCATAACACATCATTGATCTAACCATTTCCAAAAGAGTTATGTTTCTTTGCTCTACAACCCCGTTTTGTTGAGGGGTTCCGGGTGCAGTCAGCTGTGATGCAATCCCTTCATTTGACAAGCAGTTCAAAAACTCATCGCTGAGGTACTCGTCTCCACGATCGGATCGTAGAGACTTGATACGTTTTTCCCTATGATTCTCTGCTTGAGCCTTAAATTCTTTGAATTTCTCAAAGGTCTCAGATTTATGCTTCATAAGGAAAATATAACCGTACCTCGAGTAGTCATCAATAAAAGTGACGAAATACTAGTAACCTCATCTTGCCATGGTTGACATTGGACCACATACGTCTGTGTGAACGATTTCTAACACTTCTTTGGCTCTATTCCCCTTGGCTCCGAATGCCCTCTTGGTCATTTTACCCTCCAAACATGATTCGCATGTTGGAATCGGTTCAACTTGGAGAGACTCTAGTGAACTGTCTTTCACCAACCTTTGGATCCTCTTTGGATTAATATGTCCCAATCTTAGATGCCATAGAAGTGTTTCGTTCACGAAGATGAACGTTTTCTTTTACAGGAAATAGTTGATGTGTTATAGGATGCATTTCGTGAGTGGTATGCACAGTTAATTGTATAGAGATTGTCTATCAATGTCCCATAACAGATACACTCATCATTTCGAGAAATGATGTCATTCTTATTAGAAGAAACTTAGTGTCCTTTAATAGAATTTTAGAAACTGAAAGTGAATTCTTTCTAAAACTGGGAACATAAAGATAATCTCTTTAAAAAACTTTATCTTCAAAAGACAGGTGCACTTCTCCCACTGCTTTAACCACTACTCATGTAGCACTGCAATATCTGCTACTTACAAAGCATTGCAATAACTGTTACTTACGTAGCATTGCAATATCTGCTACTTGCGTAGCATTGCAATAACCGCTACTTTTGTAACATCACCCAGTGTGATGAGGATCTCACTCCCACTAAGTTGCCGGATCAGTTTGAACCAGTGAAGCAAACATGATTAGTGGATCCCGTATCCACCACCCCTAAAATGGGAGGCATACGCCGCTAAGCAAGTTTCAACAACTAGTGCGTGAGAATTACCTTTCTTTCCATTCCTTTTGGGATTGGAACAGGCTGACCTCCAATGTCCTCTCTCACTGCACTTAAGCACTTCCTCTTTGGATTTTTCCTTGACACCACAAGCATTCCTCATCTTACCATTACCTTTGGCAACAGTTGAGTTTGATTGCTTATGGATCTTGGTCCTCTTCTTTTTCTTGCCTCCCCTTGGCCTAGAAAATGAGGACAAACCACTTGCCGTCAAAACTTGAGTTTGGTGCCCCATCAACATCTCTGCCGAGACCAAAGCTTGCAACAAATCAGCTAGCGAGGCCAAAATGCTCAGAAACTTTTGGGCAGAGAGTGAAATACCAAATTCATCTGAGTCTCCAGATTGTAATCTGCACTCAGAACCTCAAGTTTGTTCAAATGGGCCATCAATTTTGAGGACGTGATCCTTTACGGGTTTGTCCTCCACCATTTTTAGCGACGACATCTCTCGCAAGGTGATCTGACGGGTCCCGCAATTTTGACCCGTCAGTTGGCTCATTTGGTTTTGGTGTGTCAAGAATCCACTTGTGCTTTTGTGCAGTTAGGACAATTATTATTTTTCGTTTCCAATCAATATAGTTTCCATACATATTGTATTGACTTTAAGCATATTAACAGTGGATTAAAAGGTTGCGACATGCTGAACTGAAATAAATAATATACATACGCATAAATATATCACAAAATTCGATCACATGATTCATATTAAAATCTCCAAAAAATATGAACATGCATCAACCAACATCTCGAAACAGTTTAAATAAGTCACGTGGGGTGGGTCATTACTTAAACACATTCAAGCAGGTTACAAACAAGAACAGTTACAAACCTTTAATATCCAGATTAATAGTTGGCTCTCACTTGACCAATATAAAATTGACAGGGACTTCGGGGAAGTATATGCATATCAATTTTATACCTAAGTAATAACCATGATTAAATACAGAATTATTATTTCGCTTTGAACGAGCCTCGTGGGGAGGTTCATCGTCGCCACTAGTAATAATCCACAATCATCCATTAGGAATTTATTCATGTGAAAGCTATCTTTTGACCGTCCCGTTGGGGGGGATTTCTCCAAAAGAATTCACAAATAAATAAATCATGGAGGTCAATAATTAATTCAATTTTATTATCCGGAATAAAATTGTCAATTAATTGTTTAAACATACTTAGTAATTTTCGAAAGTGAGATTTTTCAAAACATTTTCTCATGCATCGCAAATTTAAACACAATTTAAATAAGCATAAATAATGCATAAACATCAAGACAAAAATTAAACATATTGGGCATATTTATCCAATTGTCATGGTTAATTTTGTCATGTCTTGATCTTGAGAAATCGTCTTCATTGCCTTCATTATTCGTCTCGAAAAGCTCCCACTTGACCGTTTCAAAAAAAAGCCTTCAAAACATCGACGGCTTTCTCATCCTCCCGATGCCGTGTCGAATAAGCGCCCGTCTTGTAAAGCGCGCGTTAAACACAATTAAATCGCCCCCGCCGCGCTCCGTGTCGCCTGCGTCGCCGCCCTGGCCAGTAATCGCGTGATCGCCTTGCGTCCGGATCGCGTGCATGCGCCCTAACATCTTGCCGCCAGCGTCACGCGTTAACGCGTCTTGCTCCGCCAACACGTTTTTGCGTGTATGGCTACTCGCCGATTTCGTATCCGTCTTTTAATTCTTAAGTCTCGCCTCCGTTTTAGATCGATTTATAATTTATTTACAAAATAAATAAACCTAGATCTAGACTAGTCTATTACATTGATCAAATCAAATAAATACTAATCTACTCGTGGATTTTCTCACGAGGCAAAACGAATCCGAACGAATCGGATTAAAAAAACACAATTTATATGCATGCATAAATTAAACACATTAAATTCCATGACAATTGGATACCTGCAAAAAAGATCTAGCAATTCTACTATCTAATTTCAAAATTTAATGACAGCGAATTAAATTACAATTTAAAATTTAGAGCCCGAAACCGAGACTCTGATACCAGTTTTTGGGGAATTAATTGCCCGGATCTATTCGGGATGAATATTTAAATAAAATTTAATTCTTGACAATTATTAATAGCATGAATTAACCCATATTAATTCAAATAATAATTCAACAACAAATCATGCATATAAACAATTCACGTAAATCCTACGCATGCGGAAATACTACGAGTTTACGTGAACTTACCTCTTGGAATGACAATGATCTTGTATATGAAAACACACCAAAAGTCCTTCCCAAGTATTCCCTAGTCCTTGCTCGACAATCCTGTGGAAGGATACTCGCGAACAATTAACAAAAAAGGAAAATAAACTTTGTTGCACCACTTTTGTAGATTTACTAATTTTTCCAGCACATGGAATTGCACTTGGGAATGAAAGAATCATCCCCTATTTATAGATAGGGTGGTGGTCGAAATTTTGGGGAAAAACAATGTGGGAAATCTTTTCTTGATATCCAAGAAATCTTGAATATATCTCCTATATTCTTTTTCCCATAATTAAAATATTCCACAAAAATCCCACATTATCATGCTATGGTAATTTTTGAAATATTAGGGACAAGATTCCAAGATTTGGATCTTCTTGAATTTATGAGATATACTTGTACTTCAAGAAATACATATCTTCCATAATATCTTTTCAAGAAAATCTTTCTTGCCCTTTATATTTCAAAATTTTCGAAACACTCACTATGAATAACCAAGTGGGAGATTCCTTGAATTTAATGAGATAATCTTGTATTCGAAGAATACATATCTTCATTCCATAACAAAATTCAAAGAAATTCTTTCTCCCCTTTTATCCATAATTTTCGAAAAAAACAAGGAAAAATAAGCAACAAATTTATTTTATTTTTAAACACCTTTTTGAGTTATTGGACTTTATCTTGGGCTACTTGGGGGGCCTTTAGGAGAATTAAGATTGGACCTTCCAATGGACCTTGAATTATCAATATTGAGCCACAATATTATTCAAGCCCATAAATATTAATTAATCCCACTACATAATTAATATTGCACTATCCATCTTAACCCATATTACAGTTAATATGGCTCCCGATTATTATTTCCCGTGTTTAAGATTATCTAACCCATTAATTAATTCAAGCCACTGAAATAGCTTTCCATTAATTAATATTTTTTATCCTTGGTAAAGGAATGGTTCAACATTATTATCCATACCGGAAACTAGTTCCACTTGCAAGATTTGGTATGATAAAACTTATGAACCTCCCAAGGGGGCAAATCGAACAAGCGTACTTGCACACGATTCTTCGTATTAAATCTTATCAATCACATGTGACCAATAATATTGCCCAAGATATAGGGTATTGAATCTCACTGATTCTCTTCCCATAATAAGTCAAAGCAATAGTTACTAACCACACGCAATCCTATTTAAGGGACGAAGATTAAGAAATAACTAACCACTGAGGTCTAATTCTTCCTAGTTTAGTCCTGAAGAATTTATCCTCCTGTAGGTCCTCTTCAATGCATCAGTCATGCACTAGTGTAATCTCTTGGTCAAAACAAACCAATCTGAGCCTTACACTACAACCTTTCACGATTGATTGTTCATTTCCATCTAGGTCGTGAATGGTGTACTTTTAGTTACAAGGAACTGTTAATTTAATCTTCTGTGATCTTGATATCACTAAATTAACTACAATGTAACACGTACTATTTAATGAAGAATTATGCAGTAAATATATGTAACATTCAATCATATTTAAAGCATCAGTGATAAACAATTTATTTCAGTAAATAAGTCTGAAATTCAGTTAGTCTGATTATACAAAGTAAAAGCATACTTTCCAGTATAATCCCAACAACAAATAGTGACGGTTTTAACGATGGTTATGGTCAAATGATCAAAGTCAACAGTTTTAGCCACGGTCAAGAGAACTGTCGCAAATAGCGACGATTTTAGCGATGATTTATGCAAACCGTCGAGAATAATGACGGTTTTACGAAGGTTTTAGCGATGCGACTGTTTTTTGTGACGGATTTAGCGACGTTTTTTTTTTTAATTTTTTTTTTAATATTTAATATTAATTATGTATTTATTTTTTTAATGTTTCAGGACTATACTAGGTATTTTAATTGTTGTTAATGCATCTTACCGTATATTTAATTTATAGTCACTTGGAGAAGAGTTCCACCTGACCGTAATCAGATCTATCTCGAGGAGTTTACGGTATAAAATTTAATTTATAGTATATTTAAATATATATATTGACTAAAAGCAGTACTTGTTTAAATGAATAGTATTACTTGTTAAGTGAAAGTATTACCTGTTTAAATAGAAAAGTAGTACTCCCTCCGTCCTATTTTTAATTATCCGATTACTGTAGACACGAAAATTAAGAAAAAGTAGGAGATAATAGTATTAAATGGTGTAAAGTGGATAAAGTGAGTTTGGTGGGGGGAAATAATAGTATTAAATGGTGTAAAGTGGATTTGGTGGAGAGAAATAATAGTATTAAATAGTATTGAAAGTTGTTTTATTTCCTTTTTAGGAAATTGCCAAACAAAATTAGGACGGCTATTTACCGAAAGTGGACAATCAAAATTAGGACAGAGTGAGTACTTGTTTAAATGAAAAGTATTACTTTTTTAAATAGAAAAGTATTACTTGTTTAAATAGAAAAGTAGTACTCGGTTAAATGAAAAGTATTACTTGTATAAATTAAAAGTATTACTTGTTTAAATAGAAAAGTAGTAGTACTTGTTTAAATAGAAAAGTAGTAGTACTTGTTTAAATAGAAAAGTTGTACTTGTTTAAATGAAAAGTAGTACTTGTTTAATGAAAAATATTATTTGTTTAAATAGAAAAGTAGTACTTGTTAAAATGAAAAGTAGTACTTGTTTAAATAAAATGTATTATTTATTTAAATGAAAGGTATTACTTGTTTAAGTGAAAAGTATTACTTGTTAAATGAAAGGTATTACTTGTTTAAATAGAAAAGTAGTAGTTGTTTAAATAGAAAAGTAGTACTTGTTTAAATGAAAAGTATTACTTGTTTAAATAGAAAAGTATTACTTGTTTAAATAGGAAAGTAATACTTAGTTAAATGAAAAATATTACTTATTTAAATTAAAAGTATTACTTTTATGTTTATAAGCTAAATGATTTTGAAATCCTGGTAAATGATAGGATGTGTGTTTATTTTGAATTTTTGGATATAGATGAGATTTAACATTTGTAAAATTAATGGATAAGAGTGAATGCAAATTTATTATATTATTGTTGAATGTGGATATGATGAGTGGATAACTTGAATTATTTTTAAATATATCAAAATATAAGAAGAAGAAATTGATTGTATTAAAAAATGGAATAATAATTTTTTATGTGTTGTAGATTTGTATTGGTGGTTTCTAAATTTCGAATTAAAATCAATTTTAAAATCCAAAATCCAAATTTTAATTTTTAAAATTCAAAATAAACACCACCTCTAAGTTTTGAGTTTTGTAAATCTGGTTTTGAAATTTTAAATTCTAAATCGGTTTTACTTCGTGATTTCATAAATCGATTTTAAAAATCACCTCTATCAACTTATGAATTTTAATCATTACAATTTCTTTCAACAATAATATAATAATACAACATCATTCACTATTACGCATTTATTTAACATAAAGCTCTTTCAACAATAATAATAATAAAATATTACTCACTTTTACATACTGATTTGACATAAAGTTAAAGTCTCTACTCAAAAACTTAAAAACAACACACATTACTATTTATCATAATTTAAAAAATTCCAATATTTTAAAAATCATGACTTAAGAGCCGAAGCAAACATAGCCTTAAGTTTTAAAAAATGAGATTGATAACTCGTGCGACGCGAGAATCAGATTTCTGAGATGTACTCTATATATATATATTTTTAAGTGATGTGTATATGATGATCTAGAGATCAAAAGAAATTTACATTAATTTAATAATTAAATATACACCACGAGCGGCATGCAATGCGCCACCGACTGCCAATGACCACCCAAACACTTCATCGCTTCGACCATACACACTCATGTATAATAGTACTTTATAACAAAAATTCATACAAGACGGTCACATACATGAAATAGGGTATAACCAAAAACTAAATTATACCCACTTTTTTTAAAATATTGAACCATTAATGCCCAACTTATCTCCCGTTTCACCGTAAAACGGTCTCATGCAGGTGTGTCTCGTATTTTATATTTTTGCGTCCAAAATACTTTGATACAGGTAATTGCAACTCACGCGAAGCCTAAGAACACCCTTACACTCCAGGAAACAACCCCTTTCGTTTTGGAATTTTTTTCTCAAAATGAAATATGATACCAACTTTATTTTAATGCTTCGATGTTCTGAAATTGAATAATTTACATATTTTCATATTCATTATCTTCTAAAATATTTATAAATATAATTGTGCAATTGAATGACAAAATATAATTACAAATCTTTTGTCCAGCAAAATAAATGGAAAAGGATTTGGTTTGTCGTGTCAACGATATTTTTTCTTCTTATTATAATTCGGTATTCAACTCAAAGACCGACTAATTCAGGGGATCATAACCTACCATCCATTAGCGGGGCTCCACTTCTAAACAAAGTTTTTTTTTTTATATAACTCAGTATTCGACCCAAAGACCAACTAATTTGGGGGGTCACAACTCAGCGTCTACTAACGAAGGCTCCATTTCAAGACAGAAGAAAGTTCGTGATGACCGATTCTTCTCAAAAGGTTTGGTCAATCTCAAACGATGATCGCACTTATATGTTCTTAACTTGAGATATAGAGATGAGCATACTCCTAAGTTTCGAGTCTACAATACTTGACCAACCCTTGGGGTTAGCGTATCAACGATGTTAACCTTGTCGGTGGCCTCCTACATGGCTTATTTTCACATGTTTTATACATACCTTAAATTTTAATCAAACATACATATTCAATTTAGATAACATATTTATATATATATATAAAAAAAAAAATCTTAAGTTCTAAAGACATTTTAAATGGTACTGTTTTCTGTATCTTGAAAGGACTCATATTGCAACTATTTAAGTCCATTAAAATTAAATTCTAGTGCATCGAATTTAGATTAAATTAACAAATTGCAGATTTATGTGCATTCATATTCTAAAATTTGATAGCTAATATAGTAAGATCACCACTGCTTAAGCCAAATATGATCATGAATTCGAGTTACCTTTGAATCATGGGGAGAGGCCAAAATTCTAGTACACGACGCTTTCAAGTTTTAGTTACAGTGAGACCTTGGCCGGAAGGTAAGATAAGGGAACGCTTGTATGGAGACAATTAATATTTACTGCAAATTGTGTGGGTTAGCTAAGGAAGATTCACAATATTTGTTCTTTGCTTGTCCTCTCTCTTATCAAGTTTGAAGTTGTTGCAAATGACTGTTTTAGCCCATCAACCTTCTCAAATGATCCCACTGCACAAAGGTATTCTCTGACAAAAACGAAAAAAACACGTGCTCGATTGTCATTGCATTGTCTAGTTCATTTGGAAGACTAGAAATAATAAGATTTTTAAAAAGTGAGGAGTTCAAATCTGAGAAGATGTTTGAAGAAATTAAAGTGAAGACATGGTGCCTCTTGTCAATAAAAAACAAAAGTATAAAGAACTCGTCACATGATTCGTGTAATAATCCTAAATTGTGTTGTAGCTAATTTTTTTTTTCCCTATTTTAGTATGGCTAGGGGACTCTTCCATTGATCTCAACTTTGTAACTTGTAATATGTACTTTCTCTGAGTACTCCTGATACTCTAGTAATAATATTCCCTTTTTTTCTGATTAAAAGAAAATAAATTTTCTTCAATAGTAATGAGAATAAAAATGAGTTTAGAGCAATTGTGATGATTCATGAAAACAAGGCCATCTCTCCTCCTAAATAAGATATCATTGCCCTATTTTGATACTCATTTCCCCTCCTACAATCATTTTCCCCTTCCACGAGCAACAACCACTTGTTATCCATTTTATTCCAAAATAAATGCAACACACTAAAAACACAACCATTATTGGAACAATCAAGCGTCCATTAAGCCCTAACGACTGAGGGGTCAACAGTACAGTTGTAGGAGTTCTTCATCTCTTATAAAAAAAATGAGAAATGAGAATATACATATATCCTGGCAAGTAATTATCACCTTAAAAAATGGCTAAAAGCAAAAAAAAATCGCCTTAGAGAAGTGACATACAGGATAAGATGTCCAAAGATGACATGAAACGGACATTTTCAGCAATGATTTCCAGGCTTTTGCTCAAAAGCTCATTCATGCTTTCATTACACCACCTATATGTACCCATCAAAAATGTTTTACTATCACAACCACAGTATCCACATTTTCCAGCCTTTTTCTCATACAGAAAAGTAAAAAAAATTACACAACCTGGGATCCACATATGACTCCCAATATTTGCTCTTTGTCATACCACATGATTCACACTCCTTTTAAAAGGTCTTCATGACTGCAACAAACTAAACTCTTAATTCACCATTGGAGCTCTGGGTTCCTTACTAATAGGTATCAGCTAGGAGTATTGTCTCCCTATTTGTTAGTTCACATTACACACCTGGCTGGAAAGTTTGCAGAAAAAAAGTACTGCCAACACTCGCACACAAAGCAGAATGAGGAGAAAAAAAAATAGGCAACATTATACAGGGGGGACAGGTTAGTGCAGTCTAAAAATTGATATTTCTTAAAACATAAATAAACGCATGTAAGAATTAATAAAGCTAATTCAAAAAAATGTTGGCATAGTAGTTTGCATAAATAAATAAACTAAATGAATGCATGTATGTCTCCACCTCATTCATTGTTCTAAAGGGCACTAAGTGACAGGTGGGCTGCAAATTTTGGCATAGGCAAGGAAGAAGAGGACAGTGCTTAGCGCCCTGGTTTAGAAGAATTACCTCATTAACTAGACCCAAAAAGTGTGAGTATGTGTGAAAGCTACATCATTCAAACATGCTAGTACAATAAATACATGTAAAAAACAAGTCTAAATTTTCAACAATGATGTATCGGACTTGAAGAAAGAAAAAATTATGAACTTGCAAAATTATATCACGTGCTAACTAGCTTTCTAATTAATGCCCACTCCCTCATTTGACTGAGTTGGGATACAAGACACTTATGTCAAGCAACAACGTCTATGTTGCTAAACTATAGAGTAAATAAATGAAAACATTGATTTGGTTCTGACAATAAGATATTCATTGATGAAGGATATATAGAAGACAGTTGAGGTCATGTATAAAAGTTAGGATCAGTATTAAGTGTTGTACAGTCGGAAGAAAAAATTCATTCACAGTATTTGAAAGAAAATTAGTGAATGTGCATTCTAGGTAAACTACTATCAGCTAAAGTCACAGAACAAACGGTCATGTATGCAAAAGGCTAATAGAAGTAAAGAACAGGTAATAACATATATATGTGTGTGTATATATGTATATAATTGTACTCATTCAAATTCAGTACATGATTGTAGTAAAGTGCTACTTGACAATAAATAGATGTTGATGAATTTCAAATCACTGAGAGCCTAGTCTTACATCTGTTTTATCCTGAACGTCTGAACATTGCAGCAGACTTTTGACCAATTCCATTCAACAGAAATATTGCTTTGAGCTTTTGTCCAAACTCCTTGCAACATTAAAACGAATTAGCACCAATCACTGATATCCTTCAAATAAGTTGGTATGCACAGATTTAAGAAGATTTCCATCACAGCGATTAAATTTTCATGGAAATATCACTCAACTCTACTCACTAAGTAAAATTAGGGAAATAAGTAGAACATATATTACATCAATGGCCACAAAAATTCTTCTACCATGCATGGTACAAGTACTATCTTTGCAGAATGACTAAATATAACTATCCCAATAAGAGTTTGTCAATTAAATGACAATATCAGCAAATCAATTTATGTGTGTATAAATTGAGACGGCAAATGATTTGAGCTGTAAATAAACTGAGGTAAAGCATTATTCCATATTCCCCTTTGGGGCAAATTAGAATGAGGTAAAGATACTTGAGTTTAAAAATTTTAAATCCTTAACAAGATAGGCACATTATTTCCCTAACACATTTTTTTTAAGGACTGAGACGAAAATCAAAACTAAGTCCAACACTAATTACTACGATGCCAAGAAGCACCAGCACAACATACTTTAGAAGATTAAAAAAAACCTTGATTATGATTGCATGATACTGGGGGCAAACTTAGGTGTCAATCAGATATAGCACAAAAATTATCAATATTTACATAAATGTGACATGCTAAATAGATTTGTTGCACTGATGTCAGTAGATGCCATCACAATTATGTGGAAAATTGAAACACAAGAACTCAAATACTGAGGCAGCAATGAGAGGGATTGGAGGAGTAACAGAAGTTAACAGGCTTTCCATGAATTACCTTGAATAGAACATTACAGATATATCAGAATGATACATAACAAAAGAAGCAGTAGATGTGAAGATATTAACATAAGTTAAGCAAGTGAATAGAAAACATAAAATCTAGCAGACCAACCAACCATGAGTATAGAGGCTAGTACCACACTATACCTAAGACACGGTTACTTATGAAAGCTAACACAGGATGCAGTTCTGCAAATAAACCTAAGACAAATAAAATGAAAAGTGAGTCAATAAAACGTAATGCACCCATCATTTGTAAGATTATAAACAAGGGATTATTATACATAAAGATCCATGCCCGATCACACCATTCAAGGGTAAAGACCCATGCTAATTGATTTAATATTCAAACATCAACAAACTGAAACATGGATATCTTAGAGAAAAGATTGAAATAACACATGAATGAAGCACAAAGGCAAATAAAGAATATCAGCAGATTATCTAGGCAATTTTCTAATAAAGTGTGGCCAGAGAAGTTGTCAAACGACTCAAACCAAAGACATACATCCTGTAGAACATGCATAAAACATACTACAATTTACTCATAACAACCAATTTTTCATACCAGAAAATTGGCTGCTAATTTGCTTTAAAATGGAAAAAAGAAATGGATTAAGTATGCCATTCTCAAAGAGAAGGACCTTCTCCTGTTTTCTGCAATTTCCAGGTTATTCTTTCTGAGGCTCAAGGTAGAGACACCTTAACACTTATCACGCCAGAACTCTAATTACATTTGCTTTTGATATAAAAAAAAAAAGGCCTTATAGCATCAATTTGAGCTTATCATTGGAATACCAGTGCATACACTATTTGCATCTGATTACGATAATATTATTGCTTATTGGACCTTGATTTTTAGACCTACTTTATATGCACCACCACCAGCTCTATGATTAAAACATATTAGTGAAAGAAAACTAACATGGAGACAAGTTATATTCAGTTAGGCTTTTCTGCGCCATATTGTTCTGCATGACCAAGCATAGTACTTAAATCGAATTTAGATTGTTGAAACACAAGCAATACCAATTAGCACATATATAAAAGAAGCTAAACTAGATCTAGGTGGATGATTTAGTGTGTGTTTGCAAGCACTAGTATCTCTAAAAAGTGATATTAAGTGATTTTTGTAGCAAAATGAAAAATAAGGAGTGTTTTAAAATAAAATAATTTTAAGAAGTGATTAAAAAAAATGTGTTTGCAAAAAGAAGTTTTTAATAAGGGTATAATAAGCACTTAAAATAGTAGTTGCAAACATGTTTTAAGTGCTTCTTTTTAAAAAATAAGCACTTTTTATCTTTCACTTGTGTTCTAAAACACACCCTTAGTGTTAAACTAACGAGGATAACTAGTATTGTTGAAACAC